>CM069442.1:84350213-85085731 GCA_035610835.1 Ophiura sarsii | reverse complement strand
TGCAGAACTGATGCGGCATTGTTATTGTTGATGGCCAATCGATTATCATCATTCAGTTTAATTTGTAGCAAAACCTCATTATTTGGGTTGGCGTGCTAATTTAACCTGAACCCAATTTAGTATGGGATGTTTCCAAAATACAGACTATGATAGATTTCTATGATCTGTGCATTTATACTGCTAGAATTATGCATTTCAGAAGATGTATGCCAATTAAAACCGACTAGTGACATGCTTAAAGACATAAACAATGTATTATGATAATCAAAGTTTATGGTTTGTGTTTAGATTTAATATGAAACTGTTTGATACATATATGTGATATTTCAGAAGATAAGTTTGTCAGCTCAACCACATCGAAAGATTTGTGTTTCAATTCATGTTTTTGTAATAATACGGCCATGCTTATTTTATCAATTAACTGAATTGGTTAATGTCGACAGCTGTTGCAGTTTGGCTTAACCATATTCAGCAGGTACACAACCATACAGTAGGAGAGAAATAGTTTCATAAATTAATATATCCCAGCATTTTCAACACATAGCAATCATATATAAGAGACCTAGTATAATTTATACATTTTTTTTGACAATCAGGAATTTTGATATTGCCAATAGAGCAATGAAACGTCAGAGTAACGATGATGCTAAATCAAGTTCAGATGGAAACGGCGCTATCAAGCAATGGGATGATTGCGATAAGGTAAAGAAGAACTATTTACTTTTGAAATAAATACTTTGGTAAAATGAAGCACACATGATGTAGCAGATTTAATGGATAGAATAACAAAGCAATTTCTGTCTCTGATGTACTTGTTTAGATGGTTTGCATTTATTTATGTCGCAAAAGTGTAATTTAACTGAATGGACTTGAATCCGTTGATCAAGATTTAATATTTTGACATATACACATTTTCTGCCAATAAGCATTTTCAATTGATGGCTGGAGCAATAGGAGGGGTGTATATTAAATCTGATTATACTTCAAGAAGGGGTGTACTTTAGTTGAGGTCAAACCGAGGAAATACACCAAATGTACAACAAATGTGCACCTGGGGTGCAGAGTTAGCCATATCATGTTCTTCTGTGTAAATTGAGTCAGCCCAGCATCACTACTGTATGCAAGAACTTGTTTGTACGCATCAAAGGAGGAACATAGCGCCACCTGTAGGCCTACACTTTATTATTTCAAGATACTTATAAAATGTACACAAATTAAGAAACAACAAATGTCACACCCTTTTTTTGTTGTTGAAAATCTTCATTATTTTTTGAATTACAGACCAAAAAGTGCTAAAAAACAAAATCGTGAAAATCACCATTTTTGGTAAAAAAGTACATTTTTTGGCACTTTTTGGTCGATAATTCAAAAAATAATTAAGATTTTCAAAAAAACAAAAACAAAACTTTTCCTGGGGAATTGTATGAGGAATATAATAAAACTAGTTTGACAAAATTTGACAAAATATATTTTGAGTTATCTTTGCAGAACCTAAAATGGGTCAAAAAATGTGTTTTTTATAATTTTGCCAAAATGGTCAATTTCATGATCATGGTTGGATTCATTGAACCCTTTCCTACAAAAAAATGTATAGTTTTATATAGATTAAGGGAATAATAAAGAAGTTACGGCAGTTTTACGGAGGCTGTACCTGAAGGTGCACAGACAGCCCCCAAGCTATGAGTTACAAGCAATACTAATATTATATTTAGAAATTGCCCAATTTTGTTGAATATGATACCATTATAATTTTGTTGATACCACAGGAACACCCACGTCTGCTTATACCTGAGATGTGTCGTCTGTTTTATCAACTTGGATGGGTGACTGGCACTGGGGGCGGTATGACCATAAAGAGAGGGTAAGAACTGGAACCTCATATTCTTTGTAAAACATTATAGAAAATCATAGAAAATCATAGAAAGGGCACTGGGCAAAAATGGTGTAATTTCAACAAACACCCACAAATAAACACATCAGGAATATGCATGATATTCTAAGTGTAGACAATAATTGTTGGTGTTTTCTTTGTTTGACAGTGATGAAATTTACATAGCGCCCTCAGGAGTTCAAAAAGAGAGAATTGAGGTGAGTGATTGTCTGTGGACATATAGCTTGAGCTGATGATGATTGAGGGCAGTATTGATATCCTCTACTCAAGATATCAAGAGTCCATACTGCCAAATAACAAAAGTGTGTGCAGAAAAGAATCAATTCTTATTTTACAATGTTATACTTTGTGTCAGCTCAAATTGGTGGTGGGGGAGGGGGGGTGGGGGGTGATGTCAGCGTGCATTCTAGGGAACGCATCGTGATCTTTCAAGTATTACGCAAATGCAAATATTGAAAATGCTTATATAGTGGTTGCGGTTTTGGGATGTCAACAGGCAGTTTGATTGGTTTTTAGCTTATTTTCAGCCGATACGCACAATATTATTATGAGATGATAGTTTGGGGCTTTAATTCATATGAATAATAATACCTTCTGTGCACATGTGTGCGTGTGCTAAAGAATGTGATTTTTCGAAGCAGGAAGTTGGTAAAGAGCTTGCTGAATTTGCGCTCTACAAAGAACACAGCGCTTACATTAATAAACCATGAACGTCCAGCAGCACCTATCAGCTACAAGTTGCGACATACAAACAAACAATGAAGAAACAGTGTACAAAGTGTACCAACCATTCATGATACCATTTTTCAATTTGTGCAAAATTTAGATTCTGATAGCCCATAATAGGGTGAATAACTCTGTCTTCCTTCCATAACCCTAACCATCCCTAATGCCACAAATCGCTACAACTGCTAGCTACTGATACCACATGCTTCCGTTAGTGCAATCATTAAGTGTCCGACTTCCATGCCGGCTACCCGGGTTCACCCAAAATGTCACCCCTTTTTCTCCTTGATAGTTTAACATGCCCGGGGAGTTAGGGTCAATATAATTTGTTCCCTTAATTTATTGGAGCGTCATATTAGCAGCCTGTATCAAATCTACTATTATTATTTAATCTTTCTTTATTGAGGGTAAACAGCTTCAGTGTCAAGCACTGCTTTCCAAGCAGGCCCTCATCAAATCTACTAATTGTGATTAACTAGAAAGAGAGTGCTACATCATGACCTATTATCTGCTGACACACTGTAAACTAGTGGTTCCCAATCTTTTTATGGTGGCGACCCCATTCCAGAAACCAGCATCAGAGTGTGACCCCTCACAGAACAAAGTCACATGTGTTACTATGTACAACATTATAATTCATTTTATTTTTGTTAAATTAGGCTAGTCCGCAACCCCACAAAAAAGTGCGTCGCGATCCCAACTGGGGTAGCGACCCAGAGGTTGGGAACAACTGCTGTAAAGCTTAATGGTATTTCTAAGTGGTGTATAAAGAACTTGTGTTTGGCCTCTTATGATGTCATATTATTTAACATTAATTACATTCATTATTTCTGACTTCTTTAGCCTGAGGATTTGTTTGTCACTAATATGGAGGAAGAGGATCTTGGGTCACCACCGGCTGCTAAGAAGTTCAAGAAAAGTCAGTGTACACCGCTATTTATGAATGCTTATACCATGCGTGGTGAGTAGCAAGTCCAAAAGGTATAAAACCATATACAGGAACTACGGTTAGACAGGAACTACATTCAAACCTGGGGGGGGGGGGGGGGGCACTGACATTGGAAAAGGGTATAGGTATGTGCCGCGCTGAACTATCCCCTTTTCACCCTCTGCTGCTAGTTCTAATGACCCCCCTTTTGAGCTTGCATCAGTTCTTAAGACCCCAATTTTATTGAAAATTAAAAAATCACGAAATTTTGCATTCCAAAGCCCCAATTCTTCAAAATTTTTGCATTGTAAAACCAAATAAAATCAAAAATTTGCGTTCTTGCTAATAAAAATTGAACTATAGGCCAGTTCTCAATACCTACTTTTTTGAAGAAAAAAATCAGTTCCAAAGACCCTATTTTTCGTCATAAAATCCACTCAGTTCAGTTCTGTAGCCCCCCTTATTAAGACCCTGTGCAGCACACCCCTACCAATTTTTTGTTGTTGAGTGCCCCCCCCCCCCCCCCCCCCCCCCCCCCCCCCCCCCCCCCCCCCCCCCCCCCCCCCCCCCCCCCCCCCCCCGGCATTCATACTCTGTTTGTAAATTGGCTTATGTAATTCTCACAAATTTCATTAAACTTTTCTTCATCTTTTGCTCAGGGAAAACAATGATGTAACCAAGGCACACACAGATGTGACTTTAAGCCAAGTCAAGCCAAGTCATGTCCACTTGTTACTTATGACTCGTAATATTCATTTGACTCACTTGTATTTTGATTCAACAAATTAAAGCCAGTTTACCAGGCTCAAGCCTAGTGAAGTCAAGTGTTTTGGAGTAGAGAATCAATTCAAGTAATTTGAATATAATTCAAGTCAAGTCAAGTCAAGTCAAGTCAAGTCAAGTCAAGTCAAGTCAAGTCAAGTCAAGTCAAGTCAAGTCAAGTCAAGTCAAGTCATTAAAATTGTATCTTATTAAGTCCATAGGCTTGAGTCATCACAACATTGGGGGAAAAGGCGTAACATTTGAAGATGATGGACAATGACCACAAACAGCAATTTTCTTAGCAATTTTATACCAGTAGTTAACTAACACCTATTTCCTCTAACTTCAGATGAATGGTTGTGAGAAAGAAAAGTGATAATCAACACTTCGATTTAGAGAGCGTTCACATTAAGTAAACTGAATGCCTTTTTGCTTTACAAGTACTACATTTAACCCAGACAACAAGATGCTTTATTTGATATTTGTACGGTGTCAACAGACTGATGTATATTTAGGTATAAACTGCCATTAGCTGCGTTCAGACATGGCTATTTAACTCGAGTTAAATATTTTATGACTGGGGTAAAATACCTGAAATGTTTTCACTAACTCGACTGATTGTCCACACACAAGCAACACGTCTTTAGCTCGACCAAATTAACCCGTAGAATTTAACTCGACCGTCTGCCCTGGAGTTAAATTCCGGATGTTATACCGCCACTACGGTGAACCTTGACAGAAAAACCGTGCGAGTTCTAATTTTGTAAACAAACCGGTCACACAAATTTCGCACACATTTCTTCGTATTTCCTCGCCATAAAGATGGATATGAAAGCATTGAGGCTGCTATTTCTGTTACTATTTCATCTGCAGTTAGATGTGGAAATTGATTTCTTTTTTGCACTTTTCTTCGAATTGATTTTATCCTGGGTCTCAGGTTCGCGCCATGTCGCTATTAATTGTTTTATTTCATCGTCTTTCCAATTTGTCCCACTACCTTGTTTTGGGCGGTCCGCCATTCTGAAATCGTTGTTTTGAACTATAAACTGTTGACAAATGTAGAAGAAAGTGAGTCGAAGTATAAAATAACACGCGAGTGCATTGACCCGGAAGTCTTCAGCAGCAGGTCAATTTGGCGAAAGGTCATATTTATCTCGAGCTATCTAATGGCGCTGTCCATACAGAAAGTTAACTCGAGTTAACTGGTCGAGATAAGACTTTACCTCTGACTTTTGTCAGAGGTAAATTGGCTATTTAACTCGAGCTAAAGGTCGAGTTAAGGTCGAGTTAAGTTAACTCGACTCCTGTCCACACAGGCACTAACTCGACCATTTACCTCGACTCGACCTTAACTCGACCTTTAGCTCGAGTTAAATAGCCGTGTCTGAACGTGCCTTGTGTGCTCCGTATATGTAAGATTGAAGGATGATATTGATTAATCAATTTCCGCACCCTGGGATCACACTGCCTCATACTATCCATATTCATCATTTATGACAAAAAACTGCCCAATGCAACATAGAAATAAATAGTGCTGTTACTATTTTATTGTGCCATGTTCTTGTTTAAAATCTAGCATCATTTTCATGGAAATATATTGCATTCAGCAGCAGGTGGCTCCAGGCCAGAAAATATATATAGCACGGCATCACATGATTTTGGTAAATGACATCACTGGTGATGAATATCACGTCAGGATGAGCATTACTGTCGTCATTCATCATGGGAAACACCCACAAAATTATTTGTGTTTTATTCAAATTTGTAAAAATGCTACAGGTGCTGGTGCCGTCATTCACACCCACTCTAAAGCTGCTGTCATGGCAACGCTATTGCATCATGGGAAGGAATTCCGCATCACACACCAGGAGATGATCAAAGGCATAAAGAAGTGTACAAGTGGAGGATATTACAGGTAATGGCCATATCAAATATTTTGTTTATCATCTTATCTATTTTTCCTTTGTAAATGTGATACAAATTGACCACATACAGGTCTCCCATCCACATGAGACCAAATAAAAATGATACAGGCCACATTAATAGAGAAGAATGAAAGCAACCGATTTCTACTACTTGTCAATCAAAATTGATGAAAACACTAAATAAGGCTCTCTAACAAAAAAATAAACAGTATAACCACAAGTAACAATGATGTTCAAAACCATTAACAGTCATGCTGCCATACCAGCTCTGTAGTTTCTCCTGCCTGTCATTTACACTACCAGAGGGTAACACAGCCAAGCCTACGTATGCGTACAGGGTACTGAAAACTGTTGCGTTAGGCTTTTTAAACACCAATTTTAAGGGACTTAATCAATCAACCTCTTGCAACAACTTGTCTCCATAACAGAGCCAGGTCCTTTAAAGAGACTATAACATTACAGAGAAGAGTCCATGCACAACTTATTAGCACACAGTAGTCTTTGCCCTTATCCAGTCATATTGTAAGGTGAGAAACATAGTGTCTGACATCCTGGTCTTGTGACTGTTCTTGTACTACACACGCTAATCTGTGTGGTGGTGGGTGAGGGGTGGTCTGGGGGTCTGCAAGCTCAAAAAGGGGGGAGCTGATGCAGGATCAAAAGTGGGGGTCTTGGCACTTTCCATGCAGCTATTAGTTTTACCATACCAAACAGATTTTTCAGAAATCATTCCCAACTTTTAAAAGTCTATCTTAAGAATTACTGAACCAATACTAGGTATGTGTGTACTTATTTCAATGTATTTCTTATGGTGATTCCAAATATGGTAATGAAATTCAATAATTTTTAGATTCTTAATTCTTGAAACATTTTGTGAAATTTTGGAACTGTCCTCTGCAGACGCCAGTCGCTTTGAAAATGTTAAGAGCAAGCAGAAGAGGGTATAGAAGGGGGTCTTTAGGGTGGCACATACCTTTTCAATGTCAGTGCCTCCCCCGCCTCCCTGGGCGCTAATAAAGGCTACAGATAGAGGGTTACAAGCTGAGACAAAGGAAGAGGAAACAGAATGTTATGACACATCAGGTTCATGTCCTTCAATCAATGTGGCAACAGACAGTATCTAAGAGGTTTAGAAAAATGAAAACACACACCTTTTGAGAACCTTGGTAGCCTGAATACATAGCACTGAAAAGGACCTATAAGTAGGTGAAGGGCAGCTGCATGGACTGCCTGTGGCTTGCTAAGGCAGCAAAAGCAAGTCCAAGTCTCTTTCCATATTGGAGTGAGGTGTGAACAGTGACCCCAAAGCTAAGTATATTAGCAGGATGGCTTGTGCATCAGAGGCACGAATTGTAAGAAGGGCAGAGAAGGGGAGGGCGCACCTTGCTTCATGTCGCAAGACCTCTATATTTCTCAAAATTAAGAATTTTTCAAAAATTACATTTCAAATATTATATTTTTGTTGTTGAAAGATTGACACCACTTTTGAGAATAAAAAGGCTAACCTAACCAGAAAGGTAGTGCCCCCTGGCTCATTTTATTATGGTTGAATCATATTGTGAAAGATATTTGTGACGTGGTGTAACTATTAAAATCAGTATCATAATAGTTGTATTACATAATAGCTGAGCTTAAAGTGAATCGGAGGGAAAAGAAGGGTTTGGCATGCTACATGTAAACATCTATTGTCAAAGGTAGACACCTGTTATTATATGCTGTCAAGATAAGGTTAATACTCTATGCTATGACATCATAAGCATTGACAGGCCAACGTCATAGCTTCTCTACAAAACCTTCACAATAGTCAAATTTGTTTGCCCCTTAGTATTGTATTATGTCCATCCGTTTCTGACCATCTCCGGGAAGTGTCATCCTCCAGATGCTAATATAGTAATAATATATATGTCAAAACGAGTTGGCAATGACCTTGTCAACATGCATGATACCATAAACAATGCACTTCGTTAAGTCAAATCTTGAGCACTATATTGGATTATTGATATTTCATCATAGAGAGAAATATAGCATTGTTTTGATAGTTGAAAATTACGGAGTAAAAGCTACTCATATGAAAGTTTTAAATAGCTGTTTATATACATACTATACAGCATGGTCTATTGGTGATACACACAAATGGTGTATGAAACAATCACTACCGTTACATTGCATTAACAAATTATGGTGCTCAGGGCAAAGTAATACCATGGGGGCCTACATACAAAGAAGTGTTCATGTTTGAGAGGCAAGGCATAAACCGAAGTGAATATTAAAGTTATATATAGAGTTAAAGGCACACATCGTGTGTCTTTTGAGGTAAGTTTTGGCTTTAAAGGAGATTCTTAAAAAAATTGTTTTCTTTTTCTTGGACACTTGCACTTTTAGCGTGTGAAAATTTGCTATCTTAGTACTAATTTGACAGTCACAATTCCTCTTATCCATTGAATTAATATTAAAGGCATATTATGTGATCTTTTCCAGAGGGCGCCCTCTATTCATTATTTTTTTTAGAAAGTAGATTTTCTTGCAGATTTACATTTCCGATCATAAATCATACATACATTCCAAGTTACAGAGCGATACGATTCCTAATTACCTCAAAATCATGGTTTTAGAGTGAATTTAGAGTGAAAAATATAAAGTGTCCAGATTCTGACAGTTTATTTTCACTCTAAAACCATGATTTTGAAGTAATTAAGAATCGTATCGCCCTGTAACTTGGAATGTATGCATGATTTATGATCAGAAATGTAAATCTGCAAGAAAATCTGCTTTCTATTTTTTTTTCGATGTTGAGGGCGTTCCCTGGAAAGATCACATAATATACCTTTAATAGTCTCCCAGCTCATCTGGGCCTCATGTGGGGGCCTGGGTTAGTTTTGCCTCTTTGCCTATGGATAAAATGGCCCTGCATTGCCTTATGCCTCAGAATAAGTTTGCATTTACTTAGGTTTAGATTTAGATTTTCTACCATTTCTAATTATTATGAGTATTACTGGCTACAATTTTGTTTAGCAGACAGTATCAAATCACCTGTTTTGGTAACGTTGTGCCATCATGGGTTACAAAAAGTGGGGGCTTCCTAGTAATTAGAGAGAGATAGAGAGATCCATTGTTTGGGAGTAGAGGCCATTTTATAGGAGGGAACACGTATCTCTTCAGTAAAAATTAATGTTATTTTTATTTTAACATTTCAATTACAGTCTTCAACAGGTTGTATTGAATGAGGAGAGTCATGGGTCAGAACTGTGTTGCAATATTTTCCCCTCTAATCTAAAACACAGGGTCTCTCAATTTTGGCGGAAAATAGGGTCTCAATGAATTGATTTTTCAACATTCATGTAGTGAAAACACCAATAAATATATTGCCTAAAGCATGGTTTCAGAATTACAATTTTGTGCAACTTTTGTCCGGAAGGTCCCCAGATCGATTCCCGGCCGATCTCTGGCGATTTAGTTGGTGTTTTCTCTTTGAAAATTGTGATCCTGGTTAAAAACTCTAAACCGTGGTTAGTGTTCTGAACAGCAGAGAAGGCTGAACAATGGGGTCCATATGCTGGCCCTTACTTATACCATTTTCCAAAGTGAGTGCTCCCCTAGGTGATGGGCTTGAATAAAATACTTTCAGAGTTGCAGGTGATAAGTTAACCTTAAGTAGATAGGGTATTCTTTGTAAACAGTGATATATTCATCTGACAGGTCGATCTTATCACTTTATTACATCTATTCTTGGAACCGTAAACTGTCATAAAGCACTCTTTGTGGTAAGAAAGAAGAATATTTCTGCAATCAATTTGGATATTCTTCAATTTCAGTAGATACATACATACATACACAAATACAACAGGTATTTGTGATACGCCATGTCCCCAGAGAATCAAAGTGATTATAAAGATACAGAATAACGTAAAAATAATAACAAAAGCAGTAACAGAAACAGACTGTCTAATATACGAGGGTCATTCAATAAGTTCTACCTCCTACCTCATAACTTTGCTATTATACAAGCCAGTCGTATGAAATATTCCACAATTGCAGCTTTGAATCTCAGCTACAAAATCATAGTAAATCTGGTCCGAATACTCATTGGACTTTTCTGGATATGCAGTAATAACCAAACTTCCATTTAGTGCGACGGAAATGGGTAAAAAACAGCCAAATGTATCCTATGTGCTATACATTTGGCCCATTCTAAGAGACAAAATGTACCTATCGGTCAATTACAATCGTTCTAAGTTACAAATATCTCTTGAACAGACTCTAAACGATACAAGTGACTGATTTCTTGATGGAAAATGCCCTCTAATTAGCCAGAACCAGATCAGGACAGCCATCAATTTTAATTCTACCCTAGAGAACCGCTGCAAAAGTCATATTTGCTTTTCATAGGAACTAAGAGATCTTCATTATACAGGACTAAATGGATATATTCAAGTCTCTCGAAGATATATTTTTTCTATCCACTGTGACTACCTGATTAACTATTCTAAATGTTGCATATAAGGAAAACTGATAAAGTTACTATCATGTTAAGATTTAACTTTCGAGGTATCACTAACGAACATTTGATTGAATAGCAGTTTTACAGTATGCTAAAGGTATAGCAATACATTTGAGTCTATATTACACTATTTGCAAGCTACCAAGGTTAATATTGCCTACAATCTGATTTATACATGATAATATAGCATTATATTCAGAATTCATACATTGTTTTTTATTTTCAGTATTTAATTCGGGCGGTTACCTAATCATACAATACGGAGAGAATACAAAAAAACACATGTATTTATCTTTGGGGTAATTTTCTGTGTCCGTTGTCCAAAATCTCTCTCTGGCTTTGATTGCATCATGACGAAAGTGAAATAGGTATCAATTAGCAAATGTGTAGCTATGATTCAGAGCTATAATCATGACAAATGTCATAAGGCTGACATTCAAATTAGCGATGTTATGAGTGAGGAGGTAGAACTTATTGAATGACCCTCGTATATAGGACGATAAGCTTTAATCCATGTCATAGGATACTCAAGACAGAGATCATCCTTGAATTTGGAATATATAATTTTAAACTTTTCAATGACTTATAAACACTAGCGGGTATACACTCGCTATGCTTGGGTCCCGCTAGATGAGCAAATGAAAGCAAATGAGATGAGGGGGGGGGGGGGGGGGGGGGGGGGGTCGTGGGACATGTCGCAACCCCTCCCCTGATTGTTCAAAGTCACCTGAAACCAAACAAATAAAATTAAAGTTGGCACTATGTGTGGGGCATGTGAAATATGTCCAAAGTCACCCCCAAATTGCAGTACTGAAATGTTATGTATCTCACTGCAAGCAAAAGCATTGGTGGGGCAATGAGGGAAGATCAATAAGCATATTACAAAAGGTAAAATATAATTAGCTCAGCAGCGTAGCCGGATATTTTTAGTTGCCGCCTATCCATGACAAACTTGGCTCTTTTGTACAGAAAATATTACAGCTAACCTCATTGGCAATGGGTCATCTATTGCCTGCAATAAGTCTCTTGCCAAACATGTCCAGTATTTTAACCTTTTCACCCATAATATGGAATAAATATATCATCTAACTTTAGCTCTCAGGGTGTAAATTCTTAGTATTGGCTCAGTACATACATTTGTGTGGAAACTTTAATGCCAAAGGGCTACTTTTGCTATTATATTCACAATTAAGATTCCTTTGTATCAAATTTGAAACAAAAACCTATACATATGATATTTTGTTGGGACACCCTGTTTATCACATGGCAACAAATTAGAAGAATTAATATCTTGTGATTAACCAGGAAATGAGAATGCCATTAGCTTTACCTGTCAGATTATCTGACCCATCAGAGACCCATTGACAACCTGCCTGTCTGCCTTCACTGGACAAGGACGACAACGGTCAGCCAACTGGCAATCCAAGGGGGTCATTCAACCTTACATGTTATTAGAGACCTACTGTACATATTGTAACCTGGAATATGTAAGGTCTTTTTAACCATAACACATCCCTTGGGTTGGCTGACTGGCTGCACACTGAAACATTAAATGTGATAATATTAATACAGGGTGTACATATAACATAATGTGGTACAATGTATTCATAACTTTTATTCATTAGGTCCCTTAGCCTTCTCAATGTACATACTAATGATGATGATGACAACAATGACTATGACTAACAAGAAATGGCAGTTATAAAAGAGCCCATTTCGAATATGAAAGGCATTCTGGTCTCTGCGGCTATTGAGGATTAATTGTAGGCCATATTCTTCTTTATTCCATTCTAGTTGTAACCCACTATTTTTCCCCTTTGATAGTGGTTTGTAAATTGCAGTGGTATAGCATTATAGTTGATGTGTATGCAAGGTAAAATAGGGGATAGGCATCAGTTTTTTCTACTTAAGTTCATTACACCGACGGACCTCATAATTCAGGTACCACATGTGCCGTTCTATCTAGATATCCCTAAACCTTATCCAGATTATGAATTAAGGGAAGTGTGAGTGCCAAAGATATAGCAGGGCAGTTAGTCACATCTAAGAAATAAAGTATATTGGCTTTTGTAAAATAGCAAGAGTATATCCTTGATACTCCAGGTACCCAGGAGCCCTTAATACTAATATCAGTACCTTCTATCTAGCCTATTTCACTCCTCTGCAGAAGGAAGGTCTCTTCATCAATTTTCCATTTCACTCTGTCCTGAGCTGTCCTTTTCCAAGTAACGTTGCCATACTCTTTGATGTTGTCTATCCACCGTCTGTTTGGCATGCCTCTTCCTCTGGTGAATGCTCTGGAGATCCATGCAGTCTGTTAATTTATGAGTCCATCTGTTGTCTTCCCTCCTGGCTAGATGGCCAGTCCATTTCCATTTTTAAAATTTTGATTCCAGTATGATGTCCCTCACTTCTGTTTTCTACCTTAAATCTATGTTGGTCACCCTGTCCCTTCTTGTAACGCCAATCAATATCTTTTCCATTGCCCTCTCAGTGAATTTTAGCTTCTTCTCCAATCTCTTAGTTGTTGTCCGTGTTTCTGAGCCATACGATAGCACTGGGATGATACACTGGTTGAAAACTGGTCACTTTAGTGCCAATGGTAGCTCTTCATCTCAAATATCAGTACCACAATGCCCTTAATAATCCAGATATAACATGTGCCATTCATGTGCCATTTATGTGCCCTTAATAATCCATGTACTCCATGTACCCTTGGTGCCCTTGATTATTCAGGTACCATCCCACATATTTAATAATCCAGATACCCCATGTGTTCTTAATGATCAAATATAGGACCTAACCACCCAGATGTGTTTTTAATAAGGCCTCCCAGTAATCTTATTCTAGGTATCCCATGAGATCTGAATAACCATCCAGGCGTCCTTGTTAATCCAGGTAGACCCTACCCCATACACCCTTAAAATCCAGTTATCACAGGTTCCCTTAATGTCCCAGACACCCCAAAATCCAGGTACCCCATGTGCCCTTAAATCCAGGTAGGCCTACCCCATGTGCACATGCTATTATATCCAGATATATGATTCAGCAGACCTATAAGTCTAAGTCTTATTTTTAAAAGGGTTCATTTGTTCATCAGAGAGATGAAAAGCTATGATGATGAATGATGTCCCTATTTCAGACAACATTATCAGATTCATAAAAGAGAAACTACAATTTTGTATCACCCTGTATGATGGGCATACTTGTAATAACCCATCCCGTTATCCCAGTACTAATATTGACACTGGATTGTTGAGCTATGTATGGAGGGAGGGAGGAGAAATGAAACAAATTGCAATCTATCCATCTATTTTCCTAATTAACTCCTTAACACAACCCTTTCAGTCCCGCTCAGCCAATTTTATCAATCAATATATTTTAAAAGCCCTCTATCTGATGAGGTCAAATCTAAACATCTCACTATAACCACTAATGGACAAACAATGAAGTGATGGTCATCCATCAGTATAGCTGCATATACTTCAAATTATCCTACAATTTCCAAGCGCTACTTAAAAATAAAAACACTCATCAGTTTTCTTGACACTGCAATGATGATATTGTTAGTTCTCTGTGCTCTCAATAGGATTTTAAGACATGCATCGTGCATGAGTAAAGATGTGTGTAAAGAAAGGAATCACCACAGACCGTTTAGTTGAGCGGTTACCTTATCCTTAGTAAGGAGGTAGCTGATTGTTTTGACTTCTAGTGACCTCTTTGAACAAGATATGACCTCCATATGACCTCCACATAAAATTATATTTCCCTCAACTATAATCCTTTCCACCAAAGTCTATCAAAATGTTGCAACAGAAATTGGAAATCATATCACATTGGATGACCCTGTACGCCAAATGATGATCAAAATATCTGTGATCCGCTCCACATAAGTCCATTGAAATTTGGCAACAGTAACAGTTTGATAAACATTTTGACCTATGTAAAATGTCAAGATGTGCCCACATGAATAATAGACCATTGTGTGAAACAAAACAAAATTTAAATTACATTAGATAGTTAACATATCAAAACGTTTGGGTTTGTTTCTCCTTATGTTTAGCGTTTCACAAAGAGAGAAAGGTATTACTAATTAAATTAGCCTTCCAATGAAATACACATTTCCTTTTGATAAAATTGGAGGAGAGGGTGGGCTATGATGATCAAATCGAATCCCTTAAATAAGCAGGTAATCAAAGGAGACTTGTTCTGAGAAATGGCTGATTGTATTAGAGAAATTAGTTCACATTGATTCCGTTTGATATATCCTACAGCAATTACCATACAGTATTACCGTTATAACTATATGGTACACAGACATCTAACAATGTTAAGAAGAAACATATACCCATTACTTACTGTAGAATTTGCAAGTATTGGAGACGGAGATTGTATGGCGTAATTCAAAGCTTTTATCTTCAGGGACCAATATATAATCCAAGCTCAACTGAGCAGATATGAATCACATGTCTCCATTAAAGGATGTTACAGTTTTTTTCTGAATGAAACATTTCATCAGGATTTTTTTCAAAATAGATATCTGTATAATGAATCCAGTGAACTCCAAATGATGAAATTAACAAAGGAATAATTTAGGGTGGATTTTTGATTTGATGGGGATATTTTGAAGAAAATTAGCTTTTACTATCCCCATTTCATGTGGGCAAACTCCATGAGACTGCAAAATATCCATCCACATACAGCATCTCAATGCTCCAAATTGAACTAATGGTGGATACAAAGCTAAATGTGTAAGCTGAGCATCATCTTTCTCATGGTGGATGGGTTGGTTTTTTGCTGATCAGCAGAGATCCTTCTTCATGGTGGATGCATAGCTAAGCTGGTAATCAGAGCCCCATCTTCCTAATATTGGATGTATAGCTAAGCTGGTAATCAGAGCACCATCTTCCTAATATTGGATGTATAGCTAAGCTGGTAATCAGAGCCCATCTTCCTAATATTGGATGCATAGCTAAGCTGGTAATCAGAGCCCATCTTCCTAATATTGGATTCATAGCTAAGCTGGTAATCTAAGCCCATCTACCTAATATTGGATACCAAGCTAAGCTGGTATCAGAGCCCATCTACCTTATATTGGATGCGAAGCTAAGCTGGTAATCAGAGCCCCATCTACCTAATATTGGATGCATAGCTAAGCTGGTAATCAGAGCCCCATCTACCTAATATTGGATGCATAGCTAAGCTGGTAACCAGAGCCCCATCTACCTAATATTGGATGCAAAGCTAAGCTGGTAATCAGAGCCCCATCTACCTAATATTGGATGCATAGCTAAGCTGGTAACCAGAGCCCCACCTACCTAATATTGGATGCAATGCAATGCTAAGCTGGTAATCAGAGCCCCATCTACCTAATATTGGATGCAAAGCTAAGCTTGTAATCAGAGCCCCATGCATCTTCCTAATATTGGATGCAAAGCTAAGGTGGTAATCAGAGCCCCGTGCATCTTCGTAATATTGGATGCATAGCTAAGCTGGTAATCAGAGCCCCATGCATCTTCATAATATTGGATGCAAAGCTAAGCTTGTAATCAGAGCCCCATGCATCTTCCTAATATTGGATGCAAAGCTAAGGTGGTTATCAGAGCCCCATGCATCTTCCTAATATTGGATGCAAAGCTAAGCTGGTTATCAGAGCCCCATGCATCTTCCTAATATTGGATGAAAATGTAAGCTGGTAATCAGAGCCCCATGCATCTTCCTAATATTGGATGCAAAGCTAAGCTGGTAATCAGAGCCCCGTGCATCTTCCTAATATTGGATGCAAAGCTAAGGTGGTAATCAGAGCCCCATGCATCTACCTAATATTGGATGAAAAGCTAAGCTGGTAATCAGAGCCCCATGCATCTTCCTAATATTGGATGCAAAGCTAAGCGGGTAATCAGAGCCCCGTGCATCTTCCTAATATTGGATGCAAAGCTAAGCGGGTAATCAGAGCCCCGTGCATCTTCCTAATATTGGATGCAAAGCTAAGGTGGTAATCAGAGCCCCATGCATCTTCCTAATATTGGATGCAAAGCTAAGGTGGTAATCAGAGCCCCGTGCATCTTCCTAATATTGGATGCCAAGCTAAGCTGGTAATCAGAGCCCCATGCATCTTCCTAATATTGGATGCAAAGCTAAGCTTGTAATCAGAGCCCCATCTACCTAATATTGGATGCATAGCTAAGCTGGTAATCAGAGCCCCATCTACCTACTATTGGATGCAAAGCTAAGCTGGTAATCAGAGCCCCATCTACCTAATATTGGATGCAAAACTAAGCTTGTAATCAGAGCCCCATCTACCTAATATTGGATGCATAGCTAAGCTGGTAACCAGAGCCTCATCTACTTAATATTGGATGCAAAGCTAAGCTGGTAATCAGAGCCCATCTACCTACTATTGGATGCAAAGCTAAGCTGGTAATCAGAGCCCCATCTTCATAATATTGGATGCAAAGCTAAGCTGGTAATCAGAGCCCCATGCATCTTCCTAATATTGGATGCATAGCTAAGGTGGTAATCAGAGCCCCATGCATCTACCTAATATTGGATGCATAGCTAAGCTGGTAATCAGAGCCCTGTGCATCTTCATAATATTGGATGCCAAGCTTAGCTGGTAATCAGAGCCACATGCATCTTCCTAATATTGGATGCAAAGCTAAGCTGGTAATCAGAGCCCCATGCATCTTCCTAATATTGAATGCAAAGCTAAGCTGGTTATCAGAGCCCCGTGCATCTTCCTAAAATGGGATACAAAGCTAAGCTGGTAATCAGAGCCCCGTGCATCTTCCTAATATTGGATGCAAAGCTAAGCTGGTAATCAGAGCCACATGCATCTTCCTAATATTGGATGCAAAGCTAAGCTTGTAATCAGAGCCCCGTGCATCTTCCTAATATTGGATGCAAAGCTAAGCTTGTAATCAGAGCCCCATCTACCTAATATTGGATGCATAGCTAAGCTTGTAATCAGAGCCCCATCTACCTAATATTGGATGCATAGCTAAGCTGGTAACCAGAGCCCCATCTACTTAATATTGGATGCAAAGCTAAGCTGGTAATCAGAGCCCATCTACCTACTATTGGATGCAAAGCTAAGCTGGTAATCAGAGCCCATCTACCTACTATTGGATGCAAAGCTAAGCTGGTAATCAGAGCCCATCTTCCTGATATTGGATGCATAGCTAAGCTTGTAATCAGAGCCCCATCTACCTAATATTGGATGCATAGCTAAGGTGGTAATCAGAGCCCCATCTACCTAATATTGGATGCAAAGCTAAGCTTGTAATCAGAGCCCCATCTACCTAATATTGGATGTATAGCTAAGCTTGTAATCAGAGCCCCATCCATCTACCTAATATTGGATGCAAAGCTAAGGTGGTAATCAGAGCCCCGTGCATCTTCCTAATATTGGATGCATAGCTAAGCTTGTAATCAGAGCCCCATCTACCTAATATTGGATGCATAGCTAAGCTTGTAATCAGAGCCCCATCTACCTAATATTGGATGCATAGCTAAGCTGGTAACCAGAGCCACATCTACTTAATATTGGATGCAAAGCTAAGCTGGTAATCAGAGCCCATCTACCTACTATTGGATGCAAAGCTAAGCTGGTAATCAGAGCCCATCTTCCTAATATTGGATGCATAGCTAAGCTTGTAATCAGAGCCCCATCTACCTAATATTGGATGCATAGCTAAGGTGGTAATCAGAGCCCCATCTACCTAATATTGGATGCAAAGCTAAGCTTGTAATCAGAGCCCCATCCATCTACCTAATATTGGATGCAAAGCTAAGCTTGTAATCAGAGCCCCATCTACCTAATATTGGATGCATAGCTAAGCTTGTAATCAGAGCCCCATCTACCTAATATTGCCAAAGGGGTATAGATCGCAAGCGATCTGAAAAAGGGTACCTGGCTGCTGAAAATTAGTAACTCCCATAATACAGCACGGTCGATATCTCAAAAATATAAATAGATATGACACCTTGGAAATCATATTGATATATAATGGTATGCCAAAACACTCAGGGGGTTTGATGGTCGGGGAGGTAAAAACAAGGATGGCACAAGCTCGGGGAGGTAAAAACAAGGATGGCACAAGCTAAAACTATAAATTGGATATCCTACAATCTTAAACTAGTAGTTATTGCGATTTATTCCGTTGAAACGGATATATAATGGTATGCCAAAAAGCTCGGGGAGGTAAAAACAAGGATGGCACAAGCTAAAACTATAAATTGGATATCCTACAATCTTAAACTAGTAGTTATTGCGATTTATTCCGTTGAAACGGATATATAATGGTATGCCAAAACACTCGGGGAGGTAAAAACAAGGATGGCACAAGCTAAAACTATAAATTGGATATCCTACAATCTTAAACTAGTAGTTATTGCGATTTATTCCGTTGAAACGGATATATAATGGTATGCCAAAACACTCAGGGGGTTGGTGGTCGGGGAGGTAAAAACAAGGATGGCACAAGCTCGGGGAGGTAAAAACAAGGATGGCACAAGCTAAAACTATAAATTGGATATCCTACAATCTTAAACTAGTAGTTATTGCGATTTATTCCGTTGAAACGGATATATAATGGTATGCCAAAAAGCAATAACTACTAGTTTAAGATTGTAGGATATCCAATTTAGGATGCGTGTTTTTTTTCAGCAAGCTAGATGGTTCGCCGCCAAAAATATGCGATCTCTACCACCATCGCCCTAATATTGGATCATAGCTAAGCTGGTAATCAGAGCCCCATGCATCTTCCTAATATTGGAAGCAAAACTAAGCGGGTAATCAGAGCCCCGTGCATCTTCCTAATATTGGATGCAAAGCTAAGCTGGTAATCAGAGCCCCATGCATCTTCCTAATATTGAATGCAAAGCTAAGCTGGTAATCAGAGCCCCGTGCATCTTCCTAATATTGGATGCAAAGCTAAGCTGGTAATCAGAGCCCCATGCATCTTCCTAATATTGGATGCAAAGCTAAGCTGGTAATCAGAGCCCCGTGCATCTTCCTAAAATTAGATGCAAAGCTAAGCTGGTAATCAGAGCCCCATGCATCTTCCTAATATTGGATGCAAAGCTAAGCTGGTAATCAGAGCCCCGTGCATCTTTCTAATATTGGATGCAAAGCTAAGCTGGTTATCAGAGCCCCGTGCATCTTCCTAATATTGGATGCAAAGCTAAGCTGGTAATCAGAGCCCCATGCATCTTCCTAATATTGGATGCAAAGCTAAGCTGGTAATCAGAGCCCCGTGCATCTTCCTAAAATTGGATGCAAAGCTAAGCTGGTAATCAGAGCCCCATGCATCTTCCTAATATTGGATGCAAAGCTAAGCTGGTTATCAGAGCCCCGTGCATCTTCCTAAAATGGGATACAAAGCTAAGCTGGTAATCAGAGCCCCATGCATCTTCCTAATATTGGATTCATAGCTAAGCTGGTTATCAGAGCCCCGTGCATCTTCGTAATATTGGATGCAAAGCTAAGCTGGTAATCAGAGCCCCATGCATCTTCCTAATATTGGATGCAAAGCTAAGCTGGTTATCAGAGCCCCGTGCATCTTCGTAATATTGGATGCAAAGCTAAGCTGGTAATCAGAGCCCCATGCATCTTCCTAATATTGGATGCAAAGCTAAGCTGGTAATCAGAGCCCCGTGCATCTTTCTAATATTGGATGCAAAGCTAAGCTGGTAATCAGAGCCCCGTGCATCTTCCTAATATTGGATGCAAAGCTAAGCTGGTAATCAGAGCCCGTGCATCTTTCTAATATTGGATATAGCTAAATGTGGTATGAACTAAGATGACTGGTGTGAATAAGTCAATGACATGATAATGGGAGGAATTGTAAATTGCATCTGGCACCAGTTCAATTAGTTTTAATTAATTAGGCAGACCACTTAGACATGGTCAGAGTCATATTTATAATAAGATACCATCTCTTAATTTAAAGTACTCTCTAATTAATATCTATAGGTCATCTGCTGTAACAGCACCACACCTTTCGAACCCAAATATTTTTAAACCTTTTAAGACTAAAAAGTGTTGGTTCATTCAGAACAAACCTGAAAATGATCTCTTTTTTAAATGCATATTGTATAGTACGCTCTAAAAAGGGGGAAGGAGAAAGGGCAGGAGAAGCATGTGAGGGACGGGAAAGAATAACATGGAAAGAAAGAAATTAACGGAAATAAAAATACAGTGTTCAGCGTTCGACATACATTTTGTTGCGTCGCACCATGCTTTGCAACTAAAGTCCGTTGATATATTTTAATTGTTAGTAGGAATAATTGTATTGTATGCTCGTTTGTCAAACCATCATATTGGCTAAAATGATCACATAACAAATTTGAAATAGGAGATTTATGTAGAGCGCTAAATTGTTTTCATAAACTGTAAAAATGTCTCATTCATCAAAGTGTCATGTAACATTTTTGGGCTCCAATTACCAAATGTTGTATTGTGTTTAATGACCATTCCATATTGCAGCACAATGTAAACTTTTTGTTTGCGTTGGGTTATGGGTTTTTTTCATTTTCATTACACCAAATTCCTCTATGGCCTTTATTATATGGCCAAATGTAAAACAAGTATCAAACTCAAGTTACTATAAATGAGAAGTTGAGATTTAAAGCCTCATTCATTACGTTCCATCGTTCAGTATAGTTTGCGCCAAGTTTCAGAATTTTCTGACCATGGTCTGACAGGGGCTGACATATTGAATTGGCTATCATGCTAGTATTTGTGTGTGAACATGGTGTGAACATGGTGTGAATGGGGGTGATTTACCCTGGACCAATTGTCGAGACAACCCGAAAAGGCACTCCTGTAACCAAGCTGCAACACTCCTTCTATTGGCATAGTATGTCGGTCTTTACAGTCTTGAGCCCCATTGGGCTACATTTTAAACTAAAATCTGCTATTTAATTTTTATTTTTTTTAAATTTGAACTTTATATTTGACAAAATCTGACATTACACTAGTTTTTAAACAAATTCAAGTTCAAATATTGAGTTTCTTAACGCAAGAACATTGAAAAGTCGCGTGTTGGGCTAAAGAAATTCCTCCCAAGCATTGTTCAACTCAACACATTGACCGCACGCTGGGAAGACCCTGAGGCAGGCTGTCTACAATCTAGCCACATGAATTGACACATACGGTGACTTTCAGCCACATTGGGCTAAGTTTTTTTAAAACTAAAATCTGATCCAGGGATAATATATTGTACCTTTTTTTTTGAATTTTTAACTTTTGACTTTAACCAAATTTTGAAATAGTATTAATTCCAATGACAAATTGAAGTTAAAGTGTGAATTTCTCAACACAACAACTTTCAAAAGTAATACTTTGGGCTTCTTTCCACACAGAAAATTATCTAATTTAATTGAATCTAAATAAACTTGCGTATGAGTACACTTTGAACATTTTCTGTCAGAATACTTTTAGCTAATTTCGTTAATATCCTATGGCATTCGCTCGTTCAACCAGCAAACAATATGAACATTATTCATTTATGAACATTAACACAAGAAAAAACAGCAACAACTGTAATAATTACATTTCTAAAGTCCCCACTAATACCATGGATACCACCCCTGGCGCGCGCGGCGAGGCCTTGAGCAGTGCTTAACCAGCGATCCTAGTAGCGGGGCTAGAAAATACACAGGCTGGTGCAATAAATCAAGTTAATCAGCCAAAGAAAGTCATGATATATTACCCCGGATACCAGGGCATATCCGTGGTCAAAAAAATCTCAGAATATAAAGGGAACGGAATCGTAATGATTGGTAGACAATGTCTAGCTTGTATCTATTGATATCAGGATGGAGGAAGTAGAACTTATTGAATGACCCTCACATCTTAATTTGAATTTGGTCATCTTTCTATTGCCTTGACCATTTTTCTTTTGAAAACTCCAATGTTCTATGTCATGTTTGGTGTACCTTTTCTTGATCCTTCAGGATTTGAATGTAATTAAGTTGACTAGTTTTATGAACAACAGGGATCACAGGTGGATACTTAGTCCAAGAACGAGGAGGGGTTTTACATGCCCATTATTTGGTTAAAGGCTTTTAAAACCCCCTTTTTGAATATGACACCCAAAAACCTCATATTTTCACCCAAACACACATTGTAGGAAAAATATGACAAAACTAACCTGAAGAATCCTACTTCTTGGAAAATATAGCAAATCTCTACAACCCAAAGTCACCCTTTGACAATTATTGAACTTAGTCACCAGAAGCTCTTAAATAATGAGTGTTCTCACCCCAAAACCCTTGTTTTTTTGTTTCTTTCACATGGAATGCCAGAGGGTCAGTTTTACACTTTCAAACTTAAATTGGACATATCAGAGAAGACTTTGCAGGACTCATCAATCTATCTTGAATGTATTTTCTGTGAAAAACCATCACAGGACTTTACTAAATTATAATGGAAATCTGCTTATTATAAATCATTCCATACTATTGTGTTCACTTGTGTACATTTGCGATTGTAGCCAGAAACATTGTAAACGGCTAATTTGGCTATATAGCGCCGCCAAGGGTTCAAATGATATAACTCAGTACTGAACATGCTGAACTGATCAAGTGATTTAGACTAATCCATGGTTAAGTGACTGTTAGAAATACTTGTCCACACTCCACATAGAAGATCTTTGACGGGGAAGGGTTTTTCCTTATCACTCTAAGGTTTTATATTGAATATGATTTGAAATTGATCAAATTGGAGGTGTAGGTCAATTGTATCACTCATTACCCTTAAAGTGCCCCTTGGATTTGGTTGTACCACTAATTTGTCATTTAATTCTGAAATATTATGATATCTTTTTTCAATTCGTATAGATATGATGAAGAGTTAGTAGTGCCAATTGTGGAAAACACACCGGAGGAAAAAGATCTAAAGGTATGTAAATTTAAATCCATCATTCAGTGATTATAATGTGTACCAAACAGAGACTTTCCGGAAAGTATTTAGAGGGATTGATTGAGTATTATGTGGATTTAAGTTGACATACAAATGTGATTACTGGATATAGTATAGAGCAAAGTAGGACAGGAAGAGATGTAGCTACTTGGGATTTAGCTAGTGTTTGTTGTATTGATGGGCAGATTTCATCCATCTATTTAATTGGATAGACAAATTCAAGAACAGAACACAATATGTTAACACTTGCAAAATGCTGATGGAATTTCAGAGACTCTTTTGTGAAAGCCTACAAAGCATTGATCATAAAATCTTTAATTTGCCAAGGCAAGGGAATATTTCTAATATTTGAATTGGAAATACACCACTATTTCAAAGGACACTTTATTTTTCAGCACCTTTTAGTACCTTTTTAACCCTTTGAACCCTAATTTTTGTATGGGCAATGATGGCCTAACCCTGTATTATCTGCTTATATTGAGGGCGCTATAGCGGCATTTCGGGTTCAAAGGGTTAAGGAAATTATTTCGAGACATTTTAAAAGATTAAAAAAATTGTTTGCTTGTTTAATCAGATATCACTTTTGACTTTCACCCTTCTACTTTCCCCTGCCCTCCCCTTCTCCTTCCCTTCCCCACCTCCTCTTATTTTCTTTAACAGGACCGTATGGCCAGAGCTATGGAGGAATATCCTGATAGTTGTGCTGTATTAGTACGTAGGCATGGTGTTTACGTATGGGGAGATACATGGCAGAAAGCAAAGGCTATGTAAGTCATTTCATTTGATCTAATTTTGCACAAAAAATCCTTCAGCAATTGTTAAATTGAATATTATCAAGGATCGACCAGTGAGATATACAACTCACTTAAAATATATACATAATTAAAACAGTAGAACATAAACATATAAAATGAAGAAGTCCTACAGGGTGAGTAAATATAAACTGTACTCAAAGTAAAATAAATATTTTAAATATTTCTTACCAGAATATGAAGGCAACGAATGCCAGAAGCAATAGCTGCATTTATTTACTATTATCAGCAAAAAGAATCACAACATTTCATGGTACCGTTAACCAGATATGGATATTTGAGTAAAGTTACTGCATTTTTGAAATCGAACAAGATATTGATTATTGCACTCAATGATTCAAGGTATTCATGAACAAGTGGATGCATGCACGGGAAACAATAGCTAATTAATCAGACAAATAAAAACTCCTTTTTAACTTCTTCAGATATTAATTTCATATATTAAAGGTAAAATAATGATAGATCAATGTCATTATCAGCAATAGTGAAATTCAATAAATCTTATTAGAGAAATATCGCAAATCTTGTTTGGTTTTTATCTAAATGAGCATAAACTAAGTTTTCCACAACCAGTTTTAACAAACCTTATGAGCATGGCCTGAAAAAATTGTTGTTTTTTCGGCAAGCGATTCCAAATTTCGTTCCAAAATGGGAATGCATTTCTTAATGAAAGAGTAACATTTCCCTCCAAATGCCAAAATTTCCCTCCAAATGCTCAAATTTCCCTGCAAGGAGCTTTCCGTATTGCCTACTTTTTCAGCCTGTGCTTATGAGTCACCCTATATATAAATTACTTATGACCAGTCTGCTCCGGAACGGGTGCGCGTTCGGCTTGAGGGCGTGCTATTTTGGGACACTGTCATTTTTTACACATGCGATACATTATGTGACGGAAGATCATCTTCAGCTGGGTGATGAATAAGTTTGACATTTCAATAGAGGGCAGGCTTGGAAACGGTACTGCGTTTCTTAGGGAACGACCTCCCATCACAGATTGAAAATAAATCCCATTTTTACGATTTTCAACCATAAAAATTCATCACTATATAATACTAAAGGATTACATTTAATGTAAAATTATGACACTTAATCTAAAAATTCATTAAAATGGTACAAGCTTGCCTAGAAAATGGTAGTCTCATCACTGTAAAAAGGTGTTTTGACCTGTATTGCTAGATATTGGTGTCAAAGGTGAGATACAATCATTGGACTAGCTGCCGCAAGGAATTCTGGTAGCTAGGCTGCACTCAATTTCTTAAGATGTTAATTTGTATGCAAATATTTAGGGTTGAAAAGTGAAAATGCAATGATTGCACAAATTGACTAGTACACGTTACCGCTGTGACGCACACCAGTCAATTTTAGCGCCCTCAAGTGAGACAGGCTCTCCTTCCGGAGCTGACTGATGACTATTAAAAATAGAAAATCCTAATTTTGTTAAAAATCAATGCAGAATACCAATATGGCCACATATCTTGGTAACAGATCTCCACCATGTGAGCAACAACATAGAATGAAAAAGTCATATCCCCACACATCTATAGCACACACACCGAAACCGCAATCGAGACATCTGACACACGCACTGAAACCGCAATCACACCATCTGACACACACACTGCAACCACATTTCAACCTCTATCCACTGTTTGACTCTTATAAGAGTTAGCAAACATCCAACCCGCCAAGCTATTACTCGATGACACATGATCAAATTGACACTGTGTACACACACCTTTGTTAAGGAGTCAATGTTGTTTTTTGCCAATGTAGGCAAACAAAAGAAGCGTCGCTTTGGGCTGATATGTAACTGATATAGCCTCTATCCACTCGTCATCTTGTTGACACTGATGCACTTGGATGTCGTCTTAAGTAACCATCTTCAAAAGGCAAATATCTTCTCGTAGATCACATCACCTTGGGCTCAAGTGAGATAACAGTGGTGTCAAATAAATCTACTTGAAAAACAATAGTGAGTTCCTACTTAAGCTCCAATGTTACACTACAAATCTTTACATAAAATAATTAATAATTGATATAATGTTACAATTGTATTATGAATTATATATACAACAGACTTTTAGTGAAATTCTGATTTAGTGTGTAGGGTCAGTCGGTTGGGCTTTTTTTCTTTCTTTTTCGAAATGAAACTAAAATCACAAAACTCTAATAAATTGTTGCCAGTTGTTTCTAATTACCTAAACAAATTTCTGAAAATGTCCGTAATTTGGGTTGTATTCATTTGTACATGACCCCACCCCCATTTTGGATGTTGTTGCTGAGTCAATCAGGCCTATAGGGTTTTTGTTGCCGTATGTCAGGTTTTTATGTTGCACCTATTGATCAGCTGATCTCTTCTGAAATGAAACAATGAATAATCAAACGTGATATATAAATTACAAATCAATAGTGGGTGGAAATAATGTACTTATGGCAAGTTCTAAAGACAAAACTTGCTTGTAGCACAAATGTTCTATGCCCTAGGCAACTTTACTTTCATTGAACTGTTCATGTTTTTTTAAGAAAAAGGTTGGTGCAATGTGCAATATTCAGAAGGCAAAATCATTCCCCCAAGCTTTGCTATGTTGCGTGTAATTATTGTTTATTGCAATTGGGTACACTGGTGCTCCTGATAGGTAACTTTGTACTCAAGGGACTTCCCCTTTTGGAATTTATAATCAAATCAAATATATTGAATAAAATGATTAATTCTTTGAAAAATAATGCAGGAATTAAAATGATCAAGTTTTATTGGCGGCGTCAGCATCAATTTTTATGAAGGGGGAAACCAAAGGATCATGAGGGGGAGAGGGGCATTCCCCCCATTTCCCATCCTCCACCCCATGGCGCCACCATCATCAAGTTTGTCTTTATATCCTGTTAAGTGGTTAAAGTCAACAATAATAGTGACATTTTGAGATAAGTAATTGATGTCATTTTGTTAAGCTCTCTTTATAAATATACAAGATTCGCTTGTTATCTCTGTCTCTCACATATATACAGATGTTTGTATGATTTCATGCACGAGGCTGCCATTTTTGTAAAGAAACTCTGTAAATGAAGTGATTTACATGGACAGGATAAAACAACTGTGGGATGTTTTTACCGTATTTTCACCAGCAATCTGTTGTTTTATTATCAATTTTTGACATATGTTTAAGAAAGGAAGTCATATTTATCAGTTGCAATAGTCAAATGAGATTGGCCTACATTTAGCAAACCCCACAAGTTAATTTGAATCGGATCTGAGCTATATCACATCATTATAGTGTAAGTCAGCTTTGCGGCGGTTTATAAATCCCCTCATACACATGTGACAAAACGGAACGTTAGAATAAATACAGGATATCTACAACTATCACATGTTGCAGCACTCATGAAGCCAGATATCCTGGATATATCTTTATCCAACTTTTGGTGAATTTGCTCAAGGTGACCCACTTTACAGTGATATAATGAATTTGGCAATCTTTATGGAATAAACTATTGAGTTGTACTCACAGCATGAATCATGTGGTTTAACTATCATTTTGTGATGCAAGCATTGTAGTGATCGATTGTTAAAAAATAGGGAAATGGTGAACAAATCTAAGAAACCGTGTAAAACCGGACTAAAAAGCCCAAATCAGGCTAAAAATAAATAAAAACATGTAAATCTTTGTTTAAAAAAATTCGGTTCAGATTTAAATCTACAAAATATCATGCCTAAATGATGATGTAATGAAGAGCATTTTTTTAATGGTGAACCTTGCCGTAAAATTATACGGAGATTCTAATGGGGTATGGGGTATTCTATGAGAATTGGTGTAGGAAATTGTGATCTAATTTGTTCCCAAAATGTGACATATTAAATGGGATGTCATTCATTAACTTCTTATAACAAAATTAAATTTGTTGCAAATAATTGTGTTTTATCAAATACTGCATATAACACATTTAGTTCATTGAATGTGTGATTGTATAGGGAGTATCAGGGTAGAAGATTGGCACAAAAAACACCACAAACTTTAACATGAGTTTAACCAGTTATTTAACGTTCTGTGGCTATTTCCTTTGTTGTTAAACAATTTGGATCTATCTGGGGTTAATGACAAATGAACACCAATTCAATCTTGAATATTGTAAGGTTTGTTTGAAAGTTTCGAACCAGATTTTAGCCAAAGTCTCCAGACTACCAAATAGTATGTAGAACAAGGCAACATGTTTTTCTTTATCTATGCAAACTTTGTTATTTGATTCTTCTGTTTTTTCATATGTTTCAGGTGTGAATGCTACGATTATCTGTTTGATATCGCCGTTCAGATGCATCAAATTGGACTAGATGCACGGAAACCTCCGTTCCAAGAGGGTAGAATAGAATGAGCCAACCATCTACTAATTTGTCTAGAAGTGCCTTTTTGCGACAAATTGGGAATTGTTTACTTTTAGTTAAAAGCAGTTGACCAGTACAGCCTAATCAGTAACCTTTGCCAAAATTGACACAACTGTATATTGCATACAGAAGTACTTGTCTGTATGGATCGGGAACATTATAAATAGTACTCTTCAAGTTGAGAGATTGACACTCCATTGCGATACAAATTTGAACAAATGCAATAATTAGCATAATGCTAATCAATTATGCTAATCAACCAGGAATGATGGTACTGTTTCTATCACGATTCCATTTTAATATATTTCCAAATTTGGCGAGAATATACAGTTTTATCTCTCTAGAGCACAAAATTAATTGAAGCATAGGAACAGGATTTTGGCATACCCACACATATGATGCAGCACTGCTGAGAAGACTGTGACTGTTGTATTAATGTGCCCGCCCCCACACTCTTCTGTATTAATTCGCTGAATATTTATGTGCCCGCCCCACGTTCTTCTGTATTAATTCGCTGCTGTAAGCTTGCCAATCTGGAGCTGATAGTGTAACATATCACCTAGTAACACTCACAAGAAACAGGGTATCTGAAAAAACAATGACAAAGAAACATAAATCGAGAACACCAGTGAAAAAATTCATCACATTTTGTTGACATTAATAGATACACGAGATGCCTGAAGAAACCAATTATGCCTATACTCACATATTGATATTTCATCCTCAATGTCAGGTCAGGGTATTTCATCAGAATGGCAATCATCCAAATTGGTTTGAAAAATATGTTCCATATGATCCAGTATTGAAATGTACTAGCAACTCAAGAGATAATGTTTTGTGAATTTTGGACATTCTGATAAAAAAAATCTTTAAAATTGCAATACATATTTGGGAATGTAAAGCGTTGTTTATTTATTTGGGAAATATTTATGTATCTGTTCATAAATATATTGAGTTTTAATTCAATACGAATCCAAATGTGCATTACATTTCATGTATTTGATCACGTATTTTATTATGAAATAAACTACTGGTGCATAAAAGTTCTTCCGAGTTACAAAGTGGTTTAAGGTTTCAGAAATAAAATGTTGATGTCAACAGGATAGTTTAGGCTGAGCTGCAAAATTTCACATGCTGGGATCCAGAGTGTTTGTAACAATTACTCTGGACATTGACAATGATTATGTCAACATAATAGTTTGCATCCCCATCATACACATACTCAAGAGATATTTGGTTTGGCGGATCTATTTGGACATGGCAACATTTGCCTTGGTCTTTGTTCAATTATCAGGAACAGTAATATTGTAAAATGGGTCATGCCAAATATTCTGCGTCATTGTAAAATGTGAGAGTGAAAGTGACTCTGAAGCCCTGTGGATTGATGTCATAGCCCTGCTTTACTGTATTGCTATGCTGGATTTGTTATCTATATACGTTGTTAGGGAGATATTCCTAAAAAGACTGCATTGATACTCCATACTTTTTGGGTTTGATGTTTTTTAAGTTAAGGCTCGATACAATAGACATTGACTGTCGATATCGCGCGCGATACGAGGGCATGCCAGTTGTCCCTAGTACTCCGGGAATTTTGAAGCAAATACACCACTTGTCCTTCGATATATCTAGACAAGCAAATATTATGCTGCTTGATAAATAATCACTTGCTGCTCTGTAGGGTATTGATATTTTTTCAAATCTCTCTCGATAAAAAACTCATTGAGTCTCAATAGGGTCTCGATAATATTATCAAGTACCACTTGAAGTGGGTTCTGAATAATGTATTCAGTTTTGTATCATTATTATAGAATTGGTTATAAGGGTAAATATAGGGCCGGACTGCCACGTGGGCGACCCGGGTACGGCCGGGCTTTCCCCTTATTCGACCCGTTTTTCTCCCCTGATTTAATTGCCCAAATCATGCCTTGGAAGCTAGGTTAATATGTTAATGGACCATTCATATTTTGATAGTTATATTCAGAAAACCACCGCTTTATATTAGGGTTTATGTGTTTCGGGTTCGGAGCAGAATAAGTGAAATTATGAAGCAATGAGGAATCACAACTCATATTTTATAGATTTGGTTAAATTTATTAACATTATGATAAACTTGTATATTTTGTTTTGTGTGTGAATTATTCCATTTCCCCAACGAAATCGGTAAATTAGATTATGTATTTCGAGATACTTAGATGAGGGTAAGTTGGGGTCTATGTAAATTTAGGCCAGCGTGTGCGCCGAATCACGTGAAAAAGAGTCTATAGTATCGCTTAATACTGGAACAATATTATAGTCCAGTATCGGGTGATACTGGAACATTTTACATGTATCGGACGATACTGGAACACTAACTTTGTACCGATATCGAACGATACTGTTATTCGTGCATCGGACGATACTGGTACAGTGTGACAATCTGGGACCTAAAATATACCTTTTCCAAAGTTCATATCGAAACTGTTTTTATAGACCGACTATCAAAAGATCATCAAAGGATTTGAGTATACATACTTCCTATGATGTGCCCTTTCCATTCCCATCTTTTAATAATATCATGAATTCATTCAATTCGAACATAGTAAATCAATACAAATTATAACAGTTTACTTAATCTGTCATTTGCCTCGAAATTACATCCCATATATTTTTCTTTAGAGATTTATTACTCCTTGTCATATTAATGAAATTATCGCATTATATTATGGGTTGTAAAATTTCATTTTAACGTAACTCTTTATTATTTGCTGGCATTTCATGCCGCATTCACCCCGTAAAAGAGAAACCCTTAGTGAAATAACTCGTCATATCATCAAGTGAGAAGATAAAGAATTGACACTTGTCATTGGACTACATGTTTGATGTTTCTCTACTCCATTCAACAACCGATATACGTTTGGTCCACATGGCCAAACCTTTGTGATTGTGAAAGGTTTGGTTATAAAAACCATATGAAGATCATTGTTTTACGAGATTGGGTGTGCTTGGTAGTAAATATTCAAGGTGAAAAGGACAATTATTTATTTTTGTCAACCTTGTATATAGTATTGATTTATGATCAAAAATATATATGAGCTTGACTGTTGAAGCAAATTCATAGACAGCCTACACGGTCCATTTATAACAGTCGAACATGCAATCATACTGGTACGGGCAAACATACATACTTTGACATATTATCGAAGGGTAATTTGATTAAATAAAACAACCGACTGTTTTGTTTGCAATAATGAAAGTACCACGAACAGATGATGTTACATGGTTCAAGGATGACACCAGACATGACTTAGTAAAATATTATTCTTTAATGTATAGTGTAGCTAATATACTATGGTAGACATTGTTGTCATTATTATTCTCACATTGAATAGTGTATACACGTTAGTTTAGAGAATTAGCACACGTCCACAGGTTTCAAGTTAGGGACCGATCATTTAATACGGCAAAAGGGGGGAATCCGAATTTTTATCACAAACTTGAGTGGGGAATCTGAATTTTATTTCAACCATTTGGGGGGAAAACCGAGTTCAAATAAATACTATGATAGCTTTTGTTTGGGCGCTACGCGCGCATTTTCCCCCAATACAGTAAATAGATTTTATTCTTTGAAGCTTGTTTCAAAAGCAACAATGTACCTCAATCTTAAGTGTTAAGTATTTAATTTTTTTGCGCGCTACGCGCACATGTAAATGTGCCATTTTTATATCGGGTCATTTGACCTATGTATAATGATTTATAGTGGTAAGAATTTGCTATTTGCATAAACATTTAAACTTAAATTATGTTAAAATAGCATGACCAATATTCTACTAATGAACCTTGACACACAACAAAACCTGCACTGCTATAATCTTTTACCCCATGCTTCCCGGTCCGTTACCACACTCTGGGGCCTATTAAATGGCGAGCAAAACTGTTAAATATTATACAAGCTCGCTATTACATTTGGTAGAGTGTCAGACTTGCAAACATTCGTCAAATAGTGTATGGTGTCATGTAGTAACATCTAGGGTTGTGAACGTTTTTGATACTTTCTTGGAAACAATAATTTTTAGCTTCCTTAAATCTCAAGCTACAATAATAGAGTTGTTTCTACTTTTTAAATACGTGGCAAAGGGTACCCTTAATTCAAAATGGCTACTCCTTAAGGTTCACTAAATGAAGCAGGTTTCCCCTTACCACCAGCCATCAAAGATCAATAGATTAAGATTTCCCTGTACCATCACTAAATGAAGTAGGTTTTCCTGTATCAGCGTGTTCGCCAATTTTGAACTGATTGAACTCTAGTAAATGTTTGTCAAACGTCTATTTTCAAACCGTTTTATAAGTCTGTCAGGAGTCAACATGCGCCGAATAGTGTATGGTGTAATGTAGACAAATCTAGGTTTGCGAATTTTTCTGATATTTTCGTGGAAACAATATTTTTAGCTTCCTTAAATCCAAGCTGCAATAATTGAGTTGTTTCCAGTTTTTAAACAAGTAGCAAGGGGTACCCAACTGAATTCAAAATGGCTACCTCATACAATGATCATTAAAAGGAATCAGGTTTCCTCGTACAAACACTCCCTTCACAGATCAATAAATTAAGATTTCCATGTACCAGTGGGTTCAACAATTGGAACTGATTAAACTATATTCAAAATGGCTACCCACTACAGGGATCACTAAATGAAGTATGTTTCCCTGTACCAGCGCTCCCTTCAAATATCATTAAATTAAGGTTTCTTTGTACCAGTGCTCCCTCCAAATATCACTAAACGAAGCAGGTTTCCCTGTACCAACGCTCTCTTCAAAGATCACTAAATAAAGTAGGTTTTCCTGTCAAGATCACAAAATGAAACAGGTTTCCTTGTACCAGCACACCCGTCAAAGATCAATAAATTAAGGTTTCCCTGCACCAGCACTTCCTTCAAAGATAACTTAATTAAGGTTTCCCTGTGCCAACAGGTTCACCAATTTGGAAATGATTGAATTATACTAAATGTTTGACAAACCTTTATTTTAAAACCGTTTATAAGTCTTTTAGGAGTCAAATATCCGTCAAATAGTGCATGGTGTTATGTAGTAAATCTAGGGTTGTGAATTAGTTTTTTGATATTGTCTTGGAAACAATATTTTCTAGCTTTCTTTAAGCAATCATAACATTGTGCATTATACCGGGACTTTCCCGAAATTTAAAAATTGCATGTTAAGAGGATGGCAGTCTGTTTTCGTTTTTATGAGAAGTATGATGTTTTGTTCTAAACTGCTCAAAAAAGGTTTGGAAATTTGTATTCAATCGCCATTTCGTTGAATATTTTGTGATATATTCATATTGTGAATCATATCAATGTAAAGCTGATGTGTTTGTCTTTTAAATGATACCTCATTTGTAGCAATCACTTATTTCAGCGCTTAGCCATATGTTTGAGAGGGAGGTCGCCTTCAAAATGTGCCAAATTCCCCACTATTTTGCGCTCAAAAGACTATCTTGTCGTCTCTTAAATGAAGTGTTACATTGACCACTACAGTGTAGAGTGATGCTCTATTGAATTATTGAGCATAAAATAGTGCTGCTTTTGGCACATTCAGATTGAGACCTCTCTATGTTCTCAAGCAAGTGACAGAGCACTGGAATAATGTATTGCTATACATTAGGTATCATTGTAAAGATACACACATCAGCTTTTTATTGATATGCAACACAGTATAAAAATATCCCGAGATATTTGAACATTTTGTGATTGAAAAAATATTCCAAACTTTTTTGAGCAGTTTATATAACTACGCAATTCGGGCTCGATAATAATCTTTCTAACATAATGCACAATGTTGTACTTGCTGGACACCTCCTTTAAATCCCAAGCTACAATACTTGAATTGAGTTAATAGATATCTAGTGTTTGTGATGCAAGCAAGTAAGTAAGCAAGTTTTTTATGCTTTATAAGGAAATATTTGAATGGTGTGAGGGAATTTTTCAGCTTGAGTGATTTACATCATATTTTCTTAAGCGGCCTTTTGAAGTTTCGTGTGAGTTGTATCAAATAAAACACGCTGTGAATAACGTGTTTACACCGCTTTTCAGTAATGTCATGTTATATTGGAACGGATAAAGATATCCTGATGAAATCATGTTCCTCATTATACTGCGGGTTTGCATTTGGACTGCATTTATGTATTTATATTTGTTATATTTTTAAACACGATATATATCATGCGTGGACACCCTGTAGGAAACCCATGTTATCGAAAATGATTATGTAGGCTACGGATCGTGACTCGAGAATCCAAATCCAGGATCTTACTCGGCACGACACAATCTATTTGTTTAACCCAAATGTCAGTACTTTATCTGTTTTTAATTAGATTTTGAATTAAGAATAATAACCATCGGTTGCTTTGGATATGCACGCAAGTATTGAGCAAATAAGGTAAATGCTGCAACGTGATCGGAAAGTCGTACTAAGCCATAACATAGAATGAGTAATCCATATAAGGACATCCTTAAACCCACATGGATGGTGATATTACTATAAGGAATATAAGAGAGTAAACATGTATGTTAAGCCGTCAATGGTTAAGTCATATTGGGCTGTATAAATGATAAGGAATAGTATTTACATCATCAGATTACAATATGGTATCAAGGACTAGGACTCTACCAATAAACTATCATCACTTATCAATCTTATATTTTTCAATGTACTACTAAGAGAGACCTGAGGGTACAAATGTAAGTTACGAAACACCTTCGGGATGCGTACGTGTCGAATGCATTTATAGGGAAAAGATGTATAAAACATACTTGTGAGGTTACTACAATATGTGGCCACTGTCTGCACTATCTGTGCGTATGGTTGAGGGTATGTTTTAGCTACAATACCGAGTGAGTTAGAATGATTTGGAACCAAGTTCGCAATTTTTCCCGTTCTAGCAATTGGAGTATACGGGTACAATTAATGAGGATTTCATATATGAATGATTGAGACCCTCTTTCTCAGGAATTTTCAATTTGTCAAATTGAGGTATGTGGTGAGGAATTAGGTTATTTTCATTAAAATGACTGATTTGCCAGTCTGCACACGGACTAAGTTTGGTCACATAATTTTTTTATATTTTAATGTTATTGAAAAGTGAAGTAAATTTGTTTATGTCAAATACTCCTTAATGAGAGTCAATTTACACTCATGTCTGCTATTCAATTTAGTATGAATCCGATTTTAGCTATTTTTTTCTAAATAGGACGAATAGCAACTTTGTGACGCAGTCGTATATGTGTGTACACGATTTCAATCAAATTAATTGAAACATAATAATGTGGTAAAGGGTGATTTCATTGGGGTAAATGTTCACCAAATATTTCAAACATACAAACCTAATCGCTATTTGCACGGATCTGCCATTTGCGAGGAGAGCCTCGAACAGGGATCAGATTGATCGAAAGTGTTGCATCATTTCACAATGTCTCATTGCATGGCCAGTCATATTGTGCAGAGAGAGAGTCGAACTAGTTACATAATGTTATGTTATGGAATCGTCCCATTTAATGTGGAACCAGTTCGATCGAGGATCTCCTAGCGAATGGTGGATCCGTGCAAAGAGCGAATAACATATCTGGCGGATCCGTGCAAAGAGCGAATAACGTATCTGGCGGATCCGTGCAAAGAGCGAATAACATATCTGGCGGATCCGTGCAAAGAGCGAATAACGTATCTGGCGGATCCGTGCAAAGAGCGACTAACATATCTGGCGGATCCGTGCAAAGAGCGAATAACATATCTGGCGGATCCGTGCAAAGAGCGAATAACATATCTGGCGGATCCGTGCAAAGAGCGAATAACGTATCTGGCGGATCCGTGCAAAGAGCGAATAACATATCTGGCGGATCCGTGCGTGCAAAGAGCGAATAACGTATCTGACGGATGCGTGCAAAGAGCGAATAACATATCTGGCGGATCCGTGCAAAGAGCGAATAACGTATCTGGCGGATCCGTGCAAAGAGCGAATAACATATCTGATTTACAATTGTTTAGATAATGGCTATATATTTGTGATGTTTTTTTTATGACATTGGGTCCAAATCATTCTGAATTGCCATGCACATTTATTTAAAGTATACAAAGGTATAACAACGTGTTATTGTTGCAGTTTGAAAACAAACTGTAGCGTACGCACTACCTTGTCGACGACTAAACGTCAATACCTGTATTTTCAAATCGTACGCAGCCGTTGCCATATTGAAAGATACTGGTCTTCATCGTCTGCGAGATCGTAGGCGTACCCGCTGCAAGCGGCTTTTAACATTGCGCCCTTGGCTCGGATTCGCCTCGCCTGACACAAAGCTAGCGCTATAATACAACATACATTTTGAATAAATGCTTTCAATTGGGTGCCCGAGCGTTCCTTCAGCAACATACGTTAAGTTTTATAAGTACTATTTCCGGTAACGTCGGAAAACCTCTGCATCCCTCCATCTCTTATGATCGGTCTGACACTTTCCGGTACTACTTAAATTTAAAAGTAGAAATAGTATGAACTCATGAATCGACTATTTTACTAGGAAATACATTCCTTTCAGAACAAATTGAAACTCAAATGTTAATGACCGTATCAAAAGTTGTCTGGGAACAAAAAAAATCCGCCTGGAGTAATTTATAGACTTTAGTTTTATATTGGATTAGAATTAATAATTGAACAGTTTTGTGTCGTTGCCTCTTCTCCGCTTTCGACACGACAATTGTTGCACCTAATATAATTTCTCAAATATGGACAAGATTTAAAGGATTAACATTGGACTTGGGGGCACTGAACGTACAAACGATATATTTCTGCATGTTTTCGTGATTGTTAGACGCATCTTCAAAGATCGGAAATATGACTGTTCGGCTGTTCACCTTCACATTGTAATATTTATAGGTATTATTTTGAAATAGATTGCACCTTTTGCAAATTAAAAGTAGCTTGTATGAGCAATTGGCAATAAATTTGAGTCAATTATATAGAACATTGATTTTTGTTGGAAGGTTGACAAAATTGCAAATATATATCGGAATGAAAGCTTATCGATAATAACCGTCAAAATGACACACGGTGATATTAAGTCATTTTTGAAAGATTAACACTAACAATAGTTTAGTATAAAAATCGTCAACTATTAATACAAATGCTGATTGTTTATGAGTGTACAAATATTTTCATAAAGTGATATATGGTCTGACCTGACGCCTCGTTGAATGGAACAATCATATTTCATCACATGCAAATATGTTTTCTGACGTACGAATCTTCCCGTTAAATAAATAAATCTCATTTATCATGACAGTGTATGAAACAAATAAAATATCGGAAAAGTGTACTACTTTAGGTCCCATATTCTGGACTAGGCATATACTAGTATCGTCCGATACTGGAACACCCAGTATCGTTCGATACTGTACAAAGTTAGTGTTCTAGTATCGGTCGATACTGGGACACATAAAATGTTCCAGTATCGGGCGATACTGGAACACAATTATGTACATCGTTCAATACAGGGACAAATCACTACTGGTAGCATGTGTACCAGTATCCCCGATACAATTTGGTGTGCCAGTATCGGCTGATACAGGAACAATGAAATTTTACCTGTGTCGAGTGTTACTGGCACATTTCAGGTGCCAGTATCGTGTGATACTGGTATACCAGTATCTGGGACCTAAAGTACACTTTTCCCAAAATATCTCCCTAAAACAACAAACACTTGTTTCATACAAAGCATTCCTAGGCCGTGTAATGGACTAGTAGCTGTATTGTCAAGTTGTTGAGAAATTTCCCTCTTTAACTTGAGATATTACAATCTGAGAATGGTTGATTATTGAGGAAGTTAGAATCCCAAATGGTATGTTAAGTACGATTTTCATTTTTGCAATATGCTTTTCTACACGCGGACTCAAACCGGCAAATGTATTGATTACTGGTAGTGGTGCTAATTTACCGGTCGATGCCTAGGTTGTTGGATTGTCGGCCTGCCGCATTGTTAAGGTTGATCAATACGGCACACACGCTTTACCTGTCATTCTTTTCCCGTGTTGAAAAGAAAATGTTAAGATGAAAATCAGACTTGATCTTACATTTTGGATTGTAATTTGCGAGGAGTCAAGCTGTCATGACGTCAACTCATGCGCCCATCATTTTGGACAACTTTTTATTATTTGTTATGGGTACCTCATACATGGGTAAGGTAATCTCTTGACCATTTGACAGGTCTCTTATCGTACAGTTCTTTTGATACTTGCAGGTGATACCTCTAATAAGACAGGCCTTTGAGGTGTGACAGGTCTCACCTCTGACATCGCATGTCTCTTTTTATTTGGCAAGGTCTCAATTTTGTTGGTGCAGATCTAGAATTTGTGATAGATGTCACTTTTGGTTAAAGCCTTAATAGGTAGGAGTTACCAACAAACGATTATGATAAATGTATAGTCGCTTGAGGCCTTGCACGTATGCATTGCTAGCGAATAGATTATCATCTTAAAATTCGAGAAGAGTATCTAAGCGCTTTCTAAAATCATAATTAATGTTGTATGAAAAGTAATACATTATTGTTCACTAAATTGGACTCGCAATGTCATGTGTTAATTTGTAAATGCCTACAACGGGTATGCCGGCCAAAGCTTGACATTATTAAAGAGTGAATATTCGTTACTACAATAGCTGTATTCTTAATTAATTGGCGCGTGTTTACAAATTTAAATGCGATTTGTCAGTTGTTATCTTTAAAAACTGTAAATTGAGGTGTGTTTAAATGCATAACTTAAACTGTAGGCTGTTGAAAAGGAAAATTGGCCAATATATTATGTATAATATTCAGTTGTTTAACTTATCGATGGCTAACTAGTGGCCTTATAAAATATGTAAAAATATAGAGCCAAAGGCTAGAGCATAACTGTAGGCCAACATGATCTTATACAAGTACCATGACACTGGTGAGTTATTATAGTCACTGTATTCATAACATAATCATCAAATCAAAAACAAAATATGGTTATATATCTTGAAATGATCAGCAAAACATTGTAGCTACCATGACGATTAGTGCTTAATCGATAGTATTGAACCTGTCAGCATAATATAACGTTTCCTCTCAGAATTGATAACAGCACCGTCAGCAAGATAATCTACGTTGGAACCGAGATTTACCACGAAAGTGGATCACAATTATTTAGATTGCATGAAGCTCTACGACATCGTAGGAGTTTGACCTTGTTTTTGTCAAGTATTATTTTTCATCTAGACACTTTTTGGACACCCTGTGCGAGTTCTTTAGTTTATCCAGCCAGGTAGATACCTTTTTCATGGTAGACCTATATAATGCAGATGCTACGACATAATGAACAGTTGGTCATCAAATGAGTCTTAAATAAAACACCCATGCATAACAACGTAAGTTTTACAATTTCCTGTACCATGGATCATCAAGAAAGGGGTAATCACAATTAAGTGTCTAATAGGAATACGCGCAATTATCAGTATTTGTATGATATGCAGCAAAACCTACGTGAAGCGAACTGAGTCTGATTTTTCCGTTAGTGGCAGCGTATTAAATGTATGCGCTTTGAGCATAATTGGAAAAGCGCTATATAAAAAACTAACATTTAAGAAAGCCCGTGTGTAAAATGCAGCGCCAGAGTATAACTAGGATATTTGTGAAATTCTTGACGTAATAGAACTCAAAACAGGCTTTAGGCTAAACTAACATTTCAATACGATACTTTTGTTTTATTGCTGTCCTGCTTGTTTATAAAACAATTATGTCAACAAGTATTATGTGGCATGAAGGCAAGGCAGTATAAGCACAATGATTTGTCTCATCAACTCGCACGACTATACTCTGTTTGGCCATCTCGAGACAGTGACGTAACTTAACAGACGCAGCTTTTACGCACGCGTGTGTATCTTCTGCCTTTCAACGCTCGTGTTTGTACGCCAGCGTCGCGAGTAGGCACACGCGTTATGTGCTGCAATTAGTAGAATACGCGGATACGTCACTGTCTCGAGATCGCCAAACAGAGTATAGTTGAAACGAAATCACTTTTGCTACTTAGACTACGGTATGCGTTCAGTCCATTTTACCTCTTTCGACAGAGCGTGTTCCAAATTCACTGACGTTTGCGCAGTGGGGAAAAAAAGAAGAAGAATAGAATCGGTTGATTTTTAAACGTTACATGTCAGCATTTTTTAATCCCATTTAATAACGACGGCATACCGAAATACACGAAATGGAGGGATGCTTTTTTCATTATTATGACGTGAATATACGTGTATTATATATATGTTGTGACACAATTGAACTTTTCAGCGCGATTTAAAAATACGGCATTTGACATGTCTCGCCTCGTTGCTGGGGGTTGTATAACCAAATCGCATGCACACTCGATCAATGTCAAATTATGGTGATTTTCGATTATTACATTTTGTCAATGAAGGTTCATCTGGTTCATTCCTTTGTTCTTATAACAATAAAAACGGCATTGCGTCACTGATAAAATAATATTGGTTTTAGTATTCGGAAGCGCCGGAGATCTAAACAGGTGTTTTAGTAGCAGATATCGATTAATCAGAATCATTGATATCAATGTAATATCGACAGACTTCCTCTTGCGATAATGAACTACGACAAACAGATTTATAGTTCCGTCTGCTAATCATCAGAATAATCAACCTTGACGCATAATGTGATATACAACGGACGTGTTTGATTTTGTTGTGTGTGAGTTGAAGTGACAGAGGCTTATACCCTTGCGGTCGTATGGTTGTACAGTTCAATCAATATTGGTTTCCATTCGGTTTTCAAAATAGGGGAATTAAGAGCTGATTTGTCTTTCAGAAATATAAAAAACATGACTGAATCCCCCACATTGTCTGTATCTAATACATTAGCACAATTTTCAGTTTTCACATATAGTTATATATTTTTGCTTTGCATCATCACACCCCGCTGTGGTCTTTTAGAAATGGCGGGATATAAAAGCCTTTTTGTATGTATGTATGTATGTATGTTATATGAACTGAAGCAATATAAGCCATGCAACTTTGATTCCTCTTGCATCACCATAACGTATCAAATTCCCAGTATCATATTCGACCGTATTTTACCGAAGAATCTGGCCGTACAGCAGAACCTCTTCTATGAGATTACACACACCTGGAGACTTCTATGGGAGGGGGGGGGGGGGGGGGGGGGGGGGGGGGGGGGGGGGGCTGGGGGGCATGATCCTTGCCACGATCCCCCAGTCAGCTCAAGCCCTACCCCAATATTATCCCTACATCAATCGAAAATGTTGACTTTAAATGTCAGCATTACCCACAATTAACTTATATCGGTCTCAAATATCTAGTTTGACATTAAAAGGCAAACTTTTGTCTTGTCTTGCCACATCATGTCACCCAACTTGTTTCCTTTACCCCATTAGTGCTCCTGATGCTAGCGCTGCCACTAACAATACCATCATCTCATCATACTAAGAACACTAAAACTAAATTCCGAGGAAGAATAGCATGAGTTCAGTCAGTCACTCACAGAGCGGGTTTGACCTCGGATTTCGGACACAAGTGTTTTTTAGGTCCCATATTCTGGACTGTACTAGAATCGTCCGATACTGGAATACCCAGAATCGTCCGATACTGGAACACCCAGTATCGTTCGATACTGGTACAAAGACAGTGTTCCAGTATCGGACGATAATGGCACCTGTAAAATGTTCCAGTATCGGGCTATATTGGAACACAAGTATATATTTACCAGTATTGAACGATAATGGGACAAATCACTACTGGTAGCATGTGTACCAGTATCGCCCGATACTGAAACATAAAACGTTCCAGTATTGCTTGATACTGGAACACAATTTGGTGTTCCAGTATCGACCGATACTGGAACGGTAAATTTGTACAGGTATCGAGCGATACTGGCCGGAAACTGGCAACTTTTATGTTCCAGTATTGAACGACACTGGTATACCAGTATATAGGACCACAAGTACCCTTTTCCTGGATTTCTTTTTACGCTACAACCAGAAAATATGCACCATATCAATCTGCTAATTTTGATAAATTTCGCTAATCATCCAATTCTCAACTTTCAAGTGCAAATGGCTTTTATGACACAAACTTACTGTTGGCTTGATCGTGTAGGTAGGTGTAATGCATTTAATAATAATAATAACACACATTTATAGAGCGCTTTACTTTAGTGAGATCTAAACTCAAAGCGCTGTACAACATATAAATAAAAGATTAAAGCAAAAATACAACAATGATCATAAAACTACAGAGATAAACATACACAGGGTCAAATGCATATTGCCACAGCGTATCACAGCGTGCTCTTAACGTAAACGACGTATCCCCAACTTACCTCTTACTTATATCAGCGTACACCAACGTACACCAACGTTTTTATGATATTTTCGCATACGTTGGCATACGTTCAGGCGATACGCCATGGTGTGACATTTGTCCTATGTTGATACGAAATCCCCCTATTTTGATGCTATTTAGGGGTTTTATGGGATTATTTGTAAAACAAATGTATTTTATATTACACTTTGACACGACATTTACTATCCATGTTATTTGTATTAGCGGTTTGTGACGTTGCCGCGTTTAACAGAAAGGGTCTACACTTTCGAATGAGGATCTTCATTTTTTGTAATGGAATCGATTTCAAGGCGGAAAATTTATTTAGAATGTAGACGTATATAGTCAACAAATGTCTGTTCCTCTAGGGATTCCACCCCACCCCCATTTGCGCCCTGTGTTTGTTTGACTGTGATACCATAATCCCCGGGTCAAAAAGTATGAAACCATCTGTAATGGCCTGTCACACCTACGGTGATCTACGGTGAAAACTGTCCAAAATTGCTGCGATCAGACGGGGCCAATGCACAGCGCTGATTTTGAGCTGACAGCTGACCAGGGTGCTGTAATGACTCAGTAGTGTCACCGTGGCATGGTGGTAGCGCAAAGCGAGTGACGTAAACGTCCCGTTGACGTAGCAAGGATACATACAAGCTACTTAAGGGCGCAGCAAGAACTCAATCTAGTTCTTTGCGAAGGGTTCGGAGGGGTAGATCAGACTGCCTTCCTTTTCCCCTGTTCTCTGCTCATGGGCGCTGAAGCATTGCCTTGCTTTTACCATGGTACCGTATCTATGTTGTTCAATAGTCATGCCCAGAAAACAAGACTGAGCAAACAGGAGACTCTGTTTATTCGCACTTTGCACGGGTCCGCCATTTGCGAATAGGGCGATGGCATGGAGGGTCGTTGTAAAGAGCGCAATGAAAACGTGATTCGTGGGATATGAACATACTAAGAGCTACCTTGTTTTAAAGATTTGACAATTTTAGATAGTTTTCCGCGCTCTTCCTGCATGTTATTCATATTTTGATACTTTATCAGCGCAATACAAGCGCTGGATTGATCGCAGCAGAGTAAAAACGAGCGCGATGCTCCTTCTGGCGCTCAAGGGCGACCATGGGGAACCTCTCCCATTCTAGCCAGTGTCAACTGCGTCACCAACCGGTTCTTAGCGTCTTCAGGGGGATGTAGACCCTCAGGTACATCCTCCGAAAACTGCCGTAACTTCTTCATTATTCATTTAATCTATATAAAAGTAAAGGGTTCAATGAATCCAACCATGAACATGAAATTGAGGGGGGGTCACAAAATTTCGCACTGTCATAAAATCGCACAGTCCAAAAAGCAGCTCAGTGAACATATAATGGTCATTTCGTAGGGTTTTAAACAATTTTTTACATAAAAAAATCATTTATTTATAAAAACCACGAGCAGATTGGTCATTTTTCTGTGGTTATAACGCATATAAGCTTCTCTTCACTTCTCTTACCTTTTTTTTTTTTTTACCTTTGAAAAATTTAGGGGGTTCGATCGAACCCCTCGAACCCCCCCTGGCTACGGGCCTGATTACGCTAGAACATTTGAATCGCAATCCCGCAGGTAGAATTCGACAATAAATTATTACATTAGAATACTTGGCCTATATTTTTGCGGTTGATATCGTGGATAATGGTCGGGTGCAAGCTGGCGATAATTCCTCAAACGATAATGTGTCATTGGAACCTTTATTGATATGCCAACGTACGATGATCCATTTACCTTGGAAATATATATATATTTATATTAGAAAACAAATTTAGATATTTCTTGCAGCCTGCAACTTTATTCATACATCCCCTGGTTAGTGCCCACTTCCGTTAAGTATGGTTTTGGATCCGCCGGGAATCATCGCAATCCTTGAGAAAATCCGTGGCTGAATCAAGGTGTACGTCTATATTAAATTTAAAAGATCGAGCTACACGAGGATGAGCACCATCTGACTCAAGGCTCTCATAATTGAATTGTGCAATCTTCTATAGGGTTATAACCATGTCTTGGAAGTACAGGAATGGTACCGAAAGTCGATAATTTTGCCCACAAAAGTAGGACAACAATTGTGTGTGAAGAGCTCGAAATGTTATTACCAATTAGTGACTACAATGTCCTAGTTTGGCGGCTTAGGCCACTAGACGTCTGTCTATAGTAATATACGACACCATTGTTTATTCTTGTACCAACAGTATATAAGAAATCCAACGAAAAGAAAATCCAAGACTTTAATGTTGGGTACGACGACTTTCTGTCAGATTTCTGTTTGAATTGAATGAAACAGGCACTGTGTGCCTTCGATTGCGTGGGCTAATACATTTATTTCTTTGTCAGACATGTCTCTACGTAGTGGCTCTCTGCAGAAGCGGCGGAGGCATCAACATTTAGGGGGAGGGGGAGGGGAGAGGTCGGGGACAATTTATGGGGTGGCGCGGACATATTTGATACACATATTCTATGGTCGAATTGGTAAATTTTAGTGGGGTCGCAGAGGGTATTTTGAGATTTAGGTGAGGTCAGGACCCCACGACACCCACCCCTCTTCCGCCGCCTATGGTTATTTTTACCTGAGACTAGTCTCAAATATGTACCAATCAAACACGTCATGACATCACAAGTTTATTGTCTGACGTTATTGCGTTAGAAACAAACGGGGACTGTCTACACTCAACTTACCAGGTAGTAAAAACTCCAAAAGTAAGCTTCGTAAGCTTTTTAGAATTTCACTATTGGATAACGGCGCACACTTTAATCCGATCATCACAAAAGCCCGATTTTATCTTTGCTCTGCGGAATTCTCGATCTAATGACATTGTTTTTGTCATTATTTTGCATTTAATATATGGAAATAATATTAGAGCAAGTTGGTTTTGTCTTATTAATTCTGTCTCATCCATGTATCAACTTATTTATAAATATCACGAGTCATTGAATACAATACTTACAATGCAGTAACTTTACCAAAATAGTCATAACTGGATAATGGTACTGTGAAATGTTGTGATTTTACTCTGCTACGATCAATCCAGCGCTTGTATTGCGCTGATAAAGTATCAAAATATGAATAACATGCAGGAAGAGCGCGGGAAACTATCTAAAATTGTCAAATCTTTAAAACAAGGTAGCTGTTCATATCCCACGAATCACGTTTTCATTGCGCTCTTTACAACGACCCTCCATGCCATCGCCCTATTCGCAAATGGCGGACCCGTGCAAAGCGCGAATAAACAGAGTCTCCTGTTTGCTCAGTTTTGTTTTCTGGGCATGACTATTGAACAACATAGATACGGTACCATGGTAAAAGCAAGGCAAGGCTTCAGCGCCCATGAGCAGAGGACAGGGGAAGAGGAAGGCAGTCTGATCTACCCCTCCGAACCCTTCGCACAGATTGAGTTCTTGCTGCGCCCTTAAGTAGCTTGTATGCATCCTTGCTACGTCAACGGGACGTTTACGTCACTCGCTTTGCGCTACCACCATGCCACGGTGACACTTCTGAGTCATCACAGCACCCTGGTCAGCTGTCAGCTCAAAATCAGCGCTGTGCATTGGCCCCGTCTGATCGCAGCAATTTTGGACAGTTTTCACCGTAGATCACCGTAGGTGTGACAGGGCCATTACAGATGGTTTCATACTTTTTGACCCGGGGATTAACACGGCAACGTAAATCGTGTCGTAAAATAAGTTCAATGTTATTAACCAGTCTTTTAGGGCATTCCAGACAGAAAACTGTTCTGGGTCAAAGATGGGTCAAGTGACTAACTTGCAGTGGGTCATCTCACATTACCTGTCTATCTGTGTCAAGTGACCGTGTCCCAGCGAAGCGACTTACGTATGATGGGTCGGTGCAGTCTGACCGATTTGATTTGACCCACGTAAGACATGAGTCAATGCATTCTAATTGGTCGGTTGACACGTTTATCCAATTGCAAGTGGGTAAAGATCACACAAAAAACCGTGATTGGTCGAAAGTAAAATATATTATGGGAAAGCCAGGCGTGATTGGTCCAGGCACACGCACACAAGAACGTCTCCGCCATCTTGCCACAAGTTGTCTGCTCGTTCGTTGTTGCTGTTTGGTGTTGCAGTCAAACAAGGTAAAGTTAACGATATTTATGTTTTATTTCATGAAACAAACTTGTGTGATATTCAACAAGCCAGGTGTAGCCTTGAATGACATGGTGCTGTAGAGGAATTGATTTGGTTTGTGTAGGCCTACTTCTTTTACTAAATAGGCTGCCGTAAATTATGAAAATGTCACTGTCACTGGTGTCAGGAGGAAACTGTCACGCCTGGATGTTAATAATTTTTGGCAAATGTGTTTTATAATTACCATTCTTAAACAGCTAAGAAAGTTTAAGCAATCTCATTGGTTCTCAGAGAAATCGGCGACATCTAGATGCAACAACTTAACAAGGTGAGGTGGGCCCTATGTTTTAACAGTGCGCCCGACCTTCACAATGCGTGGTTGCTCCATAACGCGCACTTCTGCAGTGCGTCTGTAGCGCTTTTCCTGCGTTTATGCCGGCGCCGCGACGCTTACGCATGGTTTACTCATCGCATGTGATTGGCTGGAATGTTTGTGGGTTATTCGATCCTATAGCAGGGGTAAAAGTTGTTAAATGTGGACAATAAAATGTACTTATTTCTTTGATAAATGTCTAAAGTATGATTGTTTAAGGATGAGAATAAAGGTATTTTTTTAGACCGTACCCGTGTTATATTGTCTGACATAAATGCGTTCGATAGTATTATTTTTTGCGTAGAACGTTGTTCTACTTAAAATAACACTATCGTTCGCATTTATGTCAGACAATATAACACGGGTACGGTTTAAAAACATTACCTTTATTCTCTAATTCCATTATTTCTTACCTCACAAATTAATATCAATTGCTCCATTTATTTTGTATGAATATTATTGTATGTCACCCTGTATATTTTGATTCCCCCTCAATAATTCATGCGAAGTCCAAAGCCCCTACATCTTGCCAGTACTAAGCTGTTCATTTTACAGCCTTTTAATATGATTTGTAATAATCAACGGTGTAGAATATTAGATTCGAATAATACGGTATCCCCCGGCTGTCGGGGTGGGTTTTCTGGGATTTATAATGCATATTACAGTATCACGTGTTATGTGAATGTGTTTGCCATATTGTTACATTTTCTTCATGTATTCTAATCTCATTAAGGCTAGCTGTCCTCACTAGCTCTCTCGGGACCAGTAGTATGTTGAATGTCTCGACCTGGTTTCTATCCTACTGGTTCTGCATTACATGTTTCATTTTCACCTGATGTCATTTCCATTCGTCTCTTTACTGACAAAACAAACACAATATATCAGGCTTGTAATCTCGGATGAATAAAATGTCTCTGTAAAATTAAAAACTAATTCAGATATCCGGCTCTGTTTGTGTTTGGATTTGCCAACGACTGGTTTGCTGTGCTACCAAGTTTATTTAGACTAGTCTGACTGTCTGAAGACTCACTTCACTGGGTTAATACCAGGTACTATCCTTTAATTCATTGGCTGAATTTCAAAACGGAGTGTATTGCTTTATAACATATTGTCATCAATCGTTTAAAACCATGAAAATTCTGTCGTTGTCAAATACCATGTTTTATTTATAGCCTACATGTCTACCAAGAAATAATAAAAAAAAAATCATTCGCAAATACATATCAATCAATACGTCTTTTGGGGACACCATCAATATGATGTCATGTCAGAAGGGTATCTATTTGAAAACTGCTCTGAGATCCATATGGAAACAATATTAGTTCGATTGTTTAGGTACTCCTTATTGAGCTACATGAATCAAACCTTATCAAACATTTTAAGGTATTGCACCAGGGGATATATGGATTCTATTCTACGTACAATTTGGAGACATTTGTATTTTTTTTTCATTTCATTTCCTCCTCAATAAATGTTGTAATTTTTTTATAAACGAATGGAAGAACACGTTATGAAAGCAACAGAATTGCAATAGTAGACTATTCAAAATTTAAATTACAGCCTTTCATATGATTTGAAATTAAATCAGTGACAGTTAAATGTCACTGAATTAATGGTGCAGACTATTCGATTTAATTACAAGGTATCCCCCAGCTGTCCCGGGGGTTTCCTGGATTTATTATGTATACTACATTATCACGTGTCATGTGAATGTGTTCACCGTTTTTTTACGACATTTCCTTTATCTGTTCATGTCTTCTAATCTTATTGAGGATAGCTATCCTCACTAGCTCTCCCGAGACCAGTATGTTGAATGTCTCGACCTGGTTTCATTCCCATTGGTTCTGTATTACACGTTTCATTTTCACCTGCTGGCAATTCCGTTAGTCACTTTATAGACAATACAAACAGAATATCTTAATCTTGGATCTCGATTGAATATAATATATATTTGTAAAGTTAAAATAATTCAGATAGTCTCTATTTGGGTTTGGATTTCCCAACGCTTGGTACGCTGTGCTATCATGTTTAATTAGACGACTCTGACTTTCCGATGGTTTACGTATCATTGTGTAAATCGGTATTATCCTTTCAAACCAATGGTTAAATTTCAAGATAGAGTGAATTATTTTGTTTAGCAATATATTGCCTCCATTTGCAACACGATAATTTAAATGTTCTAAAGTGACATCTAGTATTATACATTTCTGCCAAGAAATAAAGATGTATATTTAATTCGCAATCTTATATTAATCAAATATACATTTATCTGTTCCATATACGCACAGAGAGGACGCATTAAGAATGAGTTTAAATCTGAAGTGTCTGAAGTGTTATAAACATGATAAAAGAGATCCTTGATCAACTCAGCTAAGCTACGCATGAAATATCTATTCCAATCAAACCTTTATAGACAAGCCTTGTCTCACAATCAAACATAGGCCTACTATCTGACAGGCGCTGAGGAGACAAAGTGTTCAATTGAATTAAATATCTTTTTAATGTACATTTAGTAATCTTTATTGCATGCATGGAAAGAACGCGAAAATGTATCCATGTTTATAACATTGAAACTCATATACATGTAGTAGTGACATAATTGCATACCATATGGTCTTTTCATCATATGTACGTTATAGTGTTAGTTGGATATATATCGCAATGACAATGCAGTTGTGAGCGGTATCATTTTAACAAATTTGTAGCGCAGTAACGGGCCCAGTTTTTATGATTGTCATGTCAAAATCATAGCAATAATTATGAAATTAAATGTAGGTGCATTCTGATCTGCACTTTGCAATCAAAAGGTCACATGAATATGATTTGGTTGTATTGTTATGTTTGTAACGTCAATATGCTTTGAGTTTAACACTACAATGTAATTCAGACTTGAATACTTTTCTGGAAAAATGGCATAAATGGCAAAGTCTCTGCACTGATTAACGGATAAGTTTCATTTAAATATATTTGTCAATATGTTATCCATGTAAACAAAAAGGTGTAGGTAGCTTAAGGTCACTGAGTAAGTGACAGTACTATGTTTATATCAGCTGTCAAGAAGGAATTTAATATAATAAAAAAATGCTTTGAGTTTTGAACATCGGATAAATTGATATTTCTTATAGAAATAGCAGACTTTGTAAAAATGGTAGATTCGAAAATTAACCGAAATTATCTCCTTTGCTAGTTTTAACAGTGCATTTGAATGAATCAAAACATGTGAAGTGATAATAAGTCACGGCTTAAGTTTCACAAATACCCTTATGAGCCCAGTTCCACCGAGAAATGAACCTGGAGCAGGATGAAAACAATTAGCTTATTTTGTAAAATCTTATGGGGCTGGTATATTAATTCATAGGGTGAAAGTGGAACTTTATAAATGCCCCTCGTATATTTAAAACTCCACTGTCAAAAATTTGCGCGAATAATGTAATAACATGCAATATAATTGAATCTTCCCTCCATAAAATCTTTACTAATTCAATGATATGTAAGAATATGCAATATCTTCTAAACAATCTTATTCGTGTTTTCTACAAGAAAAATGGAAAGAGAACGTAACAAAATAATAGCAATGATATAGGTTCAACATAATATATCGATGCCAGAATGAATGGTTGGTTCATCATATCAATGCAATATTGGGTTGTTATCAATGACAAGTTCGTCATTTCGATGTTAGATTGAGATGTTATCAATGTCAGGTTCGTCATTTCAATGCTAGATTGAGTTGTTATCAATGTCAGGTTCGTCATTTCAATGCGAGATTGAGATGTTATCAATGTCAGGTTCGTCATATCGATGCCATATTGAGTTGTGATCAATGATTGGTTCGTCATATCGATGCTAGATTGAGATGTTATCAATGTCAGGTTCGTCATATCGATGCAATATTGAGTTGTTATCAATGTCAGGTTCGTCATATCGATGCCATATTGAGTTGTTATCAATGATTCGTTCGGGATATCGATGCTAGATTGAGATGTAATCAATGTCAGGTTCGTCATATCGATGCCAGATTGAGATGTTATCAATGACAGGTTCGTCATATCGATGCCATATTGAGTTGTTATCAATGATTCGTTCGTCATATCGATGCTAGATTGAGATGTAATCAATGTCAGGTTCGTCATATCGATGCCATATTGAGTTGTTATCAATGATTGGTTCGTCATATCGATGCTAGATTGAGATGTTATCAATGTCAGGTTCGTCATATCGATGCCATATTGAGTTGTTATCAATGACAGGTTCGTCATATCGATGCTAGATTGAGATGTAATCAATGTCAGGTTCGTCATATCGATGCCATATTGAGTTGTTATCAATGATTGGTTTGTCATATCGATGCTAGATTGAGATGTTATCAATGTCAGGTTCGTCATATCGATGCTAGATTGAGATGTAATCAATGTCAGGTTCGTCATATCGATGCCATATTGAGTTGTTATCAATGATTGGTTTGTCATATCGATGCTAGATTGAGATGTAATCAATGTCAGGTTCGTCATATCGATGCTAGATTGAGATGTAATCAATGTCAGGTTCGTCATATCGATGCTAGATTGAGATGTAATCAATGTCAGGTTCGTCATATCGATGCTAGATTGAGTTGTTATCAATGTCAGGTTCGTCATATCGATGCTAGATTGAGATGTAATCAATGTCAGGTTCGTCATATCGATGCTAGATTGAGATGTAATCAATGTCAGGTTCGTCATATCGATGCTAGATTGAGTTGTTATCAATGTCAGGTTCGTCATATCGATGCCATATTGAGTTGTTATCAATGATTGGTTTTGGTTCTCTAATAATGTGAACAAATTAGTGCTCTGTGTGCGCCTGTTGAGATTGAGATGTTATTAATGTCAGATTCGTCATATCGATTCCAGATAGAGCTTTTTTCAATGTCAGGTTCATCATATCGTTGCTAGATTGAGATGTTATTGATGTCAGGTTTGTCGTATCGATGCTAGATTGAGATGTTATCAATGTCAGGTTCGTCATTTTGATGTTAGACTGAGATGCATGTTATCAATGTCAGGTTCGTCATATCGATGCCATATTGAGTTGTTATCAATGATTGGTTCGTCATATCGATGCTAGATTGAGATGTAATCAATGCCAGGTTCGTCATATCGATGCCATATTGAGTTGTTATCAATGATTGGTTCGTCATATCGATGCTAGATTGAGATGTTATCAATGTCAGGTTCGTCATATCGATGCCATATTGAGTTGTTATCAATGATTGGTTCGTCATATCGATGCTAGATTGAGATGTAATCAATGTCAGGTTCGTCATATCGATGCCATATTGAGTTGTTATCAATGACAGGTTCGTCATATCGATGCTAGATTGAGATGTTATCAATGTCAGGTTCGTCATATCGATGCCATATTGAGTTGTTATCAATGATTGGTTCGTCATATCGATGCTAGATTGAGATGTAATCAATGTCAGGTTCGTCATATCGATGCCATATTGAGTTGTTATCAATGATTGGTTCGTCATATCGATGCTAGATTGAGATGTAATCAATGTCAGGTTCGTCATATCGATGTCAGATTGAGATGTTATCAATGTCAGGTTCGTCATATCGATGCTAGATTGAGATGTTATCAATGATTGGTTCGTCATATCGATGCTAGATTGAGATGTAATCAATGTCAGGTTCGTCATATCGATGCTAGATTGAGATGTTATCAATGTCAGGTTCGTCATATCGATGCTAGATTGAGATGTAATCAATGTCAGGTTCGTCATATCGATGCTAGATTGAGATGTAATCAATGTCAGGTTCGTCATATCGATGCTAGATTGAGATGTAATCAATGTCAGGTTCGTCATATCGATGCCATATTGAGTTGTTATCAATGATTGGTTTTGGTTCTCTAATAATGTGAACAAATTAGTGCTCTGTGTGCGCCTGTTGAGATTGAGATGTTATTAATGTCAGGTTCGTCATATCGATTCCAGATAGAGCTTTTTTCAATGTCAGGTTCATCATATCGTTGCTAGATTGAGATGTTATTGATGTCAGGTTTGTCGTATCGATGCTAGATTGAGATGTTATCAATGTCAGGTTCGTCATTTTGATGTTAGACTGAGATGCATGTTATCAATGTCAGGTGTAATATACGATACCATTATGTATTCTTGTACCAACAGTAAGAAATCCAACAAAAAGAAAATCCAAGACTTTATTTGTTGGGTACGACGACTTTCTGTCAGCTTTCTGTTTGAATTGAATGAAACAGGCAGTGTGCCTTAATTCGATTGCGTGGGCTAATACATTTATTTCTTTGTCAGACATGTCTCTAACGTAGTGGCTCTCTGCAGGGGCGGCGGGGGCATCAACAATTAGGGGGAGGGGGTGGGGGGGGAGTAAAATAGACCGTACCTTTCAGGAATATTTGACGTTGTCTGACGTTATTGCGTTAGAAACTAACGGGGGACTGTCTACAGTCAACTTACCAGGTAGTAAAAAAACTCAAAACTATAGGTACTACGTAAAAAGATTAAAATTAAAAATGTGTTAAGATATGTCTTCTCTTCAATTTGAGTTATTATACATCAAGATTGACTGAATCTTGACACATCTATGTGTCCAAAACCAAAACAAAGTCCTTTTTTCATTTTAGCATTTCGTTCTTCTACACGCAATTATTATTGTAGCGACAACTCACTCACAGGTCGATTGTAAGACGATGATCGGGGATGCTTCAATTGATCAAACCCATACTTATACCTGTCACATCCTGCGTGTTCAAAATCCAAGTGCGAACATGAAAACTGCACTTTGGTTTATTCTTTTCGATGTACAGTTCTTTTTATAAAAAAAGAATTGTTGAGCGAACTTCACGAAAAACATCTTTAAGGGAACGTTCATAAACATTTTGGTGGCTGGGGATGGAGGGGGGTGGATGGGCTTGAAAATTTTATTTTTGGTACATCAACACCTTTTTGACCGCCCCCTCTCGCTATTCCTCAGCAATTTTAGACCCCCAATCTCAATACTGGACCCTATTTTTGTTTCCCCCCCCCCTTTTTTTAAACTTTTTACCAAAAAATCCCTGTTCTAGGAACCGATGGACCTCTTATTTTTTATAAGTTAAGAGTTTTTACGTGTTTGTCGGACAAGTTTTAATCTGTAAAGATTTCGTCAGGATTAGCTCTGACTTCTTCAGCACCAAATGATTATAATATTATAATATAATACAAATTTGGAGGTTCTATTAGGCCGGGGAAAGGGCACCTACTCTCAAATCATCGGGCATGGGGCAGCCCAAAATGATGATACGATAGAGAAGTGGCAATCTCTATGTTTTGCTTAATATTATAATAGAAGTCACAGTAAATCCTGACGAAAGCTTGACAGATTAAAACTTGTCCGACGGCGAACCCGTTAAACTCTTAACTTATATTGAATACCCGTCGTAAAAGCCTATCTCACAATTCTCTTATTTTTATTTCCCTTTTTTGATAAAAACTACCCTCTCCCCCCGCCAAAAAATCCCGAGATTTGGATCGGTATTTATTTGTCCAGGAAAATGTCCCCCATTTTAACCAATGAGTCGGTCGGGCCGTAGAATATGGTGTTTTGCCTCGCCTTGTTCACTTTTTTGTGTGAATCATATTAGACAATGTTACCAACGTTACATATTTTTAGTCGTAATGTGTAATGCAAGAGTAATTGAAGGTTATGGAAACAATAATTAAACAAACGTGGTAAAATAACCTTCAGGTACGGCTACGATTGTATTGACTGCCGAGTTGTATTCAATAATTCGTTATTTATAAATATCATAATATATAACAATTTTTTAAATATTTTTTCTAAATTAAATAATAAACTCTGCAGTGTGCATGAAATTAACACCTTTTGTTCGGTAATTTTAAAGAAATTATGATTTCACACTGTGGGATTGTTTTTCTTGATCAGATCAAAACAAATTTACTACTCACGTTATATTACTAATATTGGTAGCGACATCTATAATACCGTACTAGTTATAATACGATTCTCATTGACGTCAATTCTGGTGATAATGTCCAATGTGTGCGCCTTCATCTTGTGTGCGCCTTCGTCTTTGTTCATGATGTCGGTTCCTCTGCTTAAATAAGTACCTTACAGTGGCGCATTACAGGATATCCTTTGGTGCGATAGGGTTGGCACATTCCGAATGACTTCGTACCATTGTGTGAGCAATTTGTTAACTATTTGCTTGAATCGTGCCATAACTAAGGTACATTTTTGTGAATGGACTTCGAAAGGACATTGATGAACAATGCGTAGCGCGAACAAATTTGTTATTTTTAATACTAATTTGCTTTTCTATTCCTCCGACTGACGTCTTCAAATCAAATGGAAATTAAGTAAAAGTCCCTAAATTCCCCCGAACGGGTGCAATTCCCCCAAATGATAGTCACGCCACTGATCTCTTAGTTTCTGTTCTCATCTTGATCATTGATTTTCGACAAATTATTACAATTTATGAAGATTTCTGGGAGTTGATTCCATTGTGGATAACGTTTCACTGCTAAGTTACCAACTTCGTCAGACTGACGCTTCTGTCTTGTCTTTTTGTTGTTGATTTGATCATAGATGTTGTACAGAGTGTTATCTCCTTCATCATTGTCGAACGTTTTCACTTTCTGTTTTTTAGAATCCATATATCCTTTAGCCCATCTTGTTGCCTTCTCTGGTTCGTAGTATTATATGCAGCTATTGATTCAAGCATTGGCTGCCTTCATATTCTGGTAAGAAGTATGTTAAATATTTATTCTAATTTGAGTACAGGTTATTTTTACTCATATCATTCTGGCGACGCTGCTAGCTTGGTGGAACTTATCTTACCGACAATAAGTGAGGAATACCTTTAATATTTAATTGTATTTGTTCGCAACGGAATTTAGCATACGTGACTTATAATAATCCAGATAAACTTCTTTTGAGATACATTCATGAATGCCGTTTAAAAACGAGATTTGCTGTTATTGTGCGTATGTAATAATATCGTTGGTTTGCATTTACATATCGAAACAGCATTACAATCCTTTGAAAATATGATTAAAAGGAGCGCCCTTGTTCTTTCTATCCTTCATTTCTTTCCTTTTGTGCTAATTTTGAATTGTTAATAACTCTTCTGCCAAGCTTTATTGGCCGAGATGGCGAAAACATGCTTTGCAATGATATTCTCAATATGAATTATGCCGACTGAATCAAAAAATAAGAGAGCCAATTATGATAGTTTGGTGTTGACACAACTGCAAATCCAACTGCATAGACAATGTCAAACGTTTTATTACCATCTTGTTTTAAAATGTATTTGATGTATCAGCACTTAACTATTTGTGAGCAGAAACATTTGGTAAAACGTGTCGTAAAATAAGTTCAATGTTATTTACCAGTCTTTTAGGGCATTCCAGGTGAATTTGCTAAAATTGCGGGTTCATTATTTTCTATGAAGATCTCGAAAACTAGAATCTTTGCAATCTTTCATAAGCAAGATTAGGCAATTCCGTGTGTTAATGTTAGCAAATCTTTCTAGAAAATGGTTCTGTTATTTTTTCTTGTTATGAATTAGGAGGGCCTACACTACATATACATCAGATTTTGATGTTATTTTGACAATATGCATAACAAATCTTGACAGTATACTAAACTGTTCATTTTACAGCCTTTTAATATGATTTGTAATAATCAACGGTGTAGAATATAAGATTCGAATAAAACGGTATCCCCCGGTTGTTCCGGTGGGTTTTCCGGGATTTATAATGCATATTACAGTATCAGTTATGTGAATGTGTTTGCCATATACATTTTCTTCATGTCTTCTGATCTCATTAAGGCTAGCTATCCTCACTAGCTCTCTCGGGACCAGTATGTTGAATGTCTCGACCTGGTTTCTATCCTACTGGTTCTGCATATACACGTTTCATTTTCACCTGATGGCATTTCCGTTCGTCTCTTTACTGACAAAACAAACACAATATCTCAGGCTTGTAATCTCGGATGAATAAAATGTCTCTGTAAAATTAAAAACTAATTCAGATATTTCCGGCTCTGTTTGTGTTTGGATTTGCCAACGACTGGTTTGCTGTGCTACACTGCTAAAATGTTGAGTACAACGTTTACTCGACGTTGAGTAACTATGCAACAGTTTAACAGTTGAGTAAACAATGCCCAATATGTTCAACAGTTGAGTAAAAATGCCTAATATGTTTAACAGTTGAGTAAAATGTTGGGCATTTTTACTCAACTATTGAACATATTGGGCATTTTTACTCAACTGTTTAACATATCGGGCATTGTTTACTCAACTGTTGAACTGTTGCATAGGAACTCAACGTTGGGTAAACGTTTTACTCAACATTTTAGCAGTGTACCAAGTTTAATTAGACTAGTCTGACTTTCTGAAAACTCACTTTATTGGGTTAATAGTATTATCCTTTAATTCATTGGCTGAATTTCAAAACGGAGTGTATTGTTTTTATAACATATTGTCATCAATCATTTGAAACCATGAAAATTCTGTCATTCTAAAATACCATGTTTAATTTATAGCCTACATGTCTACCAAGAAATAATAATTTAATCAGTGGCTGTCACTGGTTTAATAAAATGATTCATTCGCAAATACATATCAATTAATACGTCTGTTGGGGACACCATCAATATGATGTCATGTCAGAAGGGTATCTATTTGAAAACTGCTCTGAGATCCATATGGAAACAATATTAGTTTGATTGTTTAGGTACTCCTTATTGAGCTACATGGATCAAACCTTATCAAACATAACTTTAAGGTATTGCACCAGGGGATATATGGATTCTATTCTACGTACAATTTGGAGACATTTGTCTTTTTTTTCCATTTCATTTCATCCTCAATAAATGTTGTAATTCTTTAATGAACGAATGGAAGAACACGTTTGAAAGCAACAGAATTGCAATTGTAGACAATTCAAAATTTAAATTACAGCCTTTCATATGATTTGAAATTAAATCAGTGACAGTTAAATGTCACTGAATTAATGGTGCAGACAATTCGATTTAATTACAAGGTATCCCCCAGCTGTCCCGGGGGTTTCCTGGATTTATTATGTATACTACATTATCATGTTCATGTGAATGTGTTCACCGTATTTTCCGTCATTTCCTTTATCTGTTCATGTCTTCTAATCTTATTGAGGAAAGCTATCCTCACTAGCTCTCCCGGGACCAGTATGTTGAATGTCTCGACCTGGTTTCATTCCCATTGGTTCTGCATTACACGTTTCATTTTCACCTGCTGGCAATTCCGTTAGTCACTTTATAGACAATACAAACAGAATATCTTAATCTTGGATCTCGATTGAATATAATATATATTTGTAAAGTTAAAATAATTCAGATAGTCTCTATTTGGGTTTGGATTTCCCAACGCTTGGTTCGTTGTGCTATCATGTTTAATTAGACGACTCTGACTTTCCGATGGTTTACGTATCATTGTGTAAATCGGTACTATTATCCTTTCAAACCAATGGTTAAATTTCAAGATAGAGTGAATTATTTTGTTTAGCAATATATTGCCTCCATTTGCAACACGATAATTCAAATGTTCTAAAGTGACATCTAGTATTATACATCTCTGCCAAGAAATAAAGATGTATATTTAATTCGCAATCTTATATCAATCAAATATACATTTATCTGTTCCATATACGCACAGAGAGGACGCATTAAGAATGAGTTTAGGTCTGAAGTGTCTGAAGTGTTATAAACATGATAAAAGAGATCCTTGATCAACTCAGCTAAGCTACGCATGAAATATCTATTCCAATCAAACCTTTATAGACAAGCCTTGTCTCACAATCAAACATAGGCCTACTATCTGACAGGCGCTGAGGAGACAAAGTGTTCAATTGAATTAAATATCTTTTTAATGTACATTTAGTCATCTTTATTGCATGCATGGAAAGAACGCGAAAATGTATCCATCTTACTATAAATCTGGAAACGGTGTGGGGGGGGGGGGGTGTGTGTGTGTGTGTGTGTGTGTGTATTTATTTGTTATCCTTATTTCTCCGTTAGTCGTTATCAAAGTGGCGCCTAATTTGCATGAAAGATAGAGGAAATAACGGGAAGGGTGTTAAAGTTTATTTCAGTGAAATTGGTTAACAATTGGCTCCAAAAAACAGCAAAAAACCTCTCAGATTTGGCTCATAAATGCCACTAGAATTGAACAACATTGTGCGTTGCGCGTACTACACAGCGTAATCTTACCGTGGTAACGCGTCGCGTGCATGTTTGCGCAAGGGCTCACTGCCGCGGCACACGCACTCCTACACATGGCGCAGAAGCCACACGGGAAATGGTTATAGGCCTGTAACAGTGTTAGGGTATTTGGTGTCATGTTGGGGGAGGGGCGGTAAGGGCGGTGAGGGCGGCTGGTGTAAAACCACGGGAAATTGTTTAGGATAGGCCTAGGGTTTATATAATGGTACAAATAGCATTTTGCAGGGGTTAATGAAGCAACCTGATTTCTTTACTTTAAGTTGGCATGCCAAACAATATCGAGGGTTATAAATGAAGTAGCCACGGGAAAGGGTTTAGGGAGGGTTGTGATTATAAATCAAACTGGTTTGGGTGTGTGCATGAGGGGAGGGGGTAAAACCACGGGAAATATTTTAGGATAGGTTAAGAGTTAATGAAGAAGTAGCTGCGGGAAATGGTTGAGGGTTATGATTATATAAATCCACCTGGTTGGTGTAGTTGCAGTGGGGGGTGGCGATTGTAGGGTGTTTATGTGGATTTAAAAGTACCGAGGGTTAACTTGATGCGGTTGAGAGGTAGGGGTTAATAAAGAAGCGACGGTAAATGGTTTAGGAGGGATATGGTTATAAATCAACCTGATTGGGGGTGGGGAGTGGGGGTTGTAGGGGGTAGTATAATGCCGTTAGGAGGGATATGGTTATAAATCAACCTGGTTTGGGCTTTGGGGTGTTGTAGGGGGTTTATGTGGTTTCAGAGGTAGGTAATGTGGCATAACCATCTACTGAGCGGATGAAGTAGCCGCGGGAAATGGTTAGGAGGGTTATTATGATTATAAATCCACCTGGTTGGTGTAGTTCGAGAGGGGGGAGGGGGCAATTGCAGGGGGGTTTATTATGTGGTTTTAAAAGTACCGAGGGTTAACTTGATGCGGTTTGAGAGGTAGGGGTTAATAAAGTAGCCATGGTAAATGGTTTAGGAGGGACACGGTTATAAATCAACCTGATGGGGGGTTGTAGGGGGTTTATAATGCCTTTAGAAGGGATATGGTTATAAATCAACCTGTTTTTTGGTGTGTGTGGGGGTTTTTTTTTTGGGGGGGGGTATTGTAGGGGGTTTATGTGGTTTCAGAGGTAGGTAATGTGGCATAACCATCTAGCGGGGACCCGAGCGTAGCGAGGGTACGCCGCTAGTGTTTATAACATTGAAACTCATATACATGTAGTAGTGACATAATTGCATACCATATGGTCTTTTCATCATATGCACGTTATAGTGTTAGTTGGATATATATCGCAATGACAATGCAGTTATGAGCGGTATCATTTTAACAAATTTGGTTGCAATAACACTACGGCCTACCGCCTACATGTTAATTTGTTACGTTTTACGGATTGATATATGGATTAAGGGTTTTCAAAGTAGCGCAGTACCGGGCCCAGTTTTCATGATTGTCATGTCAAAATCATAGCAATAATTATGAAATTAAATTTAGGTGCATTCTGATCTGCACTTTGCAATCAAAAGGTCACATGAATATGATTTGGTTGTATTGTTATGTTTGTAACGTCAATATGCTTTGAGTTTAACACTACAATGTAATTCAGACTTGAATACTTTTCTGGAAAAATGGCATCAATGGCAAAGTCTCTGCACTGATTAACGGATAAGTTTCATTTAAATATATTTGTCAATATGTTATCCATGTAAAAAAAAGAAGGTGTAGGTAGCTTAAGGTCACTGAGTAAGTGACAGTACTATGTTTATATCAGCTGTCAAGAAGGAATTAAAATAAAAAAAAATGCTTTGAGTTTTGAACATTGGATAAATAAATTGATGATATTTCTTATAGAAATAGCAGACTTTGTAAAAATGGTAGATTCGAAAATTAACCGAAATTATCTCCTTTGCTAGTTTTAACAGTGCATTTGAATGAATCAAAACATGTGAAGTGATAATAAGTCACGGCTTAAGTTTCACAAATACCCTTATGAGCCCAGTTCCACCGAGAAATGAACCTGGAGCAGGATGAAAACAATTAGCTTATTTTGTAAAATCTTATGGGGCTGGTATATTAATTCATAGGGTGAAAGTGGAACTTTATAAATGCCCCTCGTATATTTAAAACTCCACTGTCAAAAATTTGCGCGAATAATGTAATAACATGCAATATAATTGAATCTTCCCTCCATAAAATCTTTACTAATTCAATGATATGTCAGAATATTTAATATCTTCTAAACAATCTTATTCGTGTTTTCTACAAGAAAAATGGAAAGAGAACGTAACAAAATAATAGCAATGATATAGGTTCGTCATAATATATCGATGCCAGAATGAATGGTTGGTTCGTCATATCAATGCAATATTGGGTTGTTATCAATGACAAGTTCGTCATTTCGATGTTAGATTGAGATGTTATCAATGTCAGGTTTGTCATATCATTACTAGATTGAGTTGTTATCAATGTCAGGTTCGTCATTTCAATGCGAGATTGAGATGTTATCAATGTCAGGTTCGTCATATCGATGCCATATTGAGTTGTTATCAATGATTGGTTCGTCATATCGATGCTAGATTGAGATGTTATCAATGTCAGGTTCGTCATATCGATGCAATATTGAGTTGTTATCAATGTCAGGTTCGTCATATCGATGCCATATTGAGTTGTTATCAATGATTGGTTCGTCATATCGATGCTAGATTGAGATGTAATCAATGTCAGGTTCGTCATATCGATGCTAGATTGAGATGTAATCAATGTCAGGTTCGTCATATCGATGCTAGATTGAGATGTAATCAATGTCAGGTTCGTCATATCGATGCTAGATTGAGATGTTATCAATGTCAGGTTCGTCATATCGATGCTAGATTGAGATGTAATCAATGTCAGGTTCGTCATATCGATGCTAGATTGAGATGTAATCAATGTCAGGTTCGTCATATCGATGCCAGATTGAGATGTTATCAATGACAGGTTCGTCATATCGATGCCAGATTGAGATGTAATCAATGTCAGGTTCGTCATATCGATGCCAGATTGAGATGTAATCAATGTCAGGTTCGTCATATCGATGCTAGATTGAGATGTAATCAATGTCAGGTTCGTCATATCGATGCTAGATTGAGATGTAATCAATGTCAGGTTCGTCATATCGATGCTAGATTGAGATGTAATCAATGTCAGGTTCGTCATATCGATGCTAGATTGAGATGTAATCAATGTCAGGATCGTCATATCGATGCCAGATTGAGATGTTATCAATGTCAGGTTCATCATATCGTTGCTAGATTGAGATGTTATCAATGATTGGTTCGTCATATCGATGCTAGATTGAGTTGTTATCAATGTCAGGTTCGTCATATCGATGCTAGATTGAGTTGTTATCAATGTCAGGTTCGTCATATCGATGCCAGATTGAGATGTAATCAATGTCAGGTTCGTCATATCGATGCTAGATTGAGATGTAATCAATGTCAGGTTCGTCATATCGATGCTAGATTGAGATGTAATCAATGTCAGGTTCGTCATATCGATGCTAGATTGAGATGTAATCAATGTCAGGTTCGTCATATCGATGCCAGATTGAGATGTTATCAATGTCAGGTTCATCATATCGTTGCTAGATTGAGATGTTATCAATGATTGGTTCGTCATATCGATGCTAGATTGAGTTGTTATCAATGTCAGGTTCGTCATATCGATGCTAGATTGAGATGTAATCAATGTCAGGTTCGTCATATCGATGCCATATTGAGTTGTTATCAATGATTGGTTCGTCATATCGATGCTAGATTGAGATGTTATCAATGTCAGGTTCGTCATATCGATGCAATATTGAGTTGTTATCAATGTCAGGTTCGTCATATCGATGCCATATTGAGTTGTTATCAATGATTCGTTCGTCATATCGATGCTAGATTGAGATGTAATCAATGTCAGGTTCGTCATATCGATGCTAGATTGAGTTGTTATCAATGTCAGGTTCGTCATATCGATGCTAGATTGAGATGTTATCAATGTCAGGTTCGTCATATCGATGCTAGATTGAGATGTAATCAATGTCAGGTTCGTCATATCGATGCTAGATTGAGTTGTTATCAATGTCAGGTTCGTCATATCGATGCCATATTGAGTTGTTATCAATGATTGGTTCGTCATATCGATGCTAGATTGAGATGTTATCAATGTCAGGTTCGTCATATCGATGCAATATTGAGTTGTTATCAATGTCAGGTTCGTCATATCGATGCCATATTGAGTTGTTATCAATGATTCGTTCGTCATATCGATGCTAGATTGAGATGTAATCAATGTCAGGTTCGTCATATCGATGCTAGATTGAGTTGTTATCAATGTCAGGTTCGTCATATCGATGCTAGATTGAGATGTTATCAATGTCAGGTTCGTCATATCGATGCTAGATTGAGATGTAATCAATGTCAGGTTCGTCATATCGATGCTAGATTGAGATGTAATCAATGTCAGGTTCGTCATATCGATGCCATATTGAGTTGTTATCAATGATTGGTTTTGGTTCTCTAATAATGTGAACAAATTAGTGCTCTGTGTGCGCCTGTTGAGATTGAGATGTTATTAATGTCAGATTCGTCATATCGATTCCAGATAGAGCTTTTTTCAATGTCAGGTTCATCATATCGTTGCTAGATTGAGATGTTATTGATGTCAGGTTTGTCGTATCGATGCTAGATTGAGATGTTATCAATGTCAGGTTCGTCATTTTGATGTTAGACTGAGATGCATGTTATCAATGTCAGGTGTAATATACGATACCATTATGTATTCTTGTACCAACAGTAAGAAATCCAACAAAAAAAGAAAATCCAAGACTTTATTTGTTGGGTACGACGACTTTCTGTCAGCTTTCTGTTTGAATTGAATGAAACAGGCAGTGTGCCTTAATTCGATTGCGTGGGCTAATACATTTATTTCTTTGTCAGACATGTCTCTAACGTAGTGGCTCTCTGCAGGGGCGGCGGAGGCATCAACAATTAGGGGGAGGGGGTGGGGGGGGGGGAGTAAAATAGACCGTACCTTTCAGGAATATTTGACGTTGTCTGACGTTATTGCGTTAGAAACTAACGGGGGACTGTCTACAGTCAACTTACCAGGTAGTAAAAAAACTCAAAACTATAGGTACTACGTAAAAAGATTAAAATTAAAAATGTGTTAAGATATGTCTTCTCTTCAATTTGAGTTATTATACATCAAGATTGACTGAATCTTGACACATCTATGTGTCCAAAACCAAAACAAAGTCCTTTTTTCATTTTAGCATTTCGCTCTTCTACAGGCAATTATTATTGTAGCGACAACTCACTCACAGGTCGATTGTAAGACGATGATCGGGGATGCTTCAATTGATCAAACCCATACTTATACCTGTCACATCCTGCGTGTTCAAAATCCAAGTGCGAACATGAAAACTGCACTTTGGTTTATTCTTTTCGATGTACAGTTCTTTTTATAAAAAAAGAATTGTTGACCGAACTTCACGAAAAACATCTTTAAGGGAACGTTCATAAACATTTTGGTGGCTGGGGATGGAGGGGGGTGGATGGGCTTGAAAATTTTATTTTTGGTACATCAACACCTTTTTGACCGCCCCCTCTCGCTATTCCTCAGCAATTTTAGACCCCCAATCTCAATACTGGACCCTATTTTTGTTTCCCCCCCCCCTTTTTTTAAACTTTTTACCAAAAAATCCCTGTTCTAGGAACCGATGGACCTCTTATTTTTATAAGTTAAGAGTTTTTACGTGTTTGTCGGACAAGTTTTAATCTGTAAAGATTTCGTCAGGATTAGCTCTGACTTCTTCAGCACCAAATGATTATAATATTATAATATAATACAAATTTGGAGGTTCTATTAGGCCGGGGAAAGGGCACCTACTCTCAAATCATCGGGCATGGGGCAGCCCAAAATGATGATACGATAGAGAAGTGGCAATCTCTATGTTTTGCTTAATATTATAATAGAAGTCACAGTAAATCCTGACGAAAGCTTGACAGATTAAAACTTGTCCGACGGCGAACCCGTTAAACTCTTAACTTATATTGAATACCCGTCGTAAAAGCCTATCTCACAATTCTCTTATTTTTATTTCCCTTTTTTGATAAAGAAATTCAAACATGTCTGTAAAAACTACCCTCTCCCCCCGCCAAAAAATCCCGAGATTTGGATCGGTATTTATTTGTCCAGGAAAATGTCCCCCATTTTAACCAATGAGTCGGTCGGGCCGTAGAATATGGTGTTTTGCCTCGCCTTGTTCACTTTTTTATGTGAATCATATTAGACAATGTTACCAACGTTACATATTTTTTAGTCGTAATGTGTAATGCAAGAGTAATTGAAGGTTATGGAAACAATAATTAAACAAACGTGGTAAAATAACCTTCAGGTACGGCTACGATTGTATTGACTGCCGAGTTGTATTCAATAATTCGTTATTTATAAATATCATAATATATAACAATTTTTTTAATATTTTTTCTAAATTAAATAATAAACTCTGCAGTGTGCATGAAATTAACACCTTTTGTTCGGTAATTTTAAAGAAATTATGATTTCACACTGTGGGATTGTTTTTCTTGATCAGATCAAAACAAATTTACTACTCACGTTATATTACTAATATTGGTAGCGACATCTATAATACCGTACTAGTTATAATACGATTCTCATTGACGTCAATTCTGGTGATAATGTCCAATGTGTGCGCCTTCATCTTGTGTGTGCCTTCGTCTTTGTTCATGATGTCGGTTCCTCTGCTTAAATAAGTACCTTACAGTGGCGCATTACAGGATATCCTTTGGTGCGATAGGGTTGGCACATTCCGAATGACTTCGTACCATTGTGTGAGCAATTTGTTAACTATTTGCTTGAATCGTGCCATAACTAAGGTACATTTTTGTGAATGGACTTCGAAAGGACATTGATGAACAATGCGTAGCGCGAACAAATTTGTTATTTTTAATACTAATTTGCTTTTCTATTCCTCCGACTGACGTCTTCAAATCAAATGGAAATTAAGTAAAAGTCCCTAAATTCCCCCGAACGGGTGCAATTCCCCCAAATGATAGTCACGCCACTGATCTTTTAGTTTCTGTTCTCATCTTGATCATTGATTTTCGACAAATTATTACAATTTATGAAGATTTCTGGGAGTTGATTCCATTGTGGATAACGTTTCACTGCTAAGTTACCAACTTCGTCAGACTGACACTTCTGTCTTGTCTTTTTGTTGTTGATTTGATCATAGATGTTGTACAGAGTGTTATCTCCTTCATCATTGTCGAACGTTTTCACTTTCTGTTTTTTAGAATCCATATATCCTTTAGCCCATCTTGTTGCCTTCTCTGGTTCGTAGTATTATATGCAGCTATTGATTCAAGCATTGGCTGCCTTCATATTCTGGTAAGAAGTATGTTAAATATTTATTCTAATTTGAGTACAGGTTATTTTTACTCATATCATTCTGGCGACGCTGCTAGCTTGGTGGAACTTATCTTACCGACAATAAGTGAGGAATACCTTTAATATTTAATTGTATTTGTTCGCAACGGAATTTAGCATACGTGACTTATAATAATCCAGATAAACTTCTTTTGAGATACATTCATAAATGCCGTTTAAAAACGAGATTTGCTGTTATTGTGCGTATGTAATAATATCGTTGGTTTGCATTTACATATCCAAACAGCATTACAATCCTTTGAAAATATGATTAAAAGGAGCGCCCTTGTTCTTTCTATCCTTCATTTCTTTCCTTTTGTGCTAATTTTGAATTGTTAATAACTCTTCTGCCAAGCTTTATTGGCCGAGATGGCGAAAACATGCTTTGCAATGATATTCTCAATATGAATTATGCCGACTGAATCAAAAAATAAGAGAGCCAATTATGATAGTTTGGTGTTGACACAACTGCAAATCCAACTGCATAGACAATGTCAAACGTTTTATTACCATCTTGTTTTAAAATGTATTTGATGTATCAGCACTTAACTATTTGTGAGCAGAAACATTTGGTAAAACGTGTCGTAAAATAAGTTCAATGTTATTTACCAGTCTTTTAGGGCATTCCAGGTGAATTTGCTAAAATTGCGGGTTCATTATTTTCTATGAAGATCTCGAAAACTAGAATCTTTGCAATCTTTCATAAGCAAGATTAGGCAATTCCGTGTGTTAATGTTAGCAAATCTTTCTAGAAAATGGTTCTGTTATTTTTTCTTGTTATGAATTAGGAGGGCCTACACTACATATACATCAGATTTTGATGTTATTTTGACAATATGCATAACAAATCTTGACAGTATACTAAACTGTTCATTTTAAAGCCTTTTAATATGATTTGTAATAATAAACGGTGTAGAATATAAGATTCGAATAAAACGGTATCCCCCGGTTGTTCCGGTGGGTTTTCCGGGATTTATAATGCATATTACAGTATCAGTTATGTGAATGTGTTTGCCATATACATTTTCTTCATGTCTTCTGATCTCATTAAGGCTAGCTATCCTCACTAGCTCTCTCGGGACCAGTATGTTGAATGTCTCGACCTGGTTTCTATCCTACTGGTTCTGCATATACACGTTTCATTTTCACCTGATGGCATTTCCGTTCGTCTCTTTACTGACAAAACAAACACAATATCTCAGGCTTGTAATCTCGGATGAATAAAATGTCTCTGTAAAATTAAAAACTAATTCAGATATTTCCGGCTCTGTTTGTGTTTGGATTTGCCAACGACTGGTTTGCTGTGCTACACTGCTAAAATGTTGAGTACAACGTTTACTCGACGTTGAGTAACTATGCAACAGTTTAACAGTTGAGTAAACAATGCCCAATATGTTCAACAGTTGAGTAAAAATGCCTAATATGTTTAACAGTTGAGTAAAATGTTGGGCATTTTTACTCAACTATTGAACATATTGGGCATTTTTACTCAACTGTTTAACATATCGGGCATTGTTTACTCAACTGTTGAACTGTTGCATAGGAACTCAACGTTGGGTAAACGTTTTACTCAACATTTTAGCAGTGTGCCAAGTTTAATTAGACTAGTCTGACTTTCTGAAAACTCACTTTATTGGGTTAATAGTATTATCCTTTAATTCATTGGCTGAATTTCAAAACGGAGTGTATTGTTTTTATAACATATTGTCATCAATCATTTGAAACCATGAAAATTCTGTCATTCTAAAATACCATGTTTAATTTATAGCCTACATGTCTACCAAGAAATAATAATTTAATCAGTGGCTGTCACTGGTTTAATAAAATGATTCATTTGCAAATACATATCAATTAATACGTCTGTTGGGGACACCATCAATATGATGTCATGTCAGAAGGGTATCTATTTGAAAACTGCTCTGAGATCCATATGGAAACAATATTAGTTTGATTGTTTAGGTACTCCTTATTGAGCTACATGGATCAAACCTTATCAAACATAACTTTAAGGTATTGCACCAGGGGATATATGGATTCTATTCTACGTACAATTTGGAGACATTTGTCTTTTTTTTCCATTTCATTTCATCCTCAATAAATGTTGTAATTCTTTAATGAACGAATGGAAGAACACGTTTGAAAGCAACAGAATTGCAATTGTAGACAATTCAAAATTTAAATTACAGCCTTTCATATGATTTGAAATTAAATCAGTGACAGTTAAATGTCACTGAATTAATGGTGCAGACAATTCGATTTAATTACAAGGTATCCCCCAGCTGTCCCGGGGGTTTCCTGGATTTATTATGTATACTACATTATCACGTGTCATGTGAATGTGTTCACCGTTTTTTTACGACATTTCCTTTATCTGTTCATGTCTTCTAATCTTATTGAGGATAGCTATCCTCACTAGCTCTCCCGAGACCAGTATGTTGAATGTCTCGACCTGGTTTCATTCCCATTGGTTCTGTATTACACGTTTCATTTTCACCTGCTGGCAATTCCGTTAGTCACTTTATAGACAAAACAAACAGAATATCTTAATCTTGGATCTCGATTGAATATAATATATATTTGTAAAGTTAAAATAATTCAGATAGTCTCTATTTGGGTTTGGATTTCCCAACGCTTGGTTCGTTGTGCTATCATGTTTAATTAGACGACTCTGACTTTCCGATGGTTTACGTATCATTGTGTAAATCGGTATTATCCTTTCAAACCAATGGTTAAATTTCAAGATAGAGTGAAATATTTTGTTTAGCAATATAGCCTCCATTTGCAACACGATAATTCAAATGTTCTAAAGTGACATCTAGTATTATACATCTCTGCCAAGAAATAAAGATGTATATTTAATTCGCAATCTTATATCAATCAAATATACATTTATCTGTTCCATATACGCACAGAGAGGACGCATTAAGAATGAGTTTAAGTCTGAAGTGTCTGAAGTGTTATAAACATGATAAAAGAGATCCTTGATCAACTCAGCTAAGCTACGCATGAAATATCTATTCCAATCAAACCTTTATAGACAAGCCTTGTCTCACAATCAAACATAGGCCTACTATCTGACAGGCGCTGAGGAGACAAAGTGTTCAATTGAATTAAATATCTTTTTAATGTACATTTAGTAATCTTTATTGCATGCATGGAAAGAACGCGAAAATGTATCCATGTTTATAACATTGAAACTCATATACATGTAGTAGTGACATAATTGCATACCATATGGTCTTTTCATCATATGTACGTTATAGTGTTAGTTGGATATATATCGCAATGACAATGCAGTTGTGAGCGGTATCATTTTAACAAATTTGTAGCGCAGTAACGGGCCCAGTTTTTATGATTGTCATGTCAAAATCATAGCAATATTTATGAAATTAAATGTAGGTGCATTCTGATCTGCACTTTGCAATCAAAAGGTCACATGAATATGATTTGGTTGTATTGTTATGTTTGTAACGTCAATATGCTTTGAGTTTAACACTACAATGTAATTCAGACTTGAATACTTTTCTGGAAAAATGGCATAAATGGCAAAGTCTCTGCACTGATTAACGGATAAGTTTCATTTAAATATATTTGTCAATATGTTATCCATGTAAAAAAAAAGGTGTAGGTAGCTTAAGGTCACTGAGTAAGTGACAGTACTATGTTTATATCAGCTGTCAAGAAGGAATTTAATATAATAAAAAAATGCTTTGAGTTTTGAACATCGGATAAATTGATATTTCTTATAGAAATAGCAGACTTTGTAAAAATGGTAGATTCGAAAATTAACCGAAATTATCTCCTTTGCTAGTTTTAACAGTGCATTTGAATGAATCAAAACATGTGAAGTGATAATAAGTCACGGCTTAAGTTTCACAAATACCCTTATGAGCCCAGTTCCACCGAGAAATGAACCTGGAGCAGGATGAAAACAATTAGCTTATTTTGTAAAATCTTATGGGGCTGGTATATTAATTCATAGGGTGAAAGTGGAACTTTATAAATGCCCCTCGTATATTTAAAACTCCACTGTCAAAAATTTGCGCGAATAATGTAATAACATGCAATATAATTGAATCTTCCCTCCATAAAATCTTTACTAATTCAATGATATGTAAGAATATGCAATATCTTCTAAACAATCTTATTCGTGTTTTCTACAAGAAAAATGGAAAGAGAACGTAACAAAATAATAGCAATGATATAGGTTCAACATAATATATCGATGCCAGAATGAATGGTTGGTTCATCATATCAATGCAATATTGGGTTGTTATCAATGACAAGTTCGTCATTTCGATGTTAGATTGAGATGTTATCAATGTCAGGTTCGTCATTTCAATGCTAGATTGAGTTGTTATCAATGTCAGGTTCGTCATTTCAATGCGAGATTGAGATGTTATCAATGTCAGGTTCGTCATATCGATGCCATATTGAGTTGTGATCAATGATTGGTTCGTCATATCGATGCTAGATTGAGATGTTATCAATGTCAGGTTCGTCATATCGATGCAATATTGAGTTGTTATCAATGTCAGGTTCGTCATATCGATGCCATATTGAGTTGTTATCAATGATTCGTTCGTCATATCGATGCTAGATTGAGATGTAATCAATGTCAGGTTCGTCATATCGATGCCAGATTGAGATGTTATCAATGACAGGTTCGTCATATCGATGCCATATTGAGTTGTTATCAATGATTCGTTCGTCATATCGATGCTAGATTGAGAGGTAATCAATGTCAGGTTCGTCATATCGATGCTAGATTGAGATGTAATCAATGTCAGGTTTGTCATATCATTACTAGATTGAGATGTTATCAATGTCAGGTTTGTCGTATCGATGCCAGATTGAGATGTTATCAATGTCAGGTTCGTCATATCGATGCTAGATTGAGATGTTATCAATGTCAGGTTCGTCATATCGATGCCATATTGAGTTGTTATCAATGATTGGTTCGTCATATCGATGCTAGATTGAGATGTAATCAATGTCAGGTTCGTCATATCGATGCCATATTGAGTTGTTATCAATGACAGGTTCGTCATATCGATGCTAGATTGAGTTGTTATCAATGATTGGTTCGTCATATCGATGCTAGATTGAGATGTAATCAATGTCAGGTTCGTCATATCGATGCAATATTGAGTTGTTATCAATGTCAGGTTCGTCATATCGATGCCATATTGAGTTGTTATCAATGATTGGTTCGTCATATCGATGCTAGATTGAGATGTAATCAATGTCAGGTTCGTCATATCGATGCCATATTGAGTTGTTATCAATGATTGGTTCGTCATATCGATGCTAGATTGAGATGTAATCAATGTCAGGTTCGTCATATCGATGCCATATTGAGTTGTTATCAATGATTCGTTCGTCATATCGATGCTAGATTGAGATGTAATCAATGTCAGGTTCGTCATATCGATGCTAGATTGAGATGTAATCAATGTCAGGTTTGTCATATCATTACTAGATTGAGATGTTATCAATGTCAGGTTTGTCGTATCGATGCCAGATTGAGATGTTATCAATGTCAGGTTCGTCATATCGATGCTAGATTGAGATGTTATCAATGTCAGGTTCGTCATATCGATGCCATATTGAGTTGTTATCAATGATTGGTTCGTCATATCGATGCTAGATTGAGATGTAATCAATGTCAGGTTCGTCATATCGATGCCATATTGAGTTGTTATCAATGACAGGTTCGTCATATCGATGCTAGATTGAGTTGTTATCAATGATTGGTTCGTCATATCGATGCTAGATTGAGATGTAATCAATGTCAGGTTCGTCATATCGATGCAATATTGAGTTGTTATCAATGTCAGGTTCGTCATATCGATGCTAGATTGAGTTGTTATCAATGTCAGGTTCGTCATATCGATGCCAGATTGAGATATTATCAATGTCTGGTTCGTCATATCGATGCTAGATTGAGATGTTATCAATGTCAGGTTCGTCATATCGATGCTAGATTGAGTTGTTATCAATGTCAGGTTCGTCATATCGATGCTATATTGAGATGTAATCAATGTCAGGTTCGTCATATCGATGCTAGATTGAGTTGTTATCAATGTCAGGTTCGTCATATCGATGCCATATTGAGTTGTTATCAATGATTGGTTTTGGTTCTCTAATAATGTGAACAAATTTAGTGCTCTGTGTGCGCCTGTTGAGATTGAGATGTTATTAATGTCAGATTCGTCATATCGATGCCATATTGAGTTGTTATCAATGTCAGGTTCATCATATCGATGCTAGATTGAGATGTTATCAATGTCAGGTTCGTCATATCGATGCTAGATTGAGATGTAATCAATGTCAGGTTCATCATATCGATGCTAGATTGAGATGTAATCAATGTCAGGTTCGTCATATCGATGCTAGATTGAGATGTAATCAATGTCAGGTTCGTCATATCGATGCTAGATTGAGATGTAATCAATGTCAGGTTCATCATATCGATGCTAGATTGAGATGTAATCAATGTCAGGTTCGTCATATCGATGCTAGATTGAGATGTAATCAATGTCAGGTTCATCATATCGATGCTAGATTGAGATGTAATCAATGTCAGGTTCGTCATATCGATGCTAGATTGAGATGTAATCAATGTCAGGTTCATCATATCGATGCTAGATTGAGATGTTATCAATGTCAGGTTCGTCATATCGATGCTAGATTGAGATGTAATCAATGTCAGGTTCATCATATCGATGCTAGATTGAGATGTAATCAATGTCAGGTTCGTCATATCGATGCTAGATTGAGTTGTTATCAATGACAGGTTCGTCATATCGATGCTAGATTGAGATGTAATCAATGTCAGGTTCGTCATATCGATGCTAGATTGAGATGTAATCAATGTCAGGTTCATCATATCGATGCTAGATTGAGATGTAATCAATGTCAGGTTCGTCATATCGATGCTAGATTGAGTTGTTATCAATGACAGGTTCGTCATATCGATGCTAGATTGAGTTGTAATCAATGTCAGGTTCGTCATATCGATGCTAGATTGAGATGTTATCAATGATTCGTTCGTCATATCGATGCTAGATTGAGTTGTTATCAATGTCAGGTTCGTCATATCGATGCCATATTGAGTTGTTATCAATGATTGGTTTTGGTTCTCTAATAATGTGAACAAATTTAGTGCTCTGTGTGCGCCTGTTGAGATTGAGATGTTATTAATGTCAGATTCGTCATATCGATGCCATATTGAGTTGTTATCAATGTCAGGTTCATCATATCGATGCTAGATTGAGATGTAATCAATGTCAGGTTCATCATATCGATGCTAGATTGAGATGTAATCAATGTCAGGTTCGTCATATCGATGCTAGATTGAGATGTAATCAATGTCAGGTTCGTCATATCGATGCAATATTGAGTTGTTATCAATGTCAGGTTCGTCATATCGATGCCATATTGAGTTGTTATCAATGTCAGGTTCGTCATATCGATGCTAGATTGAGATGTAATCAATGTCAGGTTCGTCATATCGATGCCAGATTGAGATGTTATCAATGACAGGTTCGTCATATCGATGCCATATTGAGTTGTTATCAATGATTCGTTCGTCATATCGATGCTAGATTGAGATGTAATCAATGTCAGGTTCGTCATTTCAATGCGAGATTGAGATGTTATCAATGTCAGGTTCGTCATATCGATGCCATATTGAGTTGTTATCAATGATTCGTTCGTCATATCGATGCTAGATTGAGATGTAATCAATGTCAGGTTCGTCATTTCAATGCGAGATTGAGATGTAATCAATGTCAGGTTCGTCATATCATTACTAGATTGAGTTGTTATCAATGTCAGGTTCGTCATATCGATGCCATATTGAGTTGTTATCAATGTCAGGTTCGTCATATCGATGCTAGATTGAGATGTAATCAATGTCAGGTTCGTCATATCGATGCCATATTGAGTTGTTATCAATGATTGGTTCGTCATATCGATGCTAGATTGAGATGTAATCAATGTCAGGTTCGTCATATCGATGCTAGATTGAGATGTAATCAATGTCAGGTTCGTCATATCGATGCCATATTGAGTTGTTATCAATGTCAGGTTCATCATATCGATGCCATATTGAGTTGTTATCAATGTCAGGTTCGTCATATCGATGCCAGATTGAGATGTAATCAATGTCAGGTTCGTCATTTCAATGCTAGATTGAGATGTAATCAATGTCAGGTTCGTCATATCGATGCTAGATTGAGATGTAATCAATGTCAGGTTCGTCATATCGATGCCATATTGAGTTGTTATCAATGTCAGGTTCATCATATCGATGCCATATTGAGTTGTTATCAATGTCAGGTTCGTCATATCGATGCCAGATTGAGATGTAATCAATGTCAGGTTCGTCATTTCAATGCGAGATTGAGATGTAATCAATGTCAGGTTCGTCATATCGATGCTAGATTGAGTTGTTATCAATGTCAGGTTCGTCATATCGATGCCAGATTGAGATGTTATCAATGTCAGGTTCGTCATATCGATGCTAGATTGAGATGTAATCAATGTCAGGTTCGTCATATCGATGCCATATTGAGATGTTATCAATGTCAGGTTCGTCATATCGATGCTAGATTGAGATGTAATCAATGTCAGGTTCGTCATATCGATGCTAGATTGAGATGTAATCAATGTCAGGTTCGTCATATCGATGCAATATTGAGTTGTTATCAATGTCAGGTTCGTCATATCGATGCTAGATTGAGATGTTATCAATGTCAGGTTCGTCATATCGATGCTAGATTGAGATGTAATCAATGTCAGGTTCGTCATATCGATGCTAGATTGAGATGTTATCAATGTCAGGTTCGTCATATCGATGCCATATTGAGTTGTTATCAATGATTGGTTCGTCATATCGATGCTAGATTGAGATGTAATCAATGTCAGGTTCGTCATATCGATGCTAGATTGAGATGTAATCAATGTCAGGTTCGTCATATCGATGCTAGATTGAGATGTAATCAATGTCAGGTTCGTCATATCGATGCAATATTGAGTTGTTATCAATGTCAGGTTCGTCATATCGATGCTAGATTGAGATGTTATCAATGTCAGGTTCGTCATATCGATGCTAGATTGAGATGTAATCAATGTCAGGTTCGTCATATCGATGCTAGATTGAGATGTAATCAATGTCAGGTTCGTCATTTCAATGCGAGATTGAGATGTAATCAATGTCAGGTTCGTCATATCATTACTAGATTGAGTTGTTATCAATGTCAGGTTCGTCATATCGATGCCATATTGAGTTGTTATCAATGTCAGGTTCGTCATATCGATGCTAGATTGAGATGTAATCAATGTCAGGTTCGTCATATCGATGCCATATTGAGTTGTTATCAATGATTGGTTCGTCATATCGATGCTAGATTGAGATGTAATCAATGTCAGGTTCGTCATATCGATGCTAGATTGAGATGTAATCAATGTCAGGTTCGTCATATCGATGCCATATTGAGTTGTTATCAATGTCAGGTTCATCATATCGATGCCATATTGAGTTGTTATCAATGTCAGGTTCGTCATATCGATGCCAGATTGAGATGTAATCAATGTCAGGTTCGTCATTTCAATGCTAGATTGAGATGTAATCAATGTCAGGTTCGTCATATCGATGCTAGATTGAGATGTAATCAATGTCAGGTTCGTCATATCGATGCCATATTGAGTTGTTATCAATGTCAGGTTCATCATATCGATGCCATATTGAGTTGTTATCAATGTCAGGTTCGTCATATCGATGCCAGATTGAGATGTAATCAATGTCAGGTTCGTCATTTCAATGCGAGATTGAGATGTAATCAATGTCAGGTTCGTCATATCGATGCTAGATTGAGTTGTTATCAATGTCAGGTTCGTCATATCGATGCCAGATTGAGATGTTATCAATGTCAGGTTCGTCATATCGATGCTAGATTGAGATGTAATCAATGTCAGGTTCGTCATATCGATGCCATATTGAGATGTTATCAATGTCAGGTTCGTCATATCGATGCTAGATTGAGATGTAATCAATGTCAGGTTCGTCATATCGATGCTAGATTGAGATGTAATCAATGTCAGGTTCGTCATATCGATGCAATATTGAGTTGTTATCAATGTCAGGTTCGTCATATCGATGCTAGATTGAGATGTTATCAATGTCAGGTTCGTCATATCGATGCTAGATTGAGATGTAATCAATGTCAGGTTCGTCATATCGATGCTAGATTGAGATGTTATCAATGTCAGGTTCGTCATATCGATGCCATATTGAGTTGTTATCAATGATTGGTTCGTCATATCGATGCTAGATTGAGATGTAATCAATGTCAGGTTCGTCATATCGATGCTAGATTGAGATGTTATCAATGTCAGGTTCGTCATATCGATGCTAGATTGAGATGTAATCAATGTCAGGTTCGTCATATCGATGCCATATTGAGTTGTTATCAATGATTGGTTTTGGTTCTCTAATAATGTGAACAAATTAGTGCTCTGTGTGCGCCTGTTGAGATTGAGATGTTATTAATGTCAGATTCGTCATATCGATTCCAGATAGAGCTTTTTTCAATGTCAGGTTCATCATATCGTTGCTAGATTGAGATGTTATTGATGTCAGGTTTGTCGTATCGATGCTAGATTGAGATGTTATCAATGTCAGGTTCGTCATTTTGATGTTAGACTGAGATGCATGTTATCAATGTCAGGTGTAATATACGATACCATTATGTATTCTTGTACCAACAGTAAGAAATCCAACAAAAAGAAAATCCAAGACTTTATTTGTTGGGTACGACGACTTTCTGTCAGATTTCTGTTTGAATTGAATGAAACAGGCAGTGTGCCTTAATTCGATTGCGTGGGCTAATACATTTATTTCTTTGTCAGACATGTCTCTAACGTAGTGGCTCTCTGCAGGGGCGGCGGAGGCATCAACAATTAGGGGGAGGGGGTGGGGGGGGGGGGGGGGGAGTAAAATAGACCGTACCTTTCAGGAATATTTGACGTTGTCTGACGTTATTGCGTTAGAAACTAACGGGGGACTGTCTACAGTCAACTTACCAGGTAGTAAAAAAACTCAAAACTATAGGTACTACGTAAAAAGATTAAAATTAAAAATGTGTTAAGATATGTCTTCTCTTCAATTTGAGTTATTATACATCAAGATTGACTGAATCTTGACACATCTATGTGTCCAAAACCAAAACAAAGTCCTTTTTTCATTTTAGCATTTCGCTCTTCTACACGCAATTATTATTGTAGCGACAACTCACTCACAGGTCGATTGTAAGACGATGATCGGGGATGCTTCAATTGATCAAACCCATACTTATACCTGTCACATCCTGCGTGTTCAAAATCCAAGTGCGAACATGAAAACTGCACTTTGGTTTATTCTTTTCGATGTACAGTTCTTTTTATAAAAAAAGAATTGTTGACCGAACTTCACGAAAAACATCTTTAAGGGAACGTTCATAAACATTTTGGTGGCTGGGGATGGAGGGGGGTGGATGGGCTTGAAAATTTTATTTTTGGTACATCAACACCTTTTTGACCGCCCCCTCTCGCTATTCCTCAGCAATTTTAGACCCCCAATCTCAATACTGGACCCTATTTTTGTTTCCCCCCCCCCCTTTTTTTAACTTTTTACCAAAAAATCCCTGTTCTAGGAACCGATGGACCTCTTAATTTTATAAGTTAAGAGTTTTTACGTGTTTGTCGGACAAGTTTTAATCTGTAAAGATTTCGTCAGGATTAGCTCTGACTTCTTCAGCACCAAATGATTATAATATTATAATATAATACAAATTTGGAGGTTCTATTAGGCCGGGGAAAGGGCACCTACTCTCAAATCATCGGGCATGGGGCAGCCCAAAATGATGATACGATAGAGAAGTGGCAATCTCTATGTTTTGCTTAATATTATAATAGAAGTCACAGTAAATCCTGACGAAAGCTTGACAGATTAAAACTTGTCCGACGGCGAACCCGTTAAACTCTTAACTTATATTGAATACCCGTCGTAAAAGCCTATCTCACAATTCTCTTATTTTTATTTCCCTTTTTTGATAAAGAAATTCAAACATGTCTGTAAAAACTACCCTCTCCCCCCGCCAAAAAATCCCGAGATTTGGATCGGTATTTATTTGTCCAGGAAAATGTCCCCCATTTTAACCAATGAGTCGGTCGGGCCGTAGAATATGGTGTTTTGCCTCGCCTTGTTCACTTTTTTTGTGTGAATCATATTAGACAATGTTACCAACGTTACATATTTTTAGTCGTAATGTGTAATGCAAGAGTAATTGAAGGTTATGGAAACAATAATTAAACAAACGTGGTAAAATAACCTTCAGGTACGGCTACGATTGTATTGACTGCCGAGTTGTATTCAATAATTCGTTATTTATAAATATCATAATATATAACAATTTTTTTAATATTTTTTCTAAATTAAATAATAAACTCTGCAGTGTGCATGAAATTAACACCTTTTGTTCGGTAATTTTAAAGAAATTATGATTTCACACTGTGGGATTGTTTTTCTTGATCAGATCAAAACAAATTTACTACTCACGTTATATTACTAATATTGGTAGCGACATCTATAATACCGTACTAGTTATAATACGATTCTCATTGACGTCAATTCTGGTGATAATGTCCAATGTGTGCGCCTTCATCTTGTGTGTGCCTTCGTCTTTGTTCATGATGTCGGTTCCTCTGCTTAAATAAGTACCTTACAGTGGCGCATTACAGGATATCCTTTGGTGCGATAGGGTTGGCACATTCCGAATGACTTCGTACCATTGTGTGAGCAATTTGTTAACTATTTGCTTGAATCATGCCATAACTAAGGTACATTTTTGTGAATGGACTTCGAAAGGACATTGATGAACAATGCGTAGCGCGAACAAATTTGTTATTTTTAATACTAATTTGCTTTTCTATTCCTCCGACTGACGTCTTCAAATCAAATGGAAATTAAGTAAAAGTCCCTAAATTCCCCCGAACGGGTGCAATTCCCCCAAATGATAGTCACGCCACTGATCTCTTAGTTTCTGTTCTCATCTTGATCATTGATTTTCGACAAATTATTACAATTTATGAAGATTTCTGGGAGTTGATTCCATTGTGGATAACGTTTCACTGCTAAGTTACCAACTTCGTCAGACTGACACTTCTGTCTTGTCTTTTTGTTGTTGATTTGATCATAGATGTTGTACAGAGTGTTATCTCCTTCATCATTGTCGAACGTTTTCACTTTCTGTTTTTTAGAATCCATATATCCTTTAGCCCATCTTGTTGCCTTCTCTGGTTCGTAGTATTATATGCAGCTATTGATTCAAGCATTGGCTGCCTTCATATTCTGGTAAGAAGTATGTTAAATATTTATTCTAATTTGAGTACAGGTTATTTTTACTCATATCATTCTGGCGACGCTGCTAGCTTGGTGGAACTTATCTTACCGACAATAAGTGAGGAATACCTTTAATATTTAATTGTATTTGTTCGCAACGGAATTTAGCATACGTGACTTATAATAATCCAGATAAACTTCTTTTGAGATACATTCATGAATGCCGTTTAAAAACGAGATTTGCTGTTATTGTGCGTATGTAATAATATCGTTGGTTTGCATTTACATATCGAAACAGCATTACAATCCTTTGAAAATATGATTAAAAGGAGCGCCCTTGTTCTTTCTATCCTTCATTTCTTTCCTTTTGTGCTAATTTTGAATTGTTAATAACTCTTCTGCCAAGCTTTATTGGCCGAGATGGCGAAAACATGCTTTGCAATGATATTCTCAATATGAATTATGCCGACTGAATCAAAAAATAAGAGAGCCAATTATGATAGTTTGGTGTTGACACAACTGCAAATCCAACTGCATAGACAATGTCAAACGTTTTATTACCATCTTGTTTTAAAATGTATTTGATGTATCAGCACTTAACTATTTGTGAGCAGAAACATTTGGTAAAACGTGTCGTAAAATAAGTTCAATGTTATTTACCAGTCTTTTAGGGCATTCCAGGTGAATTTGCTAAAATTGCGGGTTCATTATTTTCTATGAAGATCTCGAAAACTAGAATCTTTGCAATCTTTCATAAGCAAGATTAGGCAATTCCGTGTGTTAATGTTAGCAAATCTTTCTAGAAAATGGTTCTGTTATTTTTTCTTGTTATGAATTAGGAGGGCCTACACTACATATACATCAGATTTTGATGTTATTTTGACAATATGCATAACAAATCTTGACAGTATACTAAACTGTTCATTTTAAAGCCTTTTAATATGATTTGTAATAATAAACGGTGTAGAATATAAGATTCGAATAAAACGGTATCCCCCGGTTGTTCCGGTGGGTTTTCCGGGATTTATAATGCATATTACAGTATCAGTTATGTGAATGTGTTTGCCATATACATTTTCTTCATGTCTTCTGATCTCATTAAGGCTAGCTATCCTCACTAGCTCTCTCGGGACCAGTATGTTGAATGTCTCGACCTGGTTTCTATCCTACTGGTTCTGCATATACACGTTTCATTTTCACCTGATGGCATTTCCGTTCGTCTCTTTACTGACAAAACAAACACAATATCTCAGGCTTGTAATCTCGGATGAATAAAATGTCTCTGTAAAATTAAAAACTAATTCAGATATTTCCGGCTCTGTTTGTGTTTGGATTTGCCAACGACTGGTTTGCTGTGCTACACTGCTAAAATGTTGAGTACAACGTTTACTCGACGTTGAGTAACTATGCAACAGTTTAACAGTTGAGTAAACAATGCCCAATATGTTCAACAGTTGAGTAAAAATGCCTAATATGTTTAACAGTTGAGTAAAATGTTGGGCATTTTTACTCAACTATTGAACATATTGGGCATTTTTACTCAACTGTTTAACATATCGGGCATTGTTTACTCAACTGTTGAACTGTTGCATAGGAACTCAACGTTGGGTAAACGTTTTACTCAACATTTTAGCAGTGTACCAAGTTTAATTAGACTAGTCTGACTTTCTGAAAACTCACTTTATTGGGTTAATAGTATTATCCTTTAATTCATTGGCTGAATTTCAAAACGGAGTGTATTGTTTTTATAACATATTGTCATCAATCATTTGAAACCATGAAAATTCTGTCATTCTAAAATACCATGTTTAATTTATAGCCTACATGTGACATGTCTACCAAGAAATAATAATTTAATCAGTGGCTGTCACTGGTTTAATAAAATGATTCATTCGCAAATACATATCAATTAATACGTCTGTTGGGGACACCATCAATATGATGTCATGTCAGAAGGGTATCTATTTGAAAACTGCTCTGAGATCCATATGGAAACAATATTAGTTTGATTGTTTAGGTACTCCTTATTGAGCTACATGGATCAAACCTTATCAAACATAACTTTAAGGTATTGCACCAGGGGATATATGGATTCTATTCTACGTACAATTTGGAGACATTTGTCTTTTTTTTCCATTTCATTTCATCCTCAATAAATGTTGTAATTCTTTAATGAACGAATGGAAGAACACGTTTGAAAGCAACAGAATTGCAATTGTAGACAATTCAAAATTTAAATTACAGCCTTTCATATGATTTGAAATTAAATCAGTGACAGTTAAATGTCACTGAATTAATGGTGCAGACAATTCGATTTAATTACAAGGTATCCCCCAGCTGTCCCGGGGGTTTCCTGGATTTATTATGTATACTACATTATCATGTTCATGTGAATGTGTTCACCGTATTTTCCGTCATTTCCTTTATCTGTTCATGTCTTCTAATCTTATTGAGGAAAGCTATCCTCACTAGCTCTCCCGGGACCAGTATGTTGAATGTCTCGACCTGGTTTCATTCCCATTGGTTCTGCATTACACGTTTCATTTTCACCTGCTGGCAATTCCGTTAGTCACTTTATAGACAAAACAAACAGAATATCTTAATCTTGGATCTCGATTGAATATAATATATATTTGTAAAGTTAAAATAATTCAGATAGTCTCTATTTGGGTTTGGATTTCCCAACGCTTGGTTCGTTGTGCTATCATGTTTAATTAGACGACTCTGACTTTCCGATGGTTTACGTATCATTGTGTAAATCGGTATTATCCTTTCAAACCAATGGTTAAATTTCAAGATAGAGTGAATTATTTTGTTTAGCAATATATTGCCTCCATTTGCAACACGATAATTCAAATGTTCTAAAGTGACATCTAGTATTATACATCTCTGCCAAGAAATAAAGATGTATATTTAATTCGCAATCTTATATCAATCAAATATACATTTATCTGTTCCATATACGCACAGAGAGGACGCATTAAGAATGAGTTTAGGTCTGAAGTGTCTGAAGTGTTATAAACATGATAAAAGAGATCCTTGATCAACTCAGCTAAGCTACGCATGAAATATCTATTCCAATCAAACCTTTATAGACAAGCCTTGTCTCACAATCAAACATAGGCCTACTATCTGACAGGCGCTGAGGAGACAAAGTGTTCAATTGAATTAAATATCTGTACATTTAGTCATCTTTATTGCATGCATGGAAAGAACGCGAAAATGTATCCATCTTACTATAAATCTGGAAACGGTGTGGGGGGGGGGGGGTGTGTGTGTGTGTGTGTATTTATTTGTTATCCTTATTTCTCCGTTAGTCGTTATCAAAGTGGCGCCTAATTTGCATGAAAGATAGAGGAAATAACGGGAAGGGTGTTAAAGTTTATTTCAGTGAAATTGGTTAACAATTGGCTCCAAAAAACAGCAAAAAACCTCTCAGATTTGGCTCATAAATGCCACTAGAATTGAACAACATTGTGCGTTGCGCGTACTACACAGCGTAATCTTACCGTGGTAACGCGTCGCGTGCATGTTTGCGCAAGGGCTCACTGCCGCGGCACACGCACTCCTACACATGGCGCAGAAGCCACACGGGAAATGGTTATAGGCCTGTAACAGTGTTAGGGTATTTGGTGTCATGTTGGGGGAGGGGCGGTAAGGGCGGTGAGGGCGGCTGGTGTAAAACCACGGGAAATTGTTTAGGATAGGCCTAGGGTTTATATAATGGTACAAATAGCATTTTGCAGGGGTTAATGAAGCAACCTGATTTCTTTACTTTAAGTTGGCATGCCAAACAATATCGAGGGTTATAAATGAAGTAGCCACGGGAAAGGGTTTAGGGAGGGTTGTGATTATAAATCAAACTGGTTTGGGTGTGTGCATGAGGGGAGGGGGTAAAACCACGGGAAATATTTTAGGATAGGTTAAGAGTTAATGAAGAAGTAGCCGCGGGAAATGGTTGAGGGTTATGATTATATAAATCCACCTGGTTGGTGTAGTTGCAGTGGGGGGGTGGCGATTGTAGGGTGTTTATGTGGATTTAAAAGTACCGAGGGTTAACTTGATGCGGTTGAGAGGTAGGGGTTAATAAAGAAGCGACGGTAAATGGTTTAGGAGGGATATGGTTATAAATCACCCTGATTGGGGGTGGGGAGTGGGGGTTGTAGGGGGTAGTATAATGCCGTTAGGAGGGATATGGTTATAAATCAACCTGGTTTGGGCTTTGGGGTGTTGTAGGGGGTTTATGTGGTTTCAGAGGTAGGTAATGTGGCATAACCATCTACTGAGCGGATGAAGTAGCCGCGGGAAATGGTTAGGAGGGTTATTATGATTATAAATCCACCTGGTTGGTGTAGTTCGAGAGGGGGGAGGGGGCAATTGCAGGGGGGTTTATTATGTGGTTTTAAAAGTACCGAGGGTTAACTTGATGCGGTTTGAGAGGTAGGGGTTAATAAAGTAGCCATGGTAAATGGTTTAGGAGGGACACGGTTATAAATCAACCTGATGGGGGGTTGTAGGGGGTTTATAATGCCTTTAGAAGGGATATGGTTATAAATCAACCTGTTTTTTGGTGTGTGTGGGGTGTTTTTTTTTTTGGGGGGGGGGTATTGTAGGGGGTTTATGTGGTTTCAGAGGTAGGTAATGTGGCATAACCATCTAGCGGGGACCCGAGCGTAGCGAGGGTACGCCGCTAGTGTTTATAACATTGAAACTCATATACATGTAGTAGTGACATAATTGCATACCATATGGTCTTTTCATCATATGCACGTTATAGTGTTAGTTGGATATATATCGCAATGACAATGCAGTTATGAGCGGTATCATTTTAACAAATTTGGTTGCAATATTAACACTACGGCCTACCGCCTACATGTTAATTTGTTACGTTTTACGGATTGATATATGGATTAAGGGTTTTCAAAGTAGCGCAGTACCGGGCCCAGTTTTCATGATTGTCATGTCAAAATCATAGCAATAATTATGAAATTAAATTTAGGTGCATTCTGATCTGCACTTTGCAATCAAAAGGTCACATGAATATGATTTGGTTGTATTGTTATGTTTGTAACGTCAATATGCTTTGAGTTTAACACTACAATGTAATTCAGACTTGAATACTTTTCTGGAAAAATGGCATCAATGGCAAAGTCTCTGCACTGATTAACGGATAAGTTTCATTTAAATATATTTGTCAATATGTTATCCATGTAAAAAAAAGAAGGTGTAGGTAGCTTAAGGTCACTGAGTAAGTGACAGTACTATGTTTATATCAGCTGTCAAGAAGGAATTAAAAAAAAAAATGCTTTGAGTTTTGAACATTGGATAAATAAATTGATGATATTTCTTATAGAAATATCAGACTTTGTAAAAATGGTAGATTCGAAAATTAACCGAAATTATCTCCTTTGCTAGTTTTAACAGTGCATTTGAATGAATCAAAACATGTGAAGTGATAAAAAGTCACGGCTTAAGTTTCACAAATACCCTTATGAGCCCAGTTCCACCGAGAAATGAACCTGGAGCAGGATGAAAACAATTAGCTTATTTTGTAAAATCTTATGGGGCTGGTATATTAATTCATAGGGTAAAAGTGGAACTTTATAAATGCCCCTCGTATATTTAAAACTCCACTGTCAAAAATTTGCGCGAATAATGTAATAACATGCAATATAATTGAATCTTCCCTCCATAAAATCTTTACTAATTCAATGATATGTAAGAATATTTAATATCTTCTAAACAATCTTATTCGTGTTTTCTACAAGAAAAATGGAAAGAGAACGTAACAAAATAATAGCAATGATATAGGTTCGTCATAATATATAGATGCCAGAATGAATGGTTGGTTCGTCATATCAATGCAATATTGGGTTGTTATCAATGACAAGTTCGTCATTTCGATGTTAGATTGAGATGTTATCAATGTCAGGTTTGTCATATCATTACTAGATTGAGTTGTTATCAATGTCAGGTTCGTCATATCGATGCCAGATTGAGATGTTATCAATGTCAGGTTCGTCATATCGATGCTAGATTGAGATATTATCAATGTCTGGTTCGTCATATCGATGTCAGATTGAGATGTTATCAATGTCAGGTTCGTCATATCGATGCCAGATTGAGTTGTTATCAATGATTGGTTCGTCATATCGATGCTAGATTGAGATGTTATCAATGTCAGGTTCGTCATATCGATGCCAGATTGAGTTGTTATCATTGACAAGTTCGTCATATCGATGCTAGATTGAGATGTTATCAATGTCAGGTTCGTCATATCGATGCAATATTGAGTTGTTATCAATGACAGGTTCGTCATATCGATGCTAGATTGAGATGTTATCAATGTCAGGTTCGTCATATCGATGCCATATTGAGTTGTTATCAATGATTGGTTCGTCATATCGATGCTAGATTGAGATGTAATCAATGTCAGGTTCGTCATATCGATGCCATATTGAGTTGTTATCAATGATTGGTTCGTCATATCGATGCTAGATTGAGATGTAATCAATGTCAGGTTTGTCGTATCGATGCTAGATTGAGATGTTATCAATGTCAGGTTCGTCATATCGATGCTAGATTGAGATGTTATCAATGTCAGGTTCGTCATATCGATGCCATATTGAGTTGTTATCAATGATTCGTTCGTCATATCGATGCTAGATTGAGATGTAATCAATGTCAGGTTCGTCATATCGATGCCATATTGAGTTGTTATCAATGTCAGGTTCGTCATATCGATGCCATATTGAGTTGTTATCAATGTCAGGTTCGTCATATCGATGCTAGATTGAGATGTAATCAATGTCAGGTTCGTCATATCGATGCCATATTGAGTTGTTATCAATGATTGGTTCGTCATATCGATGCTAGATTGAGATGTAATCAATGTCAGGTTCGTCATTTCAATGCGAGATTGAGATGTTATCAATGTCAGGTTCGTCATATCGATGCTAGATTGAGATGTAATCAATGTCAGGTTCGTCATATCGATGCTAGATTGAGATGTAATCAATGTCAGGTTCGTCATATCGATGCTAGATTGAGATGTAATCAATGATTGGTTCGTCATTTCAATGCGAGATTGAGATGTTATCAATGTCAGGTTCGTCATATCGATGCTAGATTGAGATGTAATCAATGTCAGGTTCATCATATCGATGCTAGATTGAGATGTAATCAATGTCAGGTTCGTCATATCGATGCTAGATTGAGATGTAATCAATGTCAGGTTCGTCATATCGATGCCATATTGAGTTGTTATCAATGTCAGGTTCGTCATATCGATGCCAGATTGAGATGTAATCAATGTCAGGTTCGTCATATCGATGCCAGATTGAGTTGTTATCAATGATTGGTTCGTCATATCGATGCTAGATTGAGATGTAATCAATGTCAGGTTCGTCATATCGATGCCATATTGAGTTGTTATCAATGTCAGGTTCGTCATATCGATGCCATATTGAGATGTTATCAATGTCAGGTTCGTCATATCGATGCTAGATTGAGATGTAATCAATGTCAGGTTCGTCATATCGATGCCATATTGAGTTGTTATCAATGATTGGTTCGTCATATCGATGCTAGATTGAGTTGTTATCAATGTCAGGTTCGTCATATCGATGCTAGATTGAGATGTAATCAATGTCAGGTTCATCATATCGATGCTAGATTGAGATGTAATCAATGTCAGGTTCGTCATATCGATGCTAGATTGAGATGTAATCAATGTCAGGTTCGTCATATCGATGCTAGATTGAGATGTAATCAATGTCAGGTTCGTCATATCGATGCCATATTGAGTTGTTATCAATGTCAGGTTCGTCATATCGATGCCAGATTGAGATGTAATCAATGTCAGGTTCGTCATATCGATGCCAGATTGAGTTGTTATCAATGATTGGTTCGTCATATCGATGCTAGATTGAGATGTAATCAATGTCAGGTTCGTCATATCGATGCCATATTGAGTTGTTATCAATGTCAGGTTCGTCATATCGATGCCATATTGAGATGTTATCAATGTCAGGTTCGTCATATCGATGCTAGATTGAGATGTAATCAATGTCAGGTTCGTCATATCGATGCCATATTGAGTTGTTATCAATGATTGGTTCGTCATATCGATGCTAGATTGAGTTGTTATCAATGTCAGGTTCGTCATATCGATGCTAGATTGAGATGTAATCAATGTCAGGTTCATCATATCGATGCTAGATTGAGATGTAATCAATGTCAGGTTCGTCATATCGATGCTAGATTGAGATGTAATCAATGTCAGGTTCGTCATATCGATGCTAGATTGAGATGTAATCAATGTCAGGTTCGTCATATCGATGCTAGATTGAGTTGTTATCAATGTCAGGTTCGTCATATCGATGCTAGATTGAGATGTTATCAATGTCAGGTTCGTCATATCGATGCTAGATTGAGATGTAATCAATGTCAGGTTCGTCATATCGATGCTAGATTGAGATGTAATCAATGTCAGGTTCGTCATATCGATGCCATATTGAGTTGTTATCAATGATTGGTTTTGGTTCTCTAATAATGTGAACAAATTAGTGCTCTGTGTGCGCCTGTTGAGATTGAGATGTTATTAATGTCAGATTCGTCATATCGATTCCAGATAGAGCTTTTTTCAAGGTCAGGTTCATCATATCGTTGCTAGATTGAGATGTTATTGATGTCAGGTTTGTCGTATCGATGCTAGATTGAGATGTTATCAATGTCAGGTTCGTCATTTTGATGTTAGACTGAGATGCATGTTATCAATGTCAGGTGTAATATACGATACCATTATGTATTCTTGTACCAACAGTAAGAAATCCAACAAAAAGAAAATCCAAGACTTTATTTGTTGGGTACGACGACTTTCTGTCAGCTTTCTGTTTGAATTGAATGAAACAGGCAGTGTGCCTTAATTCGATTGCGTGGGCTAATACATTTATTTCTTTGTCAGACATGTCTCTAACGTAGTGGCTCTCTGCAGGGGCGGCGGAGGCATCAACAATTAGGGGGAGGGGGTGGGGGGGGGGGGGGGGAGTAAAATAGACCGTACCTTTCAGGAATATTTGACGTTGTCTGACGTTATTGCGTTAGAAACTAACGGGGGACTGTCTACAGTCAACTTACCAGGTAGTAAAAAAACTCAAAACTATTATAGGTCCTACGTAAAAAGATTAAAATTAAAAACTTGTTAAGATATGTCTTCTCTTCAATTTGAGATATTACACATCAAGATTGACTGAATCTTGACACACCTATGTGTCTAAAACCAAAACAAAGTCCGTCTTTCATTTTAGCATTTCGTTCTTCTACACGCAATTATTATTGTAGCGACAACTCACTCACAGGTCGATTGTAAGATGATGATCGGGGATGCTTCAATTGATCAAACCCATACTTATACCTGTCATATCCTGCGTGTTCAAAATGCAAGTGTGTACATGAATACTGCACTTTTGTTTATTCTTTTCGGTGTAGATTTTTTTTATAAAAAAAAGAATTGTTGACCGATCTTCACGAATAACATCTCTAAGGGAACGTTCATAAACATTTTGGTGGCTGGGGATGAAGGGGTGTGGATGGGCTTGAAAATTTTATTTTTGGTACATCAACACCTTTTTGACCGCCCCTCTCGCTATGCCTCAACAATTTTAGACCCCCAATCTCAATACTGGACCCTATATTTGTTTGCCCCCCCCTTTTTACTTTTTACCAACAAATCCCTGTTCTAGGAACCGATGGACCTCTTATTTTTTTATAAGTTAAGAGTTTTTACGTGTTTGTCGGACAAGTTTTAATCTGTCAAGATTTCGTCAGGATTAGCTCTGACTTCTTCAGCACCAAATTATTATAATGTTATAATATAATACAAATTTGGAGGTTCTATTAGGCCGGGGAAAGGGCACCTACTCTCAAATCATCGGGCAAGGGGCAGCCCAAAATGATGATACGATAGAGAAGTGGCAATCTCTGACGAAAGCTTGACAGATTAAAACTTGTCCGGCGAACCCGTTAAACTCTTAACTTATATTATGAATACCCGTCGTAAAAGCCTATCTCACAATTCTCTTATTTTTATTTCCCTTTTTTGATAAAGAAATTCAAACATGTCTGTAAAAACTACCCCCCCCCCCCCCCCCCCCGCCAAAAAATCCAGAGATTTGGATCGGTATTTATTTGTCCAGGAAAATTTCCCCCATTTTAACCAATGAGTCGGTCGGGCCGTAGAATATGGTGTTTTGCCTCGCCTTGTTCACTTTTTTGTGTGAATCATATTAGACAATGTTACCAACGTTACATATTTTTAGTCGTAATGTGTAATGCAAGAGTAATTGAAGGTTAAGGAAACAATAATTAAACAAACGTGGTAAAATAACCTTCAGGCACAGCTAAGATTGTATTGACTGCCGAGTTGTATTCAATAATTCGTTATTTATAAATATTTTTTCTAAATTAAATAATAAACTCTGCAGTGTGCATGAAATTAACACCTTTTGTTCGGTAATTTTAACGAAATTATGATTTCACAGTCTGGGATTGTTTTTCTTGATCAGATCAAAACAAATTTACTACTCACGTTATATTACAATAGGTATCCTGCTCACTAATATTGGTAGCGACATCTATAATACCGTACTAGTTATAATACGATTCACATTTACGTAAATTCTGGTGACAATGTCCAATGTGTGCGCCTTCATCTTGTGTGCGCCTTCGTCTTTGTTCATGATGTCGGTTCCCCTGCTTAAATAAGTATCTAAACGGGCTCTACACCTTGCGCATGTGCAGGATTTCCTTTGGTGAGATAGGGTTGGCACATTACGAATGACTTCGTACCATTGTGCGAGCAATTTGTTAACTATTTACTTGAATCGTGCCATAACTAAGGTACATTTTTGTGAATGGACTTCGAAAGGACATTGATGAACATATACATGCGTAGCGCGAGAAAATTTGTTATGTTTAATACTGATTTGCTTTTTGATTCCCCGACTGACGTCTTCAAATCGAATAGAAATTAAGTAAAAGTCCCTTAATTCCCCCGACCGGGTTGCAATTCCCCCAAATAATAGTCACGCCACTGATCTCTTAGTTTCTGTTCTCATCTTGATCATTGATTTTCGACAAATTATTAAAATGTATGAAGATTTCTGGGAGTTGATTCCATTGCGGATTACGTTTCAAGTTACCAACTTCGTCAGACTGACACTTCTGTCTTGTCTTTTGTTGTTGATTTGATCATAGATGTTGTACAGATTGTTATCTCCTTCATCATTTTCAAACGTTTTCACTTTCTGTTTGTCAGAATCCATATATCCTTTAGCCCATCTTGTTGCCTTCTCTGATTCGTAGTATTATATGCAGCTATTGATTCAAGCATTGGCTGCCTTCATATTCTGGTAAGAAGTATGTTAAATATTTATTTTAATTTGAGTACCGGTTGTTTTTACTCATATCATTCTGACGACGCTGCTAGCTTGGTGGAACGTAACATACCGACAATAAGTGAGGAATACCTTTAAAAATTAATGTATTTGTTCGCAACGGAATTAAGCATACGTGTCTTATAATAATCCAGATAAACTTCTTTTGAGATACATTCATGAATGCCGTTTAAAAACGAGATTTGATGTTATTGTGCGTATGTAATGATATCTATCGTTCGTTTGCATTTACATATCGAAACAGCATTATAATCCTTTGGAAGAATGATTAAAAGGAGCGCCCTTGTTCTATCTATCCTTCGTTTCTTTCCTTTTTGCTAATTTTGAATTGTTAATAACTCTTCTGTCAAGTTTTATTGGCCGAGATGGCGAAAACATGTTTTGCAATGATATTCTCAATATGAATAGGCCGACCGAATCCCGATTCCAAAAAGCTAATTATGATTGAGTAAACGTTTTACTCAACATTTTAGCAGTGTACCAAGTTTAATTAGACTAGTCTGGCTTTCTGAAAACTCACTTTATGGGTTAATAGTATTATCCTTTAATTCATTGGCTGAATTTCAAAACGGAGTGTATTGTTTTTATAACATATTGCCATCAATCATTTGAAACCATGGATTGATAATTCTGTCGTTCTGAAATACCATATTCAATGTATAGCCTACACTGCAAAAAGGTTGCTTATTTTATCATCCGTTGGTTGACGTGTTGATTAAAATTCATTCAATATTGTAGAAGGTTAGGCGTTGTATAAAAGTAAAAAATCCCCAGCGTTGAGCAATTCGTCGAAAACAATGTCCTTAAAATGTTGGTGGAAACTGTTTCTGTTGCTAAAATATGTTGCGTAAAATATTCCACTTTGGCAACTGTTGCATGAGCATTGAGGACAATCACGCAACAGTTGAAAAAAAGCCAATTTCGTGAGCTGTTGCATACTTGAACAACTGTTGAGTGAATATAATTGCCTAACTTTTGAGTAACTAGAATTGTTCAACTGTTGGCGAAAACATGTTATCTAACGGTGTTGGGCAAATTTTACTTAACAGTTGAGCGATTGCATACTTGAACAACGTTGTGTAAAATGTTGAGTAAATATTTAAGCAACCTTTTTGCAGCGCAGGACCACAGTTAGATTTATTCTGTCTTGGCATTCGAAACGGAATAAATCGCTAACACTGACAAAATATTTTAAAATTGCCATCCTTGTTTGACATATATTTGTTTATGAATATCATTTCAGAGGTGTTATTGCGACGTCGCTAGCGATGAATATTGAATAGTCGATTTTTATAGCCAAAAAATACACGACATGGACATATACTGAATAGTTCATGTCATGTGATCTATTTTCCACCAAAAGAATCACATAAATATGTTTATGTATTATATAATATGGACTATTTATACCTTCATACCCAGATAGCAAGAATACGTTTGGCAAAAGTTTACAGTAAATAACACCATTGATAAGAGATGTCAGATCATATGTATAGGCCTAGTTAAATAACATAAATAGAATAAATTACAAATTCACTACCGAAAGGGAATAGTGCATGTAGCCAGCCCTATGTCACTCATATCTGTCCATTGATGAGATTTGGTTCAGTATAGCGCACTCTATAAAACCTTCACCCGGAAGTTACAGCGTAAACTGTCAATCATTCGTTGTGAATGAATATTCAGTCATGACTATTCATGATCTCACACGATGTGATCGTCGCGATCCGGCGTCATCCCCAACTGATCTGATTACAATATTCATAAATGCAAATGACGCCACGCCCCCACTGTGTCACTTTTAGACGAAGCCATCCATAATTTAAAATTCGTATTTTGTTCTACGTAAATTAATTTCAAATAACCAATTCTGAATGTTTCGTGTCATATAAAAAACTAAATTCTGCCATCATTAAAGCAAATCAGTTCTACTCTAAATCACAATCAGCTTTTTTTACCATTGGTGTACTATTATTGTGCCACAAATCATGTTTTCAGCCGATAAAATCAACCACGTCTTAGGTCGTCTGGTTAGCGACGACAATGATAGTGCGCCTCCTACAAAAGCTTCACCCGTGAATTTGGTTTTTGTAGGCGAAATTTTGTCGGAGGAGTGTCCAGTGTCCTCTCCCATAATTATAGACTCCCTGATGTAGCTCTGCTGCATCGCCTAGAATTCCCATTACAAGTTACCGGTTCACTACCGGGAGGAAGTGATGTATGTAGCTCTGCTGCATCGCCCAGAATTCACATTATTTGTCTACCCCGTGTTGCTATACAAAAATGCTCAATATATAATAAAAACTTGTAACAAATAAAATACCCAACATATGGCTACATTTGATAAATTAGGCAACAGTTGCTATACAAAAATGCTCAATATAATAATGAAAACAATTCACAAATTAAGCAACAGTCACAAAATGCCCAACAAATGGTTAATTAATAATACCCAACTGTTGTGTAATTAAAATTGTGCAACTGCTGAGTAACTGGAATTGTTCAACTGTTGGTGAAAACATGTTATCCAACGGTGTTGGGTAAATGTTACGCAACTGTTGAGCGGTTGCATACTTCAACAACGTTGTGTAAAATGTTGAGTAAATATTTAAGCATCCTTTTTGCAGTGTACATGTCTACCAAGAAAATAGAAATAATAATTTAATTAGTGGCTGTCACTGGTTTAATAAAATGTTTCATTCGCAAATACATAACAATCAATACGTCTGTTAGGGACACCATCAATATGATGTCATGTCAGAAGGGAATCTATTTGAAAACTGCTCTGAGATCCATATGGAAACAATATTAGTTTGATTGTTTAGGTACTCCTTATTGAGCTACATGAATCAAATCTTATCAAACATAACTTTAAGGTATTGCACCAGGGGAGATATGGATTCTATTCTACGTACAATTTGGAGACATTTGTCTGTTTTTTCTTCATTTCATTTCCTCCTCAATAAATGTTGTAATTCTTTAATAAACGAATGGAAGAACACGTTTGAAAGCAAGAGAATTGCAATAGTAGACTATCCAAAATTTAAATTACAGCCTTTCATATGATTTGAAATTAAATCAGTGACAGTTAAATGTCACTGAATTAATGGTGCAGACTATTCGATTTAATTACAAGGTATCCCCCAGCTGTCCCGGGGGTTTCCTGGATTTATAATGTACTAGCGGGCATCCGCGCTTCGCGCGGAACCCGCTAGAAGATAACGGGGAGATTAGTAAACAAAGCGTAAGAAAATTTGGTACAATATCAAGAACATGTCCTTTACATAATCCAGACGGGCCCTCAATAAATCTGAATATCGCAGGTGCATTTGATAATCCAGGTATACATGTATGTGATGTGCCTTAATCCAGGTAGGCCTATATACCCTTTGTGTTTTCAATATCCAGATACCCAGGTACCTCAGGATGTAGGCCTCCCATGTGACCTGAAATGCAAGTACCCCATACGCCTAATCCCTACTCTCTAAATGTAAAAGAGTGGTTTTCCACTTTTTCAAGGAGTTAAACGCAGGACAACACGTTTTTGAGTGGAAAAACACTCTAAAAGGAGTGAAAGGGGATTTTATATGACAATGTTCCACTTCATTGAGTGGACATTTTCCACTCTAAAACGGGTTGTCCTGTGTTTCATTCCCTTCACTCCTTTTCGAGTGAATTTCCACTCTTTCCACTCGTTTTGTATTTAGAGAGTACCCCTACTCCAGTTACCCCAGGTGCCCTTGTTTCGGGTATCACATGATCTAGGTACTGTATGTGCCGTTATATCGAGATTATACCCTTGTGCCCTTACTTGATCATATTCAAGTAAATTAAACGCGGGTGCCGAAGATAGCGGGCAGTTAGTCATATCAAAATAGACAGAGGTGAGTAATTTCAAAGCGTTATAAATGTTTATATAAATATCAAGAATATATCTTTAAATAACGCAGGTACCTAAGGTTCCCTTAATATAATGTAAGTGACATGGTGCCCTTAATACACCATGAGCTTATAGGCCCAATGTGCTCTTAAATAATACATGTTCCTAATCCAAGCTTACTCTACGTTTGCTAGACCCAACCCCTCACAGGTGGCCTTAATAATCCAGGTACCGCACGTGCCGGCGTTATATCCATACCAATGTGCCTGTACTATTATCCAATTTATAATGGAAAGTGCAGGTATAAGTGCCGAAGCTATTATAGCGGGTGGTTAGTCATTCAAAACGTAGGATGAGGGTATTGTAAAACAGCATGAGTATGTCGTTGATACTCCACCCTGTACCCTTAATACTGACATTGGTGCCACAGTGCCCTTAATCCATATATACTGTATGCCCTTAAGAAATCCAAGTACGCCATTTATAACACATGGTGCCCTTGATTATTCAGATACCCCCCCCCCCCCCCCCCCCCCATGTACTTTAATAACCAAGATACTCCATGTGTCCTTAAGTGATCCAATATAGGACCTCCCTGGACTATTTGGTATATCTTGAATCGAATATTAAGGGCATCCGTGATAACTTTTTATGCGGTTATTCGAGCCTACGTGGATTAATAAGAATACTTTAGAATATTAAGAGTATCTGGATTGCCTTAATATAATTATAGGCCATATCTGGGTGGGAGAATTCAAATGCTTATTATTTTATTCAAATGTTTAAAACATATTTATCATCCAATTTTGAATTTGTACATAACTATCACAATCATACTACCAGGAATCATTCAAGTAATACTTTAATCATTCCTAAAACCAACTCAAATTCTGGTATGCGCACTTTTCTTTTCAGATCTGGCCATCTGTGGAACAATTTATCACCATCTATTCGTATTGATTTAGAAAATATGTCACTCGGTCAATTCAAATCCTCTATCTCCACTGTAAAGTACCATTGAAGAATATCATAATATGTATTGTATTTAAACACTGTAACATTTGTTATTTGCATGTATTTATGTATGTATCGAAATGAGGGCCTGCTTGGAAAGCAGTGCAAGTCACTGAAGCATATTACCCTCAATAAAGAAAGCATAAATAAAATACCCCATGTGACCTTAGGTAGACCTACCCCATGTACAGTGGCGGCACTACCGGGTGGCGATTTTTTTTTTTCGTACATGAGTTTAACCAAATTTATTTATTTCGTTTTAATACAAAAGAAAGCAAAATTCACTGAATAAAATGATTTTTTTACATTTTTAAACAAATGAACTGATTTTGGTTAAACTCATGTACGAAAAAAAGATAATCGCTACCGGGTAGGGGTATGCCCCGAGGGGTGGGGGGGGGGGGGGGATGCCACCAGTCGTGACCTCTCCCACAGTTTAAGTCCCTACGCATTTTGTACCCCAAATAATAATAAAAAGTTCAATTTTAATGTCAAAATTCAAAGTTACTTAAAATTAGCTTTAAATTGGTGCAAAATGTCTGATTTAGAAAAAATTATTCTAATTTCAGGAATGTTTACAATAAAAGCCAAAAGGCTTAAATTTTCCACCCAAGTGTTTTTGTCTTGGCCAGATTGTTTTATTGTCCCCCACCCCACCCCCGTTTTCCCCTTTAAAATGTTGATGGTGGTGCCGCCACTGCCCATGTGCACATACTGTATCCAGGTTATTCAGTAGGCCTGCGTTCTGAGCATTTAGTGGGTTCTAGTTCTATAGTCGGTTATTTAGTTTTAATCATATTTATGGTCGGCGGATCACTTGTACCATTCCATGATTGTATTTGAGCACTATGTGTGCCAACCCGTTTTTTTCGGGCCAATTTACATACATTAGTCCTCCAATAGGCATGTAGGGCTTAAACGTATTCCTTTGCATGTCATGTTTTGTTGTGTTCTAAATAAGGCCTGACCATAATTATATACCACACGCTCCGTTTTATCCAGATACCATTATGTGCCCTTACTATATCCAGATATCAAGTAGGCCTAAGGGAAGTGCGCTTGCATAGTGGCTTAGGCCTATTAGGGTATGATGGGGCAATACCGTACGTTCCGTTTATCCAGATACCCCTGGCCTTACTGTATCCATATTATAAGTAAAGGAAAGTGCGGGGGGAGGAGGGGGTGCTTAGGCCTATAGGGTATGATGAGACAATCCCGTAATTTCCGTGCTATATATTATATAAGCCTCACGGCGTATAAGCCGCAGCACCTTATTATTAGATTAATAAAGTAAGATTCAGACCTCATCATAGTAGGCTATAAGCCGCACCGCACCGCACCGCACCGCACCGCTGTATAAGTCGCACGAAGACAATGAAATGGGTGTGAGCGGGGAGGGGGGGGGGGGCGGTGCCGACCTTGATCCACCAGCCCAAAGCTTCATGACCAGCCATGCCTTGCGCGGCGGTATCGGCCAAATTTACACATAGGCCTAACTAATTTTAGGTGATAACTGCTCAATTAATCATTATGTATACATTCATTAATCATCCATATTTATAATACCGGAAGCATGGTTAACTGAATCAAATGGAGTTACCTGCATGGGTGACTCCTCCTATCAAATGGGGTTACCTGTATGGGTAACTCCTTCATCAAATGTGGTGACTTGCAAGGGTGACTTCATCAAATGGGGTTACAACTGCATGAGTAATTCTATCAAATGTATTTTCCTTCAGCCACTTCATGTCACTTTAATTAATACATGTTATCCTGGATACGGTTTGCACCTTGCTCCCCGTTTCTTTATTAAAATAAAGGTCTTATACCTTGGCTTTATTTTTTTGTTTGTGTCTTGCTCCCGTTATCTTGTATGTACGGTATGCACAGCGGAGCAACGGACTACCTGCTTTCATCCTGCCCCGTAAACAAATACAACGCCACAAACGCGTACACAATTTGTCTGCGTCATTACGTGTGCGCCATATTGTGTGCGCCATGTTAAACGCGAACGCGCAGCAACAACAACGGTTGGCATGGTACTGCCAGTTTCTTTATCGGTATCAAACGTCGCGTTCGCCTATATAACCAATGTGAAAGGTCACTTTAAGATCTGTGTAAGAGTTTGTTGTTTACATTTAGAAAATGTCGTAAAATATTTTTATTTGTCGGACGTATAGTCCCGTATAAATGCTTGTATTCATGCGATCTTTAACAATAACAAACAGCCGCATATACAGAAATGTAGCTATATCCCTAAAGAAAATATTTTGGGTGAAGACCATATGTCATCACTCACTCCGAAAACCACAATTTGTGTCCGAACAGTAGCTACCCGAGTAAAAGAAATTCAAAATTTCGGATTTTCACATGTGATCCTTTCTGCGCATGTCTGAAAACGGGGAAATACTGGCATTGAACTATCTAATTAGCTCGTGTATTAGAGGCGCAATTACCACGCTTTTTCAGTTGAAGAGGGACGCGAGTGTAAAATTATTATTGAACTATCTAATCAGGCGAAGGACCGAAAATTAGTATATAGATACTACATTATCACGTGTCATGTGAATGTGTTCACCGTATTTTCCGACATTTCCTTTATCTGTTCCTGTCTTCTAATCTTATTGAGGATAGCTATCCTCACTAGCTCTCCCGAGACCAGTATGTTGAATGTCTCGACCTGGTTTCATTCCCATTGGTTCTGTATTACACGTTTCATTTTCACCTGCTGGCAATTCCGTTAGTCACTTTATAGACAAAACAAACAGAATATCTTAATCTTGGATCTCGATTGAATATAATATATATTTGTAAAGTTAAAATAATTCAGATAGTCTCTATTTGGGTTTGGATTTCCCAACGCTTGGTTCGTTGTGCTATCATGTTTAATTAGACGACTCTGACTTTCCGATGGTTTACGTATCATTGTGTAAATCGGTATTATCCTTTCAAACCAATGGTTAAATTTCAAGATAGAGTGAATTATTTTGTTTAGCAATATATTGCCTCCATTTGCAACACGATAATTCAAATGTTCTAAAGTGACATCTAGTATTATACATCTCTGCCAAGAAATAAAGATGTATATTTAATTCGCAATCTTATATCAATCAAATATACATTTATCTGTTCCATATACGCACAGAGAGGACGCATTAAGAATGAGTTTAAATCTGAAGTGTCTGAAGTGTTATAAACATGATAAAAGAGATCCTTGATCAACTCAGCTAAGCTACGCATGAAATCTCTATTCCAATCAAACCTTAATAGACAAGTCTTGTTTCACAATCAAACATAGGCCTACTATATGACAGGTGCTGAGGAGACAAAGTGTTCAATTGTATTAAATAATTTGGATATCTGTCACTCATTTCTCTTTCCATTTTTGGTAATCTTTATTGCATGAATGGAGAGAACACTTCTTTCAACAAAATATTGCGTCGCGACTGAAATTTACGACTTATATGCAGAAGGGTGATACAAGACAAGAAGGCATTCAAAAAGTCCTTCATAATCTTTACTTTGACCCAGAAAAGTGAAAATGCATCCATGTTTATAACGTTGAAACTCATACATGTATAATAGTGACATACTTATTGCATACCAAATGTTTTTTTCATCATATGCACGTTATAGTGTTGGTTGGATATATCGCAATGACAATGTAGCTATGTAATGAGCGGTATCATTTTATCAAATTTGGTTGCAATAACAATACGGCCTACATGTTAATTTGGTACGTTTTACGGATTGATATATTGATTAAGGGGTTTTCAAGGTAGCGCAGTACCGGGCCCAGTTTTAATGATTGTCATGTCAAATACATAGCAATAATTATGAAATTAAATGTAGGTGCATTCTGGTCTGCAATTTGCAATCAAAAGGTCACATGAATATGATTTGGCCGTATTGTTATGTTTGCAACGTCAATATGCTTTGAGGTTTGTCATTTCGTTGCTAGATTGAGATGCATGTTATCAATGTCAGGTTCGTCCTATACCGATGCTAGATTGAGATGTTATCAATGTCAGGATTGTCATATCGATGTTAGATTGAGCTTTTTTTCAATGTCAGGTTCGTCATATCGATCCTAGATTGAGATATTATTAATGCCAGGTTCGTCATACCGATGCTAGATTGAGATGTTATCAATGTCAGGTTTGTCATATCGATGTTAGATTGAGCTTTTTTCAATGTCATCTAAATTGAGATGTTAGCAAAATTATTGTACATTGATATGGTATACGTATATGTGCCTCCCTTTTGGAGTGCCTTTTCGCAAAAATTGGTATAGCGATGGGGTGGTTTTCATCACAGACCAAAGCGCCCAATTGGCATAAATTGGGTGTATTTTGAGGCATTTTTGGAAAACGCCCCCAATTTGTGCAAACTTGGGTGCTTTTCTAACAAAATTGGTATATTGATGGGTGGGAAATTAGCAAAAAAATAGGTATAGGGAAAGTCACATTTTCGAAGTCCGGTAGGCACATCCACGTACGATTTTGGCGAAAGTACCCCCCCCCCCCCCGGGTATTGTACCATGTTTTATTGTTTTGGAAGGAGAGGGACAACAACGCATTGATATAGGAAAATGTGGTCAGCAGGGGCACGTTAAAATAAACATATTTATTCGTATCACGCATAATATCTTCAATTTGTTTACATTTAACAGGCACACAAACTAACTTTTAGCTTAACTTTACATACTACGTGTACACAAATTATAGATTAAGGTCAGGGGTATACTATCTACTCACTTTAAATACAAGTAGCTTAGTTCAGATAATTTGTCGAAAGAGGAGGCTATAATATCGAACGTAACTCTTAGAGAAGACGTTTTCAAAAATTAGTATAACGCATGTTTAAATCACTTTAATATGAATCCAAATGTTGTACGGCATAAACACAAAAGAACAAATATTACAATTCTACATCTAAATCAGTCAGTATCTGGTTCGTCCAGAATTTAACCATTGAAAACAGATGCCCCTGGCTTTAATTGTCTTTTATAATTTGGCTATTAAAATTGTTTAACAAGCTACGCTATATGAAAAATAAATCTTCCTCTGAGGTTGAAGATATCTTATACTATTTGCTTGAGCGCAATTTTATATTTTTGTAATATTTTGATACATTTAAATTTCACGATTAAACACCCTGAACTCTTATAACCAAGAAAGATACTGAAATGACCAACAACAAAAAAGACGAAAAAGCATTTACTTGCGATGTTTAAAGTTGAACGTTAAATTGCAACTCATACACTGTAATTCGAGCAATACGGGTGTTTTATGGTTATGGCTTCTTTGTATAATTATTGTAAGTAACTGGAACCGATTTCGTTGTTATTGAAATACGAATGAATGTCGTAACCATCATTAAACTCTACCCATATATGTTACGGTTCCAATATAATGTTCTATTAGTTGTGTATGTTTCATGTTGAAAGTAACAAGGACTATTAATTAATAGTATTAAGTGGAGAAGTCTGTAGAAGAAAATATCACTTTAACTTAAGTTATCGTTATCGAGTTCCACTAGGAAGTCACTTTCTTAGACGTGTATGTTTTACATTATCAAACTACATGTATATACAATAACTTGGTTGTAACTGTTGAACATGGTGAAAAGTGCGTTTATGAAGCTTCAGAGGTATTCACCATGGATGACCAATATGATGTGTCTCTAACATGTAAGTCATCTTTTTGCACCACCCTGTACAATGTTACCAACATTAGTCAAACCGTTTGTCGAGATCCACTATTAATGTACGTATCGGTCAACAGCTAGATTAATTTATACATATATACGCACTTTCATTTCAAAATAGATTCGCACACTAGACATGGAATATTATTTTCATACATCAAAACATTTACCGATGTCCACATTTTAAGCACAAGTACAGAGTTGTTAAGACGTCAATAAAACACATGCACACACGAGGCCTATTGTAGTTTTTCAGGATCCATTATATTGTATACAAATTTGTTGCGGTTCCCAAATGCAAAGTTAGAGTTATTATACTTCAGGTGACCTCACATTACCATAGACAGTTGGAGTAAATATACTAAGAGTAATGGTGTTTTATTATCCTGTGTGTTACGTCGATATGAGGTCAGGTAAACTGAGGTTATAAATACACTTGGGTGCCTGCGCCTATGATACAATTCATGAACCAATAATATTATCTACGTCTCTATTCGTGAAGACTTTAACGCATAGAGGTCTACTATGGCAGATACTAACTGTCGAAGTTTGTTTGAAGCATGATAAACTGCTCACAAAAAGTATCGAAACACTTAGAAATGATCCAATTTATAACGACTCGAAAGGGTATGCATTAATCGAAGCAAATAACTTTAAGTGCATAATTTTGTTCTGCGTATTTTGACACCTCGATCGATGAGATACGATGTTGCGAAACGGAGAGTTATTGTCATTTCAGTGGTCGTGGGTCCAGTTTCAAAAGTGACAATCATCCTATAGAAAGAGGTTTGCATTACTGTTTATAATGATCAGATTCGTGATTTTCAATAGGGATGAGTGTCACTTTTGAAACTGGAATCACGATCATTGAAATGACAATAACTCCTCTCCGCAACATCGTATCTCAACGATCGAGGTGTTAAAATACGCAGAACATAATTATGCACTTGATTATTTCCTTCGATTAATGCATACCTTTTCGAGCCGTTATATATTGGATCATTTCTAAGTGTTTCGATACTTTTTGTGAGAAGTTTATGTTTACAATTGTGATGTTTCATTACAATGTCATAAAACATACGTACGCTGGTAGAGTTCTAATAACAAATACAGGGTGTATCAGAATGAACTATACCGTGTTTATAAAATACATAAAAAAATACAAAATTATAATTGTTTTAAATTTAAACACCTGCAATATAAAGGTTAACATGTTTCCTACATTATACGTTAATTTCATTGAGATATCTCTTTTTGTTCTCGTGTGGCAAGACTTAATCGAAAATCGATGAGAAACTTTTTTCAATTTGTTAGCTCAAAGAATTCACAGACCTTGAGAAGCCATCGGCAAATCTGATTTAACGCATGGTTTCTTCTCACGTGTATTTTATTTCAACTACTTTTATTATTTAAATTGATCATTTCGACAAAAATTGAAATCTACCATCTTTACCAGAAAGTCTGTATTTTCCATCAGAAATGTCCGATTTTCAAAATCTAAAATTCTTATGAAAGCTGGACGTTTGCGCAAGATATAATATGTGAAAACTGTTTGAACAACATCGATCGAATTCACTACTGTAATCAATGATATTGCCTCGGTATAGTTCATTCTGATACACCCTGTACAATAAGTCTTTCCTTTATTATTTTGTAGAAGGCCACGACACACTTGTCGAGGTCTCTAATAGAAATACACGCACACACCCACTCACAATCGCAATGGTTTAGTATAACAAAGGCGTGAGGCTATGTTGAAGTTCATAATATAAGCACATTCTCACACTTGTCTGTCGAAATCCATGATTATCGCACTTCCGTTTATCATCAACATTTGTCGAAGTCCGGTAAATGTAAACACGCTTAGGTGTCGCGAACAACATGCGTTATTAATACACCAATGCTATCCGACAAGACCCATAATAGGCATAAGCTCATGTTCACGTAGTCTAAAGTAAGCGTTGAATTGGTATGCTATGTACATGTATGTGATGAGCATATTTGTTCAAGTCCACTATGAACGTCAACGCACTGTCTGTCTGACGAAGTTCATTGTATGTGAAACTTGCATTTTCACATGTCTGTTCTAAGCATGTCAGATTATTTAAAGAGATCTATATTAGCACATCAACACACTTGTTTATTGAAGCATATACAATGATCACACTCGCACATTTTTGAAGAATACTTGCACACTACCAACGAAGGTCTATTAAGCACATCTTGTCTAAGTCCATAGTAAACACGCCCCCACACTACCCGACGAGGTCCATTTCAAGAAGATTGAACTCTGGTTCATCCATCATAAGCACATTCGCACGCATACTTTAAATGGCAATTCAGTGGTTATTAAAACAAATACATCTGGTGCAAACTATTCACAATAAGATCGATGAACGAGTTTTCCAATAGCAGGCAGCTATCCAGAATGGGTGTCCAAGGCGATTACAATAGTTCTCCTTGTGTATATTGATTTGTTCATATACGTCTAACGTCAAAACAAAGGCATTGGTTTGTGGTTTGTACCTGCAACGAGAACAAAAAAGACAATACATTAATTAGAATATAATTCCCAGAATGTACCTATGTTTGTAATATAGAAAGTAATATAGATATAACACGATGAAACAAATGTATATAATACCGTTAAACTTCATCTATAAGCCCCCATTGACTAATATAGTTAACAAGCTGAAAATAGATAAAAAGGTATGAGCGCCCTCTTTTGATCTAGAGATATTAGCACGAATGAGTTTAGTGTATTCGATATTCAATACGATAAAGTTGTATTACTATCTAAATAATTTCATGGAACCTGCGATCACAATTGCCCTAGCCGAAACTGTCGGCTTTACCAATTGATCTAAACGGGACTGCTATGTCAGATACTGTTTTATAACTACATGTATGATTGATGGGTCGGTATAAATGGACGGCCCTCTATCTTATTGGAAATAAATTGATTTAATAGCCATTCAATTATAATCCTGTGAGACCAGGATTGTAGTGGTTTGCATATATAGTTACTTTTTTGTTGCTTAACTTGATCTACCAACCTAATATGCATCATCATAATTCTCCCTTAAATCATGATGAAGGAAACGTTTAAGATTACTGTGTGAAACATTTAAAATAAGCCAATGAATACATTTTGCTGTAGTTAATTTGTAGTATAAATGTGTTTTAGCTTATAAAAAGGTTGGACTATTAAGATCATTACTTTTTACAATCAAATTAATTATGCGCTTGTTTTTTAAAAAATAAAAATAAAGCTTGTATAATTGATTAATAATTTTACATTCAAGTTTGCATTCATTTCTATATCACTAGGATTTCAAAAGAAATTGCAAAGGGTGTACTTGAGAATCGAACCACCAACCTCGTGATACTGAAGTTGACGCTTTACCAATTGATCAATTCGTCTGTCCATGAAATTATTTAGATAGTAATACAACTTTATCGTATTGAATATCGAATACACTAAACTCATTCGTGCTAATATCTCTAGATCAAAAGAGGGCGCTCATACCTTTTTATCTATTTTCAGCTTGTTAACTATTAGTCAATGGGGGCTTATACAGGGTGAGTCAAAATAGTCCGGTCCCGTTTTCAAAAAATCAAGAAAAATACTTCTTGTACAAAATTGGTAATTATTTTCATTGTTTATGAGAGTAGACATACTTCTTCATACCTGGTGATGTTTTCAAGACAATATCATATTCCACGCCAGATTTACAACATTTTTACAAAAAGACGCGTAATCCAAAGTGTTCCAAGTTTGGTGGTGGATGTTAATTCTACTGTAATATTAGTTATTCATACAACACAACACACTGTGTAACTGTTGCAATTTATACCAAAATATCATGTTTTTTTGTTGAATCTCTGATAAATTGAACGATATTGCATGCAAAGTATTTAAATATATTATAATATAACTCAGTATTGCACAAATATATTCATAAAAATGGTCTATGCACTTTGCCTGGTAAGTTGACAAATCACAAACTGTTTAAAGATATAAGATCTGTTTTCTCTCAGACTTCTCTCATATCAGTTCGATTAAAATAACAAGTTTCAAAATATTTTGGTCAACATTTTGTTAAAACTCAATAATGTTTGTTATAGGCTATCTCTGATTGCACGAAAACTATTGAAAACATAACCGCAAAGACAATAGAATCTCTTTTCCTATTGTAATTGCTGTGAATACCAACACGCCTACGATTGACTTATTCAAAAGGCGCGCGTTAAACGTTAACATCCATAGGGATCCCTTAGATAAGTTGGAACAGATTTTATTTCACAGAATTTAGATAAATTATCATATCTCCCGTTTCGAATAACACATGTTATTGAAATAAATTTAGGTTATAGCTAGTAATGCCACCTTGCTAGGCAAGTCATTAAATATATTCATTTTAAAATTTTAACTGGTTTAAAAAATCGGTGAAATCGGGACCGGACTATTTTGACTCACCCTGTAGATGAAGTTTAACGGTACTTGATATTGCATGTTCGGAATGTTTCAAACATTTTATTTTTCTGTGTAACATATTTATTTCATGTAACGCAATAGCCATTTTATACGAGATATAAGTTGTTGATGGAATGGGTTAATAGAGTCCGTTTGCAAACAAGAGATTCATAGCATACAGCATGACAGGCGCGATTGCCACTTTCGAAAGAGTTAGTTTCCGTAGTCTCCGGCGCAGGTTTTGTAGCAGATATCTACTTATTCAAATTTCTTTCTACAGCAATAGACTTCTCAGGTTGAACATGTTTCTCCTCCAATTGTAACGTAAATTTGGAAACATCTGGAAAATACATCTGCTTATTTATTTCCATGAATAGACAATACGTGTCATATCGTAGATGTTACAAATATAATTAACTGATCGTTATAGCAATGAATTTGTCAGGATTCAGATGGAGACAAAGTTACTTTGTGTAATAAGATCATTTTAAAGTACTTATGGACATCCTATCGCCAGACAAAAGGGGGACAGTCAATTAACCCGTATGTGCACTGATAAGGGTGCTATGCAGTGATGATTGTATGTATGTTTTTGTTTTGTTTTTAGTGTACATTTATTTTTAATACATGAATGTAACTTCAAGTTCACTGAACATCTTTACATACCACTATCAATAAAATAAAATAAATTAATCAATTGAAACCTATGCAATATAATTTGAATAATACAAAATACCCTATATTCTATGGGCCCAATATTATCTTATTGCTGTAAAGCACTGCGATCATTGTTTAATCATCGCGATACACATTATACTTCAAGCTCCAAAGAGAAATAGACTCGTGCACGTTTGACGTCATAGCTAATAGGGGCAACAAAAAAGAAGCCGGAAATACAGACATACATACATAAAATAAAAAATAGATCTTATGGGTGCACTCTATACAGAAGATAATGTTGGTGCAGAGTGTAGGGAACACGTCTCTGATGACTAGCAAGGCTGGTGCAGAGTGTAGGGAACACGTCTCTGATGACTAGCAAGGCTGGTGCAGAGTGTAGGGAACATGACTCTGATGACTAGCAAGGCTGGTGCAGAGTGTAGGGAACATGTCTCTGATGACTAGCAAGGCTGGTGCAGAGTGTAGGGAACACGTCTCTGATGACTAGCAAGGCTGGTGCAGAGTGTAGGGAACATGTCTCTGATGACTAGCAAGGCTGGTGCAGAGTGTAGGGAACACGTCTCTGATGACTAGCAAGGCTGGTGCAGAGTGTAGGGAACATGTCTCTGATGACTAGCAAGGCTGGTGCAGAGTGTAGGGAACATGTCTCTGATGACTAGCAAGGCTGGTGCAGAGTGTAGGGAACATGTCTCTGATGACTAGCAAGGCTGGTGCAGAGTGTAGGGAACATGTCTCTGATGACTAGCAAGGCTGGTGCAGAGTGTAGGGAACATGTCTCTGATGACTAGCAAGGCTGGTGCAGAGTGTAGGGAACACGTCTCTGATGACTAGCAAGGCTGGTGCAGAGTGTAGGGAACATGTCTCTGATGACTAGCAAGGCTGGTGCAGAGTGTAGGGAACACGTCTCTGATGACTAGCAAGGCTGGTGCAGAGTGTAGGGAACATGTCTCTGATGACTAGCAAGGCTGGTGCAGAGTGTAGGGAACATGTCTCTGATGACTAGCAAGGCTGGTGCAGAGTGTAGGGAACATGTCTCTGATGACTAGCAAGGCTGGTGCAGAGTGTAGGGAACACGTCTCTGATGACTAGCAAGGCTGGTGCAGAGTGTAGGGAACATGTCTCTGATGACTAGCAAGGCTGGTGCAGAGTGTAGGGAACATGTCTCTGATGACTAGCAAGGCTGGTGCAGAGTGTAGGGAACAAGTCTCTGATGACTAGCAAGGCTGGTGCAGAGTGTAGGGAACATGTCTCTGATGACTAGCAAGGCTGGTGCAGAGTGTAGGGAACATGTCTCTGATGACTAGCAAGGCTGCTCTTTTGAAGACATTGACTGATTACCATCATGAAAAAGATTCAAGGCTGCAAGGAAGTAAAAACCGCCAATGCGGTTGACCGAAGCTTCATTGGATTGATGGTATTGTGTAGTAACATCTCTTATCTCTGCTCATCACATGTCATAAGATATCGTTGGCGCTCAATCACCAACAGGGTCACAGAAAATCGGACTTGATTCATAGAATACTATGACGCATAGAAAATAAGACCAACCTGACATTATATTCATCTATTTGAACAAATATTTGCTGGAAGGTTGGGTTGCAATTGGCGTCTACTAGTAAGGTAAAGTCTAAAATTCACGTACATACAGGGTGAGTCAAAAAGAAGTTGTACGGGAATGAAAATGTGTTTAACAATAGACCAAACAGATTTGACAATCCAATGAGGCACGTATTCAAAGAGCAACTCATTCCGCTCATATGACAAAAGGAATCATTGAAATTGATCAATTATATTAGGAGCTATGCCTGGTTTAATCAAAGAACCCCTTTTTTTAGCTGTCCACGGAACGCTTAATTCTCTTGAAATATATCCATTCTAAGTGGGCAGCAAAATGATTGCTAATGTTTGTGCTCTAAGGTGTCTTAATTGTTTTAAGTGGGCCTTCAATGTTTGATCATTTTCTTATTGTTGTCACTGATATGTTATTTTATGCACACCTTTCCCACCTGTGTTTGAAACTCCCGGGCTTAATCTCATGAATATGAATGCCCGTGTGTATATTTTGCTGCCCACTATAGAGTAGATAGATTTCAAGAAGACAGACAGCTAAAAATGGTCTCTTTTATTAAAACAGGCATAGCTCCTGATATAATTGATCGATTTCAATGATTCCTTTTGTCATATGAGCGGAATAAGTTGCTCTTTGAATGAGTGCCTTATTGGTTTGTCAAATTTGTTTGGTATATTTTTAAACAAATATTCATTCCCGTACAACTTCTTCTTGACTCACCCTGTTTATGAACCTGTTAATAATAGCATAAAGATAGTTAAAAGTCAAAAACACAAAATAAGGTTCTGTATTGTGAAAGTCACACAAACATTTCTTAAGTTGTGACTCGGTGTGTAAAAATAGTGCGATCTCTCTATGACCGTGGCAGCCATGTGGAATCATGACAAATCTGTGAAAACCACGTATAACTATAGATGTCATGTGAAGATATCAAAGTGACATACATGGAATAACTAGTAAGATAATAATTACTCATTACCAAAGAAGGATCATTACAACAAGAATACCATATCAATATACAATATATCGAGGGTTTAGTGCAACAACCCTCTACATTTTTGGCCAAAATGAGATTTTGGTATCAAAATGATCCGCACAAGATCTGGAACCTTATTATGAGAAAATAGTAAATTCGCCTAATCGAAAAAGATTTGAATAGCATTTATTTTAACTTGTCGAAACCAATAGGTGACAATGATGGGTAAACATCTTTAATTCACTTTTTCTCAAAATGACCAAAATGCAGATAGCCCTTTGTTGCACTAAACCCTCGATATATTGCGTTCATTCTAATATTGTGACAATGGAACAGTTGGCAGGTAGATTTATGCAGCAGAGAGATATTTTAAAACGACTATATTCACACGCCTTATTCGTAGAGCATTCATTACGTTAACTTTAATTCACAATTTCTTTCTTCTAATTTGTAAAATATGTTCACAATATTTCCCCCATGAACGTGTCTGAAAATCTCTTTACACAATACAGAATAGCTTGACATTGAAATAATGAATCTACCTAATCTTGAAGACGTCATTACGTGAAAAGATATTTGTTTATTCGATTCATTATCACGAAATGTCAACGTTAAAATCTAGCCGTTATCGGTAGAAAGGCACGTAAAGATAATTTTGCGTTGATGAATGAGCTATTCCATACATCTTTGATACTCCTCCTGGAAGGAATAAAACTATATAATTTGAATCCAACGTAATGGCTTCCATATTATTATTATTATTGAATTATTGAATCTTTCTTTATTGAGGGTAAACAGCTTCAGTGTCAAGCACTGCTTTCCAAGCAGGCCCTCATTTCACAAAGAAAAATGATAGAGTAACTGATGACAGATAAACGGTAAGTCTCGGTTACAGTTCTCGATTGAAGAAATAAACGTTTCATGCTCAACCATAAGGCAACGAAAGAACACCCTGTTCTACAGACAGAGCGACCTCTCAGGTTGAGTCGGTCGACAAGGGTATTTTCTTCTTCTCCTTCTTCTTTTTGCCCTTCAAATGACCCGTAATTTGTTTAAGTTACATCTTTATATATCAGTAAAAATGTTTCCGTTTCTGACAAGCCAAACGATATTTTGGGTCGGTATTCATTTCCCCGTGAAATTTGTTACACCAATTTCTAAACAAATGGGTCGGTCAGGCCCGTAGAACAATGTTTTTTAATTATTCGTAGCATATAGGCCTAGGTAGTTGGCGTTTAATTTAAAATATTGATTTGAAATGATTACTGCTCATTCAGCTTGGTTTATGAAAGCGTCTTATTTATAAATGCAAATGCAACTTATGCCGGTCAACTGTCGTATCATCATACACAGGACAAGCAAACTCAACTGTATTCATGGTATTGGATGATCCGTGTTACAAGGTTGCTTCATTCATTTCATTCAACGTTTGGTGATTCCGTTTACCCTGACACTATCCATACCAGTATCGACCGGTCCTGGAACATCTTAATATCGGGCAATACTGGAACAGTTTATATGGTAAAAAGTTTCATCAATAACCACTGCAGGCATATGGTTTTAAAACACGTGGAATATGGAATATGTCTGCATGGTAAAATGATCGTCGATCAATCATTCCCATGGCTGATTATATTCCAAGTTTGTTCGCTAGTTGTAAGAGCCAATGATAGATTGAATATGGGTTTCAATGTAGCGGTAAAGCGTTACATGCGAATACGAGCGACATATCGTTATGTTACCATATCAAATTACGATCACTTTGGTTCGTTATTGTCCTATCGATGACTTGCAAGTGCACATTTGCAGGAATGTAGTGTTATCGAAAGCATCGTTTTGGGTGATAAATTAATGCTATTACAATTTATTTGTTGGTTAACCAACATTTAGTTAACATGTTTGGTTAACAAAGGCGTAGTTCACTGACTTTGTTTCAGCTTATCGATTGTGTTGATAATCCTCATGAATACTGCATGCGCGCATGTGTTACATGTATTTTGATTGGCCTAATACAATCTATTTGTAGCTGATGAAAAACATGGTACGACAGAATAGGGTTAAAAGTCTTAAGCCGAAAGTGCTAAGACTAGTAAAGTACTCAATACTCAGACCACGTTATCATGCAATATACCAATTAGAGACGTAGTATGCAATTTGTATACTTGATATTATGTGAATGAGATAAACATAATCTTTATCGTCGGTTCATGGGATGTTAATAGTAATGCAGCATAATCTTCAGAATTTACCCTACAAGATGTTACGCGATTTACATATAATTCTCGTCATGTGTTTTGTTTTTGCAATTATTTTCGTACCGATTAGGCTGTCTGTTATTGGTTATTGACTTGTAAACCAACCCACACGTGTTGCTATATCAATCGATGGAAAGGAAATTACGGATCATACGGTTTAACGAATCAGTGTTCTACGAATCATATTGTAATTTCCTTATATCGATATCCTTTCCTTTCTATAATGAAACAGGATCACTTGTGATGTTTAGTGTGATGTCTTTGAACTTAAAATAAATCATTTTCTGGAATTAATGCATGTGTGGTCAAAACCAGTCAACCTAGAAATATATTGTTATTTTGTCCAAGCTTTTCTAGCTTAGCTAGAGGATAAAGCCTGTACGTAGGATTAGTCGTCTGTAACTTAGCACCGAAAATACATTGTGGCAATGGTAAAAATAGAGATACTCGTCGCATCTTTTAAGCCTAAATCAGGATGTTGTTAGTCAGCCAACTCTCGTGTTATACTTTTTAGCACTTGAACAGTTTGCGTTAATACTAAATACTTTGCGTCTTCATTTTTGTAAATGATGTTTATAAAAGGGTTGGTGCTTTGGATATATCAGTCAACATAGTTAAAACATCCCAATTTTGTTTGCAAAGTGCTTAAAGAACAGTGAAATTCTAAAAAATATCTGCAGCTTTAACATTTTTATAATATTTAGAGATTTAGAAGACATAGGTTTCTAAGGGTGGGTAGTTTAACTTTTCATTCTAAGGGCATTTATCAATCGAATTTAGATATATTTATTATATTCAAAACCACGCCGAAGCGGACGCAATCGTGTCATTCGTTAACCATCAAATGGTTTGTAAATCGCAAGTCCGTGACATGTTTTAATCGTTCCTAGTAACGTACAAGTGATAATCACCCATCAACTAATTGACCCCGAGGTATGAGTACAATTGTGTGTCTAAGTCGATGTTTCCATAATTTAGTTGTCAAAATTAGTTTTTTCGCATATCATAGACCAACAGTATTATATAGCCTCCCGTTCACATGGTTAACCAACATATACACAATAATCAGTTGAGGTTTATCCATCGGGGGAAAAAAGCAATAATGGGTGTTACCTACGGGTGGTTGGTGTTATTGCGGTTATGCTTCTTTCTCACACATTTGCACTTTTGCGAATGCAGACAGGGAGATACTATTTTGTTTTGTTTTGGGATCGAACAATGAATTCAAACAGGTGGCCTTCGCCCTGATATCCATTTTCAACTGAATATTAAACGAAAAACATACTTTAATACCAATTGACCTTTGATGCAAGAGAAGGAGGTTACTTATGATATCGGTGATCAGTTGTTTCGGTTATCAAAAACTTCCTCAACCCAATGGAATTTGGGGAGCTGCATTGAAAAAGGTTTACGCCTGAATTGGCAGCAGCCTATAGTTGATGCGATATGATTCTGATGATTCGCCAGTGGCAGCAAAATTACAGCGCTTTGATTAATCTTAAAAAGGCGCTATATAAATCCAGATTATTATTATTATTATTACATATTTGCAACAAAAATGGCAGACGGCAAAGGGGATACTAATATTTATGAGTTTCCCATTAAACGGTATTTATAAGGTGATTCTACGGAAGGTCATAATAATGACGCTGGCCTCTTGACATGCCGCGCCTATAAAGACACACGTATGACTGATAGGAGTTCAATAGATCAAGATCATATCTAAATTACTAAAAAGCAACAGCTGATAGTATTGTACGCCCTGTTTTATGGATATCTTATACATTTTGAGCGCTTTTAAATCGACCTTACATCTTTATCGCCTCCGGTCTTGTTCGGAAATGAAATGCATCAACATTGATACGCCATGTCAAAATAAATACCGGTGCGGTACTATTTCTTGAAATATTTAAAAGTGAACTCTTACCGGGTAGGCTATTTGTATCCACTGTAACATTTGGAATGAAACGTGTTTGGTGGAAGTCTCCTTCACACGATTTGTAAATGACATGAAAAGAGTGGATGTATACCTCATATGAAAAAAGGGTAATTGGGAAAATAGGTCAACATTATACCTAAAACATATTTTAATTATAATTGGAACATTCTTTCGAAACAGTCGAACGGCTGATTTCATTGAAGAGACATATGTTACGAAGTGCATTCCAAAAGATATACAGACTTACTTCGGTACAATGGCCAATGATTATGACGGGTAAAATCGGTAAAGCTCTTTTAAATACTTCTCCGTTCATGTCACCAGGGGAGAGAGAAAGCCAGTGGTACAAGAAAACAATAACATCCACAATAACAAGATGATGCACCGATGGAATAGAGAAAACAATAAAGTTCGGCCTGCCAGGAACAGGACAAGAAATTAAAGACCGGAGGCGAGAGAACAGAGAAAGGATGATTGGTGAATAATAAATGTAGTTGAGAATGCTGTTTATATTTACTCAGGCATGTCTATTACCCACTAATTATGCACTTTAGCTCCTCAATCATCCTACTTAAAACGAAATTGACGTTCGGGAAATCATGGTAATTCAGAAAGGTAGAAAAAACAGGGTGTTCCGTACACAATATTGGCAATGTTAAAATCACGCGATTATATCCCATTTATCAAAACAACATTGTAACAATATTTTACAATGTAAACAGTGAATATCCTTTAAGTTTATAATACATATCAAGTCATATTAAGCGACTTAACCATACATCCTATTCTAAGGGCATTTATATAATGATTGTCAAACGAATTTATTATATTCAAATCCACGCCGAAGCGGACGTAATCGTGTCATTCGTTAACCATCAAATGGTTTGTTAATCGCAAGTCCGTGACTTTTTCTAATCGTTTCTATGAAACGTACAGGTGATAATCACCCTCGAATAAATCATCCCCGAGGTGCCATTTCAGTTGTGTGTTAAGTCAACGTTTCCATGATTTTACTGTCAAGTATATTTTTTCCCGTCATAGAACAACAGTATTATGTAGCATTCCTTAAAGCGTAATAGTAATGTATGCCCGATAGGGTATCACGCGCAATATATACGTGTAGTGTCTATCTTATAAAGAAAGTATCCTTTAACAACGGTGAAGGGGTAACTATAGATTAGACTAACGATGCCTCTGCTTTAGGCGACTAAATATATGGAAATATAGTCCAATTCAAGGAAAACACTCAGTAAAATATGGAAATATAGTCCAATCCAAGGAAAACGCTCAGTAAATATACGGACATATAGTCCAATCCAAGGAAAACACTCAGTTAATATATGGAAATATAGTCTAATTCAAGAAAAACACTCAGTATAAAACTTGCACTTGTCATTAAAAGCTTAACCATTCAACAGCACACACTGTTGACAGAGAGATTGACCGACAAAATAGCTGACGGTCTTTGTTTAGTATCTATACATTTAGTTGATTCACTAAAATCAAGTACATACCTTCATGGTTACAAAAATGTTACCACAAATGAATAAAAGTTTAAAAGGTATCAATATCCTTAGTAACAAACACCCTACATAAGTCAAAATATTAGAAATTATTTGTATCTTTTCGACAATGTCAATATCATACAGGCATATCAACTTGTTTTTATCTTTCTAACCTTGTGAGATAACATTTCGTTATTACAGCATCAGAACATCACTAATTTACGTTTGCCACACACCCACTATCATTATGGGTATCTATGGGTAGACCTTGCAGCACTGCTACTGCCAGCACTGTGCAAGATATTGCATATTCAATGAACAAGTTCGTTGCTGGGGAGCAAATCAATCTTTCAATGAAAAAAGAAGAAACATTCATAACATGATTACAGCAAGGTGCTCAATCTCCTGATGCGATACCGATTTATTAATGATATGAATAATAATGCCACAGTTATGGACTTTTGAATGGCAAATGACCATATCTAATTCACGGTTTGATTGAATAAAACAGTGAACTGACAACGAATGACCACGATTTTGATAGTGAAATAATAAGCTCTATGACGTCACTTTTATGGTTGTTTAAATGACAAGATTATCCTCTTTAATTTTATATGATCAAATACGACAGCGAACTTATAACGAATTATATACGGAAGTTCCATTAAGCCCTATAACTTCAAAGTTATAGTCTATCTATGAACACATGACCCTATTTAACTATTTCATAAATACAACAAATACAACAAATTATCATAACTTTGATATGAATATAGAAATGTTGGATTTTTTTCTTCTCATTTTTAATTTCTCAGGCATTCTAGATCGTGTGATATCATTATCAAAGTATCAAAATGTACATGAGAATATTTTGCGTCTTGTTACATTTTGTTTATGATTGATATAGACCTATTGTTGCAAATATTATTAGTTATTGGCTCCTGGGTAAAAAAGGGCGATAACTTTGTTACACACCATACAGAGTTGGTTTAATAACATATGTTGAAACACGTGGATGGGGGACCCGGTACAATTCCTTGAAGCCAAGTGTGTCTCAGTTCGAGATTGCTCTAGAGGAACCATTACAAAAAGACTGAATGGTCTTTAGCGCTGTCATGATATAACTTTTGGAAAGTCATTGATAAAACTTCACGTAATTCTCAGAGGCGATTACGTCTATTTGTATTGATCTACTGTCTGCGTGGGTTTGAGTTTAGGGTTTGAGTGCAGCTGTATAAAATACTTTATAGATATTGTTACAGCACAAATGCAACGGTAGATATGTTTATTTATTAAACATACATGTATTCACAATGTTTGAAGTATATAAAAGTTCACCATTGTAAATTGTCTAAGGATAGTTTTGTATCATAACAACCTCTAAAAGCACATTCTGTCATGGGAACAGAATAACATCAGTCATACATGTGCGAGTGCAACATATGTGGTATCAGCTTTTTCAGAAATTACAATACAGATGGTAATCCATGTGTTCCAATATCTGTGGTTTGATCGTTTGACGTCGTTCTTATTATCTTTATAAATCGTTAAGTTCCACAAATTTCTTACCATATTTAAAAATGTGTAAATTGCTGCTCCATAACCCCTCAAAGAATGCATCAGTATCAGAATTATTATCTTTCGAAGAGAAACCATTTCAGCAGCTTCGTTTTTTTTTATCATGCCACGTTACAGTCACAGCAAGAATTTGTTGAAATAACGCAATTGCTAGGTACGCTTTCGTTAAATAGCCAAATGTCTATTCTACAGTTAAGTATACGCTTAAAGAGCCTCTTCTCTATTAGGCTTACCGTGATAATGTGATTTCTACATGGATATGTCTAAACATACGGACTTGTTTAATGAAATGTGTTACGAGCCAAGCAGGTGGGTTTGTATAACACGATTGGGTTATCAGGTTTTGTGTTTGCATGTATGTTTCTTTTACAGAAATAAGTAAATGCAATGCGCGGGACTCGATCTACACACAAACCATAGGGAGACGAGGATCATGACAAATTCTCACGAAATCGTTTACGACAAATTCGCCAATTTGCACTCCGCTTTCCAAATTCTGGTTACATCACAGATTTTACAACTATGTATATCTAATTGTTATGCATGATCTCAAGGCGGATATAATACGAGCAATTGTTTTAATTATTTAAATAATATTATTATACAATTTAATTGAGTACGTTTAAATATTATGTATACAAATTGTGAAATACAAAATCAGGCGGATTTGATGTATAAGATACATAAGAATGGAATATTCGTTATAACACAAGATCGATCATCATGAGAATACGATAATCAACAGACAATTTAAAGAAATGATATCTAGGTACGTGGTGGAATACAAAGATCTTGAACCGTTGATATTTTGAATAAATCAGAGCAACGACCCCTTTTGCGAGCCTCCTCTTTTAGTTCTTCAGATCCATTTTCTGCTTGCTTTAGTCCAATTTGTACATGTTTGAACCAAACGTCATTCTATACTCTGTTTGGTCATCTCGAGACAGTGACGTAACCGCGTATTCTACTAATTGCATCACATAACGCGCGCGCATACTCGCGGCGCTGGCGTACAAACACGAGCGTTGAAAGGCGGAAGATACACACGCGTGCGTAAAGGCTGCGTCTGTTCAGTTACGTCACTGTCTCGAGATGGCCAAATAGAGTATTATAGCATACCCTTCTTGTTAGTAAATCATAATGGCAACTTTAAAAATGTGAGTATCCCCAACACTGGTCAATGAAAAACAACAAACACAGTTGACAGTGGATAAGATAAGGCCAATTGATGACTACGTTCTAGTTCTAAGGCCGCATATTTCGTGTAACTAATAGTTTCCTTGGCGAAGTAGGGCTCAGTCACAGCGTGATAATTGCACACTTGGTCTGCATCAAAAAGGAAATCTAAACATCCGGATATGATTGATAGATTTGTGGGCAGGACTACTGTGAAATACAATGGGCGCTGATTGATTAGCGGTCAGCCTTCAACTTTTTTAAAACAGCTGAATGTGTCCAGAATTGGGTGCAAAAGTATAAACCACATTGTTAAAGCCGTAGTAATAGATATTATATTTCAGTAACCAGACTTGCAATATGTTTAGGATGGTACAAAAATCAACTTGCGACAACATTTTGTTGTCGTTTGTGGTATTGATGCCGAGCATAGCTTTAACAGGCTGCACTGCAAGACCACTACGTATGACTCATACGTATAAGTGGCTTGTACGTAATACTTATACGATAGTCGCCAAAGTAATATTGCGCATCACCATGAGTACAAGCGCCAATGCAACTTTTAAAGGAAGTGTCCCGCAAGCACAACATTGAGCATTATTTGTTAGAAAAATAATTATCGAGCCGACATTACGTAATTATATAGAACAAAACACCATACTAGTCACAAAAATGAATAAAAACTGCCATCACTCAACATGCAATTTTTAAAATTCGCGGCGATCGAAAGTCCCGGTGTCGATGACGTCATGGGTATCGGTGCTAAAATTTGCGCATGTGCATTGTATTACTATGACATCATCGACACTGGGACTTTCGATCGCCGCGAATTTTAAAAAGTGCATGTTGAGAGATTGCGGTTTTTAATTATTTTTGTCATAAGTGTGGTGTTTTGTTCTATATAATTACAAAGGTTGGGCTCGATAGTTATTTTTCTAACATATAATGTACACTTTTATGCTTGTGGGACACTTCCTTTAATGAGACCAATGCGAATATGTTCATAATAATAATTATAGATATACTTCATTGATCTTCGTTCATTTCCATGGGTGCTTTTATGTATAGCGATGCAAAATATCACTTTGGCAACTATCAAATAAGTCGTACGTACAAGTCACTTATACATATGAGCCTTACGTATTGTTTTTACAGTGCGGTCTTACTGACGTTTGCAGTAATAGATATTACCAAATAGTGGCCAGATCGGAACATTCAGTTGTTTTTGTACTAATAAAACTGAAATCTTTTGAAAATTACAAAGCAATAAGAGCCTTAACTTGTTCTTCAAAATCATGAGTTAAAAATAAACTGTTGATTTCATCAGATTATTCTGTTTTACCTTGACCAGATGTATTACTGCTTGCAGTTTCGTCATAGTACACGCTTGTTTTTACATTTGGTACTAATAGGGATTGGATCTTACAGATTATTGGACATATTTTAATTTGAAAATGAAAGTATAATTGTCAAATTAATGGCTATGGCATTATCGAATTTGTCCTTGCGCCACTCCGTCAATTATGACGGTTCGCTGACATATCTTTACTCTCCCGTATCATCTGCCTCCCAGCTGTTCTGTCAAACTCTAGACTTCAACCAGTATATTTTATGATGGGATCTACGCATATCTTTGTTATCCCCCTTTTCTTTTTACGCCAACCTTCCCCTTTATACCTTTAAGTACCAGTTATTTACAACCATAGCAGCTGCCTCTTCATAAATTAATTAATTTTCTCCTTCCTGTTTCTTTGAACATTGATTTGGTTGGTTGTAAAAGCCCATCCCTCTACACCATGTAGGAGTTCACTAAATGCCAGTTGGTTGACATTTGTCACTCAAAAGGGTAGGTATTTTATACAACTTTAGTGGTATGATGCCCCATGACATATGTCAGCGACTGTTATACTGCTTCTTTTTATTAATATACACGTAAGTGTGATTCTTAGGTGTACCTCTGCAAATGAGGCAAGGTTAGGTATTTAAGGGATATTTTTAAAATTATGTATAATATTGGATTAATATTGATACTTGGCAACCACGCCCATGGTAGGTTAAACTTCAGAAATAGACCATAACATGACGTATGAAATATATTTCAATATACAGGCTCTAAATAAAGAGATCTATTTTCCTCGCAAATGAAATATGCTTCTTGACATACGAGATATAATATGAAAGATGTTCGAGCTTTCCGAGGAATTTTAGATAGTGTTATTATTTGGATGTAGGCAGCAAAACAAAAGTTCGAGACTTTTGTCCTAAATTCGAGGTGGGCCACATTCAGAGACTGACAACAATGAATCGTACATTTTAAGCGAAGAAAATTCACAAGCAATCTTGATTTTCCTAAGGTTGCTCTCAGACTTTGACATCTTCTCACGCGGTGCTTTTATTTTCACTTTGGGAGCAGTTTGAGATATTGATTTCTTAAACCATTAATGATTCTTTCACCATCTACCATTATTATTTTGATTGACAAGGATTTCGAGTTACGTTTCAGTTGATACTAAATCATTGATTGAAAATAGCTCTAAAATGGCCTAGACTGATTTTGAACCGTGATACAAAAGAGGATAAAACTATGGATAGAAACAATCAATTTTGATGTAGTTAACGGCATATGGTAGATAATTTGTTATACGTCCAATATATTATAGATACAAAAAAATAGAAGCATTATAATCTAGGTGTATTTCTTTAATATTTTTACGTGAGTGTGTGACTTTTTTAGATTCTGTATGTTCTTATGTATGTATATGTATTAGCTATAAATAACGGTTTCTGGTTAAACTGTTGACTCTTTTTATCAAAGAAACCAAAACGTTCGTAGTAAATATACAAGAATCCTCAAATAAAAAATGAGAATGCCATCCAATTATTCTGAATTCTATGAGAGTGGCAGATGTTTCGGACGATACTTTATGCATTCACAAGAAAGCATTTGGCTGGGTGGACAAGTGCTGTGTGGACTCGGCCCATCGTCATGTGCGGATATGCCGCTAGGCTTTCCTTCGTGGTTTCGCCTTGGCTTTTAAGCTCCGTCATTCAAAGTAACACTGATGGAATCAGGCACAGCCACAAAATTGATTGTGAATGTCAGAATTACGCCTACATGTCAGATATTATTTCAAACATTCATTTTGATATGCTTATACACACCTGCTAAAGGTTAACCTCTTTTTACCTTTGATATGCTGATAAGCTACTACACTGGATTAAATGTTCACACAAAATGGATTACTATGCACAAGTGCTATTGATGAGCATACTACAAAAAAAGTAGTCATTTCCATTAGGTTTATGTCTCTACACTCATAACAGCTACATTTGATACGAGATCAACCAATTAGTTTTATGAAATTGGGAGCTATATAGATGAAAGTCGATATTAAAAGGTTGTTTGGTGATGGAAAGATCCACTAAAACAACCTCGCAAGAATCAACTTATAATAACTTTTAAAATGTATTACGACTTTTTGAGGTATTTGTGATGAATTTTCATACACAACTGACTATAAATTTCTGCAAAACGTATTGAAAACAAAGAAAGAATATTTTTGCAGCATAACCAATGAATGAATTGCCAGATTTATGAACATTTTAATTGATTATCAATCATCAACTCTTCTTTCAGAAAAATGTATGCATAATTTGATATGAATGTTATCGGCGAATGATTAAAATGAAATGATGCATGTTCTGCTGATGAACATTACAGGTGGTATTCTAATATAAATACTGCCTATTCCATTACAATTGAATCTGTCGGAAAACGAACATTATATTTGTAAACAAATGTAAAGCTAAAAATGTCAGGGATTGGTTCACTATCTCTTTGGGATCAGGGTATCATAAACTACTGGTAGTGCATGCATACAACTACAATACTCTTGACAGAAACACTTCCTAACACTGAAGAATTGTGAACAATTTCATACAATAGGGCTTCCCAATCACTATTTGAATATACTAAAACATGAGTATGTAATTATTTGGTCAAGGCTGCTTCTGTATCGGAAATATTGGTTCGACTACCTTTTGCGGTATAGTTGAAATATTACAAAATATAAGAGTTTGAACAAATATGAAACTATTGCACAGTCACCCATACACCTACTGTATTAACAACGTACTTATATTGTTCAAATGCCAATTAAGCCAAAGTGTAATGGAGATTTAATATCGCCGTTTCTTTTATACGTTATGTAGTAAATGTTCATTAATGTCAACTTTGAATCTACATTAAACGAAATGTTATCGAATAACGTTTGCTGAATAATGAAGAGAGAAGGTGCCGCGACAGAGGTATCAGTGCATTCAAGTGTTGACGAACTTTGTCAGTGGGCGTCTGATAAAGGGTGGACGGACGAAGGAATTGGGATTGAAGTGATTGATAAATACAACAGGACGGGCTGAAGTTCTCCTGTATCCTGTAGTTGTGTTTATACAGTGAAAAAGCCCAGAGGTAATCTACACATAGTAATTCGTTTCCCTCATGCAACGAAACAGTGCATTCTTAACTGTTTAAATTTTCAACTAGTATTGTTGAACCAACCCATACACTAAAATGGGAAAAACAATTGTATCTGTCAATTTTACATTGAAATAATTTCCCCGTATCAGGAATAAATTTAATCTATGATAATTGTTTCTTAAGCATATTGGTTTGTATTAGTCACGTTTATATTCATATTTCATAATTTAAATATTCTATAACGCTTTCTATTACATATTCTCCTCATAGACAATCAATGATATAATCATACAAACGCTTAGGTGTAAATAGCGACACGAACATATTATCTTCAACGATTTTACATCTCTATTCTTTCATTTCTTATTATTGAAGTGATAATTTGATGCTTGGTTTAGTTTCAAGTTGCCATCAAAGGGGCTAATATTTTATCGTGCAAGTACTGAGACTTACAGAACTTAGCTTATTAACGTCTTCTTTACCTTGACTTAAGACTGGTAGCACATTTAATGAATTTCTGCCTTCGAAATTACGAACCTACTTCGATATTTACGTATTGAAAATATAGTTAATACCATATTCAAAAGCTTTCTTTAAGGTTGTTATGTTGTTATGCACATTTAATGAAATTCTTTCTTCGAAATTACGAACCTACTTAGATACTTACGTATTGGAAATATAGTTAATACAATATTCAAAAGCTTGAAGGTTGTAATGTCATTACAAGAAACATTAAAATGATAAAGTATGCCCCTAAAATTCCATTCTTGAGGAATCGGAGCTACATCGGTGACAAAACCTTTAATAATATTGTGAGATAGGCTTTTACGACGGGTATTCAGACTTTAATGGGTTCGCCGTCGATAAAAAAAAACTTGTCCGACGACGAACCCGTTTTACCCTTAACTTATACTTTAATAATATGTTTGAGTACATCGTATCAGTTTATTTTAAAAGCTTCACATCTGTATCATGAAATAAATTAGCACTATCGTGTTGGTATCAAACCAGTTTCCCAAGTCTCAGCTTTATAAATCAAGTATTGCAATAATGTTTTCCTTACTATTGTAATAAACTAAACATGAATGTGTATACTTAGGGACACCTTATAGAAACAGGACGCCAGTGTAGATTTTCCAATACCGGCAATACTTTCAAAGACGTTTCCTTTTATCATTAGTCTCTGCTGGGTGCTAATTTGTCATGTTTGTAGTGAAAAGGGGTTTTATAATAGATCCGTATACAATCTATATAGTGTACAATAGGTATTGTCACATTATCCATTATGTTTCAAGGTAGAAATGTTTTTATCATAACAACAAGAAGTTTTCTATTCCAATTAGATTGATTACTAAGAGTTTGCCCTTGAAAGAAAGTTTGAAGATTATAACCTGAATATCTATCAATGCATCTCAAAGTATTTTTATTCTTAAGATAATGATTATGATTTGATGTGATTCCGGGTACAGTTATATGTACAGTTTAACACTAACATGACAGTCGTTAGTGTAGATTTCCCCATACCGGCGTTATCTACGAGGACATTTCCTTTATTTAAAAAGTTGATCTCTGCTGAGTGCTACTTGTCATGTTTGTAGATATTACCACAGCATACAATAAAATCCGAAATACATCAATACACGCCCATAATAAACTATAATAAGAAAGTTGTTATCCACTATTTTTGAAGGTATTATTACAATTATTATTTCTAAATTCTAGCAAATTACAAAGTGTTACTAATAAGAGTTTGCCCTTGAAATATAAATCCCTATAATAATAAAGATAGTTTGAAGATCATGAACTGATATTGAAAAGTATTCTTTTAGATCAATACGCCCGAATATTCAAGTATTTTTTATTCTAAAGATAATGATATAATATTGAACTGATTTCGGGTACAATTACATTTGTAGTTTAACACAAACATGATACCTGTTACTGTAGATTTTCCTATACCGGCATTACCTACGACGACATTTCTTGTAAAACGTCTAGTCTACGTTGGGTGCTAGTTTCTCATATTTGGAGTTGCTAGGGATTTTACCAAAGATCACGATACACTCTTTTTTTAATAATTAAGTGTTGCCATATACTAGAAACTTGAAATTCGCAAAATAGTTTGAAGATCATAACCTGATAATGATTTTTTTTCCCGACTTCAATACGTCCGAATATCTATAGTATTTTACCTTAAACTAATTCATATCAGACCAATTTAAGAATGATTATTATCAATATGCTGTACACGGAATTTAGACTAGCGATTCAAAAGACAAAAAGTGTGTTTTAATCATAAAAGGTCCCTAGTTACGCTTTCAATTCAAGCTTTTAAGATATCACGAAACGTTTAAACAACCAAATTATAAATTATGCCCTCTAAACCCCACTGAATAGCTTGAACACAGAAGAAAACATATCATTGCGCAAATTAGGTGGTTTTTTTGTGTACTGTAATAATATCCTTGTGTTCTGGCCAATATTATATTTGTATGAAAGGAATCGTCCACAAATATCTTTACTTTGTTCAAAACATATTATGGGTTTCACTGAATTGAAAAACATTTTTCTGGTTTCAATGTCCATTGATCTTACTTTGAAGATCATGTGGAGAATAAAAGTGTCCGTGAGTTATTATATGAAGTTTAATTATACATGTAATACAAACATAGCAACCGGTTAGTGTAGATTTTCCACACCGGGAATACTTACGAAGACACGCTGGATTAAAACTTGTCCGACGGCGAACCCGTTAACTCTTAACTTATACTTTAATACTATGTTTGAGTACATTGTATCAGTTTATTTTAAAAGCTTCACATCTGTACCAAGAAATAAATTAGCACTATCGTGTTTGGTATCAAAAGAATTTACCAAGTCTCAGCTTTATAAATCAATTATTGCAATAATGTTTTCCTAACTATTGTAATAAACTAAACATGGATGTGTATACTTAAGGACACCTTATAGAAACATGACGCCAGTGTAGATTTTCAAATACCGGCAATACTTTCAGATCATGTTGAGAATAAATGTTTCCCATAACAAAGCGCACCCTGTCCAAGCCAATTAGCTAACGTCATTTGAATCATAGGGTTGATGGTTATAATTTGATATGATTTCGCGTATACTTATATATGAAATGTGATACAAACATATCACCCGATTATTGTAGATTTATCCATACCGGGAACACCTTCGAAGACACTTCCTCGAAAAATCTAGTCTACGCTGCGTCCTAGTTTGTAATTGTAATGTTTTCAGTTTTCATTGTAATGTTTACTCTTGGAACCCGTAAAATAGTTCGAAGATCATAACCTAATAACGAAAGGATTCTTGTAGTTCTGTTCGACCGGAATATCTATCAATGCAGCTCAAATAATACCTTTTTGTATCTCAACCTTGACCTAACCACCATTTTTAGTTAACAAAAACAGGGAGAGGGGACAATTTTCGTTTAGTGTACATTTTCCTACAACGGCAATACCTACGAAAACACTTCCTTTAATCGTCTAAATTACATAATTACTTTTTCATGTTCTAGCTGGAAAGTGGTATATACATCGTTAAATGTAAATTAATGTAGTATTTAAGATACAGGGCTTACTAATGTTAATGTTTCCATATCAGACCATTGTAAGAAAGGTCGTTATCAATACTCTTTAGATCGTATGATGCCTGGTGATTTAAGACGAAAGGTGGATATTAATCATAAAAGTCCTAACTATGCTTTCATTTCATGCTTTCAAGATGTCACAAAATGTCCGAACAATCAGATTATGGAGTATGTACCTTTACATTTGTGATTACTTTGAAGATCATGCCGTTGGTAAAGGTTTCGCATTACAAAATGAACCCTTTATCTATCCAAGCAGCTCACAATCATGCCTTTTAAATCCTAAGGTTGATGGTGATAATATGATATTTTTCCGAGTGCAATTATATGACATGTAATACAAACCTAACACCCGTTAAGTGTAGATTTCCCCGTGCCGGCAATACCTACTCAGACATTGGCAGAATTGCATAGTGAATTAGTTGGTCATGCTACTCTAAAGCATATATCGATTTTAACATTCTGATTTTGAATATAGATTCAATTGAATTTGATTTCGTTCTTATGAACCATGCTCAGACATCCAGAATTTACGCAACAGAAATTTATTGTTCAATAAATATTGAGTGATGTGATATTAAATAGGGAAATTTACAATTTTATATCAACTATTCCCACGTGGTCAGACTTGTAAGTTTATATTTTCCATAATTGTGGACGTGTGCAATTTTCATATTTTGGTACTAATATATATGTAAATTTAATGAAATGTGCTTGTTAAGTAGTGCTGGTAAGTAAGTCTTATAAGTTATATATCCTAAAAAAAGAAAGCATGAATAAGATAGAATGCACAAATAAATGTAATTAAATTATCCTCAACACATTTTGAATAGAAGATTTATAAGCTTAGATTTTTAATAAAAATATGTATGAATCGCTATCTAATTATGTCAAAACACGTGAGGTATTCTAAGAGAGTGTATTGTAGACGAATCATAAGAAAACCAGAGATTTGGCATCTTTTATTAAATTGCTGAAAGGCTTCCAACAAAAGTAAGCATAGAAGAAAAAATTGAAGACAAAAATTACACACACAAGTAGAACAATGAGATAAAGGGAACCACTGTTATTTTATGTTACGTTCATCGAATGTAAGATAGCTTGATAAAAATCGCTCTTCTCTCTCTGCAAAACGCAACATAAGGAATTCTATATAAACAAAAGATTTTTACTGAATGGAATCCATTTGCGTACAAAGCGTATTTATAGTGACCAATTGTGATTACCTATAAGATGATAACATATACAATGTGCGGAGCTGTTAAAGAGGAGGTTAACAGTTATATAATAATGGATATCCGCCCTTGCGAACCAAGTATTATGACAACTGCAATAAAACCTGACAAGCACACTAAATGTACACTTTTATTTCAATCTTACTCCGTAAGACCATGGGAAAGTAATGAGTTCTACATCCCCTTTAAGCTTGAGATAACGATGATAAATAATCATGATAATAACATCGTGGCGACTTTAAAACAAATAATTTTTGTTCATAGTCACAACAACGAGCATTGTTATGTACTCAATACATATCAGTTTTATATGCTTGTGTATCAGCAGATAAAAAAAACCCTGAAGTTTGTTCAGTTGATGAATCACCAGCTAGACAATCCCGCCGAGATTTCATCCCAAGTCCCCGCAACGCGCCAATTTAATTGATGCTCAGTGCAATATCTCGTCTGCAGATAGATAATCCGATTACTTATTGTAATCGGAAACTGTTAGGCGGGTGATGAAATTTAGATTACGAATTTATTGTGAAGCTCTCACGTCCCCAGTGGCTGGTTAGGCTTGTTTGAGCCGTGATTTTCACGACTGACATATTGCCAACATATAAACCTGTTGATGTTACGTTGGGAAGGCTACCATTGGGAGTGGTAGAAATGGACAATTGACTTTTATTACCAGCAATTTAACTTCAATTATGTGTACGGATGATGTAGTTGGGCGATGAGCTGATTGTTGGCTTGAATACATGCAGAATAATATCCAGTGGCTAAAGCATAGGTTTATCACGAAGGGAAATGTCCTATAACACTCCGTACCTTAATGCTTCAGAGTATAAAAGCTGGAGATTTTTGTTTGATTTCCCGTAAAATACACCACTGAATTGAATTGCAAGTTAAGTTGAAAATAACTGCTTATGTCAATTCAATTCAATTCAATATGTAATTTCCTTCCTTTCTTTCAACGTATAGCGATCTTTTAGAAAGAAAACGTGGGTACAAAAAAGGAGGGGTTTTAAAATAATCATCTGCTCGTGGGTACATTTGGAACGAGAATGACAATAATATTAAACACAAAAACGAAAATGTTATTATGTTGTTGATGATTGAAACGGGAATCACCTAAAACGCATACAAGGGATGAATTAGAGTCCCACAGGCCTATTATATAGGTGTACAGGTACTTGCAGAGTACAGATCAAAGTACGTAGTTTGTACCTGCCTCCCACTACATGTCAAAGCCTCCCACTACATGTCAAAGCAATTTGTCTTTCACGACCAGCAGAAGTAGGACTCAACTTGTCATTTTATTTGCGTTATCAACAAAAGTCAAATAGTACAAAAGCGAATGTTGCTTGCGGCGCATTTTCATTCAAGTATATATGAAGTCTGTTTCTGCAAGCGTTGCACTCTGGCGCATGTAAAATCAATTCGCATAAAATGGTTAAATGTACGATGAAATTTCAATGTGGAATATTGCAGATCTAGGCGTGAATAAAGGTACAATACCCAGACAAACGTCTGCCATTACAGATATTCAGATCATTTTTTGGCTATTTTGGAATGGTCATTTTTGTTAAAACTAAATAATTGTGTACTCCATGTATTGCTCTAGATATTGCAGAGTGCAGACAGTGTTATTAAGGTATGCAAAACTGGTGGCGTATTTTGGTGCCGACAAACCCTGAACGAAGATATATTTTTATAATTCTTCGCTTATATTCATAATCGTTCGCTTCCTTTTTCCCATTCTCGTGTGTGTTTTTGGAAATTATTTGAATCGGATCAGTTTTAGATTATAATTAAGTGTTTTAGTGCATGGTTACGAATCATTTCAAACCATACTGCAGTTTTAGATATAGGTTACCAGAAGGCGTTAGATCGTACTCAGTTCCCTGTATCACACAATGACAGCCGACAGCTGTATCGGCTACTTGCAATGCGTTTGATAAAATGCCTCAATTTGTGAGGTGACAACCTATTCAAGTCAATGAGGTTAGATAGCTTTATTCCTGCTCTTCGGACACAATATCCTTGAGCATTCACCTGTTTCTATTGTAATGAAACACGTGACCGACAGGGGAAATAATGATCATTATATTCTCGTATTTATATATGTATTATATAATATGCACAAGGATTCAGAAATCGTAAAAAACAGGTTACCGTATGCTGAGAGATTTTTGTGTAAGAAAGTTGTATTTTTAAGCAAAATATGTGTGGTGTAATGTACCATTCACATGGCTTGTCTGCCCAGTGTCGAATAAACTACATCACGTGTGGTTTAACACATAAGCACGAATTCTTTTGATTGATATGTTGACTTCAATTCTACGTCGTGATTTTTGTAATTGTCCTCTCAATTTCTGTCTATTCGAAAATTCAAAAATCTCATAAATAGAAACTGCAAAATCATCTGTGCGATTAAGCCTTTCACCAAGACAATCTAAAATGGCCTATCGCGTATAGCCTTAAATGATTTGGGATAAACACTAAGGTACCTCATCGTTCTAAGTTACAGTTCCAATTGATATGTTATAAGCTCACCATAATCTGTGTGTCACGATTAAGAATTAAGCAGACAGCGTTCAATAATAACCTGACCAAACCTGATTATTGGTTCTGTGTAAATTCAAAGTAGAAAGTTCACATCCGATTCTTACAGAGTTTAAATGTATCTTTTCGTCTAGATTTAACAAAACAATGCATTGTAATACATGCGATAAAAAACATTGATTGGTTATTACAGTGCACATTTATAACAATGGAAGAAAGCCGTAAAAGCCTGGTTTTGAAATTGTATGTGCAATGGATATTACCTATTGCAACAGCAGTACCGCATTGCATTCTGGATCAGCTGATAAATACAGTAACAACGAGACTCACTATTTCAACAGGTACAAACAAATTTGTTGTATTTGTTTAAAGCTACTCATTCATATAGAAATTTAAGTTCTTCTTGGAAGTTGCCTGATGCTTGAAAAATACGCCTTAAGAGTTTTTTTAATAAAAACATAATTTCACAATTCGTGATAAACTTTAATTCCATGGAATATTCCAAAATCACGAATTACAATGTTTAATATTGATGCTCAAGATGTTGGGATTATAATATGATAAATCAATTTGGCAGTTGGACGTGTCAATCATTCTACAACGCCAATTTTGTTTTAAATCCCCCCCCCCCCCCCCACCACCTTTCAAAAATAACCCCCACCCCCTACTCTCATATTATTGTTTTCGGAATCCTCCCCTACTCAAATTTCTGACTCGGCGGCACATTTCCCACATTTTTGGTAAACAAATTAAAGCCCGACCGACCGACCTTGCCTGAGAAGCCTGTTTGCCCGTAGAACGTACAAAATTGCTTCCCAAATGTCTTTTGCCCAAAAAATGTTTTTTACAAGAAAGTGTAGCCGAATGATAAAGATGGCCAGCTTCTAATTATTCAAAGCCGGGATTCAAAATGCATCATTCTATCATTGATATTTTGATGTAAGAGACACCTAGCGCGTTCGACAGGATTTCGAAAAGAGTGTCTTATGTTCTTGTAAATGATCGATTTGAACTTCTTAATGTGTACGTATTGCGCCCAACCTAAAAATGCTCCTACATTAGGCTCTGTTGTATGTCAAGCAAGCTTACTGTGTGATATTTGGCTGACACACGGGCTAATCACTTGAACCATTCAAATATACAGATATAGGGTTCTTCCTGTTGGTATAACATTATCCAATAACAGCTGCTAAGTATGCTACATCCGCTAGCGTAAAATCACCTTTTAAATGAAGCCTTTTTTAAAGTGTTATGATTCTTTCTAGTCTTTCAAATTATTATAAAAAAATATTTATTCACAAAATTATTATATTCTACAGTTTTTGAGAATGCAATCGATATCTGTACCTTTTAAAATCAATTAGCCTAGAATGTTTATTTAAAAGAATTAATGTATAGATTCGTGAGAAACTTCGATCCTAGTCAATAATCCTATATCACGCATAAAATGCAACCGATGTTCAATATACGGTATGTGCCGTGGGGCAGTACTATAAGGCATGCAATTGCTATAAGTCAGCGTGCAAGTGTGTCAAATTACTCCATTTTCTGTCGGAAACCAAAATAATAAATTACGTTTACTATATAAAAGAAATACGGACCTGGTTCTTTGAAATTGATAATGCGCTCAACCTGTCAACTGTGCGCGGTTACATCAATGTCATTTCCAACATTGTTCAATGCAAACAACAGACTAGTTAGGGGAGACGTCAAAACTCGACCGCCCGTTGACCGCCGGTTACGGGCGGTTCCGCCCGGTTCTTTCAGGTCAAATGTTTTACTGGTATATGAATATTCGCGCATGCAACACTGAACAACCGCCGGTTGACTTAATGCTGTAATCTGACCAATTTACACTATCAATCTGTTACTTTGCGGTCATAATAGCTCTCTCTATAATCCTTCTATAAAAAAAAACATTCATAGACTTTCGGTATTGATTTTAAAAAGTTAATTGAGCTATAAACAGATTGAAAAAGCCAACCCCAGCGAAAATCAATAGCTGTATTGTACTGGTTGTCAACTGAGACTTTTAAGTCTTAAAAGAGCCCATTACTTCAAGATGTTATTGCTCACGTGTGTGACGAGGCACTTTCAACCGGTCGTGTTCACCAGAGTGTTACTATTTGACCTCATTATGTGTGTATATTATAACAGACGACACGTTTTGTGAGAACCGAACGGAACCGGCCGTAACCGGCGGTTGCCGGGCGGTCGAGTTTTGACGTGATCCCTTATCAATTAATGCAGTTATTTATTTCTCTTTAGCAGAAACCATTTCACGTGTGGCTTATACAAGGGTAAACACGACATAAGCTTCCGCGGGCCAACGTGAGGGGTGCTATAGTCCCTAAAAATTCTTTGATTGCAGCAAATTTCTACTCGGGTACGTATGTTCAAATCTCACTATGGGTACGTTATCGAAAAAGAACAGCAAAAATGATACATCCTATGAAAGCTACTGTCAGAAATCTTACTAAGGGATGCAGAGTATGTATATGGGGTGCATCTATGAGTATTTGGTCAGTTGCCATGCTGCCTTGTTCTTGTATGCTTATAATAGTGTAGCCTTTGTATTTATCATCTACAGGACCAACATTTGACCACCAGACTCACATGTAAAAGTATTCGAAATAGCTGGAGAAGATAAAAGGCAGCCTTTTAATCTAACTAGAAATAGACTCTGGCAAGATTTCTTATCTATCTTGTATGACCTGGTGTGACATGCATATAATACTGGCGAATCAACAATGTCGTATAACTGAATCCGACGTCTTGGCCAAGTTCATCACCATTGTCCTTGATGAAGTACTCGAATCGTATGCATCCTAATGTAAATTCTAAAGCGAGTCAGACAAAAGCTCGCTTTTTCAGAATTCCTTTAAAAGGGGCATTGAGAGATGTATCGATATACTTAATGAGCAAAGAACGTAAAGATAATCATCAACATAGCCCAAATCCAAAATGTCATACAATTCCAACATCGCCTTCATGCCAAATAAGAAAATAACGGCACTTCCGGGTTGAGATTTGCCGCGAAAGTCCGCGAGTAAAACGATAGCATAACTTCCGAATTCAGCACCTTCCGAATTTCATGATTTTCTTAGTTTCGATGTGATCATATCGAAACTAAGAAAATCATGAAATTTTATATGATAAACGGCGAATGGTGGTAAACTGTTTCAGATGGTATAGTTAGTAGATGCCTAAGTATTAATTTGATGCAAAAAAACCCTGATTTCCAGGATAATTGAGGGCACACTCCCATACGTATCACTCAATGCCCCTTTAAATTAACTGTGCTGCAACACGTATTATTGTTATGACAAGTATTATAAATACCTATTACTACATTACCCAACCTGTATAAATATATACATGCCAACGTAAGATACACAAGTCCATTCTACTCCTGTCATCCCCTGAAATTGTCCATCTGTATTAGCTATTGGGTACATTTCTCTTATAAGGGGCTCAAAATCGGGCTGGTCAACTCATCTTACATTCATATCTGATATTGTTATAGCTTTGCGGTGAACAAATCTGAATCTGAACTTCATTCCCACTAATAATTAGTTATTTAAACTAATTCGTTGCATTTTTTGTGTTAGTATCGTACAGAATGGTTGTGGGTTCGTTCGTCAAATGTAATGCTTTTAAACATTTCGAACAGGCTAAAGTTCATCATCTATGAGATATTTTACATGTACTACAGTTACTATACACAAAGAATTAAGTTAAGCACCCCCCCCCGTTTTTTTACAACCTCGCACATTACAAGTTTGTTGTCGTCAAAACAGTGTAGTATACCCATGATATTGCTATATTTTCTGGAGAAGTGATATTATGGTCACATAAAAACATAACAATCATGCCGTTTTCAATATTTTATTCTGAATAATTTAAGGTGACATTTTTTGGGAATTTTAGGCATATTTTCACCTCAATTTAAGTATGGAGCTATAGGTCCATCACGGACAGTGTGGATGACGTTTATGTTTTCTAACGTACAGTCATTGTTCTGAGAAGACCTCTAGCGATCTTTGCGTCAATAACGTGTGTAGGACCCACGTGATCGGATCACTGACTCAACCCTACGACCTACGACCACGTGGATGATAACACGAGCGATGGGCGTCACAGATGAGTGCACTCATCTGCATTTCATCAATGGATAATTGCTAATGTCATACCAATCATTATTATTTGATCTCACATACCTTAGAATATATGCCAATGTATACATATATTAGGGGGTGCTTAACTTAATTCTTTGTGTATATATTGAATAATTCGCTAGATGGTTCCGTAGAATCGTAAGTTATTTTAAAAGGACCTCTATATTACCTTACTACTACCATAATACCAGCTCTAGAAGACCAACACATGGTTGTGATTTCACTGACGATTTGACCTAAATACGACATTTAATAGAATTATCATAAAACCAGGTCGTTCACCCTACTTCACTATCATGTTAATCGATTTCTAACATAAGAAGAAATCCAATTCGCGGGAGTATTTTAAGTGTTTGTATTCAAAACATGGTCAATCACCCCTTTTTAACTCAGAGTGCAGATTCATTACGATACCTTGATATATTTTACGTAAATTATCGCCGGACGATTTCTTACGTATCCCGAACTTTTTAACAATGTCTAACAAATCTAAAGGAGCTTCATATACAGTTAGGGATTAGAATCAAATTCGGTGGACAATCAAATCAATAATTATAATTATCACCAATTACTTAAAAGTACAATCGGTGAATATCGTTTTGCCAACACCTTATCGATATTATTTGGCATACAACATTTTCCTCAGCACAAAATATACCCATGGGAGAATACCAAGAACAACGTTCAATGTTATACTGGAGCTATATAGCATGTGACGTAATGTTTAGTGCAATGTTTAGTGTATTAAGGTTTGGAGACATGATGATATGTCAAAAATGTGATTTAATTTGAAAGCATTGTTAAGGGGGGGGGGGGGGGGGTCTATGTTAGTCAGATAGTAAAATTCAGTGCTTCTGACAAAAATGAGATATTAGAACAGTAGGAAACTGCTAAGTCTCTGCTTTAAAATGCTTTTTGTTTGAGGTAAATTGGATTTTCGGTTCCGAAGTTATGGTCGATTGAGTTTCGGGTGTCTCAAAATATCGGTGGTGTTTTGTATACATTTGTATGTAGAAAACGCTCACCCTGCGATTTTAAGCATTTTCAGTTTTAATTATCTTTTGATCAAATAATTGTAACATTTGATCAAATTTATTTATTAAAATATTAAAATAATTAATTGCACATCATAAATCATCAAAATTTCAAAGTCAACGTAATTTCTTATGTATTTCTTTATTTTTCTCACCCGGCTATTTTTAAGCCATTTATCTTTAAAAATCAATAAAAATGCTAATATAATTGCTATTTTCACCCAAAATGGCTCAAAATGTGTCTAAATTCATGCTCTTCCATAATTGATCAACTATTTTTATCCAAAATGTGAACCCTTTTTTTTCTCGCCAATTTTAATATTTTTCATACGTTTTGCACGATATCTCAAAACTAGAAAACACGCAAACTTGCAATACTGGAACCAACGTAACTCAAAAACGAAACCTCGTATCAGGGTGATATTTGAAATGGATAATAAGCTTGAATAGAGGAAGAACCCGATGAAGCCGGATTTTCAATTTAGCTTTCCAAATTTGAATTATAATGTAAAATTACATGATTGGTCGGTTCCTGGTTACCATGGCAACCGTATAAAAAATCCGGCTTCATCGGGTCGTGCGCATTGTTCCCATGCATCATCTACCAAAGTATGGTGAACATGCAACCTTTAGTTTTCTAGTAAAGTTGGATCCCGTGTTTAGCCAATCAGAGGCCTGGACTGGTTACCATAGCAACCAGATCAAAATAACGCGCATTTTCTAAAACGCTGTTACCTAAGCTTCAATTTGATATATGACTCTAAGGGGTAAACCCATGGTAACATTGAGAAAATCTGTTTCCAAAATTGGTGAAAATAACATAGACCCCCCCCCCCTTAAGTCCATTGCTGGGATAAACCCAATCTTATTGTTAAATTCATTATAGGAAAAAATAGAGATTTTTTTTTAAAAAATAGGACATTTTTAAATGGAGGTTTTCTATAAAAGAAAGATTTCTTCATGAAAATCATACCCTCTTACAATGCCAGAACGATATTCAACTAACATTTAAATTGTTCGTTATTCCATATTTATTTTCAAGTATGTTAAGCAACATGCACAGGGGTTTATAGACATTTAGTAAAATATGTAGAACAAAATCTAGAACAACAAATAAATATTTAAAAATACACCCTCATTATCAAATAAGAAGTTGCCATCCAGCTTAATATGTAATAGTTTGTGGTTTTATTATGTGATGTCGTCATTATGTTCTGCATCGTGGTACCCAACCATAGGCATTGTCTGGTATTGCGTTATATGTTCGGCATCATGGTACCCAACCATAGGCATTGTCTGGTATTGCGTTATATGTTCGGCATCATGGTACCCAACCATAGGCATACATACATACATACATACTAGAGTTTATAACGCGCTTATTCAATGAAAGATCTAAACGCACAAAAAAACAGAACAACCACAAACAAACAAAAATCATCCAACATTCAGTATACAGCATATAGTAATGAGATACACAGAGAAATATTTTAAAATAAGTGAGTCTTAAGCAACTTCTTAACTGGTTGACAGATGTGGCTTCACGGACACTTTGTGGCAGGCGGTTCCAGATAGAAGGTCCAGCAACTGCAAAAGCTTTGTCACCAATGGACTTCTTGCAAGCAGGGATAACAAGGAGGGTTTTGTCCTGGGCAGATCTGGTAACAGGACCGCTGGAGAGAGCAGGTTTTAAACTAATTTCATTGATGAGATAGGTCGGGGCAGATTTATTAAGGCAGTTATAGATGAGCAGGCAGAGTTTGCATTGTATCCGGTTTTGAATTTGGAGCCAATGAAGTTTGTTCATTAATGGTACAGGATTAGTTAGTCTAGGAACAGAGAAAATGAGTTTGGCTGCTTTGTTTTGGATGGATTGAAGGCGGCGGAGATCTTGAGATTTGAGGCCATATAGTAGGCTATTAGCATAGTCCAAGCGAGATAAAATTAAAGCACGGACAACATGATGTTTGGTGTCCTTGTCAAGATATCGCTGAATTCTTCTGATGTTACGAAGTTGGAGGTTAGCAGAGGATATGATCGAGTTCACTTGCTTTGTCATAGACATTTTATTATCAAAAACCACTCCAAGGTTGCGCACATTAGGTGAAGGTCTGATGACATGATCACCCACTTTCAGTTCAAGATTGGGAAGTTTTTTGAGGCTATGGATTGAACCGGCAATAAAGAATTCAGTCTTATCACTGTTTAATTTGAGTTTGTTAGGATTCATCCAGTTTTGCAACTCGGATATGCAGCCTTCCAGTTTTTGGAGCGCCATCTCAGCAGCACCAATTGTATTTGGATTAAAGGAAACATACAATTGCTTATCATCGGCATAAGCATGAAAATTTACATTATGTTTACGAATTATGTCGCCAATAGGCAGAGTGTATATAAGGCACTGTCTGGTATTGCGTTATATGTTCGGCATCATGGTACCCAACCATAGGCACTGTCTGGTATTGCATTATATGTTCGGTATCATAGTACCCAACCATAGGCATTGTCTGGTATTGCGTTATATGTTCGGCATCATGGTACCCAACCATAGGCATTGTCTGGTATTGCGTTATACATGTTATATGTTCGGCATCATGATAACATAGGCATTGTCTGGTATTGCGTTATCAAACAGAGGATATTATAATTTTATAATTTTATAATTGCTAATAGTTGTAATTATTTCTATGTATCTGTCATCTTTCGGAATATGTGTTCATATTTTATTTCCTGCAACCATAGGTATCTTCCAGAATTGCTTTATCAATCCCTAATAGTATTAATAATCAGGAGAGTTCTCAACTGTAACATACGGATCGTAAATGGAAAGAATCTTTGTGCCCGGAGCCAACACATTACGACAAAATATTGATATTTTCTTACCATGGTAAAACATGACAAAGAACGTACACAAGACCTAACATTTTGGCTACACCGTAATTGACACTTATTATTTTCAATTTCATTCAGAATTTACTTAATATTGGCCTCGTCATTTCCACAAATGGAAATATGATGAAATTAGTTTTTCTAATTTGCGTCTACCATTGTTGCTTTAATATTGTTACTTGAGTAGACACCTTGTTCCGAATTTATTTATTAAATTAAATAATTGGTCACGAGAGAATGTCAATTAGAAATATTTTGAGTATACAAACTACAAAGTGTTTATATTTGTATTACATTTAGGCTATGCGTACACAAACAGTATAGAGAATAAAGATTACATTTCTAGTTAAAATAGTAAATATTTAATGTAAACCTTTTTAAAATGTTAGAAGAAGTCTATATCACGTAAGAAATTTATCATTAGATTTTAGATTTTTAGATTATATTCGGAGAAAATTATATTTTGCTGATGCATCCCTAATCAACCATTTAAAGAATTTTAAATTCAAAATACGTATGCTTGTGGATGTCGTTTGGCACTTTCTGTGAGTCTTGAGTCGATTGGAATTGAATGAAAATGATACATAGCTAGGACTGAGCTACTTATATTAGAAGATCAGTTGTAGTAGAGTTGTAGATTGATATTCAACGAGAAGGTGGACTGAAGATGGTTCACTGTGGAATTCAAAAGTTATTTGAACACACTGAAAATCCCTCAACATATCGCAAGGGTCAGATCAATCAGCTCAATATAAACAAAACCACACACAATTTGAAAGCACGTAGAGTATTCCGAAAGTGATTCACGATTCGCAGTTTTGTACAGTAATATATTTACTACCTATTACCGTGAAACTTGTACACGGTTATTAAACCATTCTTTTAATTATTGTAACACTCTTGCACTTATAGGTAATCAGTTAACACAATAGCTACAATAACTGGGGACCATGTAAGAAAATGTAAAAACTGCCCGACTAGAACTCGATATCCCTTGAGTTGTCAGGATCCTGTCGTTGCCTCGGCGTTGAGACTTGACAGTAACCTGGTCAAAACATATATCGAAATGCCTCCAAGCTCATATTATTAATCTACAGACAGCCATCGCCATAACATGTTTTCCCCGTATCGGATGTGTGCTTAAAAATTCATTCTGATATCCACATTGTTTGATTAATATCATAATAATATTTATAGTCTATTCTGCTAAATGTTTGAGAACAAACAGCACAGACAGACAAGCACAGGTTAAAATATTGACATTCCATTGAATCACTCCTAATTGAACATGGCTATTTGTCAAAAGATAATGCCAATTTGATGAGACACGGTCCGCGTGGTGCGTTGTAAAACTAAGTGATAAAAACCTTGGTATATCAGTACCATATTTGAAGACTTATAAGTTGTATGGGCAGGTTCTGGCGTCATGAGAGTTTTTTTCGCAGGATTAACGACGCAATACCGTAGAAAATCACCATATAGCACCTTTTTATCTCTGTTATACAGGGCGCCATCTCGCGATCAAAACGTCTTTTAAAAAGTTATTCTTAAAGGCACTTCCAAATCTCAAATATTTGCCCCGGGCAAAAGTCACATGACTCGCTGCATACCCGAGTTCCGCGTACACGTATCATATAAACCCCATAATGCAATGTTGATAGCTAGCGTACCGAAAGATTGGCGACAAACAGCAAAATGTACGAACAAAATTCATGTCTAGAAATGTTTCGAAAAGTCATTCTATTCATTTGAATGAAACCACAGTTATAATCTGAAACAACATTAAATCATTTTTTGGTCGAGAACCCTATGTTAAATACATACAAAAAATAGAAATATAAAACATTTTAACTTCCTATTTATAGGATAGTGTTCAACTGTCATTTGAATTTATGTCTGTCCTATTATTGTCAGTCAGTGCTCCGTTAGCGCAGTCGGTAGAGCTTCAGACTTATAATCTGAAGACCGTGGGTTCGAATCCCACAGAGAATGTTTTGTTTTTCCCGTTACTATTATATTTAGTAAATGTAGAGATTATTTTAATATCGTTCAATCATAATATTATTTTGATCCCAGATACTTTTCATTTTATTTAATAGAATGATTTTCATACAGATTTAATGAGGTTTTAATTTGAATGTAGTACTTCATGGGGTGCATGTACATGTGCATGTAGGTCTAATACAGGCTTAGCATTGCGTTCATTGAATTATTGCAATACCCCGCCCATTGTTACAACATGGTTATTCACGCAATAATCTGTAAGGCCAATTGTTATTGAAAGAAGCCAATCGTCGTTTACAATGGTTGAATCGATTTTTATTCCCCATCTGATCTGTTTGTAGCTAGCTGCAGTCAGATATTGAGTGAGTCTGATGTATACGAAGGGATTTTGCTTTCCCTTGAAAAGAGGATGTCGATCTCGTGCAATTCAATATGCCAAAATGTCAGCCTTATACAATGACAACATTAAGGCATTTAAATGTGGTTCAACGCCATGTGACTAGGGAGATTTTCAGTAAGGGGAGCAATAAAATATTAATCCATTATTTTTACATGCTAAAGTTATGTTTGCAGGGACGTTTCTGCTTGAAAATCCCTTTTTCTGAAGAAGATTTTGTTGTCATTACTGAAGAAATCAGGTATATTTTACGTGGCCCTGACCCCTGTCTGATTAAAAGCTTTAAATTAATAACCTTTCACGATCATCAATTTATTGCTCTTTACATTGAATCCAAACCTAGCTTGCAGCGACACCGTTTTCACATTTAAAATACAATTTAGAAACTGGGTTCAATTTGGCTAAAATTTCGTCGAATACTCAATAGTTCACCACTAGTTCATTATTATAGAGAACACATAGAAACGTCAGTAAGTAGTTATGGCCGAGCGGTTACGAATATGGACTAGTAATCGAATAGATAGATTCTCCCCTCCTCGGTTCGAATCCTGCTGAATACCGTTTGTTAGAAAAAACGATTTAGTCTCTGTGTGTTGGAAAATGGCGTATATTTTTACCGTAGGTGAATAAAGTCGTGGCCCTGACCCCTGTTCAAAATGTATTACAAATAAACATATTTTTGATCAAGTTTAATACGTTAGGAACATTTCTTGTGCATAAAGTTTTTGCTATGACGTCTAAAAATCATCAAAAATACGATGTTTACGATCGCATTGAAAATGCATCTTTATCGACTCAAAAATAGTAACAAAAATCGTGTTTTTTATTAAATTGGAAATAACATGTTTCATAAATAGGACTTTCCCTTCAAAATGAGCCTAAGATTATCAAAATTGATGGAGGCAATCCTTCACAATCGCGAGTTGTAAATGACCCGATTTCTATTTGTTTTTTTGAAATCTCACTTTACTGGCGGGCCGGGGCGAACAAAATAGGCGGTATTTTCATGCCTTGACTTCTGACTGCAACGAAGTTACAAACATGGCAAACAGATAATATGTTGGTACATGCACATGACCGTACAATCATGTAGGCCTAAACATGGGAAATCAGAATATCGATTCAATGACGAAACGATTGACTCTTTTCATAATGGCACAATTGGTCTTTCCCAGATTTAGTTGTGTAACAATGGGGCTAGGGTCTCAATAATTCAATTCACGCAACGCAACGCTGACCGTGAACAAGTAAATGTAGAACTGCATTCAAATTATTGAATTTAGACAATCATTCAAAATCAAATTAAAAGTATGTTGTCCGTGGATTCACAAATATTATGGGGAACGATAAGCAAACCCAACATAAAATTACTAAATTTAATATGATACTAACGAAGACAAAATAACATTCTCGGTGGGATTCGAACCCCCGGCCTTTCGATCATTAACCCAATGCTCTTACGATTGAGCCAACGGCGCACTGTACTGTTGATACAACATAAATAGATTCAAATATCATTTGTGAACACTATTACTATCCCATAAATTGGAAGTTAATAATGCTTTAATTTATAGTTTTGTATGTTTTTAACATAGGGTTCTCGCTTAAAAATTGATTCGATGCTGCTTCAGATTGTAACTCTGGTTTCATTGACATAAATAGAAACATTTCAAGACACGGATTTCGTTCACATTTGATGTTTGTAACCACTCTTCGGTATTGCATCATGGGGCTTATATGATACGTGTACGCGGAACTCGGGTATGCAGCGAGTCATGTGACTTTTGCCGGGGGAAAATATTTGAGATTTGGAAGTGCCTTTAAGAATAACTTTTTAAAAGACGTTTTGATCGCGAGATGGCGCCCTGTATAACAGAGATAAAAAGGTGCTATATGGTGATTTTCTACGGTATATCATAATGCAATATAGACACTTCATGTCCGGCCACACCTTAAACCTTGTAAATGCGGATGTTTACTTTCATTATTGAATTGGATTCATCAGCCTTTAGTTGCCATGTTTTGATATTATTGTTGTTATAAATTAAGTAAACACTATGATACAATAGGGTTCAAACGCTACATGAATCTTATCTTCGGTTCATCACCTGGTTTCGACGAGAATACTCTTTTACCTAGCCAAATTATATTTCATCAAACGCTTTGTCTCTATGGTTACAGGCCCTACTCAAGTAAGAAAATCAAAATGACAAATCCGATTGTCTATGACCAGAGAATGTGATTGAATTGGTTCTCTTCTTTCATTTTAAAGGGAGGTAATATTGTGGGGTAAAATTCGCTGAAGGCGGTAATCAAGTATTTCCTTTAATTAAATAGGTACAAATTTCCGTACTTCTGCCCAAGTTCTTCATCTGTATGAATGTTTCTTGTTGCATATTGGTACTATGGTACTCAGTGTTCAAAGCATTTACATACGTCTGCAAGGTAAAACAGTGTTGTTCAATTAGAGCTAATATTTTGAGTGCTTTTAATATCCGTTTTTCAACAATTTTCCATTTTAGTTCTGATACACATTATTTTATACGGATTACCCCCCGGGTAGTACCCTCTCTTCTACTTATATCTGCACAAAGCAATGGTTCTTCAAGATTTACCTTCAAGGCCATTGGGAAATATTCTCTACGGGCTCGATCGACCCAAATGTGCGACCTAATTTTTTCAAATACTTTCGGAATTTTTGATTTTTTCGAAGGTTTCCTCCGAATTTTTTTGAACATTTAGAAGTTGGTTTAAAATTTCTTAAAATATCAACACGATGAGAATTGCTGAAATTTCTAAGAATTTAAGTGATTTTGTGAGAAATTGAAGAAAAGCACACCAATAACCATAGACGGATGCAATAACATACACAATTTATGTAAAAAATAAACGTTTAATTTAATATTCGAAATTTCGTGATTGTGTAGCCAAAAAGGATTTATTATCGCATCCATAACAATCCTATGAGAGGAATTACATTAATATACAATCTATCAGCATCATTGTTGTGTACCATAGTGGCCATTGGTGGGAAAATGGGTTAACAAATTATTTGATTCAAACGTTATGCGATACGGTGTGATTTTGGTCTAGCAACAACCTTCCATACTACTAGAATTGAAGGTCTACAAGAAGCGATATGCCTCATTCCGAAGCATCAAAGGCTACCAAATATACTCGTTATTTCTGTAAATGAAACATATGCTTCATGGCTCGTTAAGTGGAAATATCTTATTTTATATAATCACCCAATCAGCGACAAGAATGTCCCATTTTAACAACGCCATTTATTAAATGTATACAATTTGACACTTGCAGGAATTTGAATGAGCATAAACACAGACCTGGAATCGAGCTAAGGCGCTCAAAAATTATCAACATAGAAAAGAATAGAAAACGCTGACATGTTTGTACTTAAAACAGAATTGATATCTTATTACGTGTTTAACACATGCATAACGATATATTGAATGTCCCTTTGACAAATATGAAATGTATCTTAACACTTTCCACGCGGCTATTATTTCTACCATACACAAAACAGATTTTTCAGGAACCTTTCTCAATTTTCAAAGTCTATCTCAATGATTCCTGACCCAATACTAGGCATGTTTGTACTTTTGTCGATGTATTTCTCACGGTGATTCCAAATATGGTAATGAAATTCAATAATTCTGACATTTTTGAAACATTTTGTGAATTTTTGGAATGTCGTCTGCAGCTGCCTGCCGCGTGGAAAGTGTTAACGAGATGTATAAGATTTGTATGAGTTCTTGTATCAAATTTCTATTGAAATGTATGAAATGGTCCTACGACATTTGGTATCAAACGTGCTTATGACATGTATTGTATTTTCCTTCGAAGTGTGGCAAGAAAATGTAGGGCAACTCTGCGACGCATGAAGTATCACACCTATTGCCAATCACTAGTCTGTCATAGTTGTATTGTATAAACATCACCGACATGCCAGATAAAAAGTACTTGGGGTAAAATGTTTTATTTTAACACATTTCCGTGCAAAATGTGGTAAACAGGTAAAGGGTAAGATAAAGGTATACTATTACGCATTCAACTATTGATAGCAATCATACTTCTGTCACGATTGTATTAAGTAAGCACAACAAATAAAGAAATAAAAAGAAATTGGGTGGGGAGTTGATGTTGTATTCCAACACCCGTACGTACGAGATGTGTCAAGGAAACGTATAAAAGGTAATGCATGATAAACTGGGTAATTATAGAACATATTAATACTTGTCAATACTCCCACACAATTGTATTGCATAACAACCACATAAAAATACATGGAATGTAATGTTTTATTCTAACAAATCTTGTCAGCAAGCTAACCTGATTAGCAAATTCACTATAGGCTAATACTTCAGGGTATTTTTCTTGACAAACCGTTATCGGCTACAAACATGCATACTTTTATAGTCCAATAAATAGTTGAAAACTTTTTAAAGATCAAACATCAATCGTACATGTCTATGTTTCACTTAAGGCGTTTTTTAATAAATCAGCACCCGTCCGATACCGGTCATTACTTACAAGTGAGAATCGCCGAAGCCAATTTCACAAATTGACAGTGCTCACGTTATGGGATTTCCAAGTCGTGCTGCATTAATGACTTACGGCAATAACACAATGCATATTCAAAATATCAACAATTCAATGTGATATTAACGTAATTAACGTGATTAGATGCAAGATCTGGAGAACTTATCGGATATATACAAACTATAGATTTATATATCTAATTCATCAAGCACGTGTGTTTTAAATGTCATAGATGTAGATCACTTAACCTATTGGTTAAGTTTGACATGGTTGACATGAGATTGGATCAAGACTATCTATTCTTTTCTCATGTCCAAAGGCTGACAGCAAAAATTGTTAACTTTATTTGTTGGAAGTGGCTCTTTTTACTTCATTCTTTTCTTCCATCTTTTCTAACTTTCATTTCATTCAGCCAGCATGCTTATATAGGCTTTTTAAGCCTGGCCCGAGCATTTTGCTTGAGCCATGTCCCTTCAGGACCCAAGCGTGTGTCCCACGGACCGACCATGGACTTAATTATAAGTCCATGGACCGACCGTTTAAACAAACAAACAAACATGGTGTAAAACCATGGAATTCTATTCACGAACGAAAAAACCACTCGGAGAATAAGCTGTCGGATTATTACAAAATTTGATTTTGAAGTAATTAGGAAACGTATTGCTCTATAACTAGAAAGTATTTTAGGTTCGTGGTTATAAATGTAATTTGACATAAAAATAACATTTCGAGGGGAAAAAATCAAAGATAGAGGGCGTTCCATGAAAAAGATAGCATAATGTTCCTTTTAATGAGGTGTCCAGCAAGCACAACATTGTGCATTGTATGTTAGAAAAAGAATTATCGAGCCCAAATTGCGTAGTTATATAGAACAAAACATCATACTTATTATAAAATCAAATTAAAATTGCCATTTCTCAACATGCAATTTTTAATATTCGCGGCGATCGAAAGTCCCGGTATCAATGAAGTCATAGTTATATAATGCACTTGCGTAAATTTGAGCACCAATAACCGTGTTTTCTGGGTGTGTTTTTTGTGAGTACACCAGCATATTAAAGAACACAAGTACAGTCTTATCACATCGTTAAACACGATTTTGGTTCGTCGTAAGAAGGTCAGTAACAATTATCATACTGGCAGCCGAAATAAGTGCTATAGATCTCATTGAACCTGTACTTTAAGTTTCTAACATGAAGTATCCTTCCATCGCGAACCTCCATTGTACAATATAGTAATGCCCTTTTTAAATACAACCTGCTTTCTTATATAACAATGGAGTGCAATACACGTGCCATGGAATGCAGAAAATGTACAATAATAAAGCTGAATAGCACGTGTTGAGACGTGCGCCTAAAACGAATCCAATTTTTCACCATTTCCGATACAGTCATTTAATTTGGCGCAGATTATAACGGGCAATCGTTTAAATTCGAGTTTCCAATGCGGCTATGTCCTCGTGATTTCGATAATACATGGTAATACATTTTAATCACGACACATGCTTGTTAATGTCGTTTTGCAGTTTCTGTGAATCTTGAGTGGATAGGAATTTAGTGCAGATTATACATAGGACTGAGGAGAATTTAGTTCAGATGATCGGTTTGCAGCATAGTTGCAGATTGATATGAAGAGAGAGCAGGGAAGTAAAGATGTTCCCTGAGGAATCGTAGTCGCAGTCTTCTTCCCTCATACATGTTATATGCTAAAATTTATCGTTTTGGGATTGATTACAATCCAGTTCATGGATTAAATGAATTCAGGAAATGGCATCAAAATTCCTTCCAAAATCAATCAAAATTGATGAGGTCAGGGAAAGAAGGGAAGTTTAAGGGAATGTGCAGCTCGCGTAGTCTTCTTTTTGTTAAATATTAAGAGCAGATATCTGCGTAAACGCCACTTCAGCTGATTTTACCGACGATATAAGTAAAGCCAGTGCCGACGTCAACAACTGAACCGACGACGTCCCCAACTCAACCCATGATAGCACCAAATTAAACGACGATGGTACAAACCCAGCTGGCGAGGGGACCGCTCGATAGGTTCTATCCGACGCTTCTATAATCCGACGCTTTTATAGTACGAAGGTTCTATAGTACGACCATGTAAATTCACCATTCGATAGTTCGAATCAGATAAAAGGTTCTTTAATCCGAAAACAGGGTTCTTTATAACGACGGTGCTATAGGCCTACCTGTAGTCCGAAAATGAAATATGTTCTATAATCCGATTTGTTTTCATTTGTAAACAAAAATTATCTAATCCGAAATAATAAAAAAAGGTTCTTTGAAGGGCTATTACATTATTTTTGTTTGGACTATAGAGGCGTCGTATTATAGAGCCGTCGGATTATCGAACCGTCGGACTATCGATGTCACCGCCGGCGACACCAAATAACCAAATAATTGCCACATTGCATTATTGGAAAGGGAATTTAGGCCTACTCATCTGCTTCCTACCATTGGCTACGACACTACACTAGAGGATTATGATTCCGTTTTATAGATAGGATGATTGATCCGGCCAATTCTCAATTTAATAGGAAAATTAATTTGTCTAATAGCCCTGAAAGTTGTGAGTACCGTGGGCGATGAATTCATCAGAAATTATGATTAGTTATTAATCGATTTGCTAAAGACAACGGATATTATTTTATGATTAAAAGTATTCCTAATGTCAAAACTAGGGAACGGCGCGGCACCAAGTAATCTAATACTGGAAAATCTTAAATAATTGTGTAAGTCAAAAACAACCCATCAATAAGGCTTTAATGTTCAAAAATTATGAAATCTAGGGAAATACCAAGACATCTGGAAATTGGCAATTATTTGAGGGAATTCATACCCGTCGGACCTATTGGCTATTTGTGGCGGCTATTTTAATTTCATCATCCTTGGCGACTTCAGCCAGGTCTAAGCGTCGCCTTTTTCTGGGAATGTTCCTCTTGCTCACGCTGCTGGTCCGAGTCATTGAAATATATGTATGTCCTCACAATATAACTTTTAAATATCAAACACAGACTGAATTCAATATGACAATTAGTAATGATCAAGTAACACGTAGGGGAGAACGGGGTAAGATGAGCCATTTTTCACATTTTGCCCTATTGTGCAGATATTAAAAGACAGACCTTCACACTTAGTGTTGCAAGTAAAACTTTAGAGTGTTGACTTACTTAGTATAACATAATAATTGAAACAATTGCTATTGTTTATGCATGGGAGAAGCTTGAAAAAATTTGATAAAGTGGCTCAACTTGCTCTGGACCATGGGTAAGTTGAGCCACCAGTGTGGGTAAGTTGAGCCACCACAATAATCAATGGGACATTTGAAATCAGAAAATAAGTTTCAGAAATTTTGGTTTATTCATGGTAAAAGTGAAATATACTCATAATTGTTAATACTTTGATCCAAACTGGAATTTTAAAACACTTCCGCACAATTTTCGTACTAAATTTTGACAAATTTTATTTTATCATGGCTATTTCCTATGCTCAACTTACCCCGTGAAAAATGGCTCATCTTACCCCGCGACGGTCAACTTATGAAAAAATACCCCCCTTCCCTACTGAAGCTTAATGACATTTTCATCATGTTACTAAATTTAAGTGCACATGTCACCCTTTTAGCACACAAAGTTGCACTAATACAATCTATGCACTTCTAAGAAAAAAACCACGTAAACCATTTTTTCAAAAATTTACTCAGATGTGTCCAAAATCAACTTTCTAGCTCAATTTTATTACCATGTGTACACACGATGCAAGGTTGTCACCAGAGAGGTTTGAGTGATATCATCTAACAATAGAGGGCAGTGTAAAATTAGGAATGTCAATAGTTTCCCTAATACAGGGGGTGGCTCAACTTACCCAGTGGCTCAACTTACCCCGTTCTCCCCTACCTGAAGCTGTTTTCTTGATAGGCCTATCCACGTGATTAGTTAATTATATATTACGAAGTACTTATATGGGACTAAGTAATGCCCTTACAGTAAGGTCACGAATTTTCCGCGTTGCGGAATTTCCGCGAAAATCGCGGAATTGAGGTTAAACGCGGAAAACGACATTTTGATGAAAAGAAGGGGAAAAATGCACAAAAAACGTCCAAAACACAAAGTTTATGAATAGTCTTGAATAAAACAATATAAATATTAAAATACAATGGCGACATAGAGGGTCGGCTACCGCTACAGTAATAATAAGGTAGGCCTAAAAATCTAAAATGATGTTTTTTTCTGTAAAGTGTGTTTATTTTGGTTTTATAGATCGTAAATTTTAAGCTCTCTTGGGGAAAATTACATCACAGAAAAATGCAAAATTTACAAAGCGGAAAAACGCGGAATTCGGCAGTTACAAAGCAGAAAATTCGTGACCTTACCTTACAGCCATCAAAAATGATCAAATTGCGTTCATTAGATATGTTGGCTGTAGAGTACACTTTCTATTTGTCTAGTTGGTTTCAAATGGTTTCTAAATCAACACAAGCTATTCAAGTTCATGCCCACCCTGTCAATATGTCATGTGGAATTATATGTCATGACAGTATTCACTAATAAAATTGTCATATTTGTAATATGATGGTGTCAACCATTGGCATTTCGACCACTGACTTTACTTGGCGAGATAGCGATACAATTTGCGTTATTACGACGGCGCTTGTCCACTCTATTGTATTTACCAATAAATTCCATTTTGTAGCGTTAAGGCGACCCAGGAGCAGTTCAGAACAAGTTAATTTGATAAAAAGGATGGCCCTTTTATCAAATTAACTTTTATAGCCCGCCATAAATAATCGTCAAATGAATGGCCAATAAAAATGCAAACTATAAACATTATTTAAAACAATCGGGGCGTAACGATTTGATGAAAAACTAAAGAATACATTGACTTGTGTCTAGTTTGTGCCATTAAAGCACGGTTAATAACTTTTCATTCCCGTGTTTTCATTCCAAAATTTGATACGTGTAGAGCAGGAAATTAGCTTTGTTAATAAATGAAAGAACAATTTCTGTCTTCTTTTTCAATCACGGTATGGCATAATCAATCTAAATAAACAGACAAGTATACAGATATTTTGTCATTAGTTCAAGTTCATAAAGTATACCTCATCATATTCATCGCAACCCGTTTTTACGTTAATGTTGATAAAGCACTCACTAGGGATGATATTTCCTAATTCTGTATGATAACTTTCAGTGTTATAATAAGATCGCAGTCTTGACCTAGTTAACATTTTCCAATCCGTCTAATCATTTCCTGAAGAGTATTCATATAGGTTGCAACAAATTATATCCGAAAGTTCATAGCCTTTAGCCGTAGCCATACAATTTATCTTTCTTAATTTATTTATTTCCGTTCAGACGGCGAAAGAACTGTTCTACGGGCCCGGCCGACCCATCTCTGCGACTTTTTAAATCATTTTGTTACGAATTTTGTTGTTAAATACTTGTTGAACCCTTTTTTTAATGTTTTAAATAGGGAAACCATTTTTGCAGTTATCAGCACCTGAGAGGTTCGATATACGTAGAACAGGGTGTTTGTCGTCGCTTCATCACAATGAACCGCTTGTACCTACGGTTTTGTAAATGGAGTACGTTCGCGAATAGTACTGTTTTACAAAAACAGGATTCATGAATACAATTTGTCTATCTATGGCACGAATGCATTGCAAACATTCAATATCTGTGTTATTTAATAACTCATGTATTTTTCTTCCACTCAAGGACAAACGAAATTAAAAACAATAGCACTATATTTCAATAAGCATCCCTATCTGTAATTGGCGAGTCCAGTTGTAATAACACATCCGCATTGGCTGGTTGCGTTCATCCACGACCCGTTCCAGTTCAGAGGCGGCTAACGCAATACGAACTCGGAACCGCGCAGTACAATGTAAACTGAAAGATGCCCTCGCATGAGGGCAATTCACTGTCGAAGTGTTACGTGTAATCCGATTATCACTATTTCAGCTGGATCACGCTTTTGAATACTGAACCAGTCAATAGTTAGGTCACCCAAGCCCTATATGAAAGCTATGAAGATACGGGGTTAGTCGTCACAAACATGCACACACACAATAGTCAAACGACCTTGTTATTGTCAACACTCCTTACACAGAGGACTGCAGTGCAAATCTGTACGATTTTCGCCATGTAATGTCTATGGCGGATTTCATTCCGTGGTATGAAGCTATAAAGTTTCCTTGGTCTTCGCTATCTCCAAGCAGATAGAGCAATACGAACATGGAGTTTTTTGTAGACGAGGGTTCATTTCATGATTTGGTGAGATTTAGAATGAGTTAGGATTCCTGTAATTTCGAAGACCACAGTTTCTCAAAACGTGAATTTTCCAACATTTTCAACATAAATGTGGTCACAAAACGTGTTTAATACTATACATTTTACCATTCTGCAGCTGTTATTGACCCTCCTCTAAAATTCTACATGATTTTTAACACGTTTCTCAGTTTTTGAGATGCCCAAATATACCATTTTCCGAAGCTATTTCTAGCAAATATTGCAGTCACTGAGACTCCATTGTTTTCTTGCGTACAACAAAATCTGACATGCAGCGTGACCTCTCTGCTGGCTGGAACCCCGATAGAAATGATCGCCACATAAAGTCTATGGCATGAACCATCACACCAAAAGGTAAAAATTAAACCATCCTCTTGGTCTGTAATTAATAAAACCAGTGATATGCTATTGCTTTAAACGATAGTGTATTAAACAAATTGATATTGTCGTTAGAGAAGACTTGTACAAAACTAAGGATAATCAATTTGCTTCAAATAACCACAATAACAGACATGATTGCCAATGACAAATCAAGTTAAAAAAATAGTTGCACTGCATTGTAAGCTATAACCAATTGTCGGTATTCACATACAAAGATGCGCCACCAGCGACTCCCTAGAGAAAGGGATGTAATAGCAATATTACACTAGGTGTATCGTGGGGACATTGTGGCTTTCGATGCCCGTTCAGTAAATTGCTATGAAATGAATTAATTATTTTACTCAACTAAAATCTGTTGCTAGCTCTGGTTAGCATTTTATAAGTAATTGCCTATTTTATGTTTACTACGGCCATTTAAATTTGTTCTATTTAACTGAGCTATTTTATATCCTCTTGTTCAACGAATAAAGGATATTTGTTTCAAGAATCATTCTGATTATGTTTCACATATGAGCATATGCCTACCCTACGAATAACCTTACCCTAATATGATATGCAAAAGGGGAGATAGTGAGAGAATAAAAACCTCCGCGATTTCCTCATTGTTTAATGGAGGATCTTACACAAATATTAACAAAGACTGCCAATCATGGTCATTGTAATCTGTAGAATAGTTTCGTAAACCATTGCTATAGTTTGAATGTATTCGGTCCATGGTTCACTATAATCAACAATACAATCACCAAGTTGTGGGGTATAATGAGTTGAAGAAACCAAACGCAGATGAAGTGATTTAAATCAAGTTCGTTTGGCCGGGGTTCAGCCCCGCTAAAACCACGTGGTTTGCGTATAAAACCAATGTTGCGTCCAGCGTGAAGAACTACTACACACACGTAAAATGAACACAGCATAAACAGGTGTTGTATCACTATTTGTGCAAACATCTTGGTATTTCTAGACATTCCGGAGATGGGCAAACAAACACCGACACAGACGCCTAGGGGATTACAATGTCAAGACATCCGTGTTGTGAAGATACGTCAATATAGACGTGTCCGTAGTTATGTCAGAGCGAGGACTGTAAGGATAACGACCATGATGACGTAAGAGTGTCAAATAAGTTACTTCCGAATGTCTAAAATAACTTGTCAACCATAGTGATGGTTGCGTTTATGAAGGCCAATAATGATTTTTGTTGAATATTATAAATAGATTTCGACGTGTTTTTTCATGTTTTTCTTAACGTTTAACCGGATACAATTGAAAAAAGAAATGATAAATCAATTACTATGCCTTAAAAAAGGTAAGCATTTGGTTTTAACATTCTCGTTGTGAATATACAAATAAAATAGCATTTATAAGACTACGCCCTGTTTTGAAACTACTCGTAGATACAAAATGAAACTCTGTATTTGAAACTTAACACCTACCCACACTGACTTAGAATATACAAAGCATAGAATAGATACCGGACAAGCACAAAACACAGCCTAATAAATTCCTGCAACATAATGTACTTCTCCCAAGTGTGTTCCTTGTTAAATAATTAAAAGTATTAACAGAATTGTCAATTTGCAGTAGATCTATGAATTTCAGAAATTATTGGCAATTGTTTTTTTGGGAAAAAGTGTACTTTAGGTCCCAGGTTCTGGACTGTACTACTAGTATCGTCTGATACTGGTACACCCAGTATCGTTCGATACTGGTACAAAGTCAGTGTTCCAGTATCGGCCGGTACTGGCACATATAACATTTACCAGTAGTGGCGATACTGGAACAAAATTATGTACCAGTATCGTTCAATACCTGGGACAAATTAGGCTACTGATAACCTATGTACCAGAATCGAACGATACTGGAACATAAAAACGTACCAGTATCGCTCGATACTGGAACACAATTGGTGTTCTAGTATCGACCGATACTGGAATATTAAAATCATTCCAGTATCGAGCGATACTGGCAAATGTTATGTTCCAGTATTGACCGATACTGATATACCAGAATCTGGGACCTAAAGTACACTTTTCCCTTTTTTTGTTTGACCTACAAATACAAATATTAATGTTAGATGATCTTTTGGATGGACACCACGCATTTTAATTTCAGTAACAATAGCTGCATATGTAGCATTTCTTTTGAGGTGACTAATATACCATCAACAAAAGTAATATGAAAAATAACGTGACAACGACTTACTCAAATAGTTTAGAGCAAGTCAAATCAACATGTAAAAGCCCTTCAAGACTTGTACATGCCACTATTATCATATCAAAGCGTTCTTTAAGCACGACTTCAATTAAGAGCTCATCAATTTTCGTCTCATAGGTTGAATTGGTTACCAATGTCTTTCAGTCACACGTCATTTAAAAACTGATTGATCTCAATCATTAATTCAACGTTAGAAAAATACAGATTGTCAATGGTTTCTAGAATGTATAAACTGTATTGTAGTTGGATGGTGTAAAAAGGGGAGACAAGGCTCCATCCAAATATGTTGCAGGATTAATTCTGGGACATTTTGATATTCTCACTCGCTCATTGTCAAAAGATGTATCTCATATGAAATCAAATATTTGATATAATGACATTGAGGATTTACAGTGTGTCTCGGATGACAACAGTTTTGTTTAATCAGAGAATAGTTTGTTTTAGAAATATAATCAAGGTTGTATAGTATTTGGGTAAGTATGATGACACAGGTATGTTTTCTGTAAAAGAGCTAAACACTCACACTTTGAGAGCTCGTTGAGTGACAGCTCTTTTTTAGAGTAAAGTTCACTCTTTCCAGAGTGATTTCCACTAATTTCGAAATAGAAATCACTCTGAGAAGAGTACAAATCACTCTTGCTCCAAAAAGAGCAAACTTCACTCCTACCCTCCACGATCTCTCAAAAAGTGAGTTTCAGCTCTTTTACATTTAAAGAGATACAACCACTCCATACACATTCTAAATCAGTGGCGTTTGAAGGATAATCATGATTCATTAACTCCGCTCCATACATGTCTAAAACAAAAGTTATGCTTCATTATACTGACAGTGATAGATTCATCATAAGATGAATCGGCTTTCCATATTTACGTCACACCCTATTAGCATCTGATGAATTTTGTGTTTACATCAATGCATCACTGCACTCAACTGGTTTACCAGGCACAGCTAGTGCTCACGAGCGCGTTAGTGGTTCCATCATTGCACCACTGCCATAGACAAACTACCTACTTAAAGACCGCTAACGAATACCAAACACATGCAAACAACAACTTTTAATGTTTTAAAACACGTCACATTAAATAGCGTGACCGCCCTCGCGCAGTGCGTTTTCATCCATAACGCGCACTTCTGCAGTGTGTCTACTGCGATTTTCCTGCGTACTCATCGCGCGGGATTGGTTATAATGTTTTAGGTTATTCAATACTTACAGGGGTAAAAGTTGACAAATGTTGGCAATTAAAGTTACAATTTTGATTAAATAAATGTCTAAAGTATGACTGTTTAAGAATGGGAATAAAAGTATTGCGCGTGTTATATTGTCTGATATATATGCTTTCTGTAGTATTATTCTTTTGCGTTAAACAACTCCGCCTGCGTTTGTAATTACCTGCAAACGAGGACGCACACCCGTTTTTTACATTCAAACTGTGAACACACCTGATCTAAACGAGGTCCTCTTTTGTGTGTGTCCAGGTTGGTGGTACTCATTTGGATAGTACCACGTCTGGTCCTCGTTTGCAGGTAATTACAAGTGGCCTGCGGCGTCGTTGTTCCACTTAAAGTTATCCTACCGCCCGCATTTATGTCAAACAATATAACACGGGTACGGTCTAAAAACCATACCTTTATTTTCTAAATTATCACCCCGGCACATTATATATTTTGAATCCTTTGATTGTTGTATAGTAACATTTGTAGGGAGATTCTAGTCTGAAAGGAACTAAATTTAGACAAAAGCCTAATTGTTATTCTTCCTAAGATGTGTCCGGATTCTTTACACATTTTTATCTACGCCAGATCATTTTTAATCACACTGTTTGCCAGAAATGTTCATAAAATTTATGATATGGCAGTGGAAAATATGCTAATTACATGCTAAGAGTAAGTGGGAATCAGCTTTTTTTTTGCCGTGAAAGTACTAAGATGTTCCTCGGATGAAAAATCTGTGACAAAAGAAAGTTGAGGGGGTACGTCTTTCCATGACAACGTATCTATCAGTCACTCCCTAATCAGTCACTATGCCTGCAAGAACAAATAACTACTTTAATATCGACTAAAATTGCATGCTAGTAATGGTATCGACTAAAATCGTATGCTAGTAATGGTTTCAATCGAACTGCGTGTTAATGCCATTGTTTTACTATTGAAGAGCATCAATAGGATGACCGCGAAGCAAAAGCTTGTAAGTGGTGGCATCAACCGGATTGTTGACCATCTTCCCAATATTGACATTGTGAATTCTGATATTTGATTGCACCCACGCCAAGTATATAAAAACCTAAGGCAAAAATCCTCTCGGTCATTGTTTTTGCAGACACGGAAATGGTACACTGCCAGTCCTTCAAATCTATTTATATGTTACCATGCGGAGTACTGATACTGTAATAATAGAGTTTGGAGATTGACACATTCCCGTAAACACGAGAATTCATCTAAATAAGCAGTAGTTTATTAAGGTTTTTGCCTTCAATTTGATGACGTTCACAGTTTATTTTGGCCTGCAGCAGTCCATTTTGTCAACATTTATTGTTAAAATACAATGAGTGTCGAACAGATGAGTATACCCTTGGGTGTAAGACTTTCATAAGTTAGACTAATGTAAAGACCCCATTATAAAGCTGTTTACTAATTTAATCCGTCATTAGAGGATTTCGTGTGCTAGGTTAATTCCGTGTTGTCTTACACCAAAATAAACCAAAAATGGCTGACTTGGGAATCCTTTCCTTTCTGAAATTAAAACCAAATTAATCTTAGATGACTATTAGAGGAAGCCTTTTTTGGATTTCTTTCTGGAGTTAATATGGGCCATGACGTATACAGTAAACACATACGAATAGATATATGCTCTTGTTAAAACTATTGACCCAATGTGACAAAGGTAAACTTCTATTTTTGAGGGACAGACATAAAACTAATCGCCTAAATGTGGTATATTTCGTCACTATTTTCATAGTGTGTTGTACATTATAAATGGAAAGCTGATGTGCCTATCTTTCCAATGGTACCATATTTGTAGCAATCACTTGGTTCAGTGCTCAGCTACTAGCTTGAGAATATAGGGAGGTATCAATCTCAATGTGCTCAAAAGTCAATATAGCATCATTCTACAGTGTGTGTCAATAAGTTATACGGGAATGAATATTTTTCCAAAAAGACCAAAGCATTAGGCTACAAGGCCCGCTTAGCAGCGCTATAAATTGGTGCCCTAAAAACCGTCACCAAATTTAAATATTCGCCTTCAATCAAAGCTGGTTGCTATATGACATAATTCTCGTGTGCAACCAACCGGCTGCATTGCAACGCTCATTGAGAAGTTTAAACGCATGAGCGTGGATGTAATTTGCAACATAATGGAAACTCACCCATGCAGTTAGCAAGTAGTACCGCTCGTACGTACACGCCCCGAATTTAAAGATATGCACTGGGCAATCCTCTCGTAGTAATTGATAACAATAGGTTTACCAGACTGAATTAATAGCGCTCCTAAGCGGGCAATTTATGTCATAAATGTGATAAACCAATAAAGCACGTATTCAAAGAGCGTACTCTTCCGCTCATGTGAGAAAAAAATCAGTGAGATTGATCCTTGCTTACAAGAGTTACACCTGCTTTATAAAAGACCCCATTTTGGAGCTGTCCACGAAATGCTTAAAGGCAAAGGTTCACTCTGGCTAGTTCACCCAGGGTGAACTGGCTTACACCTGTTCATTCGGTGACGGATGAAATAGAGTTAAGATGGAGAAATTCAACCTTGAGATATTCCCAAAGGATCTGGATGGTAAGCGTGGACCTAAGGGTTTTTAATCGTTTAAAATTATCCGTTTAAGTGAGAAGCAAAGAGTACATAGATGAGTTCTTTTATTAAACCAGGCATAACTCTTGATGGCAAGGATCAATGTTAGTGATTCTTTTTTTAATATGAGCGGAGGAATATGCTCTTTGAATACATGCTTCATTGGTTTGTCAAATTAATTTGGTATTTTTGGAAATAAATTGTAATTCCCGTACAACTTCTTTTTGACTCACATTGTACACTGTTACAGTAGTTGTCGATGAAACACTTCATTGAACAGACGACAGAGTTCTTTTGAGCGCACTGATAGTGGTGCATATTATTTCATTTAGCACATTTTGATTGATATCTCCCTATATTCTCAAACAAGTGCCTGAGCACTGAACCAAGTGATTGCTACAAAATATGGTATCGTTGAAAAGAGGAATACATCAGCTTTCCATCGATAGGCATATGTAACATAATATATAAAAAATAAAATATCAAGAAATATTTGACAAACTGGTGACTGAAAAGAATATCCGAACTGTTTTGAGGAGTTTAGTACGGATGAGGAAACACATCGCATGCAACTCTGCAGAATGCACTTATTTTTCACCTATAAGAGGACCCGGTAACAGGATGCCCTGATTCAGAAATAAAAAGGAATTTTCAGTAATGCCTTTAAATATTTCAATATCGAACACCATGATTTTCTTATCCAAGTATACTAACGCTACCAATGTGTGCAGAAGACATTATTGACTGACACGATATGATGGCGATCCAATTTCCTCGCTATGATTTGCTTTGAAAATGGAATGCTAACCAACCAAATTATGAGAGTGAAAATAAAATACTACAATGTAGTCAAATGTTTTTGTTGAAATGCACAATATTTTATTATAACATTTCGATACTGAATACTGAAAACAGCGTGTCCCAGAAAACTTATTTTGAAAGAGCTCTATTTTCACTTTTACTTATTGTTATCATTTTAGCACATTCTAAAAACCATAAAATCTCTAAATTGCACAATCAGTTTTCCAATAACGCATGGTCAACGAGAGGTATGTCAGAAAGTAGTTCAACCGATTTCACGGAAATCGACGGTGTTGCAGTTCTGCACCGCTGTTAACCACTCGATATCGTTTGACCCGCAACATCGCTCCGTTCATCCCTTAATGATTGGTACAAATAATATTTGTATGTGCAATGTTTAAAAATACGTTATTTGTGGAAATTAAATATTGTCAACATAACGATAATAATGCACAAGTCTAATTAATGAGTTGTAACACCATAATAACATACATTACCTAATGGATTGATGAACATAATTTCGATTTGAACAAGCGTTTTTATATATTCATACACTTTGTTTTGGGAAATTTAAAAGAAAATACTGGATGTTGCTACTTCACAACTTATATTGAAAGAAATTCGGATGAGCAGATTCAAATTGTGTCATAAAGCTGTATAGCAAAGTAGCGGTATAATTTTCTTTCAAATAGGTTGAATTTGTTTCCGACATACCTTTCTTTACATGCGCATAATTTGAAAACGGATTAATTAATCTTAATCATCATCTCACCACCTTAATGTGGAGATTCTCAGGTTTCCAAAATGTATAAACATGATTAAATTCCATAGCGTAAAAGTCAAACTAGGGCTCTTTCAAAATAACCCTGTACATAGAAATGTTCTACCTAGACAAACGCTTATTATTTGGTATATCCGGAATGCACTCAAGCTATAGCTGTCTCAGCTGGTTGTATTGGTGAAAAGAAAGAAACTACAATGTAAAATAATCTCACCTGGTATATCTATTGTTATTCTACGTCAGCTGAGAATCTCTTATTTTCTCCGCTGCTCATTCTCTGGCCATAGAGCTCGCTGCATTCCCGGGGCTTCAGCCGATCGCTTACCAAAAAGTCCCCCAGATCTAAACACGTGTTGACCTGACGATTTGGTACGAACTCTTCCCAAGTTGGTGTTACTGCGTTTATCCAGTGAGGACTCTACTTTGTCTTTCAAAGTATTCAACATGTCCTGGTATGTCCTTCTTTCAGCAGTGTCTACAGCATTGTTTCGTTTGCCAAACAGACCTGGTTGTTGATTCTGGTTCCAGCGTTGTCGTTTTGCATATTGCTCCGCGGTTTGCCCGTATCCCTCATCTGAAGCAGTACCACGAGAACCGCTCACATATTTCTCCATCCAATTCCGCTTTCCGAATAACCCTGACTGTTTCTGCCCTTGACTCCACCCGCTTCGTTTACCAAAAAGCCCAGCTGAAAACACATTATTTTTCCTTCGTTTTATAAGTTGCAAAGGCACATGTTCCCAAGTTAAGTCAGGGGTAAGTATTGGAGCCAGAAAAGCTTCGTCTTCTGTCTCCTCAATCCAATCAGGATCAAGATCAGGATAGGTCGTATCATCTTCGAATTCTGTTAGTTCATTTAAATCACCAGAGTTGTTTGGCGTTAATTGACCTTGTCCACTGCAAAAGAAAACCCCACAGAGAACCAGCACAACGGCAGGTATCTTTCTCGTCCAACTCTTTATCGACGCCATCCCCTGTCGTTAACAGCTACGTGCGTTACCGTGCCAACTTTGCTACTATCTATATGAGTGTGTTATATACGTTGCTCGGCTAATTTAACAAGTGAAAACGCCGTGAAATAGTGTTTAAACGTGTCAACACTTTTGTGCTTGCTGCGTTATATCCGAACTTCCCCGAATGAATGAGCGAGCGATCAGTCACACAGGTATTATCAATTGTGATACTTATATTATTGATGAACGCGTCCAGTTCAAATCAACCCTTACTGGCCCAACAAAGTGTGACGTCACAGGCGTTGTTTTAAAATAGTCATGACAATCGTTTGGCCCATTACTTGTTTGTGTAGGTTTGATATGTTGACAATAATGTGACGCGATTATATACACACACTACTTGGAAAATATAATTGTTCTTTGATCCGTGTAATATCAATCATAATGCTTAATTCCGAGGTTTAATGAAACATATATAATAACCATGATTATTAATTTTAGATGGTAAAGGGAGCACACAACTAAATAGGTATCGCGACACGCTATCGTCGCGATCAATCAAAGTTGAGTACGACAATAGTTCCTATTTGGCGGGAAAGAGAGTTGTTTTTTGACGGTTTATGATATAATCTTTCACCAATATGTTGTGTTTGAAATGTGTAGTTGATGTTCTGACATTTAAACTAGGTGATTTGAGGTCAATTTTAATTTCACGGACCGATTTACACATGCGGTAATATCCAGACCGGAGACCGAATTTAGGTAGGCATATCACTACGTTGTTATGCGGCGGCTTATATCAAAAAAAGTGCGCGGTAATGTCTACTTCATATTCAGATATGTTGTAGATAACCCTTGTGAGTAAAACATATCAAAATCTCATTGAACCAAACGCACTAATATAGAAACTAGAGCTATTTAAGTAAGCCTTTCCTAACAGTAAAGTCTATGGAGAGCGTCTTGGTGTTGTGCTCCCTTATAGGACCAGGTTCCCGATCTCCCGCGTGCTTCGTTCTATTTTAGGTGTATTACACAATGCAATAAATAAAAGTCGGGTTTCACCCAAATCTATGCGTTTTGATATCTACTGGGCAGTGTATTTATGGCATAGGCCAACATTGTCCGGTTTAAAGAACAGGGGGGGGGGGGGGGTGGTGTGTGGTTGCTCTATTTTATACAAAACAAGGCGTTATTTCAGTGATGTGTCATAGGTGGGTTAGGTCGACATAATCAGAGACTGATCAAAATCAAAATCAGTTGAATTTGAGTCAAAAAGTTTTAATTTTAAGAGTGTAGGCCTAACAATTCAAAGCGTGCCGCTTCCAGAGTCAAAAAACGGAAAATAATAGTGATTTTACGGAAGATGCGGCCTCCAAGATCAGATCATATCTCAAAAATGGTTTGTTCAATTGTCATGTTATTTGGCTAGTTTGTTCAGAATTTCACGCTGAAAAAGTTGATATCAATTTTGAATGATTTTGAACAAGTTTGCCCCTCTATAAGGACCAGGTTCCCGATCTCCCGCGTGCTTCGTTCTATTTTAGGTGTATTACACAATGCAATAAATAAAAGTCGGGTTTCACCCAAATCTATGCGTTTTGATATCTACTGGGCAGTGTATTTATGGCATAGGCCAACATTGTCCGGTTTAAAGAACAGGGGGGGGGGGGGGGGGGGGTGGTGTGTGGTTGCTCTATTTTATACAAAACAAGGCGTTATTTCAGTGATGTGTCATAGGTGGGTTAGGTCGACATAATCAGAGACTGATCAAAATCAAAATCAGTTGAATTTGAGTCAAAAAGTTTTAATTTTAAGAGTGTAGGCCTAACAATTCAAAGCGTGCCGCTTCCAGAGTCAAAAAACGGAAAATAATAGTGATTTTACGGAAGATGCGGCCTCCAAGATCAGATCATATCTCAAAAATGGTTTGTTCAATTGTCATGTTATTTGGCTAGTTTGTTCAGAATTTCACGCTGAAAAAGTTGATATCAATTTTGAATGATTTTGAACAAGTTTGCCCCTCTATAAGGGAGCACACAACTAAATAGGTATCGCGACACGCTATCGTCGCGATCAATCAAAGTTGAGTACGACAATAGTTCCTATTTGGCGGGAAAGAGAGTTGTTTTTTGACGGTTTATGATATAATCTTTCACCAATATGTTGTGTTTGAAATGTGTAGTTGATGTTCTGACATTTAAACTAGGTGATTTGAGGTCAATTTTAATTTCACGGACCGATTTACACATGCGGTAATATCCAGACCGGAGACCGAATTTAGGTAGGCATATCACTACGTTGTTATGCGGCGGCTTATATCAAAAAAAGTGCGCGGTAATGTCTACTTCATATTCAGATATGTTGTAGATAACCCTTGTGAGTAAAACATATCAAAATCTCATTGAACCAAACGCACTAATATAGAAACTAGAGCTATTTAAGTAAGCCTTTCCTAACAGTAAAGTCTATGGAGAGCGTCTTGGTGTTGTGCTCCCTAAAATGAAATAGCACACCCACAAATGCGGTGAGGGGGAAGACCACAAGACTTCCCTGTCAGTTTCTAGGTAGTATTACTTTTAGTATAGTGTATACGTTACTATGATAAAACAAGATTGTCATTAGCCTTTTTGTACACCAAAACAATTGTTACCAACATTTACCATACGTCACTAGGTAATACACCTCCGATCATACGTCACTAGGTAATACACCTCTGATCTACGTCACAATGTCATACCACCGACGAGATGTTAGTTAAGTTACTCTGTTCGAAATACCCCGGGGCCAAACGCCAGTTTAACTTCGTTACAATCACATAATTTCCCAGCAGAACATTTTATCCTTGCATTTTAAAGTAAGCAATATTATTTCGCCTTACATAATAAAGACACACAAAAGAACGAAACAAATCTATTCAATTGCTGTCCGTAAATAGATTCATCAGGTCTGTAGTTGTCTTCGGCAAGACCAAAGTCAGATAAAATTAAGGGTGACTTAAGGAAGTTTTTTTTAAAATTTGTGTGAGTGCTGTAATTATTGAAATATGAATCAAATGTATATAAAAGTATACATGTTTGGAAAGGAAATGGATCAGAGAATCCAATTGGCATCAAATTAAAAAATGGGGGGAAAAATCACTTTTTTGGCATTTTTTAGTCAAAAAAGAGAAATTCGTCACTAAGTTACTAAGTTAGTGCATTTACATCATAATCAAGCGATGTTGGGCATTTTTTACTCAAGAATTATTTTTATTAGCTGTGTTCAAATATCTTTGGTCAAAAAAGTGATTTTGTTGAAGCCAAATTTGTATTCTCTGATCCATTTCCTTTCCAAAAATGTATTTTATATGCATTTGATTAATAGTTCAATATTAATTACAGCACAAAATTCAAAAACTCAAATCAAAAACTTCCTTGAGTCCCTCTTAAAACACGTTTTTTTAAATTGACAGTTTCGCTGGTCAACGTCCAGCTTTCTCAACTGATCGGCAGTTGTTGTTTTGCCGGGAAACTAACCGGGAGTGGTCAGTTTCGTGACGCCCTTGAGGGCTTAATCAGTGGATCCATAGCGTGTTTTCTACTGGATTAGTTTTTAACCCCCCCCCCCCCTGTTTCTACTCGCGAAAAGTTACCGCTAAGTTTATCGATCCTGCCTTACAATGAGTATAATCCAGCGTGACGTGGGTCACTGAACTTAACAATAAGATTATAACGGCTGGTTGCAGTCAGCACGCAGGTATCGCTTTAAATGAGTGACCTTGCCGATTTCTAACCCACGCAAAGATCGATTTCAGGATGTCAACCTTGCGCTAAAACCTTACGAGAAGTTAGCTGGCAGCCATGATGGCGAAGTAGGTGGATTGTTCGTAATTTTCTCTATAATATGATGCCAAATGTGACATAATTGGTCCCCAAACAGTGATTTTAACAACTTTCGTGACTTTGCTTCTTGTATCTATTCACTTGACCGGACTAAAATTCGTACGATATTTTAAGAGCAATTTCCGTACTAACGGAATCTTAAGCTTTAATTTCATATCAAAAACATTGATGCCCGACTTCTTTTTTGATAAGAAAAATCGAGTTTGGTTTTCACCGATTTTCGGTCAGAAAACGAAACTTTCGATCCCCCGTTAGGCCTCGCCAACTTGATTTTTAGTTCCCCGTAACACGCCCGCGCTTCATTTTCATGCCCGCGTTTGAATTCATTATTGAAATTTTTGAAGAAAAAATACCGTTTTTCCAATGAAAACGTCCGAATTCATGCATTTTGTGTGATGAAAATGTGAAATGTTTATTAATTTTGACCAGAATAGCCTTTCTGTAAAAAAAATATCATATGACATTGTGTAGCGCAGAAGGATCGATTTCGAACCCCGAATCTCCCGCTCCCAAAGCGAGCTCTTTACCATCTGAGCTATCAAGCAAATCTGAATATAATCGTGAGATTTAAACACTTGATCAACAACCCATCGACGCTACGAAATGAATTTAGATCGAGACAAGATTCGAGGAGCTATTTTATAAGCATTCACTTGACCGGACTAAATAATTGTATAAAATTATAAGCATGTTTCTAGTTACAAAAGACTATGAATATTATGATACGATGGATAAAATTGATGCCTGATTCTTCAGAAGCGACTTTTTTACCGTGAATTTGGCTTTAGTTTCGTCAAGTTTTTCTTGAATTCGGGTTTGTCGGATTGCAATCATTTGCACCGAAAATACAACATGTCATGAAGTTCACAGATAATATTAGATAATATTATTTGCATAATATGCCTTTTTACTATACAATTTCATGGCAAATGTGTTTGAAATGTGTGATTATAATCATGAAAAGAGCTCGTTTACATCGTGCTATTACGAGGTCAACTATGACTGCGAAGCCGTAACACTACGGGTGAGTACTTCCGGGTCGCTTTGCTGGGTTAGAAAAGGAACGACTTTTCGCGTGGCTGTGCATACTGACTGGTTGTTTCTACTGGGAAAGTTTCCGTTAGTTACCGGTAACAACGGGCAAACTTACCAGCAATTTAGTTCCCAGGAGAAACACGCTCATATACACGTTCCCATGACTGAGATTGTTGACCTCTCGCCTCTGTTCATAACCTCTGTGCATCGTTCGTCTCCTTATCGAGATAGAACATAACAAATCAGCCATCACTGATCACGTGGCTTGGGAAAATAATGTCATTGACTGGGATGGAGCGGGGTAGCGGGGTAGCGGGGTAGAGGAGAACAGAAAGGCATTGGATACGGGAATCTATATCGTTCTAGATTTAGCTAAACTAAACGAGATAAATCGGATAGATAGTAGGAGAGGGAAACTCGGGGAGAACTATATATATATGTTTCCAACAGGAAATATAGAGTAGTACGTAGACGCAGCACCATCCAAGTGTTGCACAAGATATGTCAAGACATTACACTGCTGCCTGCGCGGAATATCAGAAGACATTCGAAAGGCCCACGACTAAGAGATCCAGGGCAACAAGGCGTCGAAACGACAGACGGAAATAAGTGGAAATTCGACGCTGAGACCAATTATGGCGTATAATCAAAAAGATGCAACACTGTTTGCTACATGATGACTGAAAACCTTGGGAACTGTACCAAGTAATGATGAAGAAGTAAATCCAGTCAGCGATATCTAGTCATCTCGCGTCATATCCCCGAAGATCCAGTACTCCTGCTCTCTGGAAACGATTGCTTAACAACGTTGTTCATAAACAAAATGTTGGAGCTGTGAACAATTTGTATGGAAATCACCAAACTAGCCCTAGAATATAATTATACTAGCGGCGTACCCTCGCTACGCTCGGGCACTCGCTAGCTAAGTATTATTATCTAAATTAGATACCTTCATTATTTGTAGCAAAATGGGCATAGATAATTAGTTCAAAATTGTAGATCCCAGAATTTTTTTTTTTTCATTTGAAATAGACTTTGTTCACAGAAATCTGAGTTTTGTGAAATCTTTGAATCTCTGACCCAATTTCAATACCCCATTTAGGAGGGAAACAATGTTATTGTTACTCCATTTGTTGGAAGTGGCTCAACTTTCATTTCATTCAACCAGCATACTTATTATAGGCCTATAGGCTTTTTAAGCCTGGCCCGAGCATTTTGCTTGAGCCTGGTCTCTTCAGGACCCAAGCGTGCGTCCGTACGGACCGACGGTATAAACAAACGAACAACAAACAAACAAACCACCCAAATGTGCAGTACCAACCCCATACCCCATATAGTGTAGGCCTATACATGGTATAGAAGATAGTAGTGTGCGGTTAGTCGTCAACATGATCAAAGCGTAGGCTATTGTGAAATAGCAAGAGGTCCTTGATACTCAGGTGCCCTTAATCCTAATATCGGTGCCACGGCGCCCTTAATAATCCAGGGGTCTTAATATAAGGCCTACCCAGAAACGCTAAATATTATTATCCCATAATAAGACATGACATTACCACTCTGGTAGGCCCTACCCTATACATCCTTAAAATCCAGTTATCACAGGTACCCTTAATATTCCATACTCCATGTACCCAGTGTACCCTTATAATTCAGACAGGCCTACCCACCCCATGTGTTCATACACACGGCGTGTAGGCCTATAATATTTCACAACCCCCTTCGCGGACGCACGCCCCCCCCCCCCCCCCCCCCCCCCCCCCCCTATAAGTTGCCAAGTCTCTCATAGAACACATATATAGAACACGCCGCCGCTGTATTAAATAAATTTAGGTCCGCGACGCCACTGGGTTTTTTTAGTGGTTTTATTAAGTTTTATAGTGGGTCTTTCATAGTTGGCGGGAGGTGGGTTCTCACCATGATCACTTTGTACCCACCCAGTTCAGTGTTAGCCCTCCGTTTATTTTATTTTTCGGTCTATTGACATTAAATTATTTCTCCAGTAGGACTATTTCTGCATGCATATTTTGCTCTAACAGATCACTTTGTACCCACCCAGTTCAGTGTTAGCCCTCCGTTTATTTTATTTTTCGGCCTATTGACATTAAATTATTTCTCCAGTAGGACTTTCTGCATGCATATTTTGCTCTAACAGTTCCTTGTTTATTTACATGCCTATCCCCCATGTATAATATGATATCACGGTTATCTGGCCTATCTATGTTTTTATATAGCGCGCCCTACCCGAGGCCCGCATTGTGGATGGGTCCGCGATTGGACTGAGTCCTATGAGGCACTGTCGTATAAACGCATTTTCCCTGTCACTATGTTATCCTGGATGCAGGCCTACGGTTTGCGCCTTATACGGTTTGCGCCGGCCTTGCTCCCAGTTCCTTCAAAGGGGTTCCCGTATACCCTGGCTATATGATTGACTTTTTGTTGTTGTCTCATCATGCCGTTTTCTTGTACTATAGGGTTTGCACTATCATGACTATGGAGCAACGGATGCTTGCCGCCTTTACTCTACCACATAACAAACTACGCTTTGCACCACTAACGCGTGTGCACCTACGCGTGTTCCGGTATCGCCCGATAACGCGTGCACCGGCAATCGGCGCCTGACTACGCGTAGGCCGGCAGCAAACGCTTGAACACGCGCGCGCCGACAATCGCCCGATTACGCGAGTTGTGCGCCGGCCATCGCCATGGCGTGCTCAGCGTATACGCGGCGCGTAGCAATAACGTAGCAACGGGCTAAAAAAACCTCGAATTTCACGAAATCTAACCCAAATTTAAAAAATCAAACATAAACTGGTTCGTCGTGGGACCCATACGCACTCGCACAGAAAGTTTGAAGTCAATCGAAGGTGCGAAAAGGGGGAGAACATCTCCGTACAAGAATGGGCAACTCCGTATTATATATAAGATAGAAAGCGAGAAACTTTTTCACTGACAGACTGCAGTAGATGAAGGACACAAGAGCAGGTATCTCGGTTAGTCAGTGGCGTAACTAGGTCATCAAATGGGGGGGGGGGGGGGGGGGGGGGGCCGGGGGCGGTTGGAGAGGTATATGACCAGGGGCATAACCAACTATTTGTTTGTATACATAATATAGAATTGGTCATTTCATTTGGGGGGGGGGGGGGGCATCAGGGGGCGAGCCTTCTGGCAGGTTGTTCCTCCCTCTAGTTACGCCACTGTATATTGGATTGCAAAGAATGTAGTGCAAGACAGAAAAGACAAGGCGAAACCATTGGCCTAAATAATCATGATATGACTTTATCAAACCCCATAGATTCCCACGAGCAATATTATATCTATCAATTTTTAATTGTTATCAACAAAAAAATCGGTGTTATATTACAAATTTGGTTATGTGCGGTTCTCCGGGATCAATCATCTGAGAGTCTGAAAAAGACAAGCAGCTCTCAGAAGAGGTGAATTTCGATGACGATGAAAATGTAAATAGATTGTGTCACACCCTAAAAAATGCCAAGTGTCAATGGTATAGTTGATACCGGGAGTTGATATGTATGCTTCAAATTGAATTGTTAATTGGATAGTATCATAAATTGGATTACTTGATATTCCAGAATTGTTTATGATGAACCAATACTCGGTTGTAACGTCGCGAAATCAGTACCCGTGGACAGAGTGAAATAGGACAGACTTTGTTCAAATAGCTGTTATTTTGCAACCGTAAGGTTATTTGTAGCGATTTTTTTAGCATAGATGGTCAAGATCATATAGTTGATGAATATTGATTTTTTTTAATTTTTAAATCTACAGAATTTAAAAAAAAAAATGGCTTAAAAAACTGTCAACGTTTTATTGAACCACCCTGTAGAGTGCATGTACAAGTACGAGAGTGGTTGAATATTTCTAAGCGGGCAAATATAGCGAGCTGAAAAATGCCAACGAATTCATCTTGGTATTGAATGTATTGAAAATTAAGCTACTAAGAAAGTTGATAACTACGTTTGCGAGTTGTAACGCCCTCATTGGTGAGAGTTTGATTGGAAATGCGGGGGTGTGTGGAAGAGACATGGGGGCGCGCGTGTGTGCATTTAGTTACCCTTAATCCGTCTTTTTAGCCAGTGGTTTATGAAAAAAATAGAAGGCGGCTTAATACTTGATGATTGGTCGTTCAGCTAAATGCAAAATATGTAAATTGCAGGCGTGAAACTCCCCAGTCAAACCGAAGTTTTAATGTTGAACTGCCGAGAACGTTCGCAGTACGCTTATGTATTCAAAATCACTCCAGGCCCATTGCAGCGAAGTTCCCGGAGTAGGTGGGTCACTCAGCATAAAGAGAGTTGTTGGGCCACCGTCCGTGGCACAATTATTGATATTACTCAATGTTCACTTCATTTCTTGGTTCGTATCTCATAGGAAAGTTTCTCAGACATTTATATAGATTCAACATTTATATTAATTTCAGTAGGTCAATGGTTTCTTGAGATACCGTATGTTAAAAAATGTTAGTTTTCAATATTTAGTCGATAATCGATCATTAAAGACATTTAATGATTGACATTTGAATGCATTTTTCAATTTCTCGTCAAATGTTTAATAAGATGAAAGTGTTAGATTTGCAACAGACACGTGTTTTTAAAGAAATATCAACAACTGTGCTATGGACAAACGCACGTAGGCCTATACCTTGGACCCCAAACTCTGATGAAGGCCGGCTACGCATAACGCGTTGACTTTTTGTTGTTGAAAAAGGGGTGTTTTTTAAATTGCGTCACGATAATATAGGGGAAGATTTTTAGATATGTGACTGCATTGGAGAAAAAGAAGGATATTTAATGTAGTAAATTTGAAATGTTTTTACCCGAATATATTTTGTTTTGATTGGTTTCCTCATTGTTTTGAGTTAAAGGTATATTATGTCATCTTTCCAGGGTACGCCCTCAACATCGAAAAAAAAATAGAAAGCAGATTTTCTTGCAGATTTACATTTCTGATCATAAATCATGCATACATTCCAAGTTACAGGGCGATACGATTCTTAATTACTTCAAAATCATGGTTTTAGAGTGAAAATAAACTGTCAGAATCCTGACACTTTATATTTTTCACTCTAAATTCACTCTAAAACCATGATTTTGAGGTAATTAGGAATCGTATCGCTCTGTAACTTGGAATGTATGTATGATTTATGATCGGAAATGTAAATCTGCAAGAAAATCTACTTTCTAAAAAAAATAATGAATAGAGGGCGCTCTCTGGAAAAGATCACATAATATGCCTTTAATCCTCGTATAGTTATGCCATTATAGGAGATTAATTGAGTGTAGACACCTTCTAGGGTCGGGTTTACGTACGGTATGCGTTATACGCCATTTAGGGTTCCAATATAGTTTTGTGATTTACGCCATTTTTAGAGTCCATTTCTGAGGTTCATTGACGAGCATAGGTAGGAAGGTAGCCGTTTGATAGGCAAGTTACCCCGGGGGCGAAGCGGCTCCAGACCTCAGACCACACCTCCCTGCTCAGACGGTTCACATCGCTTCAATCGAGTGGATGTTTGTTTGTTTTACACGGTCGGTCCGTACAGACACACACTTGGGTCCTGAAGGGACCAGACTCAAGCAAATTGCTCGGGCCAGGCTTAAAAAGCTATATAAGCATGCTGGTTGAATTATTATTAAAAACAGCCACTCCCAACAAATAAAGTTAACAATTTTGCTGTCAGCCTTCAGACATGAGAAAAGAATAGTCTTGATCCAATCTCATTTATGCCACTGGCTAAAACAATTTCACATGTAGATGCATCTCTTTATGTAGTCGGCTAAAATCACTGAATACTAACTAAAACTGCGAACAGCTGAGGACGTACTCCTTGGTTGAGCCTTTAAGCCTTTGTCGTGACCTGGTGTGGAAAATGTGATTTACAAATTCTATTGACAATTGAGTGGGCCTGTTTGCCTAGATTTGTATGTTGTTCATCCCATCATTCCCACACAAACATCTGCCGCTCTAGAATACACGACACACGAAATAAAATCAATTACTTTACCATGATTGCGACGCCATCACGTTGATCTAGAGCAAAGTATTATTGGAAAACTACACCGCGTCATGAGTTTTGTTCCTTGGGCATTATGTGATCGGTGTGTAGGTCATATTTTGATAACAGATATAATGTTCGGTTAGCTTCAATAATAAAAGAGACGTCACAAAAACGCAGACAGTTCTACAAGAATGGTGACAATCCTTAATGTTTTATTTCATTAACTTGATAATTGACAACTTTGGTCCACTTTCAATTTCTTTTACATCAACGTAATTTGTGTCATTTTGGGTGGTGGGGCAACGTAACATGTCAATTTGGATAGTCGAACAACGTAACATGTCAATTTGGCTAGCAAGAGTTTTAACACGTAACGATAAGAATTCAACATGTTCATGGCCCTGTCACACCTAAGGCGATCGGGCCAGCGATTGCACTGTGCTGAAAAATATCAAAATATGAATAACACGCAGTGAGAGCGCGAAAAACTATCAATTTTTATGATTGTTAATTTGGGGTGTCTAGTAGTCAACATCTATTACTGACATTGTGCTATAATTACAGTGGTGGACTTGTCTAGTTCATTATCTTATTTATAGTTCTTAACACTTTTGTTTTTATATTTTGTCCCTGATGAAGGGTGGTATATCCACTTGAAACGTCGGTCTTTATTGTTACCATATATCTTTGTTGTTTCATTGCACAGCAATTTTCATTGCTTGTCACAGTGCATTTCCGTGTGTTATTGTTTTTTACGGTTATTTATCTGTTTTATCGCGTTATTCTCCCTTTGTTATTACCTGTTTCCCCACACCCTGTTGGTATATCTTACTTTTACTCTTAGTATCAATTTTTAAATCAAGCTTGTCACTAAAACCCTTTCACATTCTGCTCCGATCACTATTACTGCAATAAAATGAACTGTGAGCTTCTACATTTTCCTAGAAAGTGTCGGTTACCAGCAAACATTTCATTTCAAACGAGTGGAAGAGATAGTGTATACGTTCAAGTTTATTTCACAAATGCAATAAGGTTAAATCTTGAAAAGCTCAGAAGTATGAAGAATTTTTATAATAAGTGCAAAGTTCACCACATAGAAAACTACATCACTCTCGTTTCGGCTACATAACTAGCCTCGTTTTAGGATCAAAAGATTTCGCACGGTCAAAAGATTTCGCACAGTCACAAATAATCGCACAGTTAAAAAATCGCACAGTAAAAAAAAAAAGCACTGTCAACAACAAATGCCCAATCCAGGACAATCCGCGGCCCCACCGCCCCCCCCCCCCCCCCCCCCCCCCTCCCTTTGGCGCACGCTACGCAAGCACACCTCACCGACAATTTTTTTACAGAATTGTTATGGTCAAAATCGCAAATGTACCGAGGAAAGCTCGTTTGTGCCGACAGATTTGAAGAATGGGACAGATTTTGCCGACAGATTTGATTAATGGGGGGGGGGGGGGTCCCCCTACACCCCCTTTTGGGACAGGGAGGGAACAACAGAATGAGTCAGTGCAAACAACTCAATTATTGATCCTAACATTGAGGCCACGCGTTCAACCTAGACAGACCAAACAACTGGGGTCGTGTGCCATGAGTTGGGACCACTTTGTGTGACATACCGTATATAACCAGCATTTGACACGTTTTTATCTGGATTTTATCTCTGATATACAGGGCGCCATCTCGCGATCAAAACGTCTTTTAAAAGTTTAATCTTAAAGGCACTTCCGAATCTCAAATGTTTGCCCCGGGCAAAAGTCACTACCCGAGATCCGCGTACACGTGTGATAAAACCCATGATGCAATACTGAAGAGTGGCTACAAACATCAAATGTGAACGAAATCCGTGTCTAGAAATGTTTCTAACAGTCATTTTATTTATTTCAATGAAACAAGAGTTACAATCTGAAGCACCATCAAATCAATTTTTAAGCGAGAACCCTATGTTAAAAACATACAAAACTATAAATTTTAAAAGCATTATTAACTTCCAATTTATGGGATAGTAATCGTGTTCACAAACGATATTTGAATCTATTTATGTTGTAACAACAGTACTACAGTGCGCCGTTGGCTCAATCGGTAGAGCATTGGGTAAATGATCGAAAGGCCGGTGGTTCGAATCCCACCCAGAATGTTTTTTTGTCTTCGTTAGTATCATATTAAATTTAGTAATTTTATGTTGGGTTTGTTTATCGTTCGCCATAATATTTGTGAATCCACGGACAAGATACTTTTAATTTGAATGATTGTCTAAATTCAATAATTTGAATGCAGTTCAATTTTTACTTGTTCATGGTCAGCGTTGCGTAAATTGAATTATTGAGACCCTGTAGCCCCATTGTTACACAAATAATCTGGGAAAGGCCAATTGTGCCATTATGAAAAGAGTCGATCGTTTCGTCATTGAATCGATATTCTGATTTCCCACGTTTAGGCCTACATGATCGTACGGTCATGTGCATGTACCAACATATTATCTGTTTGTCATGTTTGTAGCTTCGTTGAAATAGACCCAGTCAGATGCTAGGGGGGGGGGGGGGGGGGGGGGGGGGGGGGGGTACCGCGCCATTTTGCGATATTTTGCGAAAATGATCGTGGTTATCACGTGATACGTATCGTTGAAAAATAATTTACACTGTTTTAACGAAATGCACTGTGGGATTGTGTTACCAGCCTAAAATCAAAGAGGTCGCAAACCCGGTCGCAAACCCGGTCGCAAACTTGCTTTTAATTGAACCTAGCTACAACAAGCCAAAGTGACATCTCTGAATGTATATTAATAAAGTGTGCAAAGGAGAAATTGTTGGGCACACTGTAAAATGGTTTTACAACAAGTTTTGCTATCATTAATCAAACTGAACTCAAGTTAAATCACTTATTTTTCGAGCAATAATATTAATATATAATTGTTTACGCACTTTAATTGTTTAGATACAAAGTTAAATAAGACATTTATGATAGATAAATAAATAAAAAGAAAACTATAAACGCCTTTATAATTGAAAAAAAAATGACATAACAATGATGTTACATTAATCCACCATCAAGTTTAAAAAATAGAAAAATAAAAGGATAACAAGGAATATTCGAAAATCGAACCCGTGATTTCCGATTGCCAACGACATGGCCAACCTATGCACGCCACAGAGATCCACGAGGTTGTGATAGTTTTATTATTTAACCATACAGATGATGCCGGCAGGCTAAGCAAATCCAGCATATAAAACAAAAGTGCTCCTAATGGGGCTCGAACCCACAACCTTTCGCTCCCAATGTCGACGTTCTATCCACTACACTAACCGTGCTAATTTAGAAAAATCTTTGTTAAATAATACATTCCCGGCCGCCACTCTGTTCAAAGGCACAAACAAGTGGACTTGTTTTTAAGCTTTTTTGCAATTCTGAGGTGTGTGGATCGTGTTTTTTAATTAAATTGGTTATATATCCGTCCATTTTAGAACATCTGAAATTTAAAGGGCACCCACACACCCGGGAAAGTATGATACCAAGGGCATATATTTTGCACGTAAATCCAATACAAAGGTTCAGAAAATCGACCAAAATATGACGTCAGACCATTGCTTCGGGACAAAATGGCGCGGTACCGCCCCCCCCCCCCCCTAGTCAGATGCCAACGGTTGTTTTCGCTTGAAAAGAGGATGTCGATCTTGTGCAATTCAATATACCAAAATGTCAGCCTATACAATGCCAACATCAAGGCATTTAAATGTGGTTCAACGCCATGTGACTAGGGGATTTTTACTAAGGGGAGCAATAAAATATTAATCCATTATTTTGATACATGTATGCTTAAGTCATGTTTGCAGGGACCGTGCTTCTTCTTGAAAATGCCATTTTCTGAAGAAGATGTTTTTGTCATTACTGAAAATAAGGTATATTTCCTGTGGCCCTGACCCCTGTCTCATTAAAAGCTTTAAATTAATAACCTGTTATGATCATCGATGTATTGCTCTTTACATTGAATCCAAAACTAGCTTGCAGCGTCACCGTTTTCACATTTAAAATACAATTTAGAAACTGGGTTCAATTTGGCTAAAGTGTCGTCGAATACTTAATAGATTACCACTACAATATGTAGAGAACACATCAACACGTCATTGAGTAGTTATGGCCGAGCGGTTACGACTATGGACTAGTAATCTAATGGATTCTCCCCTCCTCGGTTCGAATCCTGATGAATACCTTTTGTTCGAAAAACGGTTAAGTCTCTGTGTGTTGGAAAATGGCGTATATTTTTACTGTAGGTGAATAAAAGTCGTGGCCCTGACCCCTGTCCAAAAATGTATTACAAATAAACATATTTTTGATTAAGTGTAATACGTTAGGAACATTTCTTGTGCACAAAGTTTTGCTACGACGTCTAAAAATCATCAAAATTATGATATTTACGATCGCATTGAAAATGCATCTTTATCGACTCCAAAAAAGTAACAAAAATCATGTTTTGTGTGAAATCGGAAAAAATGTCCTAAATAAATAGGACTTCCCCTTCAAAATGAGCCTAAGATGATCACAATTAATGGAGGCAATCAGGGGCGTAACAGAGGTTGGTTGTCAGGGGGGGGCACAGCCCAAGAATTTCCTGGTTAGAATAATTCCGTCCCGGTATATTCGTAAAAGGTTGCCCCAAATTTGTTATCAGTCAGTCACCTCGTGAATTTCATGTAAGTGGGGGGGGGGGGGGGGGGGGGGGGGGGGTAGGATCACAACATTTCGCACGGTCACAAAATTTCGCTGTGCCCCCCCTGCCCCCCGGCTGTTACGCCACTGGTGGCAATCCGCCACAATCGCGAGTTGTAAATGACCCAATTTATATTTGTTTTCTTGAAATCTCGCTTTACTGGCGGGCCGGGGCGGACAAAATAGACGGTCTTTTCATGCCTTGACTTCTGACTACAAACAGATCAGATGGGAAATAAGAATCGATTCAGCGACGACTGACTTCTTTCAATAACAATTGGCCTGATAGATTATTGCGTGAATAACCATGGTGTAACAATGGGCGGGGTATTGCAATAATTCAATAAACGCAACGCTAAGCATGTATTGAACCTATACATGTATATATGTACATGCACCCCCATGATTGAAGTGATAGTACATTAGTAGGCCTACATTCAAATTAAAACCTCATTGAATCTATAAGAATATCATACTATTAAATAAAATAAAAAGTATCTGGGATCAAAATAATATTATGATTGAACGATATTAAAATAATCTCTACATTTACTAAATATAATAGTAACGGGAAAAACAAAACATTCTCTGTGGGATTCGAACCCACAGTCTTCAGATTATAAATCTGACGCTCTACCGATTACGCTAACGGAGCACTGAATGATAATAGTTGAACAGACATAAATTCAAATGATGGTTAAACACTATCCTATAAATAGGAAGTTAAAATGCTTTATATTTCTATTTTTGTATGTATTTAACATAGGGTTCTCGCCCAATAAATGATTTAATGTTGTTTCAGATTATAATCGTGGTTTCATTCAATTGAATAGAATGACTTTTCGAAACATTTCTAGACATGAATTTTGTTCGTACATTTTGCTGTTTGTAGCCAATCTTTCGGTACGCGAGCTATCAACACATCATGGGGTTTATAATATGATGTATACGCGGATCTCGGGTATGTAGCGAGTAATGTAACTTTTGCCCGGGGCAAACATTTGAGATTCGGAAGTGCCTTTAAGATTAAACTTTTAAAAGACGTTTTGATCGCGAGATGGCGCCCTGTATATCAGAGATAAAATCCAGATAAAAACGTGCCAAATGCTGGTTATATACGGTATGCTAAAAATGGAAAAATCTCATAGATTTTCTTTAAAACATTTTTACCTTGATTTTTTTTCGAAAATCGAGGTACTGTATCTGTATCACTAGGGTCAAAACGTGATTTTCCCTTAAAACGCCCTTGCAATTTAGTGAAATGACGACGTAGGATCGTCAGAATTGGTCAACATATTACTTATGACCCATAATGACCGTACGCATATATAATAGTTCTGTTTTTAGAATCAAAAAATATTTGGGGTCACTAGGGGTCAAAATGTCAATTTTCACTCCTTTCGCTCTAAATGCTTCTTGTCTCACAGGAAATGACTGATGACCGTCACAATTGGTCAAAAGATTCCTTTGGTCCATGCACATATATATAGGCATCTCAGCAATTGAAATTGACATTTCATATGGGGTCACTAGGGGTTATTGACCTATACAGGGGTAACATTCATGACTTTCTCCGATTTTAATTGGACTTGTTGCACATTATGTCTTTCGATAAGACGAGAAAAAAGTCAATCATGACCTTAGGGTCAAAGGTCAGAAGGAGGTCACTAGGGGTCATTGACTTATGCAGGGGTAAAATTCAATACTTGATCCGATTTAACCGGAGTTGGTGCATATTGTGGGCATCGATGAGACAAGAAAAAAGTCAATCATGACTTTGGGGTCAGAGGTCAAGAAAAGGTCACTTTTTACCTTTATTTTTTCGAAAATCGAGGTACTGTAGAAGCATTTTGTAGATGGGTTTGCTAGAAAGAAAGAAGATGGAAGAAAGAAACAGTACAGATATATCTGTACTGTTTCTTTCTTCCATCTTCTTTCTTTCTAGCAAACCCATCTACAAAATGCTTCTTCTCCTACAGTTTACATGCTACAATCACCAGACTTGGTCAGTAGGACCCTCTACCAGACCTTCATATAGGGTCCTCACTGTTTGGGATCAACGGTCATAGGGGGATCACTAGGGGTCAAAACGTGATTTTCCCTTAAAACGCCCTTGCAATTTAGTGAAATGACCTAGGATCGTCAGAATTGGTGAACATATTATTACTTATGACCGTACGCATATATAATAGTTCGGTTTTTAAAATCAAAAAATATTTGGGGTCACTAGGACCATGATCAACATGAATGGGTGAAAACTGAATGACAATAAAGACAAATTATCCATTGTGTGGTAAGATGTAGAGATATCCACCATTGATTGTCTTAGATGCAGAGAATATGAATAGCGATGACGAGGAAGAGGTAGATATGATGTACAGTGATAATAAGGGAGATGATTAGTTACATATATTATTTCTAATAACATAACTTTCGAAGGGGGAAGTCACCTGAGAGTGATTTAGACAACAGCAAGAAAATATAACAACCGACTGTTCAGGATGCAGAAGAAGAGCAACTGTTACAGGGGGAGAGAAGAACAAGCTTACGGATAGAGTCGGAGATCATCGAAGATCGAAGATCTTAATCTTACGAGGAAGAGATCGTAAGATTGACTGCGTTAATGTGATCACAAATGGGTAGAGAATTTACAGCTTACCAATCACTTACATTGAGAAATGGAGGCAACCTGCATACATTACAGAGATGGGCAGAAATAACCAGAAGCACTACAAAAATAGTGTTTTGGTCATCTTGAAGACGATACGGCCTACAACTGAAACGACTCACCACCTCAGTGTAGTTATAACCAAATATCATAGGGAAAAAGCACTCCAGACATGGAAAAACTCAAACACTGTACCGAGAGTGTTTAGGGAAGAAGAAAAGGAGGTCCAGATGTAATGGAGTTAAAGAGTTAGAGCTAAAAAGTGGTATCGCATCCTTAATGAAATGGGTAGAGGTTAAACTGCCAAATCAAGTAGGATCAGAGACTGATTAAGACATGATCATGAAAGAGCAGAGGAAGTGCTTGAGCAGTCGGGTTATGTAAACGAGGAAGAAATGCTGATCTACCTCCCGAAACAAGGCCAGTGGCCGCAATAGGTTGGGACTCTGTCGTGCAAGTTGGCTTATCATGGGAAAAGCTCCTGTATGTATGGACCCCAGAATTTCTGGCATTTCCAGATTAATGCCATTCATGAGCAACTCTCGGCACCATCTAACCTAAGACTCTGGGGCAAGACAAATGTGAAACTGAACTGTGCGTTGTGCCACCAAATCTCATCATTATTACCCAGAATCTCATCATTATCACCCAGAATTTCTGGCATTTCCAGATTAATGCCATTCATGAGCAACTCTCGGCACCATCTAACCTAAGGACTCTGGGGCAAGACAAATGTGAAACTGAACTGTGCGTTGTGCCACCAAATCTCATCATTATTAAATTGACAGTCCCATCAGAAGATAACCTTCCAATGCCGCATTCGCCAGAAAGAAACATAAATACAAGACCTTGTCGCAGCATACTGCGAAAATAATTGATGATCTGTGAACTACTTTCCTGTAGAAGTTTGGAGCAGTGGAATATACAACAACACGTCCAGCAAATGGCTAACGATTTCTTATTGAAGGTAATCTGTCATCAAAATTCTCCCATAATTCCGGACGAGAGCGATCTCAAGGAATGCACTCTTTTACTACAGATAAGATAAGTGTGTAAAAAGTATGTTAACCCCTGACGTCACAATCTACCAATGAACAGAAAGATAATTCCTATTATTTAAAAATGTACACAACAAAAGTAAAGGTCAATATATTCTGGCTTGAAATCTGGTGCATATCGTTATGTTTACTGCGAATGAATGATGGGAGAGTGCGCTGTATGCATTTTAGGTATGAACCCGGTGACTAAAACAAAACAAAATAATGCGGCCGTTCACATTTTTTGCTGATTGTTCACCGTGCTGGACTCTGGTGGTTTTTTTATTAGACGGTACGTGGCCGCCCAGACACCCCTACATGTGAGAGGCCCATTACAGACACACTAAAGATGCCCGTTATGCATATGCTATCTTCAAGATTTTTGACCATTTCTGCAAATCATACCTTAAACGTACGTTGACAGTTAGATGTAATATCATGAACTCAAAGTGAGTCTATTGAGACTATTGTATACATGACTATATTCATGCTCTTTCGTTTTGTCAATTATTGTATGTATACCGTATATTATGAACGCACCATCGGGTAGACGAGTGCCACTGTTGTAAAAGTGTTTGTTCAAATGAATAAATAAATAAATAAATAAGTAAATAGAATAAATGGTATACTTAACGAGATGTATGAAAATACTGTGAAAGGACAGATAGTGAGATCTCGAACAAGATGGTACGAAGAAGGAAAAAAAAGTAGTGCGTATTTTCTTGGTCTCGAAAAGTTTCACGCGATAAAAAAGTCTATCACAAAACTCAAACTACCTGATGATTCCTAGCTTACAAACAATCAGACATTATGAAGGAAGAAGAAAGGTTTTACACAAATCTATACACAAGTGCTAATGTTGATGGTGACAATATTAAAGGGTATTTGAATACTACAACCTTTACTGATATTTTAACCAAAGAGGAACAAAGTAAATGTGAAGGTTTATTGACGTATATTGAATGCAAAGAAGCAGTAGATTAACTAAGACTGGGTAAAAGTCCAGGTTGTGATGGTATTCCAGCAGAATTTTATAAGGTGTTCTGGAATTGTATAAGTAGCTTGGTGGTTAACTCATTAAATTGCTGCTTCGAAAAAGGCCACATTTCATCCAAGAGCAATTATCAGTTTAATTTACAAAAAAGGCGACAAACTTCAATTAAAAAACTGGCGCCCAATAAATGTTTTGAACACTGACTACAAAATCATGTCAGTGGTTTTGGCAAATCGTTTGAAGAAAGTTGTAAGTAAAATCATACATACAGATCAAACTGGTTCCATAAAAGGTAGATTTATTGGTACAAATATAATATTAATCGATGATGTTATTAATTTATGTATAAATGAGAATAGATCGGCTACGATTTGTTTGTAGATTTCGAAAAAGCTTTCGACACCGTCGAATGGAACTTTATAGTTCAAACATTACAGAAGTTTAATTTTGGACCATCGTTTATCAATTGGATTACAGTAATGTATAATAGTATTGAGAGTTCTTTTTTAAATCTTGGTTGGAAATCAAAGTTCTTTAGATTGAGCAGAGGTTTGCGTCAGGGCTGCCCGTTATCTGCACTCTTGTTTGTTGTAGTCTCCGAAGTCTTAGCTTTGAACATAAGACAAGATTAAAACTATCTCAGATATTGTCAATGATGACAATGACGAAGAAAAATGTGGAGCTCGTATTAGCCAATTTGCTGACGATACAACTCTTTTCTGCTCAACGAAAGTATCTCTTGATAGCATGTTGAAAATCATTAATACATTTGGATATTTTGCAGGACCAAAAATGAATGTGTAAAAAACTCAAGGTTTAGCATTTGGTCACTTTGTAAAACATAACTCTGTAAAATGGCCAACTGAAAATGTTAAGTCTCTTGGTGTTTATTTTGGACACAATATGATAGAATGTTACAAGAGCATTTGGTTAGAGAAAAAAGATCGACTAATTCGAATCTTGAACTCATGGTATGGAAGAAAGCTAACGCTCTATGGTAAAGCAACTATTATAAAATGTCTTGGTATATCCAATTTAACATTTTTAATGTCTTGTCTACCCGTTCCTGAAAACTTCACGAATGAAGTGGACTCAATTATTTTCAATTTCTTATGGAATAAAAAAACCGGAGAAAATAAAGAGAAAGACTCTCATTCGAAATTACAATATGGGAGGAATAAAAATGTGTGATTTTAAATTTCAGTGTATAGCTTTGAAATGTATATGGTTAAAACGTTATAAAGGGTTCAACAAAAGAAAGTATACACTTTGTTTATGTCATTTTGAGTAACATTCAATTTTTGTTTTGACCAAACAGGCTAGATAGGCATTTAGATGAATCTTTTAGGCATCATTTGATACCAAATTTGCCCCCTAACAACAAAGATAAACCATGATTAGCACCATTTAAAGAAAATTGGTCACTTTTCAAAAGTCACATTTTCAACGCACGCAAGCCGCGAGAAAATGCTGTGCGTGGCACTTTGAATGGCCGGGAATGAAATGGATATTGATCACACAGTGGGGATGCGTTAGGCTGTGCCTGAGTGAGCGGGCTATTTGATTATGGACAGGTAACATGTGGTCTTTTCTTCCCGCGTAGTGTATTGAAAATGTGACTTTTTAAAAAGTGACTAATTTTGTTGAATCTTAACTGTCACTGGTTTAATATATTGTTATTATGTTATATAACTATGTATAGAATATAGATGAATGAAAAATAAAAATAAATAAAAAAAGATCGCCATGGGCTCATAATTAGGCTTCATAAAGTAGTATGTATCAAATAGATATACACATTTGTTATGCAATGTGATTTTCTTCCAAAACTAAGGGACCGTTCATAAATACTTTGGTGGTGGGGAGGGGAGGGGCTATTACTGTAAGCGAAGACTAGAACGCAAAATGAAAAAGAGTGGCTTAGAAATAGACAAGCAACTTTTCAAAGAACAGTGTAAAATCTACCACCAAGCACTCGAGAGTTCCAAGTGTAAATATCACCAATATGAGGTTGCGAGTTCCGATGATAAGCAACTTTTTCGTTTCGTCAATAAACTGTGTTCAGCAGACTCTGGTATTGCCTTTTCTGAGCATTCTTCTGCAAAAGATCTCGCTAACAGCTTTGCAGCTTTCTTTCACAGTAAAATTTAGAAAATTCGGGACAAGCTAGACAATATCCATTTACCGGAGTCAAGTGCTGAAATTCCTGAAACTTGTATTAGTGCTTTTACTAGATTCTCACCTGTTACTGAGGAAGCAGTCCGTAAAGTTATACTTAATAGTGCAACAAAGTCGTGCAGTTTAGATCCTCTTCCCACCTGGCTACTCAAGGCCTCTCTTGATGTACTTTTGCCTTTCATAACTGAGATAATTAACTTGTCGCTCTCATCTGGAGTTGTTCCATCCGCTTTCAAGCTCTCTCACATAATGCCACTCTTGAAAAAGGCTAATCTTGATAAGAATGATCATCAGAACTATAGACCTATTGCTAACCTAATGTTCACCTCCAAGATTCTCGAAAGGACTGTTGCATCTCAACTCAAGACCTACCTGCATGATAACAAACTTTTCTCTGACGCGCAATCTGCTTACCGCTGTCATCACTCTACTGAAACTGCCTTGCTTCGCGTTCAGAACGATCTGCTACTTGCAATTGACAAAGGGCATGAAGCTGTCCTTGTGTTATTGGATTATTCAGCAGCCTTTGACACCATCGACCACAAAATACTATTCCAGCGTCTGAAAAACAAATATGGTATCTGTGGTACCGTCCTAAAATGGATCGTCTCATATCTTGACCAACGTAAACAAGCAGTAGTGGTTGATGGCTTTGTCTTTGATACTTTCCCCTTACCATGGGGAGTTCCACAGGGTTCAGTCAAAGGACCCCTAGACTTTATCCTTTACACAGGGCCGCTAAGTGATGTAATAAGTGCACATGATGGAATTGAACATGTTATCTATGCAGACGATACCGGGGACGATACCCAGTTGTATCTTATTCTTCAACCCAGTGAGCAATTGCATGATATCAAAAGACTTGAAGCGTGCATCTCAGATGTGAGATCGTGGGCAATAAACAACAAATTAATGTTGAACGATGCAAAAACTGAGGTTATTCATGTCAATTCCAAATTTCGTCAGACTCCAGCTCTTACACCCATGAACATCGGGGGTGCAGAAGTTGAAGCATCTTCATCAGCAAAAGACCTGGGTGTAATCAGACAATAACATTCAGATGAAACAACACATTCGGAACGTTTGTCGGTCTGCCGCATACGGAATATACAAAATTGAGAAACTGCGGAAATACGAGGGTCGTTCAATAAATAATGAAAGTGGTCATGGTATAGGATGCATGAGTGATTCTATTGATGAATAATAATTGAAATATGAACCTTTGTCTTTCAAACAATACCCTTTTGGATTGTTAGATACCTTTGGTTATGTAACGTCATTAACATAAACACAATAGGTTTCAGACACTGACTGAAATCTGTCAATTATTTGGCTGGATATGTAATATGTTGAATATGGGTTGATTGATACATTTGCGTATATCTCGGCAATGCAAGCATAAAAACAGATAACACTTGGCACATAGTTAGAACACACACTGATCTCTGTTTGACACTCTTTTTTAGATCTGAATTCCTTAATACAAACCAGAAGGCACCATCTCAAATACGCTTTTATTTAGCAAAATCCGCAATAATATACCTTAAAAAACAACAAAGGATAAAGAACAATGGAGGGATTATAATGTAGTAAATTGTTGTGGGATGTAAAGCAATAATAGTGGGGATTTCAAGAGGAGCTGTTCATAAAATTTCCTCAAACCATTGAAAATATGTGACGATTACTTTAACAATACATATGCGGCCGAGTGCACCAATGACGGGTAGCTGAAGAATAGCGCTACCTCGCTAGTAACTTAGGCGTAACCCAAAATTTTGAGAGCGCCAATGCGGGGTAAGCTACTAGGCTAGTAACTGGCGGGTAATTTACGCTAAATGTTATACCTGGCCGGACCCAAGAGTAAGTTGGGGCATAACGTTTTATGCCACAAGTCAGTCGATTCTAGCAGTAGCGTAAAATTTGTTGTGAACATTGGAGGGGATAATTCGCTGATGCTGAAAGACCAACTTCGCTTGCATGCCCAGGGGATGTATATTTGAAGTGGAATGTGACCCCTCATAAGCTGAAATATTTTATATTTTGAAAATCCATTCATGCAATTTGGTTTAGTCAAAATTTAGATCAACTCCTTTTGCCCATTCAAACACTAAACACTTGGGTCATATTTTGACCAAAATGTACTAATTGTCCAATGATCTTAAATAATGACTAAATAAATAAATAAATAAACTTATTATTGTTTTATTAATTAATAACTGAAGTTTCAACATTATTGTGAGTGGAATTGTAAAACTAGTAGAACGAAAAAAAGAAAGCATATCTTGCCGTGCGTTATCTGGGGATCGAACCGGGGTCCCAGCGGTTAAAAAGCGCAGGACAAGGTATCCACGCCACGGAACTATCTGTGTTACGAGATGTGTTATAATTGTATATAATTGTTTGCATCGGGTGCTTGTGTTTGTCATTAAAATTGTGCTTTTTGGTGCAATATTTGTGTGTGCCCCTCGCCCAAAATATGTTTGTAATGTCTTGATAGTCCTTATTTTTGAAAAAGCGTTGAACAAATTCGAAATTTTTGGCCAAAGAAATACCGTCATTTTTTTGTTCGGAACGCAGGCGGACTCAACGTAATTCTTTATGTTAATTATGTACACTCACCTATGACCTAGCGAGTGACGACACATTTTAAATATTACGGAGGACCACTCACGTCAGTATTATACAATAAACTATAGGTTAACACTTTGCATATGCGACAATTTATTTTGTAAGGGGACGATGCTGATTAATATGGATATTTACCTCGCTAGTTGCTATTCTGATGTTACTCGCCAGTTATGCTCTAAGAATTACATCGTTAGTAAGTTATGCTACAGTTAGAGCATAACTACTAGGGAGGTAGCTTACCTCCCTATTAAGTTACCCGTCATTGGTGCACTCGGCCGATAATATCTAGTAGCTCTAAAGATAATAGTAATACGAGAGGTTGTGGCAGCCATCTTTGATTGATACATTCATGCATATCTTCATTTTGACTATCACAATATTTTTACACATTGATTTAAGCATTTTTCATTATTTTTGATTATAATTTGAAGGCACAGTAAGCTTTTATCTGGTAAATTTCATGATTTTAGCAGTTTTTGGCCCAGTTAAGAATGCTCTGTCGTCTGCGCATGCGCATATTTTTTGCAGGTTTCGTGCGAATAAGTTCAGATAATTTGTTAACTATCATACGGAATCTCCCAAACTGGTTAATTGCTTGGATTTTTCCTAAATGGTTTGATTTTCCGCAATATTAGTGACTCACTGACTGGGCATTTTTCAATGAAAATTGGCTATTTGAAATACTGATATTTGTATACTTTTTATTCGATTGCCTCTCCTTACTTTTTCCTCTTATACTACATATATTAAATTACACAGGGATTAAAGTTATTGTCTTTTTTATCATACTTACGCGAAAAAAAATGGGATTTACCTGCTTCTGGTGTCATGTTATGCAATCTTCTTACCACATGTTTCATACAAACAATTCCAATTTCCCGCCAAATAACTGATTTAGTAGTGTCCCAAGTGTTCTTACTTTGAGACAATGCTATGACGTCATAGTTCACACTTATAAATCCATAACTGTATTGTTTGAAAGACAAAGGTTCATACTTTGTAGGCCTATTGATCACACTATCACTCAATAGAATCACTCATGCATCCCATACCATGATTACTTTCATAACTTACTGAATGACCCTCGTACCTTAATCAGGATGCAACTAAACGCCTGGTACATGCATTTGTAATTTTGTATCATCCCGAATAGACTGTAACAATGGTCTCCTAGGATTGCCAGTGTCCAACGTTGCTCCACTCCAATGCATCCAAAATGCGGCTGCAAGGCTCGTCACGCTCACCAAACGTCATGAACATAACCCCCGTTCTCCGCAAGCTTCATTGGCTACCGGTCTCCCGGGCCGGTCTCAAGTCGCATTACTTACTGCTAATGGGGCCCTCACATGTATCCGTGTGAGCTGGGCGGCCCCTTACCGTCTTATAGAAAAACAACAGAGTCCAACACGGTGAACAATCAGCAAAACATGTCAACGGCCGCATTGATTTATTTTTTGTCACCGGGTTCATACTGTTCTATACCGGGTCCTTATCGGCCTGGAACCAGGCTCATACCACCTCCTCACCAGGTCCTCACCGGCCGAAACGCTTGGGTACCCACCGAACCGCCTTTATAACGTCATCAAACTGCCCTGTATAAGCTGAGCGCTCAAGCTCGCCGCTTCGCTCACCTTCCGGAAATGTCTGTAAAATACATTTGTACTCACATGTATCCGTGTGAGCTGGCCGGTTCATTACCGTGTGACAAATTGGTGCAGACGGTGGCACACGGTGATGTCACACGGTGGGCCGTTTCCCGTCCGTTGAACACGTTGCCGGGGACTTTGCCGGCCATCCGCGCCCGGCAGGACTTTTGAGCATGCTCAAAACTCCTGCCGGGTCCTGCCGAGTGAGTAAAAGCGGCGGCAAACGGTGAGAGCCCGGTTTGAGGACGGTATAAAGACGGCGCACCCGTTTCACGCCCGTTCGCAGGGCGGTAATGGCAGGCGGCCACCTTACCGTCTAATAGAAAAACAACAGAGTCCAAACAATCAGTAAAAATGTCAACGGGCTCATTAATCTTTTGTTGTGGCCACCGGGCCCATAACGTTACATACAGGGTCTATACCGGGTCGTCACCGGTCGGGTACTGGGCTCACCGTCCTCATACATTTCTAGCTTACCGTTCTTACCGGATGCATAGCACCTCCTCACCGGGTCCTCGGTCCATACCGTTCTACACCGGGTCTGTCCCGGGTTCTCACCGACCTTGTCCCGGGATCACCGGCCTCATACAGTTCTAGCTTACCGTTCTCACCGTGTCCTCATCGTGTGTATACCACCTCCATACCGGTTCCTAACCGGCAGCGTCCGAATTAAGGGGGAAAAATCTAGTTGCCCGCCGGGCAACCAAGCAGGAAATTATGGTTGCCCGGCAGATTTTTTGGTTGCCCGTTCTGTAAAATATTTAAATGCATGTGTTAAGTGCAATGGACTCTATCCATGGAGGATAGGGTGGCCACGGGGCCGAGATAGATTTTCTTTATACTTTCATATTTGATAGACCTTAACCCGAAACTAACATATCTGGAAATATTTTTGAAAAATAATCCTTGTTACCATGGGAATAGCCAAAATGGCATTTTTGGACGATTATTGCCATTTTGGCATTTTTAATCTTTCAATTTTTCAAATTTTGAAGCCTGCGTAACTATTGCACTCAGTGGTCATGATTCTTTTTCATTACAAGCTATGGGTAGATAGATACTTAAATGCTTCATTGAATGTATCCAAAAAATTGCCAGGTGTCACAGAGGGTTATACCATTTATTTGAAATAGGGGTGTTTTTCAACTTTTTCAAAGTATGCAAATATACCAATTCTGCATAGCTTACAACCCACATGGTAACGCTCCGATTTCAACGTGGACCATGTCATGATGAGATGAGACATTAGTCTTATCAAAAATGTTAATTTGAGTTTGGGGAAAATACTTCCTGTATATGCAGTGTTGCCAGACATTTTCACCAAAAATCACATTTTGTTCAAAATCAAATCCACTTTTTATTCTATTTCATGATATGAGACTGGAACTTATCATTCACAGCTAAGTTTTAACAATGGGATGTATGTGTTAGACCACTAGAAACTCAAATCTAGTATTTTTGCTTTGTTAACATACTTTAAAACCAAAATGGCCGCCAAATGAATGGTCAAAAGTGGTCAAAATTCCATACAATAGCATATATCAACCGAAATGTATGATACAAATATAATTTTATTGATGGGATGTATGTGTTAGACCATAATCAACTTATATCCATTATTTGTGCTCTGTTAAAAAAGTTCAAAATCCAAAATGGCTGCCAAAATGGCCCCCAAAATAGTTCCTAAAGTGGCTGCAAAATTGTCAAATTCCATAAAATGGGATAATATCAACCTAAATGTATGATGAAAATATATTTTAATGATGGGATGTATGTATTAGACCACTAGTAACTCATATCTAGTATTTTTGCTTTGTTAACATACTTAGAAATACAAAATGGCCCAAAATGGCTGAACAAATTGTCGAAATTCCATAAAATGGTATAATATATCAACCAAAATGTATGATGAAAGTATGAAAGTATAGTTTTAAAATATAAGGATGGTATGTATTAGACCACTAGCAACTCATATTCAGTATATTTGCATTGTAATAACATATTTTAAATCCAAGATTGCCACCAATATGGCCGCTGTAAATGTACAAATAGTGTACAATAATCCACAAAAAATATTGCAAGAGTGTATATTACATCACATTCACCAAATATTATGTTCAAAACTGCTAAGCTTTTGCTTTTAGATATAAGGCCCACCTCTATATGAACATTTTGACTCGCTGTATCACTTTCCAAAATGGCTTCCAAAGTGGTTAATTTGATGTTAAATGACCTAAAACAAATACGTCTATGATAAAGCCTAGGGTCTGTAGATTTAGTTTGAGTATTTTAAAATATATAAGATGGCTGCAAAAGGTTAAAATAACTGAAAAACAGTATTAGTCTTATTGTTAGTGTTACATTTAATATGAACAAAAGATTATATCTATGGATTTCAATCCACCCAGTAAATGTGACAAGGTATGATTGTATCCATATCTTAATCAATTGGTGGCCACCTGTGGTAATTATGTTGACCATTTGGAGGTAATTTTATTGACCATTAGGGGTAATTTTAATAAAATGGTCATTATAATGCCCATCTTTATAACATCACATTGTCAAAATGGAGTCTATACCATTTACCTTGTCACATATACAAATACGTTTACTGGATGGATTAAAAGCAGTAGATATAATTATTTGGTCATATCTAATGTAACACTAACAATACACTAATACTGTTTTTTCAGTTATTTTAACCTTTTGCAGCCATCTTGGATATGTTAAACTACTCAAAGCTGTATATATATATCTACAGCTCTAGGCTTTATCATAGATATACTGAATACTGTCCCATGACATTTGGGTGTATTGGAGTTACATAGTATGGTACAAAACCATTGTTTTAGGTCATTTAACATCAACTTATCCATTCTGGCAGCCATTTTGGAAAGTGATACTGCATCAAAATTGTCAGAGAAGGGCCTTATTTCTAAAAGCAATAGCTTAGCAGTTTAGAATAATACTATTTGGTGAATTTGATGTAATTTACACTCTTACAATATCTATTTTGGATTATCATACCCTCATGTAGACTATTTTTACATTTACAGCGGCCATTTTAGTGGCCATCTTGGTTTTAAATTACTACAATGCAAATTATTACAATGCAAATATACTGGATATGAGTTACTAGTGGTTTATTACATACATCCCAATGTTAAAACTATATATACTTTCATCATACATTTGGTTGATAATATGCTATTTTATGGAATTTTGACCACTTTTGGCCAGTTTTGGCCATTCATTTGATTTAATTTGGCGGCCATTTTGGTTTTAAAGTATGTTAACAAAGCAAAAATACTAGATATGAGTCTCTAGTGGTCTAACTCATACATCCCATTGTTAAAACTATGCTCAGATCATACATGTTGGTTTAAATATGCCAATATATAGAATTTTGGCGGCCATTTTGGGGTCATCTTGGATATAGGTGTGTTAACAAAGCAAGAGTTCTGGATATGAGTATCTAGTGGTCTAAAACATACATCCCACTATTAAAACTACACTTTCACCATACAAAGTGATTGCTATACATGTCATTTTATGAGATTTGACCAGTTGTGGCGGCCATTTTGGACGCCATCTTGCATGACCCCTTAGCATTATGAAAATATTGTTGGTAACATCCTGATTATGTTTTAGGATCATGATAGGAAGTAAAAAAGTTGGTTTGGGGAGGCCTGGGTGCACACTAACCCTTTGTAGATACCCGACTAATATCTAAGACTAATCCCTCAGATCACAATCATGGCACATGTATTCAAATTGGTAAAGACAGCCCGTAGCCAAGGTGTATGGCATGATTTTAATACTACTGTGGTTTACTTTTTCCTAATGTTGCATGTAAAGTTGATTTTTCATTTCCGTAGTATTTAACTTACGGTAAGATTTATATTGATTTTTTTTTAGAAAATAGGTAAAAGACTGGCAACACTGTTTTGCTTTCCACAAACACATATAAACATTTTGGGGTGAACACCAATTGATTGACAAATAATTTGTGATTATAATGAGTACACATGACAACATATTTGGGGTTATAAGGGTTTTTCACGTTGAAAACGTAATCTGTAATCATATTACTTGCTATGGCAACACCCGTTAAGTTAATGACTGGCAACACTGACCATTTAAAATGATCAAATTTATTATATTATCAAATTTTCTTCTAATTAACATCTCGCTGTGAATTTAAGGTTCCGGTTTCATATCATTAAACACAGCGAAACATGCGTTAGCTTTTGAAGGAATTGTGAAATTTTGTGAAAATATCTGGCAACACTGCATATTCAGGAAGTATTTTCCCCAAACTCAAATTAACATTTTTCATAAGACTTATGTCTCATCTCAACATGACATGGTCCACGTTGAAATCGGAGCGTTACCATGTGAGTTGTAAGCTATGCAGATTTGGTATATTTGTATACTTTGAAAAAGTTGAAAAACACCCCTATTTCAAATAAATGGTATGACCCATCATGATATCCCATATTTATGTCTATGCACTCAGTGAAGCATCTACATATTCACCTATTCAGCTTATATAAAGAAAATATTTCATATACTTTTTGTCTATTAGAAATAGATTCTTACAAGTTTGATAATTTGTGAGGTTAAAAAGGCAAAAATGGGGAAAATATCCCTAAAATGGTATTTTGGCCGTTGCCATGGAAACGAGAATTAATTTTCAAAATTAATTCCACATTTGTTAGTTTTAACTAAAGGGTCATCAAATATGAAAGTATAAAGAAATTCCATTCCGGGGCCGTGGCCAACATTTTAAAAAAATCCTCCATATTTACAGTCCATTGCACTTAAGTGTTTCACTTCTTGTAAAAAAATTGGTTGCCCACCGGGCAACCAAATAAGTACATGTTGGTTGCCCGGTGCTAATTTTGGGTGTCCCGGGCAACCGGGCAACCACTTAAGGGAAGTGTCAACCCAAAATATATGAAATTTATCAAGCACTGTAACTTTTAAACTAATAATGTAATGTCCATAAAAGTATACAATTTTTCAAGTGAAATGAGTCGGAGAATCCATTTTTGGTATTAAATTTCCCCAAAAATAGTGATTTCTACATTTTTGCCCAAAAATCACTTTTTTGGCGCCAACAATTTTCAGACAACCTAACAAAATCAGTTTTTGATTAAAAATTTCAACATTTCACCAAAATCATCTAAAGTCAATTATCTAGGAAGCACTTTTTTTTTTTGGCTTAAACATTTTTAGTTTTGAAAATATTGACCAAAAAGTGCCAACAAAATGGTTTTTTATCTCAAAAATCACATTTTTGGCACTTTTTGGTCAATATTTTCAAAACTAAACATTTTTAAGCCAAAAAAAAAAGTGCCTCCTAGATATTCGACTTTAGATGATTTTGATGAAATGTTGAAAAATTTAATCAAAAATTGATTGTGTTAGGTTGTCTGAAAATTCGTAAAATTCCTTCAAATTCGAACTTCTAGAAAACATCGATTTAGTAAAAATATTGACATTTTCCACCATTTAAACCTAAATGTTCACGGAATGCACAGGCGTGTGAGCTAAAAAACGAGTATACTATTATGAACAATCAAAATAAACTATCAGATTCAATTTATATTGTCACAATGTGAAGAAATTGGAAGAAAACTGAAATTTAAATGATCGTAAGATTGGCCTTTGTTTACATTTTTAGACATTGTTTTGCGCTCTTTTGTTTTTCGCGTCTACGTCGCGGATATTAAGCGGCGCGTCCGGTATTACGCACTGGAAGTTTCAGCGCGCGACGCAATGATCGGACAGCTGTCGCAGCATTTGAAAAGCGCGGAACTCCGCTTAAATTCCCGCCAAATAACAATGCGCCTTTTCCTGACTCAAACTTACCAGAATAACAATTTAAAATCACCCAAAAGAACGGGAAATAATCGCTTCCGATTAGTAACTTATTATGGTAATGATAGAATACATATAAAAGTATAAAATAATAGAGAAATATGAAATTCAATTTTTGAAACAAGTGCCGGGTTGACACTGCCCTTTTAACGCGAACGCTGCTAACCGGTCGAAACGCCTGGGTACCGGCCGAAACGTCTGATTACATCATCAAATCGCCCTTTTCAAGCTGAGCGCTCACGCTCGCCGCTTCATTTGTATTCCGGAGTTCGTACGAACCACATTATAATACTCTCTAAATGTAAAAGAGCTAAACCTCACACTTTCGAGAGCTTTAGGAGGGACGGCTCTTCTAAGAAGTGAAGTTCACTCTTTTCAGAGTGATTTGTCACTCTTTTAAGAGCGATTTCCACTCTTTTCAGAGTGATTTCCACTCTTTTCAGAGTGATTGTAACTCTTTTTAGAGTGATTGTAACTCTTTTTAGAGTGATTTTAACTCTTTTTAGAGTGAAAATCGCTCTTTTAAGAGTGAACTTCACTCCAAAAAATGATCTGTTCCTCCTAGAGCTCTCGAAAGAGTGAGCTTTTTACATTTAGAGAGTTGCAACATGCCTGCTGAGAGTCCGTTCCGCGAACGGTTACTAGGCTGCATGCGGCCATTCGCAGTCCGTCGCTAAGATGGTCGACGTCCACCACCGTCAATCACCGCCCTGCGAATGGGCGCGAAACGGGTGCGAAACGGGTGCGAAACGGGTGCGAACGGGCGCGCCGTCCTTCTACCGTCTTCATACCGGACTCTCATCGTTCGCCGCCGCTTTTACTTACCCGCCAGGAGTTTTGAGCATGTTCAAAACTCCGGTGGCCGGCAAAGTCCCCTGAACGTGTTCAACGGACGGGAAACGGCCCACCGTGTGTGCCGCCGTCCGCACCCATTTTTCACACGGTAATTAAGGGGCCGCTCAGCTCACACGGATACATGTGAGGGCCCCGTAACTTACAAAACAAAACAAAACATGGTCTTTCTCAAGTATCTTGCTGAACTTATTTCCGACTACAAACCTTCGTCTACAATGTCCCTTCGGTCGTCTACTCAATGTGGACCTCGCACATAGACCCGGGACAAAGACACTTTATTAAATATTATGGTGGTAGGTCTTTCGCGGTATCATCTTCAGTACGCTTTTCGTCCTAATTGGACATCGCGTGCTCCACCAGCTCAATCCACCCCCTCCTATCACCAGCCAATTTAATTATATTGCATAAATCAGTGTTCATAATGTGTATGTTTTTTAGATCTTTCTTAATTGTTGACCCCCAAGAGGTCGGAGGCCGTCCTGGGTCCCTAAGTGTTGGGTTGAAAAACTCTGTTAAGCTGGAGTATCAGCGTTGAGTCGGAGTAGGTGACCTAGAAAACGTAGTCTTCGTCGTTTTATGATTTTACTCCAGCGCTGTGTCTCTGTTCTTTCGTATAAGTCTGAGTTCTTTATTTTTGTCCATTTTTGTCACATTCATAAGTTGTCTTAAAAATATTCGCTGTGTAACATCTACTTTATTTTCCATTTTTGAAGTCATTGTCCATAGTTCTGAGTTGTAGAGAAATATTGTGCTGACAAAAGCATTGAATCTTTTGATTTTGTTTTCGAGACTTGAGTTTTTGTTTGTTAGGAATCTCTTGATCTTATTAAAGGCATCAAATGCAAGACCCTTTCTTCTTGTAATGTCTTGTTCCGTGTCCAATCGAGAACCTAGATATTTACATGTTTTCCAATCGGTAGGACCATTTTTTCTGATGAGGTATTCTTCTGTTTTGGAGTGATTAACACCCCCGGTTAACACCTAGATTTCTTGATTGAAGTCTGTCTGGAATATCATTCTTTATGGATTGTAAATATTGCTTCCTGATTGCTACCCATCCAGTATCGTCAGCATATTGTTGAGCATGATGGTAGGGCTCTTTGTCATTCTGTCTGCTGTATGTATGATCTTCAGATATTGGAGGAGTAATAATTACTGATTCTGTGAGTTTGTCAATACATGAATAGTTATGATAATTTGTAGGCGTCGTTGTTATATTGTAAAGCGATATCGCTAGGTAAAAGATGAAAAGAAACGCACTTGCTGAATCACCTTGTGGAGATCCTATGTTCGTGATAAAGGATTTCCCTTTAATGCAAGCATGTGCAACCTTTTCTACCACGCGGGCCGCATTGTGCTTTTGAGATCCATTCACGGGCCGCAGTGAATGTCAAACATTCCAAAACACATCCGGATACCCGCTTCTCTTCGCCATTTTAACCAGGGATTTTAACACGCAATCACAAGTTTGTTTTGATGAAAGAAATGCGCGCATAGCGCGCGAAAATTTTCGACTTTACACTTATTTTTGCTATTATTATTGAGGTACATTTCTGCTTTAAACAAGTTTCTACCAAAAGAAAATCCATTTGGGGTACACATGCGCAGTAGCGCGCGATAAATTAGATCTGTGCACTTTTGACCATCATAATTCCATGATTCCTCTTGTCTAATTAACCGACAGTGCCAATCTCAACCGACACGACAGTCAATATTGGGGAGAAATGGGCCCCCTCGCCCCCCTCTGGCTAAATCAATTCGCCATTAGTGTAACCTAGGGAGTTCCGGTTAAAACGGGCCACATCAATGGGAATTTTGGGATTGCTTCGCGGGTCGCAGATTAGAGGCCCGCGGGCCGCAGGTTGCACACGCTTGCTTTAATGTCATCAACTTTGACTTCTATTTCTACATCTTTTAATAGAATATAGAACATATGCAGTTCATCCATGTCAAGAACTTGTTTTAGGTCGTTGATTAAGGTGTCTCTTTCAATAGTGTCAAAAGCTTTCGACATATCGAGAAGTAGAATATTGATTTCATAGTCAGACGAAGATATTGCTTTGTCAGCGAGAATTTTTAAAGCAAATACATTTCTTCTTCCATCTTCTTTGATGTTCTTCGTATCATGATTATTGCAAGGATTTTACGCAGAACTGATAGTAAGATTACGGGTCTGCAGTTACCGGGTGGTCCTTTTGGTCCTGGTTTTGGAAGTGGAACAAGCATACTTTTTTCCTTTTTCGCGGTATAGCTGCCCCTTATTTATGGAAATTGCCACCAACGGTTCGGAGTGCCGCCTCATTAACCATTTCTAAAAAGAAACTAAAGACCCTTTTTTTAAATCTTGTGTAATGGATGTTTTTTGGTCCATTTTTTATCATTCTCTAGTGCAATATTACATTTGTGACTTTTTAAACTTGTAACTCATGTATATTTTTAATAATTATGTATCTGTGTCATACTGGGTTCTTAATGATTTATTCTGTATATCACTTTCACTTATTTTTTATGATTGCATCTTTGTATATTGCTGTGTTTTGATATGTATGTACAGACAGCGCTCTGGAACTTCTTTTTTTGTATGCGCTTTATAAATGTAATATATATTATTATTATTATTATTAATAATATTATTATTATTACTGCCTGCGCCTAAAACTTTCTTGCCGATTAATGAACGTTCCGTAAATAATGTGCACACAGGTAAAGCAGGGGTTTGGGGGCGAAGCCCCGAGAAAATTTTGGAAACTAACAAGTGTTTAAACTTGTTTGACCCCCCTCTGTTGGGGTTTCAAAAACTTGTTTGACCCCCTTTGCAGAGTATCAACACTTTTTGGGCCCTATAATTATCCACCCCCCCCCCCCCCACCATTTATGAACAAGACGAGGACATCGGGTTTTGGTCGGGGCTACGTCGGCCCGACCATTTATGGGGAAACGTCGGCGGGACGTTGGGCAGATGTACGTAGTGACGTTTAGCCGACATTGACCCGATTTTATGCTGACCTATTTTATCATTCATCATCGTCATCATCGATCGTCCTTGGACGGAACAATGGAAGTATAACTTAGTTGCTTCCATCATTCTTTCTTTGGCTATTTGTTTACTCCATTGGGGGTATGGTGGGGGTCTAGGTTGGTCAGATATTAAAATTCAGTGCTTTGGAAAAAAATGAGATATTAGCTCAGTAGAAAACTGCTAAGTCTCTGCTTTAAAATGCTTTTTGCTTGAGGTAAATTGGATTTTCGGTTCTGACGTTATGATCAATTAAGTTTCGGGTGTCTCAAAAAATCGGTGGTGTTTTGTTTTGTATGTTTTGTATGTAAAAAAAATGATTGTAACATTTGATCAAATTTATTTATTAAAATATTGAAATAATTAATTGCACATCATAAATCATCAAAATTTCAAGGTCAACATAATTTGTTATGTATTTCTTTATTTTTCTCACCCGGCTATTTTTAAGCCATTTATCTTTAAAAATCAATAAAAATGCTAATATAATTGCGATTTCCACCCAAAATGGCTCAAAATGTGTTTTAACTCATGCTTTTCCATAATTGAACAACTATTTTTATCCCAAATGTCAACTTATTTCATTTTCGCCAATTTTAATATTTTTCAATACGCTTTGAACGATATCTCAAAACTATAAAACATGCAAATTTAAATAAAATTATATTTTAAAGCGAAAAAAATACAGGTACATATTTCTTGCAATTTCATGTGTCATGTTTTCATTCTATTCTTCTTTCGCAGTTTATTTTTGCGTGGCATTAAAGATTTTAGATGAACTTATAAGCTTATTTACTCCTGAATTAGACATTTATGTAGGCATTTTATCTTGCATATAATTGGGAGGGATGATTGCATAGGTCACTTTCCCATGGTCAGATTTTGGGGGGATATATTCCCCCTTCCTCGCAGGATTTACGCCTATAAGCTTCTCAGTTGGCGTATCTAGGTTTTTCAGATATGGTTGGCAAGAATTAATTGATGCAGTACTAACAAAATGCGCTGGAAAAAAATGATTTTACACTAATTTTGCCACAATTCAGATACATTTTGGCTTTAAACAAGCAGTCTAAAAACGTAAGTACATCCACTTTGGCGCCCAACACGCGACGCCCGTTTCTCGGATTTTTGTCTTGCTCCCAGGGCCTAAAATTCATGATTCTCGGAATAGGGGGAAAGAACCTAAACTTTTACCGTAAAACAATGTGGACTATTTTAGCACTGTCTAGATTGTAGTTTTTTCATATTTACTCATGAGCCAAACGTTTTAATTCATATTATGTCAAACCATAATGTCTTTAAACTGACCCTAAAAAAATTGAAAATACATGTGTATGGCGAGTCCCTTTTAAAAAAAAAGGTTGCCGTCCCTATTCACTTCGACTTCGGGGTTAGGCCTATATAGGGACAGCCATTATTCTAGGTAGGGAGATCAATAGTTTGAAATAGTTTGTACCCGTTTTATTCTACATTATAGGGGAATATGGATAATGAGTGAGTTAAAAAACACACTAAACTATCACTTTCAAGTAGTTTATGCCACCATAACTCTTTCAAATAATTGTTTGACAGTATATCTTAGATATCAGTTTTAACATGGACTTATGGTTTTAACAAAATTTCCCGGCATCAATGGCACAATAACAGCTCCAAAATGAACCTATAAAATATTGTTCATAGAACTGGATCATTAGGAACACATACACTTATCAAGACCATATATTTTCCCTGGAACCATACCGGGGAACCATATGAGCCAAACTTTTGAGGTGGTATGACGTCCACATAATAAGCCTTTATACTGCTCTAAAAAACTTATATAGATAGAGTGGGTCTCATATTTTCATTAAAAAGTTGGTGTCCCTATTGACCCAGATTTTACAATTTTTACGTAAAAATAAAAAACACCTTGAAATGCAAAATCCTTTCAGAATTTCTTAACAATGTCAAAGAGTATATTGTTGGGCCTAAAAGCTAGGTCCGGGTGCATGTCCAGCTAATTTGTTCAAATTATGCAGTTAGGAACAGGGAAGCTTTTACCACACTAAATCTTTTAGGGGTTTTGTTTGACACAATTATTTTCGATACTCGGGCTCCAAATTTGTTCTTTCATATCCACTCAACCATTCCCTGAACACTTACATTTCGCTTCAACATTTGGAAAGGAAAACAAATAGTATATACATCAAAAATAGAATTGAAATTACAAAAACCTTTCCCATTTTTGTCCCTATTCTCCCCATGTCACTATTCAATCTGTTTTATGGTAATTAAAAAGCAATTAGCCCACTTCAATATTTGATAGATAACACATGGTTGTATCTTTTAATCGTAACAATAAACAGATGTTATAGATATTTTTATATAAAGTTTCTAAAAGCCTTATATGTGTTGATTAAGTTCTTTTAGACAAATCAACTATTTATGATACGACACTCAAATGGAAAGTCTCTATGGTAAAAGCTTTAAATTGAGAGATTTCGGTATCAAAAGAAAGCCCTTTCTTTAGGCCCCGTAAAGTTGATGTTCAATTTCCCGTCACCCGCCCGGGTTTCATTTTCATGCCTGCGTTTGAATTCATTATTGAAATTTCGGGGGGAAAAATACCGTTTTTGCAATAAAAACGTCCGAATTCATGCATTTTGTGTGATGAAATTGTCCGATCAAGCGTCCGTCCGACTGAACAAAGTATAATTCATTTTGACCAGCATAAACTTACATATCTAAATTGACCCAATTTCATTCTTTGATAGGGTGCAACGGTGTATAACAATACGTCTGACATCAATATTTGTTGTATAATAATGAAAGTCGTAAAAATAATGAATAATGAATAATGAAAAGTTGCCTGCTATAAATTTTGAAACCAAATGTTACGGGAAACTAAAAATCAACTTTGCGGGGCCTTATGTTTCTCATTACCCCTGCAAAATATTAGGCCTGAGAGATTTTTCATTTAGATTCTACAAGAGAAAACGAATTATCACCAAAAGTGGTTATAACAGTAAGGGAACATTTTGCTTCTACCATATAAAACTGGACCAATTTAACTGTTATTTTGGAATATGTCTCTATTTATGATGTGAAAACTGACAAATTGAGCTGAAATCGTAGCATACACCTTTAATTTGAAACTTACAACAGATAATTTCACCCACCTTTAACTTGAATCTGGCAGATAATTTTAATTGTTTAAAAACATTTTCACCCGGAACTTAACTGAGGATGCCCCATTTATTTAATGCGCTAGACAATTTATAATCACAAGCAGTACAATGCTTTATATCATTCAGGGTGTCCCAGAATAATTTTTACTGTGAAAGGTGTATTTTTTAGCTATGAAAACCATTGCTATTGGTCAAATTGCCTATCATTCTATTGTAAATCTAAGTACAATTTCAATGAAAGGCATGTAATTTGCTGCGTCCTTTTTTTAATTTGAACTACAAAATAAATAGATATCAACTGTTATTTATGCAGTAATATTTGAATGGTGTGAGGAAATTGTTCTGCTTGCATGATTTATATCATTTTTTTTTAAAGCGACAGTTTTGAAGTTTGGTGTGAGGTTTATCAATACTATGAAAGTGAAAAACCGGTTTCATCAATTTTGAATAATGTCATGCCATATCGGAAGGATAAAGATATTTGGATGAAATCAACAAAGTAGAAAACATGATTCCTGTTATATTGCAGACATTACACTTGGACTGCAGTGTTGGTTTTTATTGTTATTATTTGTTTAAACATGGTATAAATCATTATGGGACACCCTGCATTAATTTATCTTAAATCAACTCTTTTAATGTATTACTTAATACATTAATATTATTTGTAAAGCCCATTGTCAAACAACATTTGCATGAGTATGACATTTTGTCAATTACAAATCTTCAAGCGATTGTATCATTTTTTCTATTAAGTTTTAGAGACCATGCATCTGTAACTGCTGCAACAAACCCAGGTGAAAAAACAAGATTTACTCTTGAGTAACAGCTCCATTTGTTCAGCATATCACTAAAATAAGAAAATTTAGATAAAATAAAATAAATTGTTGAAAATGTATTTCCAAATGTATAACACTGTTATTTGGAACGTCTTTTAAATTTACGAATACATTTATACAACTGTACCAAACATGTCTGAATTTGAGGGACCGCACATTTGAAAAAGGACTAATTGTTCAACTACATTTGTTTTAAAATGCTTCAATTTGTGCTTTAGGATGCAAATTTGCCCATTTTCACCAAATTAAAAAAACCCAATAAGATATCAAGACCTAAGGCGGGTGACTGAAACAGGCTGAAAAGAAGGTCTGGATTACTTTTGCGCGGAGAGAGATAATTTCTCGCCAATTCTGGAACTGATTAAACTATAGACGTGCTGTACAGAATAAACCATGTACTACCGGTACTACTGGTACTACTACTCTGCATTTTACTGAGCATATGCGCACAACAGTTACAGGACGTCTAGCAAAACATTGCCAAATTATATTTCTATAGGTGGCAGTCAATAACCAATTGTTTGCTTCAATGACACAAGAGAAATCTGCACTGACTCAGACAACGTCTTGCATCACAGGTCACAGCAAACAATTTCAGCAACATAAAGTTAAAAACATTTCATAGAGTCAAAACAAACTCATATCCAAAAAAACAAAGAAGTCATTAATAACGGGTATGTCCACCTCCAGCTTGAGTCCAAGCTGTGCATTTCCTTCTCATGCTTCCAATCAAGTTCCTGATGGTAGCCTGGGGAACATTGTTCCATTCTTCCTGTAGTGCTGCAATAAGTGTTTGTCTATTGACAGGTGGATTGTCTCTTCTTGATACACGTTGTCCAAGCTCATCCTAGAGATATTCGATTGGGGAGAGGTCTGGCGAACAGGCACAACATGGTAAAACGTCAATGTCAATGTCAATGTTCCGTTATTAATGACTTCATTGTTTGTTTGGATATGAGTTCGTTTTGACTCTATGAAATGTTTTTAACTTTATGTTGCTGAAATTGTTTGCTGTGACCTGTGATACAAGACGTTGTCTGAGTCAGCGCAGATTTCTCTTGTGTCATTGAAGCAAACAAATTGGTTATTGACTGCCATTTGAAGCAACACATTGCAGTAATATTGTATCCAAATTTGGTACATTCTCATGCACAGAATTTTATTTGGTGATCTGTTAAAATTGTATAAGTTTCTTTTTTGGCTCAGTGTATAATAATAATGTCTAACTGTAGGTTTAAACGAAACAACAATTTTTCATCTTAGAACGCTGAAAATGCAAAATCGTCTGTAAAAGCTCTTGAAAATCAATCTTATGATTAGGCTATATTAAAACAATCTTTTGTCTCAAAGCTCTTCAGTTTTTCAAAACCTAATGCGGAATGCATTTATTTTAAAGTATTTTTGATAAATATAAAATATTGAAATCCTTGTAAAAGTGACATTTTGTATTTAAAATGATGTGATCAATAAAAATCTGAAAAATCGGTGAAACTTTGGGATTTTTCTTTTCTTTTAATGAATTTTTTTTTTAAATCTTTTGTTTTTTCTTTTCGAACGTGCACCAATTAATTAACGCACGCAGGAGCTTTGAGACAAATATTTGTTTTAATATAGCTTATGATAAAGTTAATAATGAATTTGAATGCATATTTAATAAATTAATTATTATATTTTCTGTTTAAATCAAGCATAATTATCCTGAATTCAAATGAGCCTATAAATATTCTGAGTCATTTTATTTTGACCTTACAGTGTAAATGAATTTAATACAAATAATCTTAATCTTGCATTAGTTAATAAATCTACCACATTTTATGATATTTCAAATAATACTTCATTGTATCAATGAAACAGATAACTCTTTGTAACATGGAGTACTTGGCTGTGAGTTGCTATATATTAATCTGCTCTGTTGTTCAAAAAATTGTTGGGTTTGATGAACAGTGGTCCAATTAGAACCATGGTCAGAGCATACAAAACAAAGTCAGGCTTTATGATACAAAATAAGATAACAAATGTAGAAAAATGGAAACTATTTGGCTATCACAAATTGTTATAACAATTGGCTTCTTGTAAGACACTTAATAGAACAAGAGTTGATAAGGATTTGGATTACATAAAATGGATGACAATTATTCTTCCATTTTAATTGCACTTTTGCAATGCCATCTTATCCCCTAGAGAACTACCTGCCGATTGGTCAGAAACATAGATATATAACTTATCGCACCAATCAGAGACATTTTGAGTATAATTGTATTCCTGATAAAGAATGAAATTAAAAAGTGAACCCTTTTTAGTAGCAGTATTTTAATTGGTTATTCAAATGACTGTCTTGTAATTATCCAATCGGGAACAATGTTGGCAGATAGTGCTCAGGAGTATAGAATGAAATGACATCAACCATCTTGATCATCTTCATTCAAGCGCTTCATTTGTTCACAATATACCCCTTCAATATCATCTACACCATTATCTTCAATACCTTCAACATTATCAACACTGTTATCAAAACTCAGTGAGAATGTTGGCAATGTTTTGCCATCATTCTTCTTACTACCTCTACCCTTTTGATCAGTTCCTTTACTATGGCCAGTGGATTTATTGTGTGTCTTTGAAGGACGTTTTGGTTGTTTACAGAAGTCCTCATCAGAGTCACTTTGAATACCTGATGCTAGTTCAAGACTGGCTAACTGTTCACTGTAAACAGTGTGGATCTCCTCTAATTCACTTCCAGAATTTAGAGATGCATTAAGAGATTTTCCAGAGTTGGATAATGGAAGCTTTGATGAATGACCTTTGCCCTCTTTTGGATGGCTTGATGTCTTGGAGATAGTTGTCCTTGTTTTCTTGTCATGTTTGGACTTCTCTAACTTATCCCTTATCTTGACAGGTGATGAAACGTTTGTTGCATCCACCTTATGTCTCTTCGTCACAGTTTCTCCATCATTCATCCTTTGAGTTCCATCATGACAATTTTCACTTTTCCTCTTTCCAAGAGCACCATGTTTCCTTTTAGCCAGCTCTTTTGTTTGATTGCTGTCTTGTTTTGGTCTTGGTGTTTTGGACAGTGCACTGGCTGGACCACCACCTTTTTTGTCAATTCTATGTGTAATCACTTGAGTTGACTGTTTCCTTGACGATGATGATCCTGGGAGGACTGCTTGGTTTGCATTATCATCATCATCTATGACCATACAACCACCATCATCATCAGAGTCACTGTCCTCAAGCTTTCTTGCAACCCTTCTTTTATCAGATGATTTTTGCAGCTTCCTCTTTTTACCTGCCACTGAATCACTGGCTTCTTCAGCAACATCGCTGTCATCTGACAAATCAATCACCGTCATCTTCCCTTCCCCATTGGCTTGTCTCTTCTCCTTGTTACCTCTGGACAATTTACCTTTTCTTTTGGAAGTACCTGGAGTATTCAAACCAGGGCTATCCACTTTCTTTGACTGAACACCAGTGACCTTTGAAAGAACGCCCTCATCTGCAGATTTAGCTGACCTTCTACCCTTGGGGTCGGCTGCCTTGAGTATGATAGGATGATCTTTTGATGATTGAACATGGCTTGCTTTTGGCCCTGGGATGAGATAACTAATTGTACTGTATGGTGTAAAGTGAAAGTCTTCTTTAAGGTAGCCTTCTAGTAGTAGATGGGCAACTATCTGTTCTATCAGGGTCTGGGGTCTCTTCACTACTTTACCATCTAAAAGATAATCGATAAAACACAAAAGTATGGAATTTATATCAATGCTATTTTATACATTTTCGTTTTTAATCCAACTTATCTGTTATTGAGAAAAATTAATCCTTTTGGCTACAGATGTATTTAATATGTTTAAAACCTTTGCATGAAGAACTATTTGTTAAATATGTTTACTGAGAAAACATAAAAAAGTACTTTGTTGTAGAATTGGGTGACATGCTTGAAAAATTAAAGCCTAAAGTTTGTGAGTGTTAATTATACACAGACCTCTATGAAGTGTGACAAGTAATCTATAAGGAGATATGATCTAAAAATAACTGTTACCCAAAGCAACAAGATTTTATTGAAAAAAGGTGTACTGTCTAACACCCTACTATGACATTGTTGACGTTACATGAGAACTTCATAACATCAAGGCAATTTGGTATTAACAAACTTTCCTCCCCCACCCCCACCCCCACCACCAGACTCATGGACTTAAAATAATCAATGTTGATTGAAGTTTATGTTCCCAACAGACAGTCTAGCAAGTGACACCATTTGATCAGCTGATGATGAGAGGAAACAAGTCAAAGGCAATTCTCTATTATTATAGAATGAAGATTAGGCCTAAAAAAAGATGTTTGATTGGCGTAACCCGACCGACCCTATTTTAACCGCCGACCCTAAACATTTATTTATTTTTTTTAAATATTTTTTTGTGTGTCAGAAAAAGAAAAAAAACCAGTGAAAATGTGTATTTGTGCCATTTGTTTATGTCTGTATGGTATATGTGTGCTGGTTTATAAAATTTCATAGACGTTTTATAGATTTAATTTTTTTTTTTTTTAACAAATCCGACCTACCTACCCTATTTTTTTCTTCTATGTTACGCCAATCAAACCTTTTTTTTTTAGGCCTTACAAACGTCATGTGCATTTTCATGTAGCAAATGATAACAAAGGATAAAGTGTACCTAATACAAAAAGTCCCAGACAGGGTGCTTTAATGTTAGCTCCTTTTAAATCAGTAATCAGTATCAAAAAACTGAGATATACATTATACAAGCAAATTTTCTCTCTACAATATGACACTTCATTCATAAAGACCGACTGATTACTTTTAAAGCTATGATTACTTATTTAAGTAACCATACCAACCGAGCACAACGTTGCATTAAAGTGATTTTTCAATGGGATATCATTGCCTAGTGTGAGCTTAGCAGTGACAGTTTGTGTGAAATGAATCACAGCTCATCATTCATCTGTACATGGCTGACCGGTTTCGATAACACACAGTGTTCAATACAAATAAATGACATCCCATACAAAAAACTAATATTCCCCTTTAAGTGTCGTTACTAAAAGCATCATAACTTAAAAAGTATCCAGTTCATTTTTATGAATGGGGTGTCATATTGTGGAGAGGATTTGCTTGTTTAATGTATACGGTGTGCCATATATTCGTGCACCCCTTTCGGCCGAACGCATCTGACTGTAAAAAATTCTAGCATAGCGCCATCTCTTGAATACTCCGCCTGGCTGTTGCGTATTGCTATTACTTCACGGGAATAATCAATAGACGGCGGTATCATGTCACCGCTAGCAGCATAGCCTGGGGATACGCAATATCACCTATACACAAAACCATGCACCTCAGGCAGTGAAAAAACGGCGCGTACAAAGACCAAACAACTGTGAACTCTCCAGACATGGATCCAGTGGAGAAATTGTGGGCAATTTTGAAAGAGAAAGTCTTTGCAACACCCTACTGCACTACACTACCCCAGATGATAGCTAGAGTCAAACGTGTTTGGCAGGAACTAGACCAGAACAAGGATCTTCTTGCTTCATTGGTGGACAAGAATTGGACAGAACGAGTGTCGGAGGTGATCGAGCACCATGGGGACAATAACTTTAAATAAATAAGCAGGATAAGGTTGTTAAAGACTCTACTAACTCTAAAGACCTCAAGGAATAAACCAATACTCTGAAAAAAAATGTAACTTTAATTTTAAATCATTATATGTGACTTTTTTTTTGTTGGGGGGGGGGGGGGGTGCACGAATATATGGCACACCGTATATATCTCAGTTTTTTAATTCTGGTTACTGATTTGATTAATTTAGCTAACATTAAAGCACCTGGTCTAGAACTTTTTGTGTTAGGTGTATGGCACCTACATGTGAACAAATTGTAGATTCACTGACCACAACTAATAACTCTGGTATATTTATTTTATATCACAGGAATAGTTATAATTTAAGTTACATCAGCTTTCATTAGGTAAACTTTCATGAACTTGACCTGCCTGGTGATCCAACATGTTTTGAATAGACCTACGTCTTGTATTGGATATTTAGCAAGTGCTTTTATTGCAATATTCTTTCAATTGACCAGTGTTGCTAATTTCAATGTTCCTAAGTAGCCCAATTAACAATCAACATTATCCCTATCTCTATTAGCCTTCCATGATCTCTCATAAAGTCATGAGAATTGATTTTGATATAACAAACAGAAAAGCAATACATACATTCAGGTGTTCAGTATGGTTTCTTTGAGAATTGGAAAATCACAAAATAATAATAGAATTATGAATAAACGATAACTCAACAATTATTAAAATAGAACACAAAAATGCTTCTCCTGCACAAATAACCAACATGAAACTTTTGACGTTCTTACATTTCCACAACCCACAATTTTATGATTCTTGGCCAATCTATTCACCTTTCTTAATCTTGATTCCACTGACTGTCTTCCCTTGCATCACATCCATCACTTTATTGGCTGTCATACGCTGATCTCTCGTTACACCCTGTGTCAAGATGTCATATATATCACGGCAATCCGGTTGAATATCCACCCGACACACTAATATACATAGATAAAAGGGATGCAATAGAGAAGTTTTAATATAGTTTAAGGATATTCCAAATTTCTGGTTCGTCATGTTTTCAAGTGACATTGAGTCACTTTGTCTTACACATGTCATTCCTTTTTCTATAGACTAAAATAATATGCAATGAAAAAACAAGAAATATAATGTAATAGCATCATTGCTAGTGTAATCTAATTGATAACAGCATTACATTTTTGATGTTCTTGCACAAAGTCTATAAAAATAATATGAAAGGTATGCAATTATACTACCTACATCACTATTTCCTTATTTTGAAACAAGTTTTACAAGATCTAACTGGCTTCATATAAAATTAATTTAAAAATATTTACAAGTTAACAAATTAAATGAATGACTCCATGGAGTACTGGAATTTCAATTATTTAGCATCAAAAATTCATACACTCTTAGTAGTGTTGAACCAATCAGAAAGCAAGAAACTAAAATACCTGGAGTGTATTGAAAGTGTCTAATGCACTCCGCGTGTGTGCCGCTCAATGCACGCGCCACGTGATTTGTTTTGATTCGTTGTTCAGGAATTGCGGGTTCACCGATTTTTATTGCAGTTGTTAGCAAACTTGTTAACATTTCTTATTTCTTTTTTTACATAGATCAAAATTATGCTCAAATTTTGAATATTGATGTCGTGTATGAATTAGGTCAATACATGCGTATGTTTCGTTTCTCGAAAAATTAGAAAAATGCGCTTGCGCAAATGTTGATATGCTCACAATAGCACTCCCCTTGCAGGGTTGTGCCATTATTCTCACATCAACATCAGCGCGCATGCATTGATTTGTCTAATTTCTCTCGAAACAACGCATTTATTGACCTATAAGCATTGTCTACATTTACATTTCCCCACAAATGTTTCATTATCACTCAAATATATAAATATGGTTAATAGTTATTTCTATTGTAAAATTCTGTCTAATCTGTCATACCTTGAGCATTAGCCAAACAATTGTCACACATTCTATTGCAGGACACCTTGCCGTCCCAACGTTCACCAAAATGTGAAGCCAAGAGGCTACGACGACACCTGAAAAGAGAAAATAATTGTCACATATGAGTGTAGTGTGGTACAATCAAAATGAGAAGCCAAGAGACTGTAAGGACAATGAATTGAGAGAAAGAATGTTATATGACAAATGATCCCTCAGTGTAAAGTGGAACAACCAGAATGAGAAACTACTACAGTTCAATCAGTTCCAAATTGGCGAGAAATATGTGGTTTTTATCTATCCGCGCGACAAAATAATCCAGGTGTTCACACACGATTTGGCCATATGCACACGATTTTGGCCGCCCATGTCACAAATGTTAATACAATGCGGTTGTTGCGTTCATGTGCACCTATAACCTTCTGAATTGATTTGCTGCTGTAAGGAGCCTTGCCAGTTTGGAGCTGATCAAACTATACAATGCTTGACATGTGAAATGATCATAACTTCTGCATGACTACAAATCATATACAGAATGAGTACTTTATTTAGTTGTGAAAAATGTGGTACGATGCTTGTGGATTGTAGCATTATTGTATTTAATCATCACAAGTAATTCAGGTGGGTTTTAAAATCCAACGTAACATGTTGACAATTAGCTTGGATTGACAGGATTGTTGTGTGTTATGCATTGTGTAATAAAGCAATATCTGAGGCTGTGAATGAATCACATTTATGACGGTCAATTTGAAATTCAAAGCAATGAGCTTTTATATCATTTTAAAAAGGCTATATCTCAAATAAATGGTGTACCTTCAGGATACTAAAAAACATTTCTTAGTGTAAGTTCATCAGGATTGTTCAGAAATTATAATATGAAATTGTTTTTTCATGTGACAAATCCAAAATGAGTTGAAGTATAATAATAAAACAAATTATTATACTCACTTGTGACAGTTTCATGCTACACTGAGCACTTCCTCAGACTATTTGACGTCAGCTCTCATCACAGGCTTTTTATCCTGACGACCAACGGAAGTAAAGGGCGGTCTTGATGAGATTAACTGATCGTAAATGTTGGCATTATCCCAGTGCCGAGGAGCCGAAAATTACCTTATTTCAGCACCCATGGGTGTTGGAGCATCCATGAGTGTTGGATTTTTCCCAAGTGGGTATTTTTTTCCCATTTGGTTGCTCCTACCCTACTCTTTCTCTTATTTCACCTTTCACCCTTTCTACTACCTTCTCTAGCTTATGTACTTCCTTTCGCATCTCAGTTGGCTAGGATAGGTGAGCCAAGTTAACTGGCTAGTTAGTTCGCCTTTCTGGTTTGTCTAGGATAGAGGTTCTATTCCTATGTGTAGGTTATAGGCGCCTGATCCCTGGAAAAATCGAGACTTAACTGATATCTTTCTGAGGTACAGGATACAGATCCTCAGTTTGATGGTGACGGCGCAACACCACACGGTGTTAGTGTGGGTGCCAACTGGTGATGTTACTATCCCTTTCTCTTTTCTTCTTCCTCTCCCAATCATAGAGTAAGAATAGGTGTGGGTACCCTTCACGAGGAAGGATCTGGGCACCCACCTCGTTGTATGTATTTCCATCAGTACACGCCCATGGAAACCTTATAGATAACCTATGATGACGAAACTTAGTAATGGGGCAGCCACCAGCCTAGCATACCAAGGTGGTACCTCCGGACCCAGAGGGGAAAGTAACGGGCAACAAAACCAATCCCGACCCTTGTCCTGTGATGACGCACCGAATGGAGCCGAAGGAAGGACTATGGGAAAGGATCTTAAGTTAAGAAAAGTCATACGATTTGGTACATGGAATGTGAGAACTCTATCACAGCCTGGCACTCTCGAGCTTCTGACCAGACAGATGGACAGATGCAAAGTGAACATCCTAAGTATTGCTGAGGTACGCTGGTCAGGAAAAGACCACTTCTCCACAAATGACCACACCATATACTACTCAGGAAATGAGAAAGGAGGGAGCAAAGGTGTAGCTTTCATCACCAGTAAAATCATATCAAAGTTTGTCTTGGGCTACAACCCAGTCAGTGACAGGATCATCTCCATCAGATTCCAAGCTCGGCCTATTAACCTCTCAGTCATTCAAGTATATGCACCAACCTCCGCTGCCTCTGATGAAGATCTGGAATGTTTTTACAGCCAACTGCAGGAAACCCTTGATGGCATTCCGAAGAGAGATATCATCATGATAACAGGTGATTTCAACGCAAAAGTCGGAGAAGGCATCCAAAGTGAAGACGAAACCATGGCCTTGGGCCCGCATGGCTTGGGAAGCAGAAACGAAAGAGGTAGTACACTCGTGGATTTCTGTGTAGCAAACAGACTCACTATCACAAACACAATTTTCCAACAACACCCGAGACGGAAGTACACTTGGATATCTCCAAACGGCCTCACAAGAAACCAGATTGACTACATCCTCATTAGCAGTAGGTGGAAGTCTTCTATCAAGATAGCAAAAACCCTGCCAGGGGCAGATATAGGTAGTGACCATCAACTTCTGATTGCTGATTTTCGAATCAAGTTGAAGATGACCAAAGGTGCTCCAAAACCCTGCAGATTTGATTTGCAGCATCTTGATGACAAATACAGAGTGGAGACCAGAAATCTGTTTCAAGAACTGATGGTAAGAGACGTGGAAACAACTCCTGATGAACTCTGGCTGGACATCAAAAACTCTATTCTCAGCGCAGCCAAAAAACATGTTCCTAAGAAACATAAGAGAAAGACCACATCATGGCTGTCACATGAAACCATCAACCTAGCAGATGAAAGACGCCAATTGAATTGAATTCTAGGAGAGATAAAAATAAGCATATCCAACAGCAATGCCAAGAACTTGAGGATCACAGTTTCCACAAAAACAGCAGAGAGCTCTTTAGATGCATAAAAAACATCACCTCAAAAACGACAACTAGATTGGCTATCATCAAGGACGAGCAAGGAAAGGTCTTAACTGAGAGTGAAGAAATCAAGGATCGTTGGAAAAGCTACTGTGAAAATCTGTATGCGTCCCAAGAAGAGACAAATGGCTCACAGGAGTCTCCCCCGCCTCCACTAGGTGAAGATGAGCCTGATATTCTTCTATCAGAGGTCCAGGAAGCCATCAAGAAGTTAAAAAGTCAAAAGGCACCTGGTCTAGACGATATTCCAAGTGAGCTCCTGAAGCAAGCTGATGATTCTGTAGCAGTTATTATGCAAAAGCTGTGCAATACTGTGTGGAAGTCAAGAGTATGGCCAGAGGATTGGAAGAGATCAGTTTTCCTAGCACTTCCAAAGAAAGGGATGCTAGCGAATGTAAAAATCATCGTACCATCGCTCTGATATCACATGCAAGCAAAATCCTGCTGCACATCATCAACGAACGTCTTAGACCTCATCTTGAACGTGAACTTCCTGCTGAGCAAGCCGGTTTCCGGAAAGGCCGCGGCACAAGAGATCAAATAGCCAATGTTCGTCACATAATGGAAAAATGTTTTGAATACCAGAGGGAGGTCTTCATGTGCTTCATAGACTACACTAAGGCCTTTGATTGTGTGAGGTATTCGGCATTGTGGACAGCACTGCAAGAAATGGGAATCCCTTACCACCTCGTCCACCTAATTCGCAATCTGTATGATGGTCAAGCTGCCTGTGTTCGCACTGAGAAAGGAAATAGTGACTGGTTTGCTCTAGGTCAGGGAGTACGTCAAGGGTGCATACTTTCACCAGCACTCTTCAACCTTTATGCAGAGTCTATAATGAGACGTGCATTAGATGATTGGCCAGGGGGGCTGTCAGTAGGTTGATACCAAATACACAATCTACGTTATGCCGATGACACCACCCTGTTTGCAACAAATATGGAAGAGATGGCGGAACTCCTGAAGAAAGTCAAGGTGGAGAGTGAGCAGCTTGGCCTACGTCTAAATGTCAGCAAGACCAAGATCATGTCCATAGGTACAGATGGTGTTGGAGAGCCTCTCATAATTGATGGTAATGAGGTGGAATTGGTCTCAAAATTCAACTTTCTTGGATCCCTAATCACCAAAGAGGGTGGTTGCAGCCAAGAGATTAGACACCGTTTAGCAATGGCTAGATCAGCAATGATCAACCTAAGTAAGATCTGGGCTGACAGAGGAATAACCAGAGCAACAAAAACCAGGCTTGTCCAAGCCCTTGTATTTCCAATTGCCATGTATGCGTGTGAGACGTGGACCCTAACCAAAGCTGACAAAAACAGAATAGCTGCTTTCGAGATGTGGTGTTGGAGGCGTATGCTTCGTATCGTATGGACAATGAGAAGGACCAATGCCAGTATTATTGAAGAAATAGGGGTGTCTAAACGACTTCTTCATGCTATCAACACCCAAATGCTGAGCTACTTCGGCCATATCTCACGTCGCAAGGGTAATAACCTGGAGAAGATGATCATGCAAGGCATGATTGAAGGGAAGCGCAAGAGAGGCAGACCTCGTTCCCGGTGGATTGACCAAATAAAGTTGATTACTGGACACCCGCTCCGTGATTGTTACTCCTTTGCTGAAAATCGTTATTTGTGGCGTAGTATCTGTAAGGTCACGAGCTGTCAGTCATGACAGGACCGAACCAACCAACCAAATGTTGTTAAGTTGATAAGCCCCCTCATCCTTATTGAGAATAGACTTCCCCCTTCTCCGAATCCAGATAGACTCCTTTAACCATCTTGTGGTCTTATGTGCTTCCTTGTCGATGACCTTGGCCTTCTCCCACCCGATGACATGGTTCGTTGCTGTGACGTGCTCCGTTATCGCGGATTTGTATTGTTCGTCTATGGAAACCTTTCTTTGTGCCCGCATATAACTTTTCGCACTGATCTTGTCAACCTCCGCTTTGTGTTCCTGAAGGCGCTTGCCGAACAGTCTGCCACTTTTACAGATGTATGATTTTGTGCATCATTTACAGGGAATTTCATACACAAGCCATCAGTTAATCTCATCAAGACCGCCCTCTACTTCCGGTGGTCGTCAGGATAAAAAGCCTGTGATGAGAGCTGACGTCAAATAGTCTGATGAAGTGCTCAGTGTAGCATGAAACTGTCACAAGTGAGTATAATAATTTGTTTTATTATGATACTTCAACTCATTTTGGATTTGTCACATGAAAAAACAATTTCATATTATACTAAAAAACATTGTTTTGATGATACCATACGCTACTGTCTCTTTAAAAGTGCTCATTGAAAACCTATGATGGTGAGAGAGGAAGGATGTGCGTATTTGTTGGAACCAATCAGTGTTCAGTTTTAAGTGTTGTTCTATACAGAATAAACGCTAACCTCGTTGTAGCATCATCCAAGCAGCACAGTTCTTTCCCATTGAAAAGCACGTCCAACAATACACAGAGCTCTGTGGTGTAAGGTTTGCCATAAGCAAAGCCATCCATTTCATTCACTTATAATATGCAATTTGGTGGCTGCTAAAACATTTTGATCAAGTTACTTGGCTATATCATTTTTTAAGCCAATATATAATGCCTTTATAATTAGTTGGATGTAATAATTGAATGACAAATGCAGAAAAAATTCCCTATAAGTTCTATTTAGATTAGTTAACCACATGATTACATCTATAAACAGAAATAATTAGAAACACTTGACAAAGCCCTCTGTACATCTTCCTCTGTACTGTCATGTTAGAGCATATTTCAGTGATCAGTAGACGCAAGTAGCATAATTAACTGTTCATTGCAGAGGTACAAACAAAAGCAAATCAGAAGTACAGTTGTATTAACTGAAATATGCCCTAATGTCAGAGGTACATTCATGTAGTATAGTGTGTTCAACTTACTTGACCTGTGATAAACAGTAACGGACCATGTTATATAGCTTGTTGAGTCCAGTCTGTTCAGCTACCACCATTGTACTCTGACGGAATATATCACCAAAAGCAAGGAATATTATGCAGTCAGCACGTTTATCATCTCGACCTGAAATGCAGATTAACACAATATTAGAATAAGATTGCAATAAACAGGTAGGATAAGACTACTTACAATCTGTATATATTACTTGGCTACTTCAAACAAGCGTTGACACTTACACAAGCATGTGTATCAATTGATTGAGAGTACTGTGGACATTTTGAACATTTTATTAAGGAGTTTTACTAAATGGTTTTCCTGAAGGGAAAACCCCAACAGAAATGTCAAAATGTTAAGTAAAATGTAGCACTAGTTTGGTACCCGTCCATGATCCAGAAACTTGCCCCAGCAAGCCCCGACTGCCAGCAAGGATGCAAGGGGCCATCTCACATACCTGCACGCATAAGTTTGTAGAGCCAAATTTCGGCCTTTTTATTTTATTGAGTTCTCAGAAGAAAAAATTGGAAAAATTGGCTGCGAAGCGGGCAAAAAGAAAGTGGGCAAAAACACTAAAAAACAATTCTGCATTTCGCATTGCTCCTTTTTTAAACAAAAAAAGCAAAAAAAGCAGCATATAGCATAGATATTTTCCAAAATGTATGTGTGATGGACCTTTATTTCTTGCCTTTAATGTATATGGTAAAGCCAAGACAAAATATTACCCCCATGGGCCCTCAAATTAACATTCAGTTTCCCCCACACAGAGTTGGTACTCCACAATATATCAATTTCAATTCTATATGAGCACCTGACAGGCACCCAAAGATGATCTGGATGGAGATTGGTCAGTTTTATGAACAGCTGTAACCTAACTGTCAGATCAGAATTATTACAAAAGATTGAGGGAAAATGACCCCCCCCCCCCCCTCCCCAAGTTTGATAGCTTAAGGGAAAGGAAATACCCTTTTCTTAATTGTTTAAGTTAAAATCCTAACGCAAGGGAAGCTCATGTAGTGCTGTGAATTTGGAAGCTTTAACTCATAGTTCATAGAGCATAAATAGGACCATTGTATGATGCAGGCACTGTACGATACTAGTACTTATCAAATGTTAAAAATATTCGTAAGACACCAATTATCAACTGATCAATCATAAATGTAATATAATTCATATTTGTTGATTTGCTTTGAAACGAACCAAAAAGATTGATCACAATATTGTTATGACTCCCTGATTAAGTGAACAGGCTCCAGGGAATCTGCACATATTGACCAATCACCAGTATTTGAAAGAACGCTTCACTACAAAAAGACATGCACTACTGGAAATCGCAAATGCAATTAGCCTTAAACATTTGTACATAAAGATACAAAATAAGCATGGGTAGTAATAGTATCATAAGACTTTGAAGTGATTTGCACTTCAATTGCTTATTGTATTAATTCACAATAATTATGGTGGTACTTAAGGGGTCGTCCAAAATTATCACCATTTTCACTTACGTACAGAGCGTACGTAACTTTTTACCCCCCTCGAGTTACGTACGCAATAAATGGCGAAATTTTATTTTATTTTGTACTTTAAAAAAAAAATCCCGCCTCTCAAGATCGCCATTTAAGTTACGTACGGTTGGGGTATATTTCGACCCCCTTCCCCCCTCTTACGTACGCTTTGTACGTAACTGAAAATGGCGAAAATTATGGACGACCCCTAATTTGGATGCACCTGGCAGCATAATCATGAATTAATTTGACAGAGTGCAATATGTGTGATCTCTTACCTGCTCTACCACTCTCTTGGTAGTAGTTTTCTATTGATTTACTGAGTGAATGATGAATAACAAACCTCACATCAGGTTTATCTATACCCATACCAAAAGCTACAGTAGCCACTACAACCTATAAAACAATATAAAATATGCATTGAGAGTTTGAGACACTTCACATATGTACGAATATAGAAAACGGATATAACTGATATTTATTCAGAAAAGTTTTCTCTTACTGATTCAATTAATGATCTGCCTAAATCACACATTTGTTGTTTTGCTGTTCTTTTAACCATTGATTTGTATAAACTTTACTATTGCTAAAGATGCATGATACAATGGGCTACAAAAATTAGGATCAAAATAATATTATGGAACTAATGTCTATCCATAAAATACTCAATGGCATAATTTCAATAAATCATAATAGGCTTAACAAAACATGACATGAGAGGGTGAAACCAAAGTGAAACCTGCTAGCATTCATGCATTCTTCTTTAACTTCTATAGTTCTATCAGAATCACTTTGCATCAACTATACTTCATAGATCTAGTGAAAGGACGTCAGAGCGTAAAAGTGTAACTTATCATTGCACTCATGATTCTAATGTGTGACCGCATTTACTCGCACCAATATACAAAATCTGAGTTGATCCCTTGAACTTGCTCTGATGTCATTGCACAGAAGAAACATATAGTTTAGACAGCAACTGCAATCTATCCAAACTTAGATTGTAACACACAATAATTTTGTTGAAAACCCCACTGCTATCACTTCTAGCAGATCTTACAAGTTACATCATTTTCCCCATGTCAGCAAATCTTTGTGACAAGTTACCACCAACAATAATGAGTAATATTTTGCCATCTTTGGGTTTGAAATGACTTGCCTGTATTTGGTTATTCTTCCATCTTCTATGTACAGCACTACGTGAAGAAGCCTCAATATCTGAATGATAGGGTTGAGCTCGGATTCCTAATGTTCTAAGAGCAGACGCTACTTTCTCTGTTTCTCTCCTGGAGAAGCAGTATATGATCCCTGTAATAATGAATAACATTCATGAGTGACAGGGGGTTATATGACAATGATCACACACGAACGGACAATTTCCGAGGACTATCACAAAAAAATGCTGGTTATCAATCTTATTTTTATATTAAAGTAAATTTGTAAGACAATTGAAACAGTGTTAAAAGGACAGTAGAATACAAGGAGTTGACAATATGTTACATAACAGTTTGGGTTACATTAAGGAACTTGCTAGGAACGGTCAAATGAAATATGATTTGTTCCAGATATTATTGACATTATGAAGCACATATTAAACTAACCTGACTGTCCCTTGTATTTGCCATTAATGAGTTTCACAATCTCCTCCATACAGTCTGTATGTTTGCTGGGTTTAGGACGCACCTATCAGAGAAAATCAATGGAAAACATGAGATAAAATAATTGTTTCTATTCTATTTTACATGAAATGTTGTTACAAAAATAGTCTTATACCAAAATATGAGTGAAATCACTGTTTGTGGACCAAAAATTGTCAATTTGGTCCCATATTATTAAGAAAATTACTGTGATTCCATCTACCTCGCAATTTGGCTGCAAACTGATCCTATCGCAGTGTATGCTTGTAAAACTAACTTGTCGCAAGGCTGACATAGGGTATTTAGCTAAAGGGAGACATCCTGAAATCGATCTTTCTGCGGGTTAGAAATCGGCAAGGTCACGCTCTAAAAGCGACTGTTGCGTACTGGCTGATATACAACACATCCCTGGATATTCAGAATACTTGTGAGGTCATTAATTACCTGATTGAATAGGTTTGCTCTGTTGTATGATGCTCTATATACAACACATCCCTGGATATTCAGAATATTTGTGAGGTCATTAATTACCTGATAGAATAGGTTTGCTCTGTTGTATGATGCTCTATACCCAACACATCCCTGGATATTCAGAATATTTGTGAGGTCATTAATTACCTGATAGAATAGGTTTGCTCTGTTGTATGATGCTCTATATACAACACATCCCTGGATATTCAGAATATTTGTGAGGTCATTAATTACCTGATAGAATAGGTTTGCTCTGTTGTATGATGCTCTATATACAACACATCCCTGGATATTCAGAATATTTGTGACGTTATTAATTACCTGATAGAATAGGTTTGCTCCGTTGTATGATGCTCTATATACAACACATCCCTGGATATTCAGAATATTTGTGAGGTCATTAATTACCTGATAGAATAGGTTTGCTCTGTTGTATGATGCTCTATATCAGCCAGTATGCAAGCACACGAAAAGTCGTTCCTTTTCTAACCCAGCAAAGCGACCCGGAAGTACTCACCCGTAGCGAAACCGCTTCGCAGTCATAGTTGACCTCGTAATAGCACGATGTAAATGAGCTCTTTTCATGATTATAATCACACATTTCAAACACATTGGCCATGAAATTGTATAGTAAAAAGGCATATTATGCAAATAATATTATCTAATATTTTCTGTGAACTTCATGACATGTTGTATTTTCGGTGCAAATTATTGCAATCCGACAAACCCGAATTCAAAAAAACTTGAAGAAACTAAAGCCAAATTCATGGTAAAAAAGTCGCTTCTGAAGAATTAGGCATCAATTTTATCCATCGTATCATAATATTCATAGTCTTTTGTAACTAGAAACATGCTTACAATTTTATAAAATTATTTAGTCCGGTCAAGTGAATGCTTATAAAATAGCTCCTCGAATCTTGTCTCGATCTAAATTCATTTTGTAGCGTCGACGGGTTGTTGATCAAGTGTTTAAATCTCACGGTTATATTCAGATTTGCTAGATAGCTCAGATGGTAGAGAGCTCGCTCTGGGAGCGAAAGGTCCGGGGTTCGAAATCTATCCTTCTGCGCTACACAATGTCATATGATATTTTTTTTACAGAAAGGCTACTCTGGTCAAAATGAATAAACATTTCACAATTTCATCACACAAAATGCATGAATTCGGACGTTTTCATTGGAAAACGGTATTTTTTTAAAAAAATTTCAATAATGAATTCAAACGCGGGCATGAAAATGAAGCGCGGGCGTGTTACGGGAAACTAAAAATGAAGTTGGCGAGGCCTAACGGGGATCGTAAGTTTCGTTTTCTGACCGAAAATCGCTGAAAATTAAGACTCGATTTTCTCATCAAAAAGAACTCGGGCATCAATGATTTTGATATGAAATTAAAGCTTGAACTTCCGTTAGTATGAAAATTGCTCTTAAAATATCGTACGATGCTTAGTCCAGTCAAGTGAATAGTTACAAGAAGCAAAGTCACAAAAGTTGTTAGATTCTAAAATAAGCGATAAAATCACTGTTTGTGGACCAAAAATTGTCAATTTGGTCCCATATTATTAAGAAAATTACTGTGATTCCATCTACCTCGCAATTTGGCTGCAAACTGATCCTATCGCAGTGTATGCTGGTAAAACTAACTTGTCGCAAGGCTGACATAGGGTATTTAGCTAAAGGGAGACATCCTGAAATCGATCTTTCTGCGGGTTAGAAATCGGCATGGTCACGCTCTAAAAGCGACTGTTGCGTACTGGCTGATATACAACACATCCCTGGATATTCAGAATACTTGTGACGTTATTAATTACCTGATAGAATAGGTTTGCTCTGTTGTATGAAGCTCTATATACAACACATCCCTGGATATTCAGAATATTCTTCACATCTTCTAGTACACTGTTTGTTGCTGTTGCTGTTAGACCTAAGATTGGAGTCTCTGGAAATTGACGCTTTAACAGACCCAGTATCTTATAATCTGAAATAAACAACAACACTGTTAATGGCTGTTACACTTAAAAAATAAATAAATCAAGGAAATGGAAAACAACACACAACACACTTTTATCTGAAAAGTTACTTGGATACAGATTAGTTGAATAACACACTAAAGAAAACCTAGGGTGCTTACAAATATGTTAAATTGAAATAAAATAATAAGCTCTCGGCACTGTTTATTGATGCAGGTCTTAAATTGAATCTTGAACCTACCCTTCTCAAGCCTTCACTTGTATTCACCTTCCTTCAGGAACAATTAGGTCAAAATTTGTTCTCACCTGTAATTTTTCGGGTGAAGATTCTCAGTGCACTATGTTCGTTCTATATATGGGAGAAGTTTGAAATATAGGTGAAGTTTTTGTCTAATTTCACTTGTCCAAACTATAAATTAGGTCAAGATTCACCACCTCAAAAAAATAACTATCCTTGAGTAGTGTAGTTTCAAGATGCACATCGATGCCTGCATAAAGCCTACCGCATGCATGCAAATGATTTTTCTGAGAATTTAGTAAATCTTGTTATCAGTGCAAGAATCAGGGTGAACAGTGAAGCGCATTTCTTCTAACGTCTTGTGTGACCTCAGCCTATACTCTTGAAATAGCTATGCATTATTGCATGTGTAATTCCAATGCCATAGTGTTTTAAATGGTGCAGTCATTGAGTTGTGGCATCGAAATGGTACCCTTATTATCAGAATACACCCCGATGTCATCTGCTGACATGCCAAAGAGTATACATAGCAATCCTTTCTTACCAGGCCTGAAGTCATGTCCCCACTGACTGCAGCAATGTACTTCATCTATAGCCACTCTTGCAAGTAATTCTTTCTTGTAAGCCTTCTCTAGCTGTGCCATAAAACGTTTGCTCTTTGATATCTTCTCTGGTGTAACATACAGTAGCTTGAGTTTAGATTGAGGGTCTATCATGGCCTGGTGGACAACTTTGACACGATCCTGCAATTCAGTTATTTAGGATGATGAAGAAGAGACATCTATTATATTGGAACAAGAGATACACTTTTACATAGGAAACAAACATTATAGAGTGCAGTTGTCTTTCAAAGAAAAAGTTGAGATCTTAATACCAGCAAAAGGAGCTTTTTTGTATGATTCAAAATGAAACCTTTATGGGCAAGATTCTATACTGCTTTCTGATTTTACGAAGAAAAACTAAGGTACAATTGTCTTTATTTTCTTTGTTTTTCCATGCGAAATTCGATCGATATCTCAAAAATTATAAAGTGTATTAACCTACCTGAGCTACCCCGGCATTAAGTAGTGAAGCATTTATGTTGAGTTGTTCCAAAGCCATTGTTTGATCTTCCATGAGAGAAACCAAGGGAGAAACCACCAGGGTAAATCCTATCATATCATATGAAAAATGAAGCAAGAAATCAGTCCAAAATGACATCAATTGATATTCAGTGTCACTTAAACTCTGCTTGACTTCTTCAATACACATCATCTCACATTGCATAAGATTATAAAATAAGTTTCATACATGTGATATCTATATGGTCATGTGTTTTAAGCTCGCCTCCTTTCGCGTTACACACGGATTTTGGCTTTCGCGACATGATTTTAACTTTACACATTTATATTTGCTTGTATACCCCCCCTGAGGTAGTAAAAGTATACATTTTCTGAAGGGAAATTGCATGAAGAAACCAAATATGCCATTAAAATTATAGTACGACCAAGAACTAAAATGGTATGATCGGAAATGTTCGGAAAAATATCAGAGTTTTTTAATTCTTAATTTGAGATCCATATATTTTTTATACCTACCCCTCTCATTATTTACTTTACATATTTGAATTCCTCATGAAATTACCCATTAGATGATATATAATTGTCAAAGTAACTACGTCGGTATGGTAAATATACCGGCTAGTGAATATCTCCAATTTTTATTTTATATATTTTTAGAATTTTCAGAAATATTTGTTTAAGGATGAATCCTTCCCTGATATAAACTGCATTTCTGAATTCCTCTAGTTACAAGCTTTCCAAAAATGTATACTTTTGCTATCATAGGTTGAAAACTTTTTCTGTTATAGTCATTTTTATAAATCCGGTAAATTGAGGCTGATTATTCATGTTGACTGTGTAGCGAATAGGAAGAAAGCTGGTGATCATGGTCTTATCCATAATTAATTAGTTGTTACAAATAGTTGACAAGTCTGTTGAACCACATACTTAAAGACTACTAAATATCCTTTAAAATGGGACCAGAATGGTGTTTGTAACATTGTGGGATGACTAGTTATTGTAAAAAGAACAAAGATTATCGCCATTATTGGATTATCGCCATTGAGTTTGTACAGGCGGCACCCCTTCCAGCGGCACCCCTTCCAGCACCACCCCTGGTCTCCAAACATCAAACAGCTGTATCTCCCCTTCTGTATTAGCTATACCAATGCCATTTTTGCAGGCAGATAGCTTGTTATTAGGGCTTTAAAATGATACAAAATTTGTTGAGATAGCTTTTGTGGTTTTGAAAATATTTGAGGAAAATGACAGCATAAAACTAAAAATTGTAACGGCACCACCCTATTGGGAGGCGAGTTCATAACGCGTGACCATATAAATATATGTGATCATAATATTAATTATTATATGTTAATAATGATTTGCTGTAACATTATGAGACAACAATTGTTGAAAATAAAGATTATGCTACCTCTACAAGGTTAAAAGAGAAACAAATCATCTACAATTGTGTTGATGACTTCCGCTTGGAAATTGTTGGCCAACTTTGAACTTAATACCTACAGATTATAATATTGCGCTCCTCTGTCAGTTGCCTCTGTAGCGCTATGGTAAGAGCTTGTGGATCTGATGCAAAGGTTGCCGGTTCGTATCTGGTCAGAAGCACATGACTTTTTCTCTCCAATGTTTATGTGCACTGGCCTATTCTTGGGAAAGGTCAATAATTGATCACCATCTCACATGTTGAAAATGTTTAGCAATAGTCAAACTGAAAGATTCCTTGTAAGTGGCATTTTTTATGTTGTATGTAATGTCAATACTTTGGTCCAATATCAACATTTGTGTAAAACCCACTAAGCCATACACATTGAATCAAGCATTTCATTGAATTCAATTTAGTTCACCATTGACTTACCTTTATTAACAATTGCTGGTAGTTGGTAGCAGAGACTCTTTCCACCACCTGTGGGCATCACAAGTATACAATCTTGTCCCAATAGAGTTGTGTTCATAGTTTGTGCTTGAAGAGAACGGAATTCCTCCACTCCAAATACAGACTTTTTGAGTTCGTGAAGCTTCTTTGACCATGGAAAATCTGTCAAGGACACCCATTTGGGAGAAAGATGATGATATTAAAATCATAAAAGGAACCTGTCATGTATATTCCATTACAATTTTAACATCCACTAAGAAAGGCATTGTGATTCATAATGGCATGGTATCTGCATTACAATGATGTGTGACAAAAATTAAAACATGTTGGGCCGTATTTTCTCATACTAATTAGCTTAAAACCGTGATTAACTAACTTGTGCTTAAATCTTTTAAACAATATGTTTAATCAACTCTGCAAATCTTGTCCCTCGATTGGTCCTGCATTCACTGTATACAGGTATTCAAATTGTTGTGGCCCAATAGATATTGACCAAATTCCTTGAATGCACTTGATTTATTTTTAAAACTACATGATCTGCACGTCAGCTTGCACCGGGCACAGTTGAGTAATCCGTACAATTGGTGCACAAAGTTTAAAGTTTTAATTTTTTCTTCTTGAGCACATGTTTAGCTAAAACCTCTTTTAAATATGTACGAGAATACAGCCTGATATCTTTACACTCTGATTATCAATTAATTTACCTCTGTGCAGTAACGTTAGAGCTTATTCCAGTGATTGACGCAGCATTCACAAATGAGTGCTGGGATTTTGTTTTTATTACATGCGCCAGAACCACTTATCGTCAGCCTGCTTTGATAATTGCCTAACTCATTTTTTCCAGTTTTTAGAAAACAACAAAAATATGAAAAGTGAGTTAGGCAATTATCGAAGCAGGCTGATGATATCTTGAATAGCACCATGAATAGTACAGGTGAATTCCAACAGGAGCAGTAACTGGTGGATAGAATTAGGTTGGGGATATACCTTTAAGTGTAATGTGGATTGTTATAGGCCTAAATACGAGTCACTATGACGCATTTGAATACACTCTGATATCACTGCACAAAGTTGGAAGAAAAGTTGCAGTCCTTTACTAATGTAACTAAATCAGGGTTAGCGCTGACTCTTAAATATCAGGGTCCAGAGAGGCCATTGCTCAACTATAAAGCAGGACAAACAGTGTAATTTGCAACTAAGATAGCATTTTGGACCGCAAAACCACACATAAGTCAAATCGTGAGGTTCCTGGCTGCCAAAAGTGTCCATGACACCGAAATCCCTTGTAGTGCAAACACTGAACTAAATTATTGTTTTACTAAATTACGTCAGCAGAGAACTTGAGCACTTTTTAAAATAGCCAATGCACGCGATCTAGATAATGAGTGTGTGTGGGCGGGGACATTCATTACCCATAGATACGATCGGCCAATCGGATTTACAGATACTGCGTTGCTTCGCCACTGCTCAAGATAACGCTGTTTTGACGCTGTTCTACAAAGCACTTCCTTATTTACGCTTATACGCAGTTGTCACAGAAAAAAGTGTTGAACTTCTCTGACGCCGACTATAATAGTCAGAAAGTTAAGTTCTGGACATGAATACTTCTTGCAGGTTGTGTCTCAGCATTAGTTCTACAAAATACCTGATCTGGTAACATCTGGCCTATCTCGTTGGCATTCTGATTGAAGACGAGTAGCCTTGGCTTCCAGGTCCTTCTTACGTCCTACGAGCCATTGCTGATGCTGTAGTAATCTGTCTATCTCACTCTGGACTTGGTCTAGCTCTTTTGCCACTTTGTCTAGACTAGCTAGGGTCTCTGTAATATATCATAACATTAGCAAAAAAGTAAATGTAAATAATATATCAATTATTGAATGTATGCTTGCATTTCATGAAATTGGCCAGTTTTATGGTAAAGAGTTCATACAAATCAGTGAAACAAACCTTTGGAACAAGGTACTTATGTGAGACCACAGCAATAAAATATAGGCATGAGAAAAATAGTAATATCAATAAATTAAAATGTATTTAAAAAACCTGTCCCCTGTGGTCTAGTGGGTAATCCAATTGCTGTGGACCGGGTTCGAGGCAGTGTGTTTTAATGGTCTTTGTTAATTTAATTCATGCCCGTTTGTTCAAGTCTATATATTAGAAATAAAAAGGTGAGTTTTTGTCAGTTGAGGAAAAGCAGTTGCTTTAAATTTCTCATGAGACATGTTCAAAGGTCTTCAGGATTACCTTATTGAAGAAAAAAATATTCAGAGCTTGGTTACAATTGGTCTATGGGGATGCAGTCATACTTAAATGTCAATACCTACAAAAGGCTAAATTAGTTAATCTTAAGAGTGCACATTACTTCTAATCAAGAGAGCCTACCATTAAGCTGTGTGTCATTACTCCCGCTCATATCTGGATACTGCAGCTACTTCCAGTAGACCTTGCCCCCAACAAACTTCACCGCTGCTTTATTCCTAATCACTGTTTCCCTACCGAACTGACTTCCACACCTGGAGCAGATGCCGGGAGTCTTGGTGTAATCGTGCTTTGTGCGTTCCAGGAAGGCCTTGACAAGGGTGCCGGAACCACGTTTACGGTAGATCAGCAGAAGATTCTGACATTTGATGCAATACACCTATAACAATGACAAAAACTGTTATCATTTAAAATGTTAAACTACGAAGATAAGATGGTGGATGACACGGTTGTCATAGATGGAAACATGTACCTAGGGTACGCATCACATACTGTTCTATTTGATACCCCCATAATAATAATAATAATAATAATAAAACGGTGCTTCTAAAATGCCTCCCACCGAAGTCTCTAAGCGCTTTTAAGCGCTTAGAGACTTCGGTGGACAGATAACATAACAGCACATTACAATATAAGAAAAATACAATATGTGGATGAACATGCAAAACATTGTAAAGAGGGAAAATCAATCATCGAAAGCAATTGTGAATAAGTGTGACCTTAGAGACGATTTGAAATGGCTAAGAGTTTTGCAGTTCTTGATGTGAAGCGGAAGTTGATTCCAAAGTTCAGCTGAAGCATGACGAAATGAACGATGACCATAAGTTAAAGTTGACACAGAGGCAATGATAAGTTGTTGTTTTGAAGCCGATCGTAAATTTCGAGATGGTTTGTATTCCTGTATGAGTTCTTGTAGATAAACCGGTGCCAAATTATGGATGCATTTGTAAGTTAAAACAATGATTTTGTACATAATACGGTAGGATACCGGCAACCAATGAAGCTTCTGAAGTACTGGCGTAATGTGATGAATACCAGTGTGATCATAATATCGAGTGCGTGTAACAAGCCTTGCAGCAGAGTTTTGTATTCTCTGTAATTTTGCAATGTGTGAGTTCGGAAGACCATAAAGGAGGCTGTTACATTGATCAAGGCGACTCGTGATAAAAGCATGAATAAGTATTTCCGTAGATTTTTGATTGAGAAAATTCCAAATACGACCTATATTTGTATAAAGCAAATGAAGCTGAACGACAAATATTATTTACATAGTCATTCATTTTAAGATCACTCTCGAAAATTACTCCGAGGTTACGTGCACTTTTTAGAGGGTGTGTGGGAACATTGGCAATTTCAACTGGTGATAAATGAGAGGAATTTCTGAAACGAGATGTAATATGAATAACTTCAGTTTTGTCCTCATTCAATTTTAAATCATTAGTATTAGACCAGGCCTTGATATCATTAATACATCTTTCAAGTTTGGTGATCATTGAATGGTCAGAGTTTTTCAAAATAACATAAACTTGCGTATCATCGGCATATATCGTTTTACTACAACCATGAGCTTGTACATGCGGTATACAAAGTGAAAGATAAAGGGCCGATGACCAATCCCTGAGGAACACCTTCAAGTGGTACACGAGGTTTAGATAGCGAGTCATTCATGATAACAGATTGTGTACGATTCATAAAATAATTTTAAAACCAATTCAAGGTAGTGCCGTTAACACCAAATCTATGAAATAATCAATCTAGAAAAACAGTGCGACTAATAGTATCGAAAGCTGCGAAGTAATCTAAAATAATTAAAACATCTTCATTACCTTGATTTACCCATCTTTAGCCGCATCATATATTTATTCAATGCAAAAACATTAAACTTTTACTTATTACTATCAAGGAGTAGAAATAAGTAATGATCAGGTTGACCCACAAATATTTTTCGTTTTCACTGAGGACATTTATGTTCAGCACCGCACTGGCTGGCTAGTCACTGACCCACCCTCTCAGTTTAGCTTCTTAAAATTATTTTGCTGCACTTGCTAAAAATCAAGAATACAAGATGGTTAATGGTTGTACATTCTGTTCAAGTTCAAATTATTTTGTATGGCAAGGTCCACAACTTTGTTGTTTTGGAAATTAAGTTGACCTCTCATTGTATTGGAGTCATCCAACATTTCTGTCATTGTGCTTCCCATTTTTCCTGGTGTGAACATGTTGTGGTGTTGTTGGGGTTGGGGTTTTTTTTTTGGGGGGGGGGGGGTAAAGAAGTTCCGTATGGAACAATAAAACTGTGTATTGAATATTGTTTAACTAAAGGACCCGGATGCGAAGAACAATATTATTATTAAAATGGTTCAATTGACTTGCGCAGACGATGTACGTGAATGATGTGTATATACATTTTGGTGATTGGCCTTTCACTTGCGCTGACATTTAGGTCAGTATATAAAAGGGCAAATTATAATTAAAGCAGTCTGTTTTCGTGTTGTGCATGAGTAAATAATTAAAGACACAATTTTGTGACTTGTAAAACATACATGTAATATACGCCCCCGCCTGTTTCCCAGGCCCTGTCCACAGTATTCAATTCAATACCACCATACCACTGAATATCAGCTCAACCAAGCTGTTCTAATCAGCGGCCTATCCCGCCAGACTTTAATCGCCAACAAGCTGTTCCAACCATCTGATGGCCCCATCTCTGACTCTGTACACAAGGGCTTTTAATAATCCACAAAAAGTCCCCGCCGATTTCATACGGGGAATCCCATATTCTTTATGCTCCTTTATACTCAATACTCATATACAAAAACTGCAAAGATAAGATGGCACTTCGAAGCTGCTATCATAATATTATACATTGCCCTTGAAGACAGCTGAAACCCCCAAAATATCAACTTTGTGGGTAGTCTAATTCAAAACGAACAGAGGCGCGTGACTTGTGTCTAATCTGAAGCAAGCAGTTACTATTATTCCACCTAAACTAGCCAGCAACAACACACCTGTTTAGGGATAACAGGGCTTTTACTCCTATTGACTGAAATTGCGGACAAACTCTACCGTTACTATTCCATATTTTATAGCAGGAAAATATTTTCCATAAATTGGTAAATGTAGGCCTATGGGCCAGTGCATAGTGTTTCATATTTGTCCACTAAGACGGCCCCAAACTCAACACAAAAGTTGGTAACCATGATCGTTCTTTATTTTTTCAAAGTCCCCTTTGCAAGGATTTTTCATCAATTTTACGGTTTTACTAGAATTTTAAACACCCCTTTTCAATGACACTTTAAACATACATAAAATAGATACAAACAAGTTGCTCCCAACATCAGGTGTTTATGGTTCTGTGCTATAACTGGTGTACCCTAATGGTGGATTTGGGTTGTGATCTGATCAAATAATTAAAATACTAGGGTGGAGCAGAAGGATTCCAAAACATGCCCTTTTCGGATTTCATAAATACCCCTTTTTCTGAATTTCGGGGAGACTGATTCATAAAATATGTTTTAGGTTTCGATGGAGATGGAGATCTCTCAGACAAGACGTGTCTTATAGTTAGACTTTGCAAATAGAAAAGTTTTTACCATAGCCACGCGGAAAAAACAGGTATTCAAAAACCGACAGTGCCAATCTCGACCAATAGTGGCAAGGCTCAACCGACACAACTCTAATATTGGGGGGGGGTCGCCCCCTCGTGTTACGCCACTGGTCGCCCACATGGTTGGCAACCTCACACTAATTAATAATGGGGTACCGACGGGAGTTGTTGTAGTAATGTCAGGCCATGTCAGTAATTGGTAACATCGGTAAATGAAAACAATTTAGCGAGCCCGGCCCAGTGCTAGAAAGACATGGAGAGCACAGAACAGGTCAACAAATTAATTCGAGATCAAGGTATTGCACTCATCTTTTTATACTTCAACTCCTGCAACATGCAATATTTCTGCTACCTCGTACAAACTACATGCACACGTACATCAGACATATTCTTTGCATCACACTAACAGCCGTTCAATATTTACAGGCAAACTTAAACAAATGAAATCACCAAAGCGTGCCAGTATGTTTTGGACATGCTCACATTCACAACTGCTGAAATGTGTTTCTGTTGTTGGCCTAGTACAGACTGGACCATATGTGGTATGGTATACACATATTCTAAATTGTGTGTGTGTACATTTAACTTGTTTTAACGATGAGTCCTAGCTTGGTAGATTTACTGTGGGCTTGGTGTGTTGACTATGCACACTTCTGTTAATAGTGCACAGACATCAGTGATTTTTTGGGTTTAAAATAAATTTAACAGAAATGCGCTACTGGTCCAATAATAGTAAACAACAAATAATCATGACATTGTGTCTTGCTTTACGCCGCACTGTTGATGAACATATTTCATATAAAGACAAGCAACCTATACCCCCATCCTCCACCAGGAAAAATCTGCACACATAATGGAGGGATATCATACACAAGAAATGAAGGTTATTATAATAGTCATAGGTTATTATCAATTTATCTATAGTTGATGAAAAAAAATTCAAAGTATAAAATGTTTAGTTGCAAGTTGGTATTTAAATGTATATTTTGATATCAGGGCGATTCCACGGCAACTTGCGTTTTGCCAGAAAAATGATGAAATTTCAGTCATTTTGTGGCAAGTGGACATTTTACCAGTATTTACAGTTAATTCAAAAGTAGCGCTTCCACACACACAATGTCATCTTCTATCCTTCATATATCGATAGCTGAACTTGATACCAACATATTTTGCGTCGCTTCAAAACAATTCATGGTTACATTTTACTAGAAAAAAGATGCAATTTCAGTAATTTTTGGCAAACACTATTTTTGAAATTTCATTTTCAAGCTTTCATTGAAAGTGCACTATTACATTAACAAACAGGGAATCCACTACGCTTATTGTGCACTTATTGGTGTACACACACCAATCCCCTCCCCCACCACAAACCCCTCCCACATGCTCAAACCCACTCCACCTTCCCACAATTCCCCCTTTACATCTAAACAACCCCTACAACCTCCCCTCCCCACCACAAATCCCCACCCACCCCATGCCACCACAACCCTTTACCATCACAATCCCACTACAAACTCCCTCAAACACCCTAACCCTAACCCTAACCTTTCCATCCCCACCACAAAACCCTCTCCTTTCCATCCCCACCATAAACCCCCTCCCCTTCCCATCCCCACCACAAACCCCTCCCCTCCCATCCCCACCACAAACCCCCTCCCTTTCCCATCCCCAACACAAACCCCTCCCCTTCCATTCACAAAACCCCTCCCCCACCACAAAACCCCTCTCCACCACAAACCCCCTACCCACCCAGGGCCTACCCTCCCCACCCCATGGCTTACCATCCCCCACCCCATGCATCCACGCCACCACCCCATCACAATCCCCCACCCTAAACTACCTCTCAACTGCACCACAAACCCCTCCGCCACCACAAACACCTTACCTACCCAGTTTACCCACCCCTAGGCCAACCCTGCCCTCCCCATGCATCCACCCCACCATCCCCCTTCCCAGTGGCGTAGCCAGGTTATTCATATTGGGGGGCAAAAAATGAAAATGAACCGACAAGATTGTGATGAGTCAAGAAATTTGCGCGTAGCGGGCGAAATGTTTTGACTTTACACCTGTTTTTGGGACGATTGAGGTTCATTTTGGCTCTAAACAATTGAGTACTAAAGACTACTGCATTTTGGCGACTGTTATGCGCGCGTAGCGCACGGTTTTTTTTCATATATGTACTTTTGACCATCATAATTCCATGATTCCTCTGGTCAAATGAACCGACAGTGCCAATCTCAACCGACACGACGTCAATATTGGGGGGAAATCGCCCCCCCCCCCTCTGGCTACGCCACTGCCCCACCACAAACCCTCTCCTCAGGGCCATCCCATTCCCATTCGCCACCATAAAACCCTGCCCTCCACCACAACCTCTCCCCACCACTAACCCCCTCCGAACCACAAATACCATACCCCTTATTAACCCCTTCCTAATCACAAACACTCTCCCTATAGGCTATACCCCACCTCACACACCATACCCCCAGGGTGTGTGTTAACCGGTATTGCATCGCAGTTTGCGCCACAATCAAGCACAACTGCAACCCACATTTGTACATGTATAGCAAACTTGCTACACAACATTTTTGACTCTGGAGTCGGGACACTATTATTTTCTTCCGAAGTTCCTATTGATTTTAACTTACTATTATTAGTGATGTAAATGGTTCATTTCACGCCATTTAATCACATAGTATTCCGTATTTGGAAACGTTTAAATTGATAAACTCCACTTCATTCGTCGAGTTTACTCGCCACATGACACGTTCCAGACTGATTGTTCACAAATTACATCATACATTTACACTTCGTAACAGTGTACGATACACACGGGAATTCCCATTACATGTACAGCCAGGCCTCAAATTTCGTCATTTTAGGGGCACAGCCACTTTGGCCTTAAGAATATACCATTTGGAAGGGCACCGAGGCCATGTTCTGGGGCACCAAGGCCAAACCAAGATTTGAATCGAAGGCATTAAGGCCATTTTATGTTTACATTATTTTTTATACCCTTATTTTAAATGTAAACCTCACTAGGACTTTTAATATATAAATACATTACCGTGACTACAGTCGTTTTAGTTTGTCAATCAACATATTTTAATACCATAAATGCAAACATATTTAATCATAGAGTAAAACATGTTAGTTGTATTTGGAATAATTGATCAGAGTTAAGTATATCGGAACACCCGACCGGGAGCCAAAAGGGCACACGGCCTCTGTTAAAAATAGGGCACGGCCATTATGGCCGTGAATTTTTTACTTAGCCGAGGGCATCGCGGCCAAAGGCGAGGGCATCGCGGCAATGGCCGCGATGTAATTTGAGCCCTGTGTACAGCTCAGATGAACATGTATGCAATTAATCATGCCGTAAGCTTCGACCCGACTTTCGACCCATGCCTGACCATTTTCCAATATAGGGGTGAGAGAGAGGGGCGAGTAATCGTATAGTAAATAATGAATGGTTTTATATAATTATTGTTTGCTTCTGAACGGGTCAGCGGACAGCTAATTAGTGAAATTATCTGAAATATATATTGTAAATATTTGATTTTATCAGTCTTCTTCCTATTCAAGAAAACAAATTACTCGGAAATCGTAAATGTTTAAAATTGTACCAAAGCTCACCCTCTTTTTAAATCGACTTGATAATAAATATATTAAAAGTTTCTGGCAGGACCGCGGCACAGTCTTATTATTGTTTGATTTTCTTTATTATTATTAACAATTACATAAGCAAGCAAGCAAGTGAGTACTCATTAGTTAACATCTACTGTATTTATGCTGATTGCTGAAACATTTCACAACTTACATCATTATTTGAAAACCTAACATTTTACTTGAAAATTGAAACTCATTTAATCAATCCTGCACCTTACCTTACATAAACGTATGTAAAATTGTTGTACTAATTGAAAATAGACTTAACGGATCAACAGCAAATTGGAATTAAAAAAGTAAAACAAAACTGCTATGCACAATTTGTAAATTGCTATACAAAAAAAATAATTGCATAGCAGTTTTGCTACACACAAACAAATCCTTAACACACACCCTGCATACCCCCCCCCCCCCCCCCCCCCCCCATTACAAAAATCACAGGGTATCGAATCGATTATCGTTGCGTCGCTCATCACAACAAAAACTTTTTACAATAAGCCATTTTGCAATTCCAAAAAATTGCAATTGCATAGAAATTGATTGGCGATAAACATGCCGAGGTTGCCAGTACTTTCCCAATGTGGCGAACTTTGTACTTATCATAAAAATGCACACTGTACTTGCAGTTTTGATTACCGTAACACCTCTATTTTTTCATGAAAATTGCACCTTGTAGTATTGATTATTATGCGGCTGAAAATAAATGAAATGATTACTGATAACACAAAAAAATCACAGGGGATTCCCAAAGAGTCGCAGTTCATCACATGGCCGTCTACAGTCGAGTTTGTCTTGTTTATCTCCAATTTATTTCCGATGGTAACACTTCTGAGCATGCGCGGTTGTAATGGTGAAAAGGCTTATAGGCCTAATAATATAGACAAAACTTTTGCTTGATGCTGAATGGATGTTTCTGACACACACCCCCTTGTAGTATTTCATTGGCCACAAGTACTCATCTAGGCTAGTGGATCCACCCAGATATAGTGCTGGGAGATATCAAGCCTCTCCGCCACTAAGGTTATTCTATGGTAGTTATGTCGAGACAATCGAGCACTAACCTGGTCCGATGCAAAGCAAACACGATGAAGGAAGAAGCAGCTAAACGGAGCAAGTCTCCCAATCCCAATCCAACCTTGTGTGCACACAGTAGATTGGCGTGACCACTTTTCTTTCTCCCTTGTCTTAAGATAGAACTATCCATGATGAAAGTAATTGTTGTACCGATGCATAACAGGGTACGTTGTAGAACAACTTGTAACACGGTGCAAACACCAAACGATAAATATAAAAGTCAAACTAGAGGAACAGATGAACACACTGTAAACTGTAACACACCGAAGAACGTATCGAGGGAACATATATATACAAGATGACTCTCATAGAGTTCAAAATATGACTGTGGACTGTTCTAGTAATCCACCACAAAGTCCTTGAGGTGAGATGGAGGCTTACTATGACGTCCAGAACGTCTCAGACCACTGGTTGCAAGACTAGAATCCGTTGGAGCCGTAGTGTTCGCTCCGGATGAAGATGGACTGGCAACCGCAGGTGTCGGAGGACCAAGGTCATGCGTGTCCGTAACAGGGTGTGCAGGCTGAATACCCTGCTCAGCATTTGATGCAGGAGTAGAAAGCTCAACTGGAATGACAGGAGGATCTGGTGGTGTCGGAATCATGTCTATTGAGGATTCATCATCACTAGCATGGGCACCAAGGCGACCTGGGCGAGGGTGTGGGGTGTGTTCCTGCAAAAAGATGGGACTTTGTAGCATTCGCACTTCTTGATGCGATAGGAGGCGTTCCTTAACTGTGAGCCAATGAACTTGCGAACATTACACCACGTACCGTCAATGGACGTGACCAAGTAGCGATTCCTGGCATGTGACTTATCACGATCAGTATAAAGGTACACAAGATCACCAACATCAACCTGTGACGAAAAGATGGACTGTTTGTGAAGACTCTTCGACCGCTCAATGGACTGGTGGTTAGACTTGCGCAGTTGGTGCTGTGACTGAATGAGCTGCTGGTCACAAACGGGGATCTGTTGATTGCTGAACTGATCACGCTGATACCACATCTCCCGTGCAGAAAGACCACGTGACCTTATGCGGGCATTTAAGTTGGCTATGGCGATGGAGAGACCAAGGTCAGTTGTTGGGTTGCCCATAGGGTCGAGACGAATCAACTCGTCTTCTAGCTCACGTACAGCTTTCTCAGCAACTGGGTTTTTATTGACATTCTTAATGCGGCCTATTTCCAAGGTCAAACGGTACTGCTTTAGAAGTTTATCTTCGGTAAGGCGTACAAAGCCAGGAGCTGGATCAGTTCGAATAACTGCTGGAGGCCCATCTAGTGGATGTAGCTCTATGCACAAGCGTATTAACGCATCCCGGAGAGTTTCGTGGCGTTCATTGTCTATGATACATGCCGTAGTGTACGATGTAGAGGTCTCCCGGAGTACAAGAATGTACTGACGACTGCGTCGCATGACGTCAGCTGCAAATGATACACCAACGGTTTCTGGAGGATCACCTGTAGACTGAGCCAGAAGTGACTGTGGCATGTTACTGAGAGATGCACAATGGTGACAGCCTGATGTGACTTGGTCAATGGTCTTATCCAGATCCAGGGCATAAAAATGACGCTGTGTGACTGAGCGAAGCTGGTGTCGAGTCGGGTGATCAAGCTGAATATGAAGTGCTGTCAATAACCCACTAAGAACCTGGCGGGGAACAATGATGCACTCACGGGTAAGTGACAGTGGTTGGTCACGGTGAACGACTAATAAACCATCCTTGGCAACTGTGGCGACCTGAAGGTATCGCTTAACATCCTTCACGCTGGTTGCCTTCTTAGATGGACGTGTGCCTTGAATGAGGTGTGCGTGACATCGTCTCATATCAGGGCATTCCTGTTGGATACTTGTCCAGGCTGATCTGCTAGTAAATGGTAGGCGAGCATGGCCAGACATAATATCCTGGGTAGATATGCGGAGAACCGTTGATTCTTCCTCACGCTTCACAAAGGTACAGACTTGACATCCTGGTTCAGTGCAATCAGGAGCATTACGGCTGGCAAAATCAGATGGTATGTTGGCAGAACCGGCAAGGTGGCGTACAGATGCTTGGTATCGACTGACTGTAGACAGAAAGGTAGACACTCGCGGGCTTGCGGAGAATTCTCCACGACACAGCTTGCCGTAGGCTTGAACGCACGGCTTGCTATCAGTGAGAATACAAGCATTGTGATGAGACTGTATAATGAAGGGGCTGAAGTGCTTGGTAGCAGCCGATATAGAGAGACCTTCGACCTCACAAGGTAACCATGTAGGTTGGCGGCCACGAAGCTTAGCACTGAAGAAGCCAGCAAGGTGTGGTTTCCCATTGCGTGTTATATACAATGTAGCTCCAATGCTGTGTTTCTTGACAGAACCATCTGTAACTATCCACAGCTGGTCATCGGGGCGTGGAAGGGTAATTGTGTGGGATGAGGTAAGAGCTGCTTGGGCGGTATGAAAGGCTGCATATACCTCATCTGTCCATGGTATCTTGTCCTGGGACTGTAAACCAGCAATGGCATTAATTATCAAGTGGGCTGAGGAGAAGAGAACAATTGGGAATCACCCGAGCCAGAACTTTATATGCGCCGATAAAGGATCGAAGACCACGTACATTACTTGGAGTGGAACAGGAGCTGAGGGTCGCTACTCTGTGAGGACTAGCCTGAAGGGTACCGCTGGACCAGATCCACCCTAGGATCATCGTACTTTTAGGACATATGATAGTCTTGGAGGCAGATAGACGGAGATTGCATTTGTTCAGAGCATTGAGAACCAATTCCCAGTTATGAAGAAGCTCTTCCACTGTGTTGCCTCCACAGTACAAGTCATCAGCAAGCTTGGCAACTATTCCCTTTTCGAGAAGATCACCGAGAACACGGCACATTAGCTCTTCCAGTGCAGTTTCTGAGCCTGGCATTCCCATTGCTGATCTAGTGTAGACACGTATTCCACGGAACGGTGTAGCGACACCGCAGTACTTCATCGATCCACGAGACAGAGGAATCTGGTAAAACGCGCTGGTAAGGTCAGTCGCTATAAGAAATTTCCACTTTGCGATGTTTCGTAGTGTAGAATCTACGTTTGGCATAAGGGACGGCTGTGGTTTGCTGTAACGTCCGACTTCTCCAAAGGCAGTTACGAGACGAAATCCACCACTGGGTTTCTTTACCAAAAAGGATGGGTTAAGGTACTCAACGGTCACATTGATGTCTTCAGGACGGGCAAAAACGCCTTGCTGTTCAAGCTCATCAAATTTTTGTTGTAGCATTTGGAGCTTGTCTGTGGCGTACTGAGGAAGACGACCCTTGCGTTGTGGTGGTTGGACGGTTCCCATGTTGACGACAGCTTTGAAGGGGCCTGCAGAGCCATTGTATCCAGGGAATGAAGGATTGAACACGTCATCATATTCTTCCAAAAGGGTATGGAAACGCCTCCGATCTTCTGTGCTGAGTGTGTTATCTGGGTCCACCGAGACGGAAGAAGAAAATGGCTGGGATGGGCGTTTATTTGTAGTGGTACTGTGGTTGACATGTAGAGGATCACCGGCTTCTGAGATGTAAACAATGCGGATCTGACCAAAGTGTTCTTGGCGTTTGAGGAGTAGTGGCTCATTGGAGAGATTTGGGACACGAATTTTGCCTGCAATACTCTGTACTATACTAGGTCTTGGCCTAGCTACAAAAACAAGCATTGACTTCCTACGTCGTATTTGTTTCATAACAAAAAATAAATTTTCTGGTAGTTAAATTTAAGTTATCCTTACTTATAGAACTATACTTACGGATTATTTTGATACCATCGATGTAATTCTACGCTCACGAATTCTGGAGATTTTAGAGGTTTTTAACAACTAAATGATTACCGTTCTTCAATGCCGTCGAGTTTGCTTGGTCCCTGCATCAATGGGCTCCACACAACTCATCCAAAAGGGATTCTGGGTACCGGGAATCAGCCTAAGAAATAGGGGTCAATTCAGGGTCGATTAGACTAACTCTCCGTCACCCTCTACGTCGCTATCTTGCAGGCTATATTTGTACAGCTTTTGTACGGTAATTTTGAAGACTTGGGAATGTACCTAGGGTCGATACGGAGAGTTCATATGAAATAGCGTTCTTCCGTTTGCACAGCGCATTAATTCCCTTTCTTGTATTTACGTAATGAAAACTGCATACCCAGGACCCTAATTGTACATAATTTGTCGTATTGGATGGTTTTAAATGTCAAATATGTTAGAACATTGTATAGTTTGGTAATAGACCATTTAAAATTGAGATCAGAAATCTTCGGAAAACAGGTCACGTGCGTTCTTCGGAATCTCACTAAAAGCAGCCTGGTGCCAACAATTTGGAACCAGGCTGTTGTTAACAGTTGATCGCATTCGTAAATCGTAGTATTGGTTGTCCGCCTAGTGATTTACTATGTTTGCACACACGCGTACACCCATGAGGAGTAAAACGTGGAACGAGACTAATTGAAAATATTCGGAACCAATCGTAAACTACCGCGAATTGACTTCCATCTTTGCTCTGACGACTTCTTCATTTCGCTGTGATTAGGGCCGATTTTATATCATTAATATTTCATTTTGAGTAGCATTTATGGAGCTGAAAATGTATCTAGGATGCAATAACAGTACATAGCACATGTATAACCCAGGTAAGTGTATTCAAATGTTTTAGAAATAGGCAAACTAGAAACGAAAATCGCCAGCGTACGAACATATGCTTTCATTTCATAGCTCTCATACTGAGTCGTATCACGACGTATGAGAGCTATGAAACAGAGCTAGTCTTGGCCATACTGGTATGTGGTTTGCAGTGAGGATCTTGGAGATGTGAGTGTCAATGCGTGGTTCCAAAGCAAAGGTACCATCACAATTCGACATTTCCTGTGGTAGATCAACTTCGATATAATCACCTGGCCAGATAGTAGTGGTTTTTGACGGGGCACGCAATACAAGTGCACGACGCACAATCTGGTGATTAGGCCTATGCGTAGTAGACTGTGTTCCATACACATATGTAGTCCCATCACTAAGGATAATCTCGTGTTTCGCAGGTCTGATGGTGATGTCATTATTTTCCATGAACGGGATACCGGCCAGTACATCGACATCTAGGCTCTTAACCACTAAGCCTTGAAACTGGAACTCATGCCCATCTCGAGAGAGAGTCATAGTAGTCTCCCCAACGACGGCCAATGGTGATGAGCCATCTGCTTGGTGGGCCGACTGGGTGCTTTTGACAATGTCGGCATTCAATGATCTTGCTGTACTTTCACGTATGAGGTTTCCCTCTGCGCCACTATCAATTGTTCCTATCCTTGTCGGGAAGGAAAGAACACTCACTCAGGAAATGTTGAAAGTCGGAGCGTCCGACCTGTTTACATATGGGGCAGGATTTCATAGCTGATCTTGGTCGTTGGGAAGCTGACCGTGGTCTGCTACGGCTGTTAGATGAGGCACCTTGGCGGGAAAACTGTTGAGGTACAGTAGCACGCATGGACCTGGCATTCTCGGATGACTGTAACTCATCAAGAAGAGCGTCGAGAGCCTGAGATACCTCCGGTTTTATTGAAGCCAACGTCCTTGAACGTAGTTCTGTTCCATAGCGTTGTTTAATGAGCCGTGGCAAGTCATTGTGAATTAACCGTAGCCATGTGAGCACAATAAAGTTTTCCAAGGTGGGGGTTAGTTCCTCGTCCTCCTCAATAACCTGGCCGTAGTGTGTTATACCTCCATCGGGTACGAGTAAGTTGTCTTCGACAAAGGCCATGAGGCGCTGATAGAGATCTTCATGACGCTCATCAGGTTCTAGGTGTATGCTGCCGAAGTCCAGAAAATGACCACCTGTGCTTTGAAACCCATAATGTAAACGAATTGTTTGCCAGATATGGTTCAATGATTTGGAGTTCTTGATGATCGTATTACGGGCAATCACAGGACAGTAATTTGCAATTTGTCCTAACATGAGATCTAAAGCTGCACATTTTTGTTGAGCTGTTTTCCGTTGCGCTGCAGCAACGTCTTCACCATCGTCTGTCAGCCCACGAAGAGGAGCCGTTTTACTCTTGGTGCCCCACTGCAGACCTTCGACAAGGTAGGGGGCGAAGTTTGGATCCAAAGACAATGTATACAGCAGGTTTTGCTTCCAATTCTCAAACGAATTCACAGTCTCACTTTTGGTGAGACACCATTGCTTTGGGGCACGATTGGCCATTGTAATATAGGTTATTAAGGGCTCTGCAATAAGTCAAGTTAGTGTTGTGACAACTCTTTAGTAGTTGACCGATTGTCCACAAAGACGTAAGTGATATGACACTTGATAAAAGCCAAGAAGAAGTAAGCTTAAGAAGTAAGCTTAAATATGTAAGTTTATATACTTCTCGACTTCAGATCAAGTCCACAGAGTTCACGGATGAAGTAGAGCAGATACACAGATGTGTAGGAACGTTTTCCAATGCTGCCACCACGCCACTAAGGTTATTCTATGGTAGTTATGTCGAGACAATCGAGCACTAACCTGGTCCGATGCAAAGCAAACACGATGAAGGAAGAAGCAGCTAAACAGAGCAAGTCTCCCAATCCCAATCCAACCTTGTGTGCACACAGTAGATTGGCGCTCAGACTCAGTCTCAAACCCAAAATCACAAAATGTTCGGCAATATCCTCAAATAGGTCTTACATACAGAATAAAGCACAAGGCAGCAATTGATTTGCCTTTGAATTACATTGTAAATATGATAGCTGCTGTGACAGTGTGCTTTATTCCGTATGTAAGACCTATTTGAGGATATTGCCAAATGTTCTTCATATCTTCAACAAGACTTACAAGTTACAAGTTACGTATCAGAATTTGCTTAATTTAATATAAATATTCAAACAGGAAATCAAACTTATACCTTTCCCAGCAGATGTTTACTCTATTGGAACAATTATTTTGTGTTTCAAACATGAAGAAAAAAAAAAATTATGACGCATTTTGTCTTAGTTGCCATATTTGCCAACTTTATCGGTGGTACAATTTGGCCACCTGGACTGAACCTCACTCTTACGAAGGAGTCTGTGACCTTTTAACGTGAGAAACCCTGAAGATTTACCTTAATTAGTTTTGCTACGGATGGCACCATTTAGAACGTTAATTATTTAAGAATTAAATTGATGATAAACCTTATAAATAACATGAATAAAAATTGAATAAACAGAGCCAAACAACTGTTCAGCTGGCAGCTAGCTGTACGGAATTACAGCCAGACGATGTCATCATACGAGCTGTTCGTAATGCTTGTTTAGAACAGCCTGTAGGCAACTGCGCGTCGGGTGTCGGACATGGCGCAGGGAGTCTATAATTATAGGAGAAGACATTATATCCTCCAGACAAAACCCCGATTCTCGTTAATTCTCGTGACCTTAAAAAGGGACACTGAGAGATGTAATGGAGGCTGCGCCCTCAATTATAATAAAAATTTGGATTGTTATATTTGTACAATTGTTTTACATGTACAATTATTACACGTTGTCAACGCGTATAAAGCGAAAGTTCCACCACTCCAGCTGGTATAGATATGAGAAAAATGCAAAAAACTCATATTTTTCAAAGGGTATGAATTTAATAGCCCGGTGAATTAGTTGTGGGCTTTTTGAATCAACGTTTTGTTGTATATACAAAGAGGGCTGATTTGTCTTAATCCTTATAGGTGTAAGTTCATACATGTAATACAATTGTAAAAATACACAAATCCCAGTTTTCATCATAATTGAGGGCGCAGCCTCCAACACATCTCATCATGCCCCTTTAATAGTTTGGCGCCACTGGTTTAGGTGGCGCTCTAGCATTGCCAAAGTAATTAGAGGATGTTAGACATGTTTTCCTAAATTTAGTGCGCCAACCCATGCACGGCGCGCTAAATGATATTTGATTGATGACTTGAAATACACTAAACTATTACACAATACGAGGCGCGACTTGATGAATTCCTGAATATTCATACAGTTCTCGCTTCATTGACTCTGAGTTGAAAGTTAAGTCGTTGGCTCGCACAACGGTGATGGTCACTGGACGCAAGTGAGACACTTCAGAAGATCAATCGAGTTCTCTTGACGATGGGTATAAACTGGTGGGCGAAACAGTGGCGTGCGCAGGATATTGTGAGTGGGGGGCCACCTGGCCATAAATGAAATTCCCCCGACTATTTGAGTAAGAACTGCGCGCGTAGCGTGCGAAAATTTTCGAATTTACACCTTTGTTTTGCACGATTGAGCTACATTTTGGCTCTAAACAAGTTTGTACCAAAGAATATTGCATTTTGGGAAGACATGTGCGCGCGCGCGGCCCCCCCCCCCCCCCCTTTGCGCACGCCACTGGGGCGAAAGTGAGTTAAGTTGGACACTGAAGTCGTTGACTCTTCCAACGGTGATGGTACCGACCGTGCATTCTTTAGAAAGTCAATGGGACTCTAGTGATAAGTTCGACTTTGGACGAAAGTATATCTGAAGCTAAATTCAACAGCGACGGTACTGCTCGACCATTGTGATTATTCTGGAATGGGGCGCTACAGGCGTAGAAAATAAGCCTTGAATCGAAGACAGAGGTTGTACAGAGGTTCAAAGTCAGCTATACAGTTCGATGTCGGAGGCTGACATGCATGTCGGCTCGTCGTAAAGATGCTGGAAGGAAGATTTTCATAAAGAAGAGACGACAACTTAAAGGAGATAGGAAAAGTCTAAAATGCAAGACGATAGGCTATAGTGATACCGCATCAATTGTGAGAACATTGTTGGAGGCTGCTATACGAAAGATTGCAGAACGCGTCAACGTCATCAATTGTCAGCGTTGGAGAAAGAATTACAGGAATTGAAAATGAAGAACAACAAGTTAGAGAAAGTAAAATTCAAGACCAGGAATCTGCAACTGTTTGGACGAAACAGATGGCTATGCAAAGACAAGTTTGCGTTGTACCTAAGAAAGGGGAATTAGCAACGTACTTTAGGATGAAGTGGTTTCGCATGAACCCTCGGTATCTGGAAAAAGCAGACGGCAGTGTACACTGGGTTGGCAATGGAGCAATGGACGAATATAGTGAAAAAACTATATTCTGCAACATGGTTATTTTCCCCCAATAGTCATCTTTCAAGAGGAGAATTACATCGGGAGTGCTCATCTTAAAAGGGTGAAATTAATACTCCGAAGATGACTGCACTGGTGTTCTACCAATGAACTATTCTTCAAACGAATCTCAGGCGGGTACCTGTGACGATCAGGAAAGGACTGATTGGCTGATGGGAATGGAAAACAGCCGGGTTGATCTTAAAACAGGTTGGCAGCCTAGCCTTTTATAAAGGGGTAAAAACAAGTAAGTTCTCCCTAGCATTTGATCACGTTTGTTTGCATAATTCCACACACACTGTGCCTTTTGAAAACTGAAACGTTTATCAAAAGAAAAATACACTTGGCTACCCATTGCAAATTTCTTTTTTTTCAATAGCATGTTTACTTTTTCCAAAACATACACCGTTTCCCAAAAATGATTGTTTTTAGAAAAAGTGGCACTTTTCAAAAATCTTATGCAAGAAAGTTACAAAAATGTCTCCAGTGCTGTTTAAAATTAATTTGAATTGTCTTTATTTTCAATTAAAAGAAAGTATTTTCTTTCTTTTGCTGGTCCTTATTTGAAATTAAAAATAAAATGATTTTATTTCATTCATGTCAATATCTTCCCTGTAAGGGGAAACTTTGTGTGGGTACTGGGTAGCCAAGGGTTATCCCGTTTCATAAATGTTTCAATCTTTCAAAACGCCTAATTGTGTATGGATTTATGCACACAAACTGGATAGAATCTTGAAAAGTGCCATTTTTTTGAAAACATCATTTTTGTGAAATGTGACTAGTTTGGGAAAAGTAATAATGATATTGAAATGGATACAATTTCTATGGGTAGCCAAGTGTTATTGCTTTTCATAAGTGTTTCAATCTTTCAAAACGTTTAATTATGTGTAGAGTTATGTAAACAAATGTAATCAAATATTAGGGGGATTTGCTTTTTTTTTACCCCTTAATTACACTCTTAATTCTTCGTGGTTATTTTTTCCGTGGTCATTTTTAATCAACTATATACGTGGTCGATTTGACTGCATTCGTGGTTGAATTGACTACAGATGACCAGTTATTTTGACAACGGCGACAATAGTCAAATCAATTTGACCACGGAACGTGTAGAATTAGCAGATCGCTAATTTGCATATATACTTGGCCTTATATGAGCCGAGTAAATTGTGCAAATAGCTCATTAGCATAATTGCAATGGTACGAAAATTAGCACCGGTGCTCGTTTGTACCATTTCAATTATGCTAATGAGCTAATATGCACCTTGTATTCATTTAAACCTATTACTTTATCTTAATTAAGTCGATGTATTAATTTAACACCATTGAATGTATATTGATATGCATGCATATATCGTCTCAATTGCCAAAAGAAAGTGAAAAGTTTTTGTACACAAAGTAAATGCAAATACATTGTGCAAAAACATAAACACCAAAGATTTGATGCCCCTGCAGCCTCACCCCCCCCCCCCCCCCCCCCCCCCCTCCTCACACCACCACCATTCTCTCAAGCAACCACGTCATAGGTGTTACTTTAATTCGACCCGTATCGTGGTTAAATTTTCAACCACAATACGTGGTCATTTTGTCTTACCACGGATGGTGTGGTCAATTTGACACCCAACGTGGTAAGGTGCATAGTTAACTACCAAACGTGGTTAAGAGTGTAGATCTACTAGTGTGATTGCTACAGAAAGTCCTACAAAGAATAATACCCCTAGAAAGATCCATGCGAGACCAGGGGCCGAAGATTTGATCAGATGGACGGACTCTACGGCAACGACCTCTGACACAAAACGGACAAAGGAGTAGCAGATGATACAAGTGCAACCTGTTCAATATATGGAAAAACTGGCTTCAAGAATATCAGACCAAACCAAAATGTGGAATGATCGAGTTCGTCGCAGCCATGCCCTCCTACTGAGGGTAGACATAAGTCGAGCCAGTCGACATGCCCAGCCCTGGCAAGAAGCCCGGATGAACCCCACAGTGCTTCTAATTTAAGTAGACAGGCAAGAGCTTCCACCATAAGAGAAAGACCAAAAGAAGAAGCCAACCAAGCATGCAGAAACAAAGCTGGTAAGGAATATATTAATCTAGGCCTATACCTAAACCATCTGAAGACAGCGTCTGGAATGCCTTTAATCAAAAACTATACAATTAACTGCCAACTGAAATAGGATGCAGTACAGATGAGCACTGACTTATTTTAGAGAATCATGTGTACACAGGCAGCTTGTTAGGGGCCACACCACTACATAGAGCGCCATAGGGATATGTACAAAAACACTGATATAAAACTCTGTTTTAGACCACTAAATTGCGAAGTTGGACCCTATAGAGTGATCATTTCCCCACCCAAAAAGTGAAGAAAAAAATAGGTAGGTGAGCCTGCTCGATTTTCCAAAATATGCTCATGGAGTTGACTACCTCTCTGACGAGCTTGGAAATGTCGCCGTAATCGCCAATGTTTCCAGTAAAAAGCACAAATTTGAAAGGTCTCTCAAAATTTACCTTAGATGATATTCACAGTTTATAGTCAGGGCGCATGTAGGTGATGTTCCATTAATCATAATTAATCAGAAATCATAGGCATGTATATATACGCAATTGTATATATTACTGTCAAGTCTTTTTAATTGAGGATTTTGTGATGCATACTTTCCGATTTTAGTTTTAAACACTGTCCTTAAGGGTAGGGGATACCCCATTTAGTGTAGTGCACCCTTAACAGATTTGGTTTCAAGCCAACATTTAACAAGAAGAACTTGGACTGTAAGCAGCATTCCTCAAGACAGCAGAGAAAATCAAGATGCATGAAGAAAGATTTGAAACATTACAAACAAGCCTTAAAGGATAATGACAGGAGTCAATCCATTCGTCTGAAAAAAGATTTCTTGAATCTTGTTAGACTTCACAACAAAGTCAGAAAACTAGAGCTAAAGTTACAAAAGAAATCCGCTGCAAACAAAGCCCGGGACAAAGCCCAGCAGAAATTTCGACAGAACCCTCACCAATATGCCACAAAGATGCTAAATAAGAAAGAAAACGCTGAAGGGGGATGTACACCTTCAGGTACAGCCTCCGTAAAACTGGTATAGCTTCGTCATTATTCATTTAATCCATATAAAAGTATACAGCAGGGGAGAAGTACTTTAAGGAAATCAATAATGACAAGAAACGTGATTACAAGTACCATCTTATGAAGAACATGTAAAGACCCAAGAAGCCTGAAGGTCAGAGTTGAATGCATACCCCCATATTAAGCGACCTGGAACCAATCGCCCACCAATCGTATTCTTTACTAAGTATGGAAGAAGTGCCCGAGAACAACAGTACTGTTGCATATGAAACCATTTGTGACATTTGGAGAACTGCTTCAATTTCTACCCACTTAAAGTGTGGGAGAAGCAATCCTCATCTCGAAAGAAGAGAATACAAATGAACCATCATACTTTAGGCCAATAACTGTGAAGAATTAAAGTGGAAATCTTGGAATGGGCATTCCTGCTCAAAGAACCATTGAGTACTTAACAGATAACAACTACAAATCTGTTCAAAAGGGCTTCATGGAGAAAGTTTCAGGTTGTGTTGAACACACAGAGGCTTTTCACTAGAAAATGGAAGGTATAACTGGCGTCACGACCAAACATTGAGAGTGATTGTATCAGGACCGTGATACCATATGTTGATGCAAACATAAACAGATCTACATCATCTCAAAGATTCAGTCCTACACAATAGCTTTCCAAAAAGCAGATGGCACAAAAATACCGGAACCCAGTCTTGCCGTACACAAACCAAAAGAAACAGACATCCTGAGAAATACTATAGTTTAGGGTAACATGGGGTAATATGGGGACACGGGGTAAAGTGGGACAGTGGTTTTCGGAGATACTTTTTTTACCTTAAAATAGTCAAAATTGTGCCCATTTTTTGTAACAAAAAAGCTTTGATATATTGTCTATTTATATTTGCAACAATTTTAAGTATCATCCTTCGTGAAACGGGACACTTCAGAGGGTCGTAAGCCTTAGGCGTCGAAATTGATGCTGCAATTTCACTCAATGCTACTAAGCATAGGTCACGACTTGACACTAAATATCTATGAATCAATGCCCCGGATTTTAGTTTCTCAAAGTGGAAAATAACGTCTAAACCACTTTCTATCAAATAAGACAAATATTTGCTACTGTTTCCTTCCAAGATCATTAAAAAGTGTTTTTTCAGAAATGTGCCTCATTGGGGTAAGATGTGGACAAGGTTACATTCATGTTAAAAGTCTATCTTTGTCCCCATCTTCCCCCGCGTCCCATCTTGCCCCACCACTGTCAGCACATAGTAAATCAATGGCGTCCCATCTTACCCCTGTGGGGGAAGATGGGACAAAAAATTAAGAAACATTTTATCGCCTGGGGTAAGAAGGGACACCTTGATAAAATAATGAAGCCGGAGGCCGACGGGCACAATTTTGGTGAAACTAAAGTCTGTTAAGGCTCTTGGTGATACATTTTGCTTTGGGTGGGGTCACTTGTCGGATATTCGTATTACAGCTGAGTAAAATTAGGCGTCCCATCTTACCCCTTAGGTGTCCCGTATTACCCCATGTTACCCTACTGGAAACTCCTGGTGGATGACGATCACTCATAGATAGTCTTTCCTCCAGAAATAGTTGAAACAGCCAAACGACCATACATTATACAATGTTCTCAACTCGCACTAAAAATCATCATTATTGAATTGACAGTCCCATCAGAGGAGAACTTTGCTAATGCATTCGACAGGAAGAAATGTAAATACCACGATTTTGTAGCAGACTGCGAAGATGAATGGATGGTCTGTGAACTACTTTCCCATAGAAGTTGTGAGCAGTGTGATATACAATACCACGTTAAGCAAATGTCTGGCCTCTCCCCTATGCATGCTAGGAATCCCTAACGGAAAAGGAAAACCCATCTTAGAACACATCATCCAAAACAGCCCTACGAGCAAGCTATATATACATTGCAGAAGCACCCCAGGCATTCAGAGTCAGAGTTACTACCTCCAAGAACGATATGTCATGAGGGAAGTGGGACGTCGGTTGAGCGCTCACAAAACCGGTTTAACCAGCCAATGTCTGGTCCGCAGCCCAGAGACCTCAGAGCATGGACTATAATATAATACACAGATGAAGATAGAAGATAGATGAAGATAAATAATGAAGAAAAGCTATATTCTGCCGATTACGGAAAATCATCGTGTTGCAGAATATAGCTTTTCTTCATTATTATCGGCATAATTCTGTTATACCCTACCACACCAACATCGGTAGTATGCGTCGCTCTTAAAATCATGCACTTTATGAAAACCTCTGTGAAGGGTAACAGAATTACTCCCCCTAATCTATATATGAGTGATCGTTCATACCAGGAGTGGGTGTCATATACACTGCAAAAACTCCGGTGTTGAATTTAACACCATGGGGTGTCCGGTGTAAAGTGGTCGGTCCTATAGTGACACCCATGGTGTTAAATTAACACCGGAGTTTTTTGCAGTGTAGTGGTGTGGGGTGTTCCCACCTTAGGGCCTCGAAGGAGTTTAGAATGCTCGCCGAGGGCCGTATTCTAAGCCGTTTTGAGGCTCACAAGTTGTATGATAATTAGTATTTTCCTTATAATTATATCTGACATTTTACCCGTAATTTTGCTTAAATATTGATAGGTGTATGTAAAACGGGTGGTTTTAACCTTTATAGGCTCTGGTCAGTGGTATTGAGTACACCTAAATGCTGCGTGGAGTTCGGACCCCGCTTAGGGCCCGACAGATTTTTGACTCTAAGTGCTCGTTGCGGGGCATTTCTATAATTGTTTAAGGTTGCCCAAGCCCCCAATTAACTCAAAAAGTAGTGAGGGGCAGATGCGATGCGCAGAGGGTGGGTGGGGGGGGGGGGGGGGGGGGGGGGGGGGGGGGAGGCGGGTGTTTACTCCTCATTCCCCTCATTTTTTGACAGACCCTAAGACCTTTTCCTGATGTATTCTCTTCCAGTTCCCTGTAGTTTTCTCGCCTACTCTTTCTCTCTCCCCTCCCCGTTGACACAGTTCACGAGGCTTTCCCCCTATTCCTCCCCGTGTCCGTACCCTCTCTCCTTTCCCTTCTCTTTTTCTTCTTCCCCTTTTCTTTTTAGGGCAACCTCCTCCACCTACGTACGCGCCTGCTTATACCTCATTCTCCAACTTACGATTAAAATTGATCGAGGGATATTTTTCCATCAAACCGAGCCATCAAAAAATGACACAGCCATCTCTACCTGCGCCAATGAAAATTGCATTTACAGCGCCACCGTTGCACTCCGTGACAGGCACCAAACGTGACGTAATTATCAATCGATAGTCGATTAATTATAGCTGATAGGTAAATAATGAATTGATCAAGAATCAAGATGGCGACGATCTTGTATGTTTTCCGGGAATGAGTTACAGAGCCACAAGTTTATGTTGTTTTAAATGGATTTTCGACATGACATGTGTACTATTTATATGATCTTAGTTTACCGGATCAATTCATGGATGTACTAAATGAAAATGAGGCTCTTCAACAGTTTTTCGGTAAGTAAACGAATGATAAACATGTACTCCTCTCCACCATTGACTGTAGTGTCACTGTGCACTCAACGACGCCAGTCAGTTCTGCATGTTTGTCAACACACTGCACTGACTGAATATGAAATAATTTATTATTTAATGTTGTAATACGTTTCGTTAATATTCAATTTCAGAAAATAAGTTACCAGATCAGGGGATTGGGACCAGAGCTAGACAGACTCCAGTCGTACATGATTGAAACATTATCAATTTCACACATTTCACACATATCATCATCATTCATCATCATCATCATCATTGACATTACAAACATGACAATTGATTGACATCGACATGTCAGTTCCAATCCAGTTCCACTCTCTGCTCTGGCCTAGCTTAAGCTTGTTCATGTAGTGTAGTGTGTCGTACCTTCTAGTTCTACTAGAGAGTAGATCAGTGATTGTATCGGAACAAGTTTGAGCCACCTCTGATTACTCTGGCCTAATTTGAATTAAAACAAATAATTATTAATTGTCGATCGATCATTTCAAAACATTCCTTGCGTGATGCGAGTATCAGTATGCGACTTCAAATTGAAAATGTACATGCACAGCGTCGTGTGCCTGTTGTTTTGGAATGCAGTTCATCACAAGACGGCGTTCAACCTTTGGTCTTGGTTGGTGGATGAATGCGAGCACTCTGACCACAATGCTCTGATCAACAATTACAATTATTTGTTTTGATTTAGTCTGGATAGATACTAAATCTATAGATGATTTGGGTATCGGTTCAATGCATAATGTTGAAGGGAACCATTTTAGACGGAAATGTAGTCACCTGAAAATCCTCCGTTTTTTATGTCCCACTCAACTTTTTGGAGACTCAAAGTTGTCCTTGAAATGTTCACTATTTATTCATGGCATTGCTATGAAATTAAGAGCTTGGCAAAAGTGTTCCGAAAAGTCGCATTGGAATTTTGTATAGGATTAGCAAGTAAAACGGGTATAAAAGACATATCCTTTTGTCGGCCATTTTGAACAAAACAACAATACATGGTCAATTACTCAATTTGGTAATTTTTTTTCTGTGTAAGGCTTACAGATTGAATTTCATCCAACTAATTATGCATATATTGGTCAAGAGCCAGGTGAACACTAAATTTAAAGTTAAACATGTCCGTTAGGCTAATGAAATACGATTCCCAGTTTCCCGTTTCCTGACTCCGGTCAAATGCCGATCAAATATTTAATTATTTCCGCATATTTCATTATTTTATATTTGTCAACCTTTCAAGAAAAAAAAGATTGTTTTAATGTGATCTTTCACACGAAAGATGCATTTTCAGCACTTCTTACGATGTCACGTCCGGTACAATACAAGCCTCAAGTCATCGATACATCAGGTTCCCTGCTCCTTGGACGCCTCGCTATGTGTGTTCTGTGACAGTGTGGACAAAATTTGCAGGTATCAACCAGCGTATGGTATTGACTGATCGATTGACTAGTCTTCGGAAACGCAGCGTTGGGTATATAGAAATACTACACGGCGTGCGCGCGGCGCATTGATTTAAAGACTAGGTTTTATTAAATGGCTATTTCTACCGTGCACTGGGTTGCACGCTATATTTAAAATATACTTAGTTATATAAATTCAATTTATGATAAAATGGTTTAAATTTGTTAAATTCTTGTGTCATTATTTTTTTCTGTACACGTGGACCCTACTATGAAACGACCAAACACCACGTATACGTTCAAATTTATTTATACTTGTCATTTGTAGGTCCCGTCATTTGTTGTCTTTTGCATCAATGTCAATATTTTCATTTTAGTTTTATTTATTCAATGATTGTTTTAAATGTATCATGTTAATTTCTGTCAAAGATGTGCTTTATAAACACTTTCAATGTACTCGTACATGTACCTAATTGATATTTAAATGAAGCCTGGTCATTATATTTACTTGTTTCGGGGCTCAAAATATAGCATTCCCCACTTAACTTTGAACTAATAATGAAAGTTTGGAAAATAATGAATAATGAAATAGTCCCCTACCCAGTCATGAAAAAGTATGTTACGGGAAACTGGAATCGTATTTCATTAGCCTTAAATGTCTGTAAAAACAGAATTTAGACATTGTTAATTAGTCACATGATGGCTCACTTTTAGAAGTCACGGTTCTAGGGTAGGGTTGTCCAGTTTCGTATTTTCGGGCGGCGCCCTTCATCGTATACCAAAAATGTTGAAAATGTTAACAAGTGTTGCTACAAATGTACGTCATCTAGCCCAAATACAACGACTCTCGTGAGAGTGGACAAGGCCCGGTTTCAAATGAAGGTAAATTGAATATTTTGTACTCTCTAGTCGAAATACGTTCATATTTAACATTAATAACCCTTATTATTATTCCAAAATACCGCCGATTTGATCTTGCAAGTGTGTAAATGTTGTAGTTTAACACTATAGCAATTCGGATAGGCCCTTAGGCCAATCATGGGATGTATGTACACTCGTCAAAAGAAGTTCCTGGACACTCATTGAAGTTCAAATATTTCACATAAATATTTAATATAAATTAAACAATTGCATGTCAAAATAAGCAGACAATAATTCTCTATCATGTCTGTATGAAATTAAGATGTACGCATTCATGCATGGCTGAGCACATTCATTAAGCAATGGTAAGGTGCGTAAAAGGAAATTGCAAGAAATGAGCATTTACAGTCATTTGAATGGAGGGATTATCCAATTTGTTGCAATCTTCTTGCCATTGTCAAGTGAATGGGATCTGCCATGCATGAGTGATCATGTCTAAATTCCATGTTAAGCTGTTAGAGGATTACTTTCTGCTTAATATGATATACAATTATATACATATAATCATATATATAATTATATATATTCTATTAAATATTAATTTAATTTAAGTGTCCAAGAACTTCTTTTGCCGAGTGTATATTAAATGGGAATGTTACATGGATGTGCGCAAACATGCGTGGTTTAAATACATACATTATACGTTTAGGCATGCCTATGGAGGAATAAATAATGTCAATAGGCAGAAAAAGAACTTAAGGATATTGCACGCACAGTTCTCAAGACTGGGCACAGATGATCATGACAATAGACCCTCCTCCCGCCAACTCTAAAACTAAAAAACCTCTGAAATAAAACCCACTATAAAATCCTAACCCTAACCCTAGGCCTACACATATAGGCTACTGAATTACACGGATAGTATTTATATGCATGGGGTAGCCTACCTGGATTTAAGGGCACATGGGGTTCCTGTATCATGGGGTCTCTGAAATATATAAAGGGCACTGGTCTGTGATAACTGGATTTTAAGAGTAAGAGTACACATCCCATGAACCCCAACACGAGAACACCCAACCCACGAACAGCGAAATCTATTAAATAATAAAAAACCCAAAGAAACTTCCTCAATGTTTGTTAAAGATGTTCCATATTGTCGAACAGAAATGGGGACCCAGTGAAATGGGCCTGAATTCATCCAAGAAAGAATTAACCCAACTTAAGTAGTTGATCTGTATTCTTTTCATTTGCAGAACATTCAAACTGATTTGGTCATGGCCGAGCTTTGGGTTCTTCACATGCAGACATCGACGACTTGATTCTTCCACGGTTCTCCACATCGTGTCAAAGATGATTTTCCTTTCACTATAATAATAAAACAAAGACTGTCAATGTGCAAAGAGAGAATATGTTATAATAAATTGTAAATATATTTATAAGATTACTGTACAATGTATACATGTGTATTAAACTATAGTAGTCTATTAGTGAATAGCAAGGTTTTGTTTGGGAGTCTTTTGGGCTACTTTGGGCTTAAAAAATATTGAGCCCTTTTGGGCTGAAAAATGGTTCATTGTTAAACATGGCATACAAAATTAATAATGAATCACAGTTTTTGCATTGAAACCTGTGTTATAAAAAGTTAAAAACCACCAATTTTACAGCACATTTTGACCATAACTTCACTTATACTTGACCTAGTGAACTCATCAAGCACTCATTTTAAAGATGATTACATGATCTTTCCATCAATACTAATAACTTTTAAATTCAACATATTAAAACAATTATGACCATCCCTATCTAGGGTTCCTGAAAGTCACGGTTCTGGTTCCACTATACAGACTTGCTTTAACAAGTACCCATACCAATCATGGATATATGGGTACTGTAAGGACTAGTTTTTATTATATACACATGGAAAAAGTATAGCACCACTGTTTTTTTGTTTTTTGTTTGTTCAAAAAAGCAGTGGTGTGATACTTTTTTCCACATGTATATATTTTGAGAGGTACACAGTAGAGAAGTGGTCAAGCGGTTTAGGCACGATGTACTGTCAGTCAGGAGTTTTCATCAAAGCACATGAGTCATGGGTTCAAGTCTCCTTGAAACCAGAACTCATTGCTAACCCTAAAAAGTTCCTATCCAAGTGGTCGGAATTCCTACAATCACATCTTTCTTAATTCAGTAAGGTTAGTTTATTGGATTCTCTTTCCGTTGTTTAAGCTTGTAATCTGATGTAATTGTAGAATTTCTCCTCTACCCATTGTGTACAATGTGAAGGTACTATATATAATGTCAGTGCTTCGCGGTTCGGAGAATCACATTATGCCGCACACGCCATCAATCGCCCGGAATGGCTTAAACGTTACCCCGTGTTGTAATGGTGGCATATAATTCCAATTTTCAATGGTATGCACCTACCGTCCAGGCTACATTTGAGGTCTTAGAAAATGCCACTTGGGCTAAATCATGTTATTAAGCGTTATTGTTTAAACTTGTTTGTATATTTATATGCATTCTGTTTTATCTATTAGTTTAGATGTTTTTGTTGTATTTCTGTTACTCTGATGGGGTCTAATGAGATTAATTAAAAAAATAAACTATAAAACCATGAAGTATCCGGTTTATTCTGTGAGTCTCGACACAATGAACACATGCAGATTGATAGATGTTGAAGGGAAACAGATAGTTGCGGTGAAAGGTAAACAAATTAACTCAAAGGAATCCGCTATCTTAATCCTTTTTGTTCACGAATTTTCATTTTTCACATATCTCAGATAATGTGCTATTTTTCTTCCCCCGTGGTTCGGTTTTAAGAATGAGGTAGGTAGGTAAGTACTGTTGGAGAACGTACTACAGTTAAGCTTATTTGCAACCGTCTAACCTTTTGCGGTGTTCCAGAAATATTTCCACTAAAAGTAAAATTACTCGCTTCGGTGACACCATTTTATGGATAAACGTTATGTGATTTTCAGGTCCTCATTTGAGGACCTCAGAAATAAATAATAAATAAACAGTTTTTAAATTTTGTTAGAGTGCCTGTTTTTTTACCGGTCGGCAATCGTGAGTGCCGGCTACACCCGACCACACTGACCAGCTTAGTGACAACCCTGAATCATGTGCAATCATCAAAGGCTGTTTGTACGATGTAAATGGTCTCTTGGTGTTTTTGTGTCAGTGTTTAATACTGTATAAAAAAAGATAACATTTCTTTCAAAGAGGATATTTCATTGGCAATTTTCCGCTTCCAAGAGCAGCTCTCTTAAAGTGGATGGGGAATTAGGGCACGTAGAACAGTACTCTTTATAAATACTAGGGATACATCGGTAGTCACAGCGAGGCTACAAGACATGGGCATTTGGACCAAATTGGCGTTGGATCATATTACTACTATACTAGCGTGTAAAAATGACTTGAGAATAAAATCAAATGTGATATTCATAACTGCTAGTTTCTGAAAGTTTCAAAAGGTTTCTTGCTGATTCAATGATAAACGTATTCAACACAGTCTAGATTTACTATCGCTAAATTCCCAGTTCTAAACTAAATTTCTAAATGTCCTTTTTTTAACCACATTCCATCATGCATATTTTCAAAGTATTCTCGACACAATTCTGCAGTATTTATCGAAAAACGTAGGGAAAGACGTACCCAAAAAGTAGCATAACTTTCGAAAAACTGCATCGATTTTCACCGGAATTTTGCCCCTTACATCCGCCATTTTGTTTGTTTTCATTTGATCTAAAAAATGATCAAGGTCTGATGACGTCATCATCGGAAAACCTCGACAGACGATCGGCCTCTCAATTCATTCACAAATCCAAGTCTGTGAAAAGTTCGGCCGGCCTCACAAAACACTGACGTCATAATGAGCTGCGCACTGTACTCCAAAACAGCCCAGCGGTCACGCTGGCTGGCTGCTGTGTACTCATTAGCATAATTTATCCAGATTCTATCCCTTGTGCAGTGTTCTACGTGTAGGGATGAAATTGTCAGGGAAAAGAAATAGGTGAATCGGTAGGGGAAGGGTTGAAGGTTGCTCTATCACACTTTTTAATCAAGTTTGTCATTTCTCAATCTATGAACTTCTGGACACTTTGAATATCTGAATCAATTCCTATGCCTATAATTTAAAATGGTATCAACATTTGTCCATGTTTGTTAGGGGATGCCAAGGTTAAAAATGCATTATTTTAATATGTTGACATCACTGATATGTTGGCTTATTATAACATGTGATCAGAACTTAAAATACATGTAAGGACTCAGGACTCCGACATGAAGGACTCAGTCTTGGACTCGAACAGTAACTAGGCTTTGGTCTTGGATTGGGACTCGACGCGAATACCTACAGCACTCTGATGGTAATGAAAGAATACATAAAAAAAATAGAAAATTGAGAAAATGTGAAATGCAGTTTTTGAAACAAGTGCCGGGTTTAAAAACACTACCCTTAAGTTCAAGAACTCTCTTTTGCTTGAAACTGTTCATTTAGTCATTTGGTAATGGTTTCGAATTAACCAATGACTTTAAATCATATTAATCTCAGAAAAATATTTCTTTATTATGTTGTATGTTGTCCTTGTAGCAGGTATTTTGAAACAAGAGTTGTACGTTGGGCTTGAGATATTAAAAATCATGATATAATATAGAGTATTGCGCATATTTTCTCAGGGGGGCTATTTTGTGAAAACTGGGGGCTAATCGCCCTTCGTCCCTGTGTATTTTGAGCCCTGAATCTAATGTAGGCCTAAATCACAATGAATGGGATAACACATCAAGAAAATAATACCAATTTTAAACACAGAATCCAAGAGAAAGTGTGGTAAATCTATTCCATCAGTTGATATCGTATACAAAAAAATCTAAAAGGGAGAGTATGAAAACAAGATTACAGCATGTAGGTCATAACTCATGGGAGGTTTAAATGTTTTTCTTTGGTCTATTTAGGCTGATAATTCCCAAAACCAAACCATATTTTAATGGTACACTTACGTTTTGCCTAATAATGTTATCAGTGACAACATTTGAGATAGACCCCTGGGTATGTGTTTTTAGATCACTAAAACTGTGATTTATTATTCCGAGTATCAGTTTTCATAAGTTAAGTTGTATTTGAATTTCCCCATACTTCCCTATATTAGATTAATTTCCTGCAGGCCAGGGCTGAGCCCCATCTTCCAATAGCATGAAAGCCTGGCTGACATGCGGGATATGCTACTGAACTTTGTTTCTCCATGCTTGATTTAGGGAAGGAATCAAGGGTATAACAAGGGGAATAAACTAAATTTGGGAGTAAGCAAATTCGGTGCAACTGCCAAATTCAAGATATTGTAGACTACTGGGTAAAGAAATCTTCTGGCGTAGTGCTCATGCGATGCACAGCAAATAATAGAAGTTAGACCTTTTGTAACGGTAGTTTCAGTTTGTGCGATCATCAGACAGTCTATACTGTAGATATCATGCTAAAACAATAGTTGGTATGCTTGATTCCGTCTTGGACTTGTTTTAAGTCTATAGCGTCATTTCCATGATTGTATGTTGGATTCAGCAGTCACCCGCGCAAATTCAATCATGTGTTGTGTATTTGGGTTATATTAAGGGCAGTGTCCAAATTAAGGGGGAAAATCTGGTTATTGAGCGGATAACCAATGTCATGAAATCTGCTTATCCGCCAACTTTTTTGATAATCCGCTAAAGTCAAGATTTCTCAGGAATTTCAGATGAAAAAGGCAAATTGTTGGCAATTTCAATTTTAAACCTCACGGCACATTCTAAAAATATTTAAAATCAGTAGTTAATTAACATTTTATATGGGAAGAGAAGTGTTGGTATTACATGTAACTTCTTAACAAAGCATCGTACTAAGAAATGACATGGTCTATGTGGTTACTCTTTAAAATACAGCTTTCCTAGAAAAAATGCACAAGCGTTCCCACGTCCGATAAAGCCCCAAGGTAGAGGCTATCAGTAGAGGTTAAGTCTGGTTTCATTTCAATTGCACATCAATTTTAAAATACTTAAATTCGGTAAATTATCATTTAATATGGGAAGAGAAGTGTTGCCTGTTAAGGGAGTGTTCATAAATACTTTGGTGGGGGGGGGGGGGGGGGGGGGGGACTGGTTGGAAACAATTGAGCCATGGACATCTTTTTTTGTTTGACCACCCCCCAAATAGGGTGGGTTTTTTTCTTGACCCCCCCTTTCAAGAACCTTTTTTTGTGTTGACCCCCCCCCCCCCCCCCCCCCCCCCCCCCCCCCCCCCCCCCCCCCCCCCCCCCCCCCCCCCGTCTGTTCACGTTATATAACAGAAACAATAACAACATTCTATATAAACCTATAGACATAGTCACAATCACTTTTATTATGGTAGGTGGGTTATATCAAACTATTTATTAAAGATATATATAAATATAACACAATTGAAAAGTCAAACAAAATCAGTGTAGGTCTTCTTCTTTATAATTAATCCTGCCCGACACTCGTGATCGCTGTGGTACATGTATGTCCTCCTCTTCTTTTTTATCTGCATCCTCTTCATCTTCAAATGTTTTAGGCTCCAGTGGCGTAGCTATATAGGTTATTGATATTGGGGGGGCGGGAAATAAAATGAACCAACAAGATTGTTATGAGTCAAGATACGCGCGCGTAGCGCGCGAATTTTTTTGACTTTACACCTATTTTTGTCACGATTGAGATACATTTTGGCTGTAAACAATACCAACCTTTTTTTTTGGACCCCCCCCCCCCCTATACAAGCACTTTTTCCCCTGACCCCCCCTTTTAAGAACCTTTTTTTTGGTTGGCCCCCCCCTCATATTTTCCAATCCCCCCACCAAAGTATTTATGAACACTCCCTAAATGACATAACAATAAAATAATAATAAAAATATATTTTGCAAATTCAAGTCAGGCCTGTTAAATGACACTAGGTGGTCACCCGGGTTTGCCGGTTCTCGGGTTTGGTGGTTTGTAGAATGCATGCATAAAGCCCGATCGGACAAACTTTGAAAATTCGACCCCTAGACGACCTTTGACCCCAGAAGACCCGACAAATGCAAAGCCGTTTTATTTTTTCCACGCTCGACTCGTATTCGGGCATCGTGATCACCGAGTTTAAGCACGACCCGACCAACTTCAAAAAGTTGACCCCTAGATGACCTTTGACCTCGTACGCTCTAGCGAATGCAAACTTGCTCTTGCGGGGACCAAGCTGCACCCACCCACCGAGTTTGAACGCCGCCCGACTCCGGGAAGGCGACGAAAAAGCGCGCCCAGACAAACATACAGACAAACAAACAGACAGAGAGTAGCGTAACGAAAAAGCGTGTACAGACAAACAGACAGACAAACAAACAGACAGAGAGAGTAGCATATTATTATATAGATAACAATAAAATAATAATAAAAATATATTTTGCAAATTCAAGTCAGGCCTGTTAAATGACATAATAATAAAATAATAATAAAAATATATTTTGCAAATTCAAGTCAGGTCTGTTAAATAACATAATAATAAAATAATAATAAAAATATATTTTGCAAATTCAAGTCAGAAAAAATATTGTGAGATAAGGCATGTGATGAGGTATTGCAAAATGGTAAATCTGTGTATTAAAGATTTTGAAATGCATTCAAACCCTATGTGCTATTATTTCCATCATATACATGAAACATCTTTGTTTACCATATCACATGCATAAGAAAAAAGTTATAATTTATTTGACTTGAAATTAAAAATGTATTTAAAAAAAATCAAAATAGTTCATGCAAACATTTATAAATCTTTATAATGGTGCATCGCCACTAGATGAAGCTTGACTAGTTTACAGATTAGATCAATTTGCGTAGATTCACGCGCTCTACTCCGTAAACTACGTCCAGTTGTAAACTCGCCAAGATTCTGGTTCTTGCTGGTGCATCAGGTTACAGGCAACACTTCTATTGTCATCTGTAATAAAGCTCAATGTGCATAGTTTACTGAATTTAGTTGTTATCATGTTGTTCACTTTTAAAAGTAAATTGTATTTTTTAGTACACTGAAAACGATCCTTAAAAAGTTGTACTTTAACCCTAACTCTACCCACCACTTTTTTCAGAATTTTTTCTTCGACGTGGAAAATTGACCGCTAGATGGGGGTGTATTCCAAATAGTCAAATTGTCGGCAAATTTGTACATGTAGTAGACAAATTTATGCAGCAGTCGGCTAAATAAAGGACAACGTTATATATGAAAACTCTCAGGATTGGCCATTAGTTGTTGACTGCTGTTTTGTGGACTGTTGCGATTTTTTGACTGCAATTTTTTGACTGTGCAATTTTTTTTTTACCGTGCAAAATTTTGTGACCGTGCGAAATTTGTTGGTACGTTTGGGGAATTGTGAAGAATCTGATCGGGGGAATTTCATTTATGGCCAGGTGCCCCCCTCACAATATCCTGCGCACGCCACTGGTCTTCACTATTTACACACGGTCCCACACCACTAAATACATCTCCTTTGGGTTTACATGTTTAAATGTACCGTATTATCCCTATTAAGCGCCCAGGACCTTATAAGCGCCCACCCCCTTTTTCTCAGGTGACTTTAAAAATATATACTAATTAACCGCCCACCCAAAAAATAAGCTTACTTAAAAGTTACTCACATCACACTAAAGTCTCGGACTACAAATTGCTTGAAAATAAAGAGGAAATTGTGGTTATTTTAACTTCAGACATATTTGACATATTGTTTGTGATCCAAAAGTGAACTTAAACCATGTGCTATGCCTTCAAACAGCAACAGAAACCATCCGAAATACGCACGTTTCGTGTTTATTGTCATTCGTGGAGGCCGCCATCTTGAATTGCAAAACATCGAATTTTGCAGTCTTTGGACGTAAAGGTTGTTGAATTTTGCAACCTTGCCGGTCAACAACTTTGTAAATCAGTATACAAATAAGCGCCCACCCAAAATGACTTGGTTAACCGCCCGGGGCGCTTAATAGGGATAATACGGTATGTATTAGATAAAGGGTGAGTAGTAGCCTGTTATCAATTATAATGGTGAGCATGAAGCTGCTAAGGAAGGCCAGACCTGAACAAACAAGGCACCATTATAATTGATAACAGGCTATTACGAACACTTTATCTTACATTTAAGCAAAAACAGTCATAATTTAACAATATTCATTGTTTTAATATATTATTTTGTTAAAAACTGTAAAAATAAAAGGGCAATTATTTCCTAAATAAAAACACTGGAATCAAGATGTGTGATATATTTTATGTGTGATATGATAAATCTTGAAGAGTATCATGGACCAAGTATTGCTTTAACACTTAAAAAATGTCTAATGCAATATTCAATAATCTGTAAAAACCGTTTACCTCTTGTCAAGTCATGTATAAAAGTGAATTTAACACACACTTCTCATAAGTACATTACTTGGTTTATTTTAACTATACAGAATCTAGTTCAGGTATCCAATCCGACCCCAACTATAAGCTGTTCAAATAGGTGCTGAATTACTTTAATCTATTGAACATAGTTTAGGATTCATGGTTGACAACTTGGAATCAAAGAAATCATCTGCCATTGTTAGTAAGTCATACATATGGATCAGAGCTATTCAAAAGCAAGCATACTCGTTTTCATCGTGGCCCCTAGAAAATTACAGGGTCCTACTTCACAATTTGATTTTGAAGACAATATGATACTGCCGGATGACTTCACAGATGTGGAATTACTCCAAGTTAGGATATATATTATTTGATCAGTTATCAGATTCAAAACAAATAATTTGGGCGCGGGTTACTCATGATTTAAGAGAGTCAGAATATTACGTAAATTAAGAGAATTATATCTGAAAAATTTACATTGTTCCTAGATATTGTTCAAAAGGAACCATTTATATACAACTTGTCGTACAGTATGTATAGTATGCTAATGACATTTATATTAATATATAACATCATTTTGAGCTTTGAGTGTAACTCATCAGGATACAATTTGTGTATGAATTGTATCTCTTTCACTAACACTATACGAGGGGGGTTAACCTTAAAAATATGAAATGTATCAAGCGCTGTCACTTTTGAACTACATGTATTATGTGATGTATATAAATATATATTTTTGAAAGGAATTTAGTCACAGAATCCATTTATGGTATAAAATATGAGGGTCATTCAAAAAGTTCTACCTCCTCCCCAGGGTTCTAGCCAGGACCATTTTAGTGCCGGGTAAATTTACTGACGGCGAAAGGAGAAAGTGTAGCGAACGAAGTGCAGTGAATCATGGCATGGGATCCAGAGGCCTTCTTAATGTCTTTTTAGGGTTCTTTAATGCACTTTGAGGGTTCCTGCTACATAATTTCTTGTTTTATGAGGCAGTTTAATGATTTTATCCACAAATTGTTAAAATAAAAAATATGTTTTTAATATTTTTTTTTTTAGAGAGCTGGGCAGATATTGTCAGTGCCGCCCACCGTAGCTAGAACCCTGCTCCTCCCTCAAAACATTGCTAAAAAGAATGTCAGCCTCATGACATTTGTCATGATTATAGCTCCAAATCATAGCTCCACATTTGTAGTAAATGATAATTGATATCTGTTCCACTTTTGTTATGATGCGGTCAAAGCCAGAATGAGATTACCTTAAATATATATACACATGATTTTCTGGAAAAATCTGTGGGGATGGGGAAGACATAAATTGGGGTGGGGGTGCATGCGAAGTGTGTGAATATTTAGGCTTGTATTGTAAACATTGCCTGACATTTGCTTAATTTGTTCTGATTTCAGACCAATTTTAAGCTAGTTTTAACTAATGTTGACATTAAAAATCAACATTTTCGATCGTTTGAGGGACAAAATGGGGTGGGGCATGAGTTGACTATCGGGAGCAAGTGGGGGAAATGGTCATGACTGGGGGGGGGGCACTGGTCAAGCAATATTTTAAAGGTACCCAAACTGTAAGTTTTTCATTTTCAATTCCATTCCATTCCTGAAAATGTTTCTAAATTGACATTACCGATGGAGAAGATTGCCAACGAAGATAATGAAAATAATTCCTCGGGGATGTGATTGCACAACAATAAGAGAATCAGGAAGCTTTATCTTGTCAATATTATGCTGTCTTATTTTTGACAGTTTCTGACTGGAACTCTTTTTAAATTTGTTGTTGTGCCGTCAAAAGTGTCACTCACTATACTTTTTATACACAATACAAAGATGAAAATGCCCTAGGGAATATCCTCAGCCTTTCACGTCACATGTAAAATTCATTTTCCAGGGTAAGGTCTAGCTGAGTGATGTACTCAGATTGCCACTTGGTCGGATATTCTGTTTTCTTTGATATTGTATGTATTTAATTGATTAATTTAAAATAATTCATTAATTTAAAATAATTGATTAATTTACTTGTTTAATTAAATGATTAATACTAATTTATAATAAATAACATGATAGAAAAAAATGTTAAATAAAATAAAGGAACAAATATGAAAAATAAATACAAAGGGAGAAGTTATGCAGCCTTAGTAATTTTTGCTTGAATTTTCGAATTTTGATTGATTGATTGATTGATTGATTGATTGATTGATTGATTGATTGATTGATTGATTTTCATGGAAGGATAATGTGTATATTTATGAAGAAAGAAGGATTCAAACTTAGGGTAATTTAAAAATTAGGTCTATATGGGTCACAAACAAACTTATTTTCTTTGGGTCTATTCTGAAAGTAGGCCTACCCTTGATCATGATAGCGATCTTGAAATACAAATAACAAGTAGGTAGAGAGCCATAGAACAGTTTGCTTTTCTCCCAGTTTTTCTTATCATCCCCTAAGTGTACATGTTTTTTTGGGGTGTTTTTTTATCATGATTTTTTTAAAAATGTAATGGTTATATAATGGTCAGTTTCTTTGAGGCTTGGGTGTACATATTATTAATATTGTATCATGGATCAGATTTCAGGATATCCACATGAAAAAGACACTACTTAGTACTTCCTGCAAATTAACCGACATCACACCACCACAATAAAACAGGTTGAAGTATACATCATTGGTGATGATTATAGTTTGATTACATAGGTACCAGTGGATGACGTCTCCAAAACCTTTTGTTTCAGATCCTATTGCCAAATGGAGTGACCGATTGAACTTTACAAACGATTAGTTTTGTATTAATGTACATGTACTTCAGGTTTATGATCAAATTTCAATGTTATTCTAAAAACTTATAATTTAGTATTACAGCGCGCCTACGCTTTTCTGTATTAATTCGCTGCTGTAAGCAATTTCGCCAATTTGGAACTGACTGAGCTATATAGCAGGGTAGATGCCTATATCAAGCAGAACAGCAGATTCATGGGAAGGATAAAAATGTATGTTGTCCAACAAAAGAACAGAATAGAAAGATACTGAGAGGATAGCAGCACTTGAAAGTCGGGCCAGAATAACGTTTAAAAAAAAGGGAACAGAAATTACAATAAATGGTCAATGAATGATATTATCACTGTTCAATAATACAGGGTTTGCCCAATAAAATGTTAACACTTAGGGTACATTGTGTAATAAATCATGTTTTAAAAATGTGGCACAGTTGTATATTTGATGCAAGCCAGATTATAAACTTTCATTTGACATTTATTTGATTCCAATAGGATGTTTAACAGAAAATATGCTTATCAAAATGGGTGTGCAAAATTGATGTGGGCCAATTTCTGTCTGCACTTGAGCTTTTGAAATGCATGAAGCAAAGTGAATGATTGACTTGGTGTCTACAATAAAGATAACTACCCTTCGTCCTAATATGAAGGTCATGATATTTTTTAATATTATAACGTAGTAATTATATTCATTCAAATATGTAGTAAAACTCTGTTTTCTATATTTAAATTATATATATAATAACTGAATGATTTAATGTGTCACACACCTGACATTCCATTTCTGTTTCTTAGTTAAAGATGTATTTGTTTATTTTGCAAGCATAGAAGACAAGATATTAAAGTCCAACTAATCCTTTGAAATGCATGAAGCATCGTGTCACGCATAACTTACCTTTTATTCTTGTTTTTCATAAGAATAGTACTTTTGTGTCTTTTCAAGCCTTATCCCTAGGGCACATTTTACAGATGCGATAGACATTTTTTTTCACAACAAGTTTATAAGTCTGTAAAATTCGGAAATTTTGTGGCATGTTTTTTTTGCAAATTGCTAATCATCACTAGTTTTCGCGGAAACTTAATTTCGCGAATCTAAAATTTCGTTTACTAACAATTATTTGCTACATAATGTAAAATGACGTAGAGACTGCCGAATTTTGAACCCTACACTCAATTATAAATCAAGTACGATACATTTTTTTGGCCGAATTCTGAGCTATTCTGTGCCTTTCCTAGGCACAACTATTACTAGTGGTGTTTAGCCATTAAGGGTGTTCCTATGGCTAGAAAAAAATCTTGATATTCAAGCATAAAGGTAAGAGCTGGGTGAGTACAACAAAAAGTCTTTTACTGGAGGTGAATCGGGTGCACGGTTCAACAGATAAAACCATTTGAAGTCATTTTGAATTCGTTTGTTTTGTGTTGTTTTTCGGCCAACAGAGGGCAGTCTATTTTGTTTTGTTTTTTATTGTTTTTTTGACTTCCTAGGTAAAATTTTCTATGAAAATTTATTTTTTTGTTTTTGCTCTAAATATTTATTAAAAACTCCTATAGACTCCTGCAGCACAGGAAATAAGGAGAGTAGTATAAAAACAATATATACACCAAGTGGTAATACATTTAAGAAAGTGCATGAACTTGAAAAAATTAATTAAGTGCATTAATTAGCCTCGTTTTTCAATGACCTAAAGCTTCCTTACATAATTAAGTATAATTAATTATTCAGATGACTTACAGACTCCCTCAGCACAGGAAAGTTTCTAAAAACTATAATGAACAAGCTCCCAAAATTCCAGCTTTGTAGCATTTATACTTTTCTTGTAAAAATTAATTAAACATTTTTGCATAGATTAATTATTTTGCTAGGGGGTCAAAAAAACAAAAAGAAACAAAAGAAATGAACGCTTCAATTTTGCTATATTTTTGACAATTAAATTGTCATATCTAGAAAACCGTACCTCCGATCAAGTTCAAATTTCAGATTATTGTGGAACTCAGCAAGCTCTATTAAAATATCAAATAAAAAATTAACCATAGGAACAACCTTAAATGTTGCTTGGTGTCAAACTATCACCTATGGTCATTAAATGATCACCTGGAGGTAATGAAATGATCATTCAGGATCACTTGGGGTCATTAAACAATCCCTTTGTGTCAATGGTCACGTAGGTTTATTTCATTTATCACTTGGATGGAGTCAATACATGGTAATGTAGGGTGTGTGTTAGATGACAGCTCGAGTTATTAAATGGTGAGTTGGGGTCATTAAATGATCACCCAGGGTTCTTCAATGATAAACTTTTCGGCGACCATCTTGGACTTTTTAAAATATTTAAAATATAATGAATGCTGTTATTAGCTTTTGCGGTATAGGTATTTATAGTATAGTATTTTTATAATACAAAATACCTGTTTAGGACATTTAACATCATTCTAACCATCTGGCGGCCATTTAAGAATGCGATAAATATTCAAAACTTTCACAGAGGTGAGTCCGTTATCTAAACGCATTAGTTTAGCAGTTTAATGGTATGATGCAATATACGCTGTTATAAGCTATTTTTACAATTAGGGCGGCCATTTTGGCGGCCATCTTGATTTAAAGTATGTTAACAAAGCAAAAGTACTGGATATGAGTTACTAGTGATACATCAAATTGTTAAAAAGTATACTTTTATCGTACATTTTGTTTGATATACAGTGATCAATACAGGACAAATACAGGATTTGCTTGGTAACCTTCAGTATTTTCTCCCGCATAGTGTGTTGAAAATGCGAATTTAAACACTGCCCATGTGCCTACTACTGATTTATCTACTGCACTGATTAACTTTTTTTGTTTGTTGGATTTTGTGCTACCTTGCAACCAGTGCTACCTTGAGACAGGCACTGATATTGATCAACTGTATTTGAACTTCACACATGACTACCCGTCTACAATGACAGATTAGAATATCTCATGGTTCACGTAAATTGAATAAACTTACTACTTTCACTCTGTGGTTACTCGGAGGCATAACTTACGATAATAACAATAAAAATGTCACAAATATTTTCATAATTCTGATCACATGTCACTGTCCACATACACCTTACTCCTATCGCTACACCGTGTGACTTACGCCGATCATCAGTGGCTGGAGTAAGTGTTGAATTTCCAGCTTTGCTTAATTACGTTGACCTTGGTATTAAAATCTCGCAAAATATGATTTAAAGAATCTTCAAAATCACTCAATCAAAATGGTTCCTTTGAATTTTCGTGTGATGTTTATCCTGATATTTCTGTAATAGTTAAAACTTTATTACGTATTAAAAAGTGTCTGAAAAACATTCCACAATTTGACCAACCATCATCTATAATCATTTTAAATCTGTTATAAAAATATTTGGATCTACTTTAAAAGTGGAAATTTTATTATTATTATTTTCTTTATAATTCACCAAATATATTGGCCTGTATCTCAAAACTGTGTTTGCCGACAACATGTCCTTTTTGCCGCGACTGGTCATATATCATAGGCACAACCGTTACCGGGAAGTGCATAGCAAGGTCGTAAACAAAGGTCAAACTTATAAGCGACGGAGAGCGTAAGTGCATCCATACGGCGGAGCTCACTATTCCTGCTTACGTAAATTGACCGTTTAAAGGTGGTGCAACTTACAGTTACACCAGCCGCCCTTCACACAGTCACTACTCCATCAGTTAGGTTGTGGCTACTCCACACAACCGCTATTCCATCAGTAACGTGATGGCTACTCCACACCACCACTCCTCTTTCGTACGCCACCACTCCTCTTTCGTACGCCACTTTTACTCTCCATCATGCGACGTAGCTTTATTAACCCTAGAACCTTCCTAGAACCTACGATTCACTACAACAAAAAACAATGTCCACACGCATGCTACAGCGATTCGATGACGTCATCATCCAAGCTGATATGTGGGTATGAAATCGCTGCCTGTGCAAGCGTTGGCAGGTTAGCTGAGTTGTTAGGGACGTGGCAGTGGTGATCGGAGGGTCCGAGGGTGGAATCCTGGGGGTTTCGCAGCGATTTGATGGGTAAACAAATCATACTTGGCCCCCTCCCCGGGCTCCCCCGGTTTCCATAAAAAACATAGCCTGGCTGGTTATGGTTAAGAGAAATTTATAGTGTTATCAACAATATACATTCTACAGGGGTCAAAAAAAGTAAGTCCCCTCTAAAATTTGATCTCGTTTGTTTGCGTAACACACAAATGTACCTTATGAAAAATTGAAACGTTTATCAAAAGAAAAAACGCTTGGCTACCCATTGCAAGTTTTTTTCTTCTCAATAGCATGTTTACTTCTTCCAAAACATTTACATTTCCCCAAAATGATGTTTTCAGAAAAAGTGGCACTTTTCAAAATCTTATGCAACAAAGTTACAAAAATGTCTTCAGTGCTGTTTAAAATTTATTTGAATTGTTTTTATTTTCAATTAAAAAAAAGAAGTCTTCTTTCTTTTGCTGGTCCTTATTTGAAATTAAGAATAAAATGATTTTATTTCATCCATGACCAATTCACGTCAATATCTTCCCTGGATCTTTTCGGAAAACATCATTTTGGGGAGATGTGACTGTTTTGGGAAAAGTAAACATAGTATTGAAAAGGGGAAACTTTGTTTCAATCTTTCTAAACGCTAATTGTGTGGATTTATACACACAAACTCGTACAGAATCTTGAAAAGTGCCACTTTTTTTGAAAACATCATTTTTGTGAAATGTTGTTATTATTTTGACTCGGCATTATGCAGCAGTGGAACATGAGTCAGTGGCGATAACAAATCATGGGCGGTATAAAGATATCATTGTCCTTGAGTTTACCCATGAACTGGTATTAAACATAATCTTCTGTTGTATATAAAGTACTGGGACTTCACCACACCTTTGTGATAAATTAAACCATCAACTTTATCTGTTTAGATCAACATGTAATACATGAACTGACTCTATGTTTAAAATGTTGTATTATTATTAGCAAATCATAATAACTGATGTTCAATTGATAGTACATTTACTAATTAGCTTATTTGCGCTATTGTATGTGTGTTTGTGTCTGCCGGCGGGCCGGTTTATTCTTCAGTATGAAGCGGTGTGTGTAGTAATCTGGTGTACAGACAGGTCTTTCTGTGCATGCATTGTTGTTTACAAAACAAGACCAAAGTACCATAATTGATACTATATAAATTGATAGGCTATCTTGACAGGGTATTGACCATGTGATAAAGATGACATTTTACATAAATTTGGATCATGGATGTTCTATATTTGAAACAGTCAGCAACATTTATCCTATTTTTAATTGTCCGACTTTGATAACAAATGGCAATTGTTTTAAAACTAATTTTTGTTTAATGAATGGCAAACATACAAAAAGTGTAGTCCTACAATGTACAAGATTTTGTTGGTCATTTTTTTTCACAAGTGTATGTGATATAACCGTACTAGTAGGTCCTAAATTATTAATTTAAATAGTAAATCATCATCTTTTATTTCTTTTTATAAACAAACAGGTATTTCATATTTGACATCAGCATTGTCATATTTAATCAATGCTTTATTTTAATCCATTTCGTTTAGCTGTTAGTTAGATAAATAAAGGACAATATGACACAGAGGCTTCTTCACTATAATAAGTTATAAATCGTGAAGAGGAGACCTATTATTTGAGACCCGTACACACTAGCGAAAATCCCTTTTTGAAATTGAATGAAACGTTAATGAAGACTAATGAAGGTGCATAGTGTGTACTCTCTTCCCTTCATTGAATGAAGCAATTTTATAGTGTGTACGGGGTCATGTGATAACAACAGCAAAATATAAAAGGGTTTATGTAGATTAGTTTATCATCACTGGAAGACGACAACAGGTCTGCCAAAATCAGGTGCTATCTGCAGTTAAGCACATTTTTATTTTCTGAATATTAAAATGTATCATTTGTGTTTTTGTCTACTTTCAGCTGATTCCCCAGATGAAACTTTGGATCTGGAATTGGATTTCCAACAATTAGAACAGTTTATCACTCAGGATGAAAACTATTTGTAAGTATAAAATATACATACTGCTACTACAATGAAGCACTAATGTGCATGTAGTCCTCCAACCAATATGTTATCCTTGCTTTGCTGCCCTAAATGCTTTTTACCCCCTTATTTTTAGTTAACTTAGATTATATGAAAGAGTGATGTCATTGAGTACAACGACCAAGTCCGTGAGCCTGGAATGCAAGTAAGTACAGTCATGGATATCACATGCTAATAACTACAACTTGACACAGGGATGGCATCAAAGAAGAATGTTGGCAGTGGCGCACAAAACGCACACCTGATGTACATGTAAGATCTATGTATCTAAGTGAATAGATCTTAGTGACACCTGATGAGCTATTGGGATTAAAAGTAATGTTATCATCATTCTAATGCATTAAAACAATTTTAACAAGCTTAAATAGCTCCAAAACACTCTATAAAACAAGGTTTAAATTTTGGAAAGAGGTCAGGGTTTTGAGTATTGAAGGAAATTACGGGGTAAAACAACAAGCTTTAAAATGTTCTATGAAAAACAACCATTTTTATGCAGTCGAAGTTCATTTTGAACTCTAAAAAATGTGATTACAAGTGTACAAACTCACATGATTGGATGCAATTTACAATTCGTTGCAAGAAAGTAATAAGAAAATGTTCATATTTTGTCAGGATTGATGTCAAAAAAGTGAAATAAAAGAAATAAATCGTGCATGAAAACAGTGCAGGTCGCCATCTTGGTTTAAATTCTCGAGCCCAACATGATCTTTTTATGCAATCTCTGATTGGTTGAAAAGTTGACGCAGTATTGTTGAACTGTTTCTATTGGCTGCTCATGTTGGGAGAATTGAATGTCCGATCAGAATTGAATGTGCGATCTCTAGGTTCGAAGGTGATCGGGGAAAAAGAGTGATTTTAGACAGTTTTCCCTTGTTATTTTTGTGAACAATTAGGACTTTTTTCTTCCAACAAAAAAAAGATTTGGAATGTTTGAAGATTGTTTATGTGAAAAAGTACTTTAGAATGTTTGTATTTGTTGATATGTATTCATTTAATCCCTTTATAGTTCAGGTGTCCTCTACTACACTAATGCCAAAGAAATAGAAACAGGAAATACACAGACGTTTTCTTTCACAATTACTTGGAAACCAATATAAAGCAACAGTACGACTCTTTAGGTTCTGCGTACTGTTTTATGCCTGCACAGCAGCGCACATGATCTTGGGATGTGGCGCTTGTGTGAAACGACTACCCACTACGCGCTATGTGATACAAATACTCACTATGTGATACACATTTTTGTATCATACAGTTGGACTTTAAGAGAATAACTAATTACTGAAATTACAGTATTCATGCCTACTGAATGATAGAGAGTAGCTATATAGTCAGTTAAAATCTTTCTCACTTTCCTTTTGGCAAGTTAAGATAATTCAGATGGTCAACTCATTGGTTGGCTCAAAATCCAGCAAATTTTCATGTTCCTTGATTGCTTAAAAGGATGTCATATGATCAAACATAGATTTACCTTCTTCGCCAGAAAAAGATTGTAGAATGATGTCATTTTTAGGCTTTTGCCATAAATATTAAAATCTTAAAACGAGTAACGACTAACCTTGTTCTAGCGTCATGTGTGGTGCATTGCCGTGCAAGGTGCACAGTGGGCTACAATGGTGCAGTTTTGGGTGATGTTTCAAAAATTGCTCAATGAAATCTGATCCAACGTTCACATTGGAAACTGTATTAACAGTTTGAGACAGGAACCGAATATATGTATGATGAAAATATTAAAAATAAATAAATAATAAACAGCCATTCATTCATGTCTTTTTGACAAAACTATTGCCCCTTGGTGACATGAAGAGTTACTTACTATGTCACATGTTGGTGTAACCTCGGCGCAATAGTTTGTCCCAAGAACCCCTCATGTTCATATGTATAAATTTGTATACTATTCATTTGGTTTTGCCTCTAATCGTTTAAAGAGATTCAATATGAAATTTATGCTATTATTAGAAGTATCAATCAATTTCTAGGTATTAGTACCCTCTTGTATGTATAGACTCGAGGCGAATTGTTGGGCGTCTGTTACTCCCGTCACATGACATTAGGGGTTCTTGTCAGGATGTGTGTATCTGTATTTTTGTGATACGTTTCATAAAAAGATCACAACTAATTACAATTATTCTGCATTGAGATATGCTCAGTTATGATATGTCATGACCATTTGCATGGCAAATCAGATCAATTCTTAGACAGAAATGCAGAATCACCACTGACTAGCTAGCTGCGTGATGTGTCCAGTGGACTGTTGACATAATGCACTTATCAATTGCAAGCCCGGCCCTGTGGACCTGTGACGTACAAATTGCAAATGTGACGTCCCAGGTTCATTTGTGTCGCAGGCAGTGTTCAAATTAAGGAAAAAAATCAGGTTATCCGGCGGATAACCATGATATAAAATCAGGTTATCCGCCAACATTTTTGGTTATCCGCCTAAGTCAAGATTTCTCGGGAATTTCAGAGACCTGTACATGTATAAACAACGAAAAACACATTTTCTGCAATTTAATCTTATACCACACGACACATTCTAAAAATATTTAAATTCAGTAAATTAACGTTTAATATGGGAAGAGAAGTGTTGCTTGGAACTTCTTGGGAAGAGAAGTGTTGCTTGGAATTTCTTTACGAAGCATCGTACGAAGAAACAACATGGTCCATGGTAGTACGCAGTTACAGGCAACACTTCTATTGCCATAACAAGCAAAATGTACATGCATAGTTTACTAATTTTAGTTAGATGTTGTTACTTATAAATAAATAAATGGTATTTTTTACACTGAAAACGGTTCTCAAAAGTCATACTTTTAATCAGATTATTATGAAATACCAAAGTACTTATAAGGTAGGATCTTATGAAGTTATAAATTACCATAGCTATGGCGTGGGTCATGGGGTATTAAGTGAATTATTCCGGGTCAAATCTGGGTCATCTAATGTCATGTTTTATATACTTTTGGACTTTGAAAAAAAATTGTAAAAAAACCCATAAAACATTTTTTGTTTGTTTTTTGGGCGTCCAACGGATAACCAGCATTGAATTTTAAGTTTTCCGGTGGCCATTTTGGGCGTAAAAACGCCCGGATTACCACTTAAATCGAACACTGCCCGCATATCGTAGCTACGCCCGGGATGTACATTTGTATACCTTAGCGTACGTCCCCGCTACACGCCTTGGCTAGCAGGGGCACAGTTTGTACTTCCCCGTACACTCCCCCGCATAGCAGGGCACCTTTTTTTGTTCATTCGTGTACATTCCCTGTATGGTCCCCGCCATGTCCCATGTCCCCAGGGGCCAGGCTTGCAAATTTCACCTTAGCGTACATCCCTGCTACACACCCTGGCTAGCCGGGGCAAAGGTTGTACTTCCCCGTACACTCCCCCGCATAGCCGGGCACCTTTTTTTGGTACATTCGTGTACAATCCCCGCATGATCCCCGCCATGTCCCAGGTCCCAGGGGGCCAGGCTTGCAAATTGATAAGTGCATAAGCTAATCTAGCATAGTATTGTTTGTAATGTATGAAATATTTATATGCATTAAACTTTCATGAATTTTGTGAATTTATAAATGTATTGTATTGGTATAATAGAGATTAGTAAAATATCAGAAATAACAGAAATGGGATGTAATCATAGAGCCTATGTGGCAAAAGAGATTGGATCAAGACTATTCTTTTCTCATGTCCAAGGCTGACAGCAAAATTGTTAACTTTATTTGTTGGAAGTGGCTCTTTTTACTTAACTTCTTTTCTTCCATCTTTTCTAACTTTCATTAATTAATTCAGCCAGCATGCTTATATAGGCTTTTTAAGCCTGGCCCGAGCATTTTTGCTTGAGCATGGTCCCTTCAGGACCCAAGCGGGTGTCCATATGGACCGACTTTGTAAACAAACAAACAAACAAACAAAAGGTTTTCTGGCAGAACATCAAGTAAACCAGTTCTGAAAAATATGGCAGTGTGAAAATATTGACCTTTGATTACAATATTTACCCATGGACTGTACCTTTAGAACTACAGTCCATGATTTACCATGGGAATTATTATACAATTACTGTTTGTGTATTGTGCCTGTGTGCTAATACCAGTGCTAATACATAGTGATTCATTTGTACCTGTTTTGCTTTTGTATCTGAATACTATAAATACTGTACTGTCCAGTATAGGGCCAGTCGTTTTGCGATTTTAAGGAATTAATTGACAATTTTTCAGGATGTATAATTTACAGATTTTATAATTTGCCATTTTAGATAACATACAATTATTTTTACTTTTCACTTTGTTGTGGGTTGTAAATTACAGGGTGCCTATTTATCCACAAATTCTGTGAAAATAAAAACACTGAACATTTTAGTTTTACATGTACATGGTGTATCAAAAAAACCCACAGTTTTTGTCGAGTTCTGTACCCTTAAAAATTATATATCGCTCTGAGAAGTAGATTATAATGTGAGACTGAGAACTATGTCTTGGGTGTCACATTACAGCGATATCGACAATAAATTCGCTGAGATATGACGGGTACAAGTAGACAACCTGAAAACACAATTTACATCGTCCATGCTGCATGTAATTTATTTTTCAGGTCAATATTAACAAGAAGCTTTAAAATAACTTATTGTCTTTAAATAACTGGAATCGAACTCATCAAGTAAATGTCATGTTAAAGATATATCTTGGCTATTTCATTATCAAAATTGAGCAAATCTGATAATTAATGACTCAGATTGAAAATCAAAATTACAACAGTTTGTATGCAAATCCTCTCTTCTCTGCTTTAATGTATAATCAGTTTAAAAATCAGTATTAAACATTATTTAGAAAATAAACAAATGGAGTAGTCCAGTAAAGGTAGAAATTGTCCTGCATTAGTCATTCATTGTTAGCGTGTTCTGAAGTTGACATTATGGTGCTACTCGACCATCAAAATGCTGTCCTTGTTTCAAGAAGTGAACTGCATGAGGTGTCATTCTGTGCGCCTAGCATTGACGATGTGGTTCAACAAATCTGTGAGATTAGTTGGTGGTTTCTGGAAGACTTCAGACTTAATATAAACCCAAACAAAAGTGTTTAACGGTATAAGATCTGGGGAGCAAGCAGGCCACTCTGCAGCATGCGTACAAGAAAATCAGGTATGCAGGATGAACGATGTAAATTTTGTTTTCATGCTGTCTACCTTGATCCCTAAAATCTCAGCGTCTTTATGATCGCTATCGCTGTATTTGATTTTATGTGATAGCCAAGACATAGCTCTAACAGGATATCTATATGTACTGTATTGTACAGTGATATGTGATATGTGATTTGCTGTAAGGGTAAAGAACTCTACAAAAGTGTTGCTTTCTTTTTGATACACCCTGTAAAGTAATTATTTAGTTAAGGTAATTTGGGTAGGAATATCACTAGCGATAATGAAATTAGGGTGTGGGTTTCTCTGATATATTTCTTGTAGGAAATGCCATTTGAAAAAAATTGAAAAGGCTGAATACACAGTTTTAGAAGTAAACAAAATAAAAAGGCGCAAATTGATTGCTATTGTTTAACTTTTATATGATAGACTTTTTATTTTATTCTCAAAATTAAGCTTGGAAATTTTATTTTGTCAAGAAAGAAATGAGATGCTTTTCAAAATCGTATTTTAAAGCAACAGAACATGTGAGGTCATCTTCTCCTCTTCAGCATTGTTGGTCACCTGAGTACATGTACATTTGTGCACAACATGTGACACAGATCATTATAGTGGGTGGAGAAGAGGCAGAAATGACCTGGCTTACTTTGTTGTTTCAAACAAGGACTATCAATGAAGGTATCCAAATAATTTTATTTTCTCATCATTATGAAATTTGTTTCCAATTCCTATGACATAGTCCTATATCAGCATACATTCTATCATTATATTTGTGGATTTGTAATCGCCTAAAACAAACCATATTGATTATGTTCTTATTCTTAAGTATATCAGTTACATTTGTTGGTACAACTCACATGAATAGGGTTATACTTTTGTGCCAAGCAATATAAACAGTGTTAGAAATAAGGAACAATATCAGGTTGTCCAGTGGACAACCATGTTAAAATTTCATGTTGTCCGCCAAAATTATTGGTTGTTCGCCAAAAAATTGAAACTTGGTAAATTTTTGCCATGTGTTTACATTTACAAGGACTCGATAATCAGCGACCACACTGAAAATGTAACTTCCATGCATTTTATCCACATCCAACACAATATTAAGTTTACTCATTTCCAAGTGTAATTCAAAATCATAATCAGCCCTCAAATTAAGAAATGGAAAGGGCAAGGCAATTTCAGGCAATTTGAAAGGGGCACCAACTTCAACCAAGGCAATTATGTACTTTTCAATGGAGTAAAAACAGCCAGAAGTTGAGGGCATCGAGGCAACTAGGTGCCTTCGGTTAATTTGAGGGCTGATCATAAGCCATGGTAGTACAGAGTATGTTGCACATGTTCAAATTATGCCAATAGTGGCAATACAAAGGTGGCTCTATTGCCTGATTAAAATTTTAGATTTCCTTTAAAATCTAATATGTTATCATCATACATGTAGCTCATCTCATTAGTCCACAAACTTTACTTTGCATATTTCATGCATACATAATTAGCTATACTTAAGACATTTCATGGCAACTGGAATTGGAAAAAATAAATAAAATAAAAATAAATTTGTTGCCAAAGATGTTGGTATTATTCCCCTTTGACCTAACATATCTTGGCAACCAAATGTCCGATTGAAATTGAAAAAAATAGTTCCAGAATTGTCAGACCAAGGGCTACAACATATTTGATTTTAAATGAAATCCAAAATTTGACTAATATCAGTGTCCTGTGATATTGCCTTCGATTTGTGTCTTGTGATTTAGACCATGTAAACATGTGATTGTGAAGGCCTATATTAAGTAGTTTGTGCAATTTATAAAAACTCTCCATTGTACACTTTATGAATGTTTTTACTTAACATAATTAGTAGGTATTGGATCTTAGTACTTGATCGAGGATCATTGTTTCAACTATATATGTCAACATTGTCAGGCAATTTATTTAAAAAAACAGAGCCACATACATGTAGCCCATGGACCATCTGGAACAACTGTTATCTGGAACTAAATGTAAAGATTCCATCATGAAATAGGATCTGATGTTTTCAGTGAATTCATATTACCCCCACATGTATCTTTCCAAATAAACTTGCCTCTTTCCCTTTTGGTAACAGGGTAATTGGATAGGGATGGTGCGCATTAGGGTTGTGTATACAGTTCCTAAGGCTTTCTTTGTATAGAAAAGGTTATTTTAATTTTCAACCCCCAAAATGTGTTTATACAAGACCAATAAACCTGAATATTTGGTGCAAACAACATCAGGGCATATGACCCAGAAAGGTTGACTTCCATGTTAAAACATGTCCTTTTTATCCTTTTTAGACACATTTTAAATTTTTAAAGGCTGCTCCTTAACCCTAACCTAACTGAGTACTACAAAATGCTACGCCCAAGCCTATCTTCAAGCTTGTACGGACAAATTTTGATGAAGTAATCAAGCGCAGTTTATACTGCACGACCGAGAAGCTGAGAGCTGTGGCTTGCATATGGGGTCAGGTTTTTTGGTCAGAAGGGTCCCCGGTTCGATCCCCAGTTGGGGATCTGCTATTTATTTTTCAACTTTTCTTCCAAAATTGCGATCCCGGTTGAATTATAGGGAATTGGGAACTCAAATGAAAAAAAGATTCAAAATAGGTGTTGGATGTAAGAAATATAAATGTTGGACAAGGTAGAATTATGAAATAGACTTTACTAATATGTCATAGGTACTATTCTAGATGGAAAGTGCTGTGCTTTCATTTCACTTTTGTCAAAACTTGCCAACCAAGAAATATATGCCATTTATATCAATAAATTGTATGTATCCTATTCCTATGATACTAGTTCATGGTACTGGTACGAGGTAGAATAATTATCAAAGAGCTGTGAGTGTTTCTGAATAGGCCTACGGTCCAGCAAAAGCAGTCAAACAATATGTGTGGTCGTTCAGATGGAAACATTCATGGGTCCTGCTGAGGCAAAACTTAAAAATACAAGAACCAGGCTTAGAAAACATAGGCAAGATGGTTTGATCGGGAACCAAACAGGAGAGATAAGATATTCATGTTACATGTGTTAAAAAATGTAAGAGTGAAAAGTAAACTGAGCTAAGCAGAAATGGTGGTGCAGCAATAAGGAGTGACAAGAAGAACAAGGAAGAAATAAAGGTGCAGTGATGTCAACCATGGACCCAAAGATCTTCCCTGTAGACGATGTCACCTATAAAGTCACGGCAGGCAAGCAAACAAAAGCTTGCCTGCAAGTATGTGTGTGCATTGCCTGCCAAACAAAAGCTTGCCTGCCGATATGCGTTGCGCATTGCCTGCTTGTTCGAAGGGGGTGGCCATTATCCACAATACTCAAACCAAAACCAGTCTTCTTGCAGTCCATGCATATTCCCCCATGCATTGATGAATCCAGCACCTAACATTGTTGATCAGCAATGAGGTGATGGTCTATACTAAGCTACAATCATAGAAAAAACGTGTTCGAACAATGACTTTTGTTTGCACCTTTTAATTACCATAGTACGCGTTATTGAATGTGAAATTACCACTTTGCATCTGATAGCCTGAAAGTTCCTCTTTAACATACCCCTCCCCTCCCCAATAAATGTTGTTACAGGCCACGGGCTGGTGGTTGGCAAGTTGGGCGACTCAACATTGATCAGGGGGAAAGGGGGTGATATTAGGCCTACTTAGTGTTCAAACAATTTGTTCTAACATAGCAGTCTATACATACATATACATAATTAGAAGAAAGGAGGTGATTCATGAGAAGCACCACATCTTCAATTCTATGAATGTGGACAGATGGATTGGGTCCATAGGCAGACCATCCCATACTGGACCCATGAAGGGAAGGGAGAGCCTAATAAGCATCCTTATTAAATACTTTAATCCCTTTTTGACCTTGAAGATATAATATTTGTTAATAGACTGATGTCTCCTTGTTGGCTACGTATAGGTAATCCATGAGATGAGAGGAAAGAGTAGTTACATCAGATTTGCTTGTGGATATGACTGAGGATTTCAAGTATGACTTGGTAAAAAGTAGAGAACGCAGCTGTCGTGGGATGAAGGATGTAGATGACTGATTATTGGAGATGGCTAGCTTGCCTAATAATATCAGTAAATATAGGGCATTGCCTAGATAGGGTCCAATTTGAATTGGCTTATGTTATTTTAGACGTAATATACGCCCTCGCCCAGTTGTATTAGTATCAACCAAGCTGATATAATAATAGTCCCCATCCAAACTGTTCTAATCAGCGGCCCATAATCCCTGAAATATACCAAGCTGTTCCAACCAGCAGGCTATCCCCACCATCTCCGACTCTGTCCACGAGGGCGTAAGGAACTCGCAAAAAGTCCCCAGCAATTTTTATGGGGAATTTCCATGATCTTTATCATGTCTGTATTCACCAAGTTGGCTCTGTGGGTGGTCAACTGTTTAAAATACTGACCAGTTTCCCAGGGCTCGCCGCTTTTGCGGCTCTGTCGCAGTGCGACTGTAACATCAGTGTTGGGGACAAGGTTGACACATTGTAGCCTAGCATCAGTAGCATGGGGGAAATTGTTGGGGGAAGTTATCGCAAACAAGTTCTATTTTTAACTGAAATATCAGTAAAATGAGAAAAAAGCGAGCCCATACCAGTGCTAATTTTATTCATGTAGTTAATGTTTCATGTTTATCATGTTGGCAAAAGAGAACTTATATTAATGCCAATATTGACTTGCAGATGCGTGTGTATTTTGTTCTTTTCAAACGCTAAGTGATGGTTAGTAAATGTAGTAGTTTGACAGCAGTATGCATCATTTTAATAGTTCACTATTAAAGGTAGATGTTCTGATTACTGGCCCGATTTTCAACTTGATGTTTTCTATTTTATATGAAAGGTCATCCTTGAAAGTGTCGCATTCCAAAGTTTGAGTTACATAACTCCAACGGTTCTATTTTTAGCAACACAAGGTCACAAAACATTTTCCCATTGAGTCATACACAAACTAGTTGGTGGTTAACCACCTTTGGCAGTAATTCACCACATTTTAGCCTATAATTTCTAAATGGAGCATTTCTGGACCTTAAGATTTTACAGACATAATGAGAAAAATATGGGGATTCTTCTGATATCAAAATATCTTGATGTGAAAAAAAAAATCATAGCCCCAAAAAAGTGATCGGAACATACACCTTTAAGGTAATGATCAATTAACACATGCATGGATTTCAGTGAGTAGATTAAAGATTCATCAAAATCAAACAGAGTTCATTTAAAGTATGAGACATACAATAAGTTCTGCCTCCTCATTATTGCTCTTGTACATTATAAAGTCAGCTATTTGAAATTTTCCCTGCTTGAAGTTCTGAATCTCGGCTTGTTACAGCTAAACCCGCAGTAAAGTGAAACAGGTACATGTATCATTTCTGATTAACTATTAATGTGTGCAGCTGAAATTCAGGGCTACACTGTTTGGAACATTTTCTATGGCTTTCTTATAAACCAGTGAAAATATAAGGGATAATGAAGAACTTATTGAATGACCCTTGTATGAATTATTTATTATCAAATTCTAAATATTATTAATGAATCTGACATTTGAAATAACAAGTGTATTTTGCTCTGATTTGTACTCTTTTAATATCCTTTGAATAATGGAAGAGTCATCAATTTGTGGTTGTATGTCAAAATAATTAGTTAAAAAACACAAAAACAAACTAACAAAACATACACACCCCTACTGATTTTTGCTGTCAAACATGGACCTTATACAAGGGTCAGTCAGTAAGTAATGAAAGTGATCATGGTATGGAATGCATGTGATTCTATTGAGGGATAATGTAATCAATACAAAGTATGAACCTTTGTCTTTTAAAAAATACACTTTTGGATTACTAAGTATCAACTATGGCGTCATAGCATTAGCGTAAACTAAGTACACTTGGGACACTGCCTGAAATTGGTCAATATTTGGCTGGATATGTAATAGATTGAAATATGGGTTGTTTGAAACATTTGCGTGTATCTCGGCAATGCAAGCATAGAAACGGATAACAATTGGTGCATAGTTAGAACACATAATAATCTCTGTTTCACACCCTTTTTTTAGATGGAATTCCCTAATACAAACAAGAAGGGACCATCTCAAATACGCTTGTATTAAGCAAAATTCGCAACAATAAACCTTAGAATAAAACAAAGGATAAAGAATAACGGAGGGATTATAATTGAGTAAATTGTTGTGGGATGTAAAGCAATAATAGTGGGCAATTCAAAAGGAGCTGATCATAAAATTTCCTCAAACCATTGAAATTATGTGACGATTACTTTAACAGTACACATCTAGTAGCTCTAAAGATAGCAACAATAAGAGAGGTTGTGGCAGCCATCTTTGATTGATATATTCATGTATGTCTTCATTTTGACCAGCACAATAATTATACACATTGATAAACGCATTTGTCAATATATCTGATTAGAATTTGAAGGCACAGTAAGCTTTTATCTGGTAAATTTCATGATTTTAGCAATTTTTGGCCTAGTTCAAAATTATCTACCGTCTGCGCATGCGGATATTTTCTGTAAATTTCATGTGAATAAGTTCAGATAATTAGCTAACTGTCCTATGGAATCTCCCAAATGGGTCTATTGCTTGGTTCTTTTCCTAAATTGTTTGATTTTCCCGCAATACTAGTGCTTCACTGACTTGGTATTTTTCAATGAAAATGGGCTATTTGAAATACTGATATTTGTATACCTTTTATTCAATTGCTTCTCCTTACTTTTTTCTCTTATACTACACATGTCAAATTACACAGGGATTAAAGTTATTGTCTTTTGTATCATAATTATGCGAAGGAAAAAAAATCGGGATTTACCTGCTTCTGATGTCATGTTATGCAATCTTCTTACCACATGTTTCATTTAAACAATTCAAATTTCCCGCCAAATAATTGATTTAGCAGTGTCCCATGTGTACTAACTTTAAGCTAATGCTATGGCGTCATAGTTCATTCTTAGAAATCCAAAAGGGTATTGTTTGAAAGACAAAGGTTCATACTTTGTATTGATCACACTACACTCAATAGAATCGCTTATGCATTACATACCATGATCACTTTCATTACTTAATGACTGACCCTCGTAAACTGGGTGTGTAAACTACTATCTAAACGTGGACACACCCCCATTTGAACTTTTGTCAACTTAATACCGTGGACCTTTCAGATGTTTTATGAGAGATCGATGACCTAATCCCTCGACACCCAAATGTGGACTTAGTCTTAAATGAAGTCTTACGTTAAATTGTTTGCACATGGTTATAAACCGTGGGCGGTCCTTGGTTGGTGTGTGTCCACATTAGCTAGGGGTGTATCTTAGTTGAGGTCCACGGTTGCAGGAAAAACACACGCATTATACACCGCCACATACACAACAAAAATAAAACAATAACATTGCACCAACACACCCCTACTGTCAAACGTGGACCTTATAAATCTAAACGAAAACACATCCCATTTGAAATTTGTCTCCTAATCATGGACCTTTTCGACGTTTATTTGAAATTGTTTGCATGTGGTTAGAAACCGTGGATGGTCCACGGTTGGTGTGTGTCCACATTTGGTAGGTGTATTTTAGTTGAGGTCCATGGTTGCATGGAAATAAACAAGCGCACATATGCACTGCCACATACGCAATAAAAACAAAACAATAACATTGCACCAACACGAGCAAACAAAAACATAAATAAACAATAAAAATGAAGATACAAAAAAAGAAACAAGCAAATAAACAAAACAAAAAAACCCATTGATGTTCACTTCACCGATTATTGAAAGTTATGGCAACATACTTAACTCAACTTTATTTTTAACATTATGCATTTTTGTATGTTTCCTTGATAGGGTGCTACCAGAGGGCCAGCAGCAGCAGCAGCAACAGATACCTCATTCCTCTGCAGTATCTAACACACAAAGTCTACCCATTGTCCGCAATACACCCCTATCATCAGCGCAAGCCTCCCCTACACATATCAGTACCCCTGTCAGACAGCGACCTGTACAGTCTCTAACACAGCCTGTGTCGCCAACGAATTCAGTCACTAATGTACCATGTACTTCATCCACCATCAGTACCATAGCAGGGACTACATTACCAGTACCAACCAATAACAGCACTATCAACAACAGTACCAACACTGGGGGCGCATTGCTTCTCAGGTAAGGCCAAGTATAATTTTGAAATTGGGTAACATTTTGCTGAAGTTTCACTGTGAGTGGGTAGGCAAAGGGCCAATACCCCAACATGTCAGATTTATATCCAGAGCCTATTATGGTTCTACCTATGAGTAAGCTGTCACAAATTAAGTCTAGTGCAAAAACTTCTATTGTACAGATTTACTCCATAATACACATAGACTATGGGCTACCCTACCTCTCTCTTTTGTAGGATTAAAATCGCTACCTCGGCACCGGCAGCCTATCTGGTCTAGTGGTTATGACGTTTGGTTTTGGACCGAAAGGTTTGAATCCCAGTATTGTTAGATTTTATGTACAGCCTTTTCTTTCAATTCATTTTTCTCAAAATGGGGAAAAGTTTTCAAGTCGGAAGGCTTCCAACTACAATCTTTCAATTAAGGTCTGCGTTCGAACAAATTTGTTCAAACGCAGACCTTAATTGACATGCTGTTTGTACCAAAGCATGCACACTATTTGATCAATGTTGCGAGGCAATGGGCTGATGGAAGACTATACACATTGTCGGATTCAACATTGATCAGGGGGAGGAGAAGGTGGAACACTTTACATGAACACCTACAAAATGTTTAAACAATATTTTCTAAGATTGAAGAGGCTAATTTGTGATAGCTTACTTATAATTCAATTGACCAACCTATTTGCACCAGTTTGGCTATTGCTGAAATCAAGTCTTGTGGGCTGAGAATCAAAATGTGTCTGCATATTAACAACACAAATAAATTCAAGTAGAAGTGGCTCTGATAAATAGTATTACAAGTGTTTTATCATGGCAGGTAGTAGAGGAGGAGGCTAATTGCGACACTGCTCCTGTACAAAATATGTTTGTAACCCCCTATTCATCACCAGTGGCATAGAATAGGGGGGAGGGGGCATTCTGACCGAAAAAACCCTTTGTGCCCCCAGCCCTATTTATGCCCTGCCCCAGTCTCCAGATGTAGTGTGTATAGGCATTATGACAATTTACATTTGGCGTTTGGTGTACAACATGCCCTTACCCCACCTCCCCTCTCAAGTTTTCTGAGCTGACTGAAAACAATATTTGGGCACCCTTTTGCAAAAATTGTTGAACTTATTTTTTACAAAATTAGAGTTTCGGGACCAAATATCTGTAACAGATTTACATATTGAATCATTTGTAACTTTCCGAATAAATGGCCGATTTTGGTAGCATTGTTGTTGAAATGTTTGTTTCTCTGAGATCTCTTTCAGTGGTGTAAAATTTTAATAGAATTAGAAACCGGGCTTTTCTGCAATTCAGCTCCTCCTCTACTACCTGCCATGGTTTTATGTACAGATAGACATTTTCATACGGTTTGACCTCAGAGAAATGATTAACTTTCACGGTCAAGTATGAGTGATTGTCACATCACATCAATTATTATTCTTGAATATTCTTTGCTTCCGCATTATGGAATTATACCACGTTTTATTTGATTCCTTGGTGCACATGAAAATGTATATATCAGGTGTTTTAATTGTATTCAATTTTAAACAGCAATTTTGTCCTTTTCAATTAGATTCTTCATTGGTGTTCAAGAAATCTGTGTTTTAAAGGGCTGTGCGTTATCTTCACTCTAACCGACAATCGTTTATGATTTCATGTTTTGCTACTGCAAATGGAAACTAAATGGCAACAACACCTATTATAAATAGTCAAAAATACTTGCTACAGATTAACAAAATGTATCACAACACATTCTGCTTGATGAAAGATGATAGATTGTTCGCTGGAAAACACTCATGCTGAACCACGCAGCTATACTGCGTGTTTCTTAATCCTTTTGGGATATTACAACTAATCGTCGCTCCTCAGTTAATTTGATTACACATAGGATGGCATTGATGGAATTTAGCATTAAAAGGTTGGAATTGTTAGCAATTGTTTTGTTTATCAATGTAACCAAGGCTACCTTTTTCAAAAGTAGCGCCAGAATCAGAGGGATTTATTGAGAACCCCTAGCTAATTTGTATCTACCGGGAGCTAACCTTTTATAAAATCAAATAAGCTTAAGCCAAATACGATATTTTTGGCAAGCTTCCCGGGTGCTGGTTTGGACAGAATATCAGCGCTCGGTTGTTTATTTTTCAGCATTACCGGGCGCCCAGCGCCTGCTTATCTTGAGCCTTGAATGTGACCTTTCCCATCAATACAAATTCTAAGTAATTGCTTTGCTAATAATCTTGACCTACTGTTGTATTAATACAAATTCATAGTAACACAATCTCAGGTAAGATAAACCACATTTTTGGTCACTACTTCTAACATCTAAATGAAACATTACAAAGGCCTACAATTTTACACTGGTAATGAGTACAATATGGGCTTTCTTCTGATACAAAATCTCAATTTTTACGCGGAAAAAGTGGATCTGATACGGTTAGCAATTACTTGCTATGTGTCAGATCAATAGAATTCTCAGCAATTGCTTTGCTAATAAATGTTACCAATTGCATCAATAACAAATATGTAGTAATTATTTTTCCAATAACTGGTAACATGTTGTTAGTTGTATCAATTCAAATGCTCATCAATTACTTGGCTAACGTTTGGAACCTGCTAGCTGCGAGTTTTAATAAAGCTTCTCTTGTGAACAAGCTGATCAAGCGATACATTAGATGATCAAGCCTAGAACTAGAAATGGTCACCATGGATTCACCTGATGCTATATGATATTATCTAAAAAGCTTGCAGGGCCTGCTGCACAAAATTAAGCAGTAAGCATATCATGATTACTCTTTCCTACAGTATGCATAGATATTGCTTATGCACTTATCAATTGCATTCCCGGCCCGGGGATAGCACGGATTAGGGCCGGGACGTACAAATTGCCCATGTGACATCCCGGGTACAATCGTGTACGGTCCCCGCAGGGCCGGGCACCATTTTTTGTACGTCCCCGCTACAGTCCCGGCCCCCCCCCCTTGGCCGAGACAATGTGTACAGTCCCGGCCACCCGTTTCCCAGGACAAAGTATTCACCTGGCTACAGTCCCAAGGTCGCTTATTTCTTTCTGCAACCATAACGGAATGCATTTTTATGTGTTCCCTCTGTGTTATGAGGCTTATTTCGTCAAGCGCATCGCATCTCTAGCATATTTATAGCAAGCGCCCGGGGTGTACATTTGCGTACCTTAGTGTACATCCCCGCTACACGCCCCGGCTAGCGGGGGCACAGTTTGTACGCCCGCGTACACACCCTCGCATAGCCGGGCATCGTTTTTTGTACAGTCCCCGCATGGTCCCCGCCATGCCCCGGGTCCCCAGGGGCCGGGCTTGCAATTGATAAGTGCATTAAATGAATTTGAAATTAAACCTTGACTTTGTATTACCCACTCTACCCACTCTACCTATAATCATCCGATAGCCCTGAATAGAGAGTACACTTCAAGGGTCATTCAATAAGTTCTACCTTCTCCTGCATAACTTTAACAATATACATGTCAGCCCCATGATTTTGTTATGTTTGACTGTAATAGTTGTTCTAAATCCCAGCATCAATAGTTAGTTGCCATGGTACACATGTTTGTTACTTATTTGTTAGTGAAGTAAAACACCAAATACTCATCAATAGTTAGTTGCCATGGATGGTACACATGTTTGTTACTTATTTGTTAGTGAAGTAAGACACCAAATACTCATTAGATGCGACTAAAATGGTTTAAAAACTGCATCATGTCTCATAATTCAACAAGACCCCACCAGTCAAAGGTAAACCGAATATCAAATACAATTTACAATGAATATGTCGCTGAAACTTATAGTTTCAATCCTGGAAAATTTAATATGGTCGGCATATATATTTGCAAAAATATGATGAAGGAGGTAGAACTTAATTAATGAACCTCGTAGCTCTTAGCTTTCCTGATAGTAATAAATGACTCTTGGGTTTTCCCACATGCATGAATGGCGCTTGATTCTGATGCAAACAACATTGATGAGTCAGTCATTGATGGCAACAGTCTGTTGGAAGGTTCACACTTTGGTTCACGATGATCAATTGAGGGAAGGATAGCCCAGTGGAATGGGGGAGAAGAGAGTACTCAAAATTAGTTGTTGGGTGGAATTTTTGGACTGCAATATTTTTTATTACGTTATGATGTATTGAAAATATTTGTATATTCCTTTTGACTGATTCTCTTTATTTCAATGTTGAATTGTTATACAATACCCAATTTATAGTTTAATGGCCGGCACATGCCACACATACAAAGTATGATGCACAGTTTGCTTGATGCCTTCATGCTCACCCACATCCTTCATATTGAAAACTTTAGGGGTATTAAACGCAAAAAGTCCCATATGAAATCAACCTACGCTTCGTGATCCTAATTCACCACACGCTGTACTACTCTGGGACTCTTCCATTGCACTCAATGGGTTGAAGTAAACAATATACACACTAATGCCGCTTGAACATTTCACCATAAACATTTATTTGTAAGCAATAAAACAATACAGTAATATTGCAACGTCAAATGTTAATACAACAATTAACGTGAGGTATTTTGACCATTTTTAAATGACGAACTACAGCTTAATAGATAATGTAATATGCTTTTACACCCCTGTAGCGATAGTTCTGCGACCCAAGCATGTGGATCGATGTGTATTGTGTTGTATTGATTCACTGACCAAAACATCCGCTGAGCCAAGATTTTGCCTAAAATTGTCGTGATTGGTGGGAAAAAACGCGGGTAGTTCCTTTCAACCAATTATATTATATTTTACATCAATCTCTGAGGAATTTTGTCTAGTATTCTGACGTAAGCGTAATTTTCGATCAGACGCTTCCATAAATTTTGCCATTGAATTTAGTACACCGACCCACGTAAAATGGACCTAAATCAGGCTATTTTGTCAATGCGTGGCATTCTTTTCTGCTAAAAGTGTAATTTTTATTTGGGAAAATGCGGGTTTATCTCAAATTTTAAATTGTAAGTGTTTGTTATTTTATTGAAGCCTATACTATTTACTGCACTATACCGAGCGTAATTGTAAGTTAAGTTGTCCCACTTGGCAGTGATGATCAAAGAAGTTTCGATGTGGCAAGGGACAAGCTCAAAATTACGTGCTTAGTGAGGTAATTAGGTTTACGTTGAGCAGATGCACCAAAGTTTTCAATATGCCTTATTCATTCGCTGCTGTAAGGAGGTAACGCTAATTTGGAGCTGATCAAACTATAGCTACGATTTTAGAATTGTTATTGACTTAACCCTTACAGCCCTGAATGCTACCAGGTGCCTGTGTAGTTTGTGGTTCCCCAGCAGCGCCCAGACATGCTATAATATGAGCAGCAATTATATGCAAGATTGCCCCCTTAGCCCAGTTGGATAGGCGGTGGACTGCCACCCAGGCAACCCAGGTTCGATCCCTGTGCCGGCAGTGCCTGTTTTCCCGCCCACATTAGGGTTAGGGAAGATACATCCACATAGTTCAAAACAATGTGTTGATATTGTATACTACACAGTAGGTCATAGTTGACCATGTAATTGTAGTATTTAGAATCGCTTCCTTAATATGTTTAACTTGACCCATTTATAAATGTTTAGAGTTCCCTGAATTTGAACTTTATGATGAGATATTTTGTTTGATAGGTGAGCACAGCACTACAGTAAGTCAAATCACTATTCAAAAGTCAAATAGCAAAGTAAAGGGAAATGTTATGAGTAGTTTTCTTGCTACTACATATAGTACAGCTGTTTAATATTTCAATTTGTGATTTTATGTTTTGCTGGAAGCAATGCAGCAGAGGTCTATGAATCTTCATTCATAAATAATTAGAATGATCTGTTAATTTGGTGGGAGAAACATGCACATTTGTCGGTATTTATTTATTTGAGATTTATCACACATTCATTCTAGCATCTATGACTAGCAAAACTCAATTAAAACCATCCGAGAAATCACACAAAGGATACAGGCAGATAATGTGTAATGAATAAAGAATGAAACTGGTGTGAATTCAAATAACAATGAATTTCAAATAAAACCCATGGAAATCTTGCTATAACTGCTATTTATGATGGCAAATGATTGCATTTACTTCATTTTCTCAATACTTTAACAATCTGGATCTGCACTAAAGCTTGCTCTAAAACGGTATCATAATATTCAAGTTGAAATGAAACAAAACACTTCATTATAAATTATTAAATCTCTCTGGTTTGAGTAATCTGGGAGATAGGTAGTAGCAGTAGAGATAATCCTCCTATGCATAGAAGAACAATTTGACCTACAAATCAAAGGGGATAAGTTGACACACTTTAGCAGTCTTATTGTTTTTACTTATTTCCTAGTATAGTCTATTCATAAATAAGTGAGGACATGCCTTATTGTTCTTGGACAAAAGAGGATGAGGAGGAAACACAACAATATCAACTTAAATTTCCTAAATCTTATGAGATGCTTTGAAGCAACTCTTAATTGGAAACGCAATGTGTGAAATATAAAATGAATTATGTGAAAACATTTGTAGCTCCATGAGTAATACAGTCTTGATAATATTAACCTATTTTGACAAATTAAATATGATGGAATTGCATTAAATCTTAATAATTAAATGGGCACTGAGATCTGTATTGGAGTGCACCATCAATTCTCCTGGAAATCTAGTTTTTTGCACAGGCTACGTAATCCTTGGGCATACACTATCTACCATCTGAAACCTTAATTCGCCGCCTATCGTGTATTTCACGATTTGGTAATTTTGATGTAGATCACATCTTGCTTCATGCTTCAACCAAATTTCTATCTAGCGCCATCATTTAACCATTTCCCATACATTATTACATTTCAGGGGTCTTACGTACCTTATCTTTTGAAACAATTCATTTTTTCCAAATTTCATTTTTCTCAGTAATCTCTCAGTGCCCCTTTAATACTTTAATATCCCGGTTATATGCGGTTAATTAACATTTTCACAAATTAAGATATCTCACAATCACATGTTAAATTTAATCTTTTCATTGGATTTCAATTAGCATGTACAAACTCATCATGATAGTTGATACCATTCCTATATCATTTAGCTTGTAACCCCGGTTCTACAACGCTATTGAATCACCTATTTTAAGAACATACACGCTTAGACAGGTAATTGATTATTATGCTGTTGGCTTTGTCTCTTTATTCCTTCAGTGTAGCTTAGATGTACCTATCTGTTTCCTTTCCGAAAATACGGTAGATAGATTAATGAGCCTGGTAAAGTCTTTACATTTCAATTGAAGAGTGAAAAAAATAAGTGTATAAATTTGGAAAAAACCCCACATAATATGGCTTTAAATGGCTGAACTACCGTCTCATATAAAAATGCTTCACATTTCCATGACATGATGGGATGTTTGTTCCACAAATAGAATCACCACACAAATAATAGGTTAAGAAAACAACTGCATTGCGAAAAGTCCCATCAACTTTACATATCTATTTAAAATACATTTAACCGGTACTTGTGGTCACTTTTTGCTGGTTTCTGTATTTCTGTATGTATCGTGGTAATTTCCTATTACCATATCACATGTGTGGCTAGCTGTCTGTCAACTTTTCTATCTATGATAGCATAAGGGTAGGACAGATTGCAGGAAATCTAAGCATTTGTACAATTAGCTGATGATGAGACGAAGGAGGGAGCCATTGAGTTGACAGGATTGCAACTCATCCAGTCTGGCATGGATCAGCAAATCTTTTGTAATAAACATTCCGTTTTAATTGCTACCTTTGTTAAGAAAAGTGTTTTTGGAAACAAGCCACTTATTTAAAGCCTGATGCAGTTTTCTCTGAATAGTGTATAACAGCAACAGATTGAAAAGTATTAATTATCAAATAATAAAATTGTTATCATCATGTACATGAATCTCTGTAAATTTTGGTTGTTGCTTAAAAGATACTGCCTTCGAAATAATGTGTGGGTGAAAGAAAGGTCAATGACTAGCCTTAAGAAATTTTCAATATTGAAAATAGTAATAGATTTCAGCGGACTGAATTTTTCTTTTCTGTCATTATTTACTTCAATTTCAAGGAGAAATCCAAAAATGTGATGGTATTTTTAAGTCTGCATATTCTAGACAATGGTTTCCATGAAAACCCTAATATAACAATCGTATGTATCCTTGTTACATGTTAACAATTTGTAAACAGGAAAATAAATTGTCGTTTCCTTTCATTAAGAATAAGATAGAATTTCAAGTCTGTAAGCCACTATTTGTCTTAAAATGTAAACCATTCCCTCCTGCATTGGTCTCCTGTGGAAGATGAGCAGAATAGATAGGTAGTGTCCACTTTATGGTTTATGATAACTGCAAACTAACAAGCTTCCTCGAAACAAGGTCAAACTCTTTATAGATACTTGCGATAGTTTTTGACTATTAAAAAAACCCACCTTTCTTAATAATAAAAGATTTTTAACTTTTAAAAATAGGTTTAGAATTGTTAGGGGTTTATATAAAATTGTTGCCCTTTGTTATCATGTATTCCTAATAATTATAAGGGTTTTGCATCAAGTTCACAGCACCATGAAAAAATATATACATGGCAGCAATCCTATAAGAGCCTTAATGCAAATCAAGCAGGCAAAACAGATGTACAATTTTAGATGGCATATTTTGTGAATGATTTTCCACAACATCATGAACAGCAGTCCCCCAACACCTTAGGGTATCATTATCTGTAACATCCAGCCACTTTTGGCAAGGGTGCATAACCATTACGATATGAAAACAAAGTTGAAATTATTTACAGTAGGTAGTAAATCATATTGAATTACCAACAAGAAAAAAAAAGCTCTTCCCCACCTACAGCTTCCTTTTCCTCTGTTGTCATTATTTCCGGCTTTGCTCAAAAAGGTGCAATCCACAAGTTTTGCTTATTTTATGGTGTCATTTTTATGATGAAGGTGGTCCCATACAAGTATATAATTGGGTGGAGATCAGGACCTGTAAGGGTGTGGTCAATCATATATATATCAATAGGAGTAATAACAGAATACCTACACAACCTCTCATACACAACGTAATAAAGCCAAACGATTGGACAATTTGTAGGTTATTTCGCAGTTCTGCCGAAGTTTGCCTTGTCAGGTTTTCTTCCTTCAATGATTTGCAAATTTTGTCTTGATTTTTTTCTTTCTAATATCTATTGGCATTTCATGGTATTAACAGCTGTTTAATTACGTTGACGGGCTGGCGCCACAAGCGCGATTTGTATCCGTTTCCCTTAAATTGGAAGATAGCTTGCCTTTTCAGGGAGGATTGAGGGAAGGGTCCTTTAGGTGGGTTGGTTGGTAAATAATCTTTTGGCGATAATGCAGCCAGATTTTGTTGAAAATGAAGGAAAATGGGTCATCTTCTATGGTTTGTGCAGGATACCAAGAGTCATCATTCATGTAATGAAGAAAGCTACATTCATATTTTTCACCATGCCAAAGTAAAAAAAAAAAAATTGCGAAAGTGAATTATATGAGGGAGGAGGAGGAGCGACAAAAAATACAATGCATCATGGCATTGCGCCCCAGTTAACAATTCACACAGATGTTCCTATTATTATTAAAACTTCCAAAACCATGAAATTTGAAGTAGTTTAGGTGATTTGAAGTAGTTTATGTATTTGAAGAGATCTGTACTTTTATAAAATGAATTAAAAAAGTAAAATCATGATAGTTCTAGGTTCTCCAAGCAAGCATTCTAAACCAGAAGCAGTTGGTCTAACACTAATGAAAAAACTACCGATGGCACTTTAGGACTTAGGAATAATCACTCCAATTTCCCTTAGATTTCCTGAGTGAACTAACTAATATTATAAGTATCTAACCTGAAACCAATTCATCTTTGGTTTAGGTAGGTACTTTATGCAGGAAAACCCCCATTGCTTTATGCTTGCATTTAATTTAAGGTAAGCCCCTCCCCCTGACTGTTATGATCCCGCCTTTCGGTTTAGTCACTGGTGAAAAAAGTAAAGGATTGCCCATGCCAGTTGAACTTTCCCTTGGTTTCATAGGAATATTAAGTTGCTGAAAGCGGATAGATAGTAATAGATGTGCATATTTTAGTGACACCCCTTTCTTGTTTGCCAATGACAAAACGGTTTATCACGTTTATAATTGGCAACATTTGGGCGGATCTTCCAACCAACCATGAGTGGATAATTGCTTTGAAAGTTTCTATATCAAAACAATTCATTTGGATAATATGCTAATTATGAAGGGTATCGACCCATATCATGCGATTAAGTTTTTTGTTGACTAACTGGATAAAGTATATGAAATAGTCATTAGCTTGGATGATGCTAATTGATTCTCAGGGGATGATAAACCCAGCTCCATGGAAGCATAACAACAGCCCTGCGGCCCGGCCACTGACGCTGAAGACTTGAGGAAGTTATACAGGGGAAAATATTTTACCTCAGTTAATATGGCACCATCATGGAATCAATTTCTTGTACTTGTTGTGCTGGTGTAAGATAAGAGACGGAACTGTGTAGATACATACTAAGAAATTAGGCCTGTGAGAATTATTGCACGCACTTAACACATGGACGTACTACGCATACTATTAACAGATCTTTAGATCTTTGGAAACCAGATTGTTTGAAGTGGTGGTGGTAGTGGAGGGAGGTCGTAGTGGAAGCAGATCTCAGAGTGGAGAAGGTAGCCATTATGCATGCGCCCTTTGGACACGGATCATCTACAGAACAGCCTCCGTCGCAAGCCCTACCCAGTTATTGCTGGGGTAATCCACGTTATCAACCACACAATACTCGTCCGTTGCAGTAAGTTTTTGTCTCTCTTGTACGTACGTGTTGGATCTTTGGGAATAAGGCCTAGTTGTTTGAGGCCTTTGATTTATCGTTCTGAAGCCAACATTTGTGATAGGATTTCTTTCAAGTGAACTTCGCAATTTTGGAATATATGATCATTGCTGCAATGAAGGCATCATGTTCCAAATGTTTGAAAGAGAGTTTTATAACTGCTAACGGTATCACTTTGTGGCTCTACATTTTTGAATGTGTTTTGTAATATCCATTTTGCTACCTTGTGAATGTCTAATGGACTATATAGGAAATTGTGAAATGTGCAAAAGTTGTTGAATTTAAAAATGAGTTATTCTCTTTCAGGGGTTTATGTGATGTCATGGGTTATAATTGTGGATATTGAGGCAGTATCTTGTTTGGTCACATGTGACATCATAAAACAGCATACACATAGTATTTCACAGCTATAAGTCTACCGTGTAGCGCAACAGGGCAACAAAATAAGATATTGCCAACATTGCCATTGTTTGTACAACATATCGTGATCCATTATATTTGAATATTTCTGGTTCTTAACCCTATAACCTTCGTCGTCACGACAAAACATGACAACTACTGACAGTGCTAGGCGCGACCAGGCAAGCAATCAAATGGCATAGTAAATCTTATGATTTTTGAGCTGACTCTGTGTTGCCATCAGGTAGGTGCTTGAATTCTATGTGTGCGGCCCGGGCTCTGATACCCTGTGATGGCGCAGCCTGATTCTCCCCTTAAAATTCCTTTTTCTCCCCTATTAGTTTTATTCTCCAACGTGAGTTCAGTGCGTATGGGTGGAGTGTGAAGAATACTGTACTCATATGGAAGCAGTGCTTGGCAGGGCCTTAGCCAGGATTTGAAAGTTGGGTGTCCAAAGTGGGACAAAAATAAAGCGGAGTGAGCAGCATGAGCGGAGCGTCCACGTTCCTGTGTAAATTGACCGCATCAGAAGCTGCGAGCTCCGAATTATTATAAATAACAATCGGTTCAAATTTAAAATATTGCGCACAAAACAGTGTTTTTTTACATACAATTAATATATGAAGAGCTATGTTCCATAAGGAATCAACTTCATATAAGTGAAATAGGAGAAAATCAATGTTTTTTAAATTATGGATGTTGCACTTCTTTGATTATGCTAATTGTCTGCCATATGAAAGATACCATATGTGTAAGCTTAAAAACAGGTTTGATTTTATTTTTTTATTTTCACTGTATTTCCTATGTCATTCTTTATTTTCGGAAACTAGTGGAGTTGATCCCTTTTGGAACATAACTGTTTTGACCAATTTTCAAAAACTACTTTACTAAACAATCATTATTTTCAATTAAGGAGAAAGACATCATCAAATCCCATTGAAAACAGAAAACCGTATTCAAGTACCTCTTTTGTTTTTTTGAAAAAACTGAAAATTTTGACAATTTGGCACCTTTTTTTAAATGACAACACTTCTGTTTGTGTGCAATTTTAAAAACTATCCCATACATTTTACGTTTTCTTCATTGCATCAATGTTTTACAATGATAAAAGAACCATATTTCTACCATTTTGGCTTACAAAATAGTGAATTATATTCAAATTTCCGAAAACTTAAATTACCGGACATTTCCGGAAATTACAGAGGGCCATAACTTTTGATCTGAACATGCTAAAGATGTAGAACAAAGTTTAAAAGATGTACAGGGTGTATCAGAAAGAACTGTACCATGTTTCTAAAATATATACAAAATACAAAATGATTATTGTTTTAAATTTAAACACATGCAATATAAAGGTGAACATGTTTCCTATTTTATATGTTAATTTCATTGAGATATCTCTTTTTGTTCTCGTGTGGCAAGACATAATCAAAAATCAATGAAAAACGTGTTTTCAATTTCAATGAATCCTCTCTACCACTAACCCCAACATTTCGAACAATGTAGCCACACCACGAAGCAATATTAAAAACTTCCGCCAAAGAAAGGAAAGTTAAAATCACTGAAGCGGAACAAATCCCGGTTTATTTGCGGATTAAAAATCAAAATTGATCTCCAAATTTCACCCACAAAAGTATGCAAATAATAAATAGTTATACAAGTGATGTGAAAAGTTAAGATGGCGTCCAAACATAAACCCTGTCCAATGGACGGATGGATATCCAAGGTAGTGTTAGTAATTTCACAGATTTTTTAAATTGATCATTTCGACCAAAATTGAAATCTACCATCTTTGCCAGAAAGTCTGTATTTTCCATCAGAAATGTCTGATTTTCACAATTTAAAATGTTGATGAAAGCTGGGCGTTTGCGCAAGATATATGTGAAAACGGTATGAACAATATCAATCGAATTCATACTGTAATAAATTATATTGCCTCGGTACAGTTCTTTCTGATACACCCTGTATTTTGTATCTCTCTTTCATGTTCTGCACTTAACTCAATTTCGACAAAAAGTGGAGTTGATTCCTTTTGGAATAGACTAGAGCTCTTCATATACCCACCTTTTGGGGTTCAAATTGTGAACAAATATTCAAAAACGTTAAAAAAATGTTTGGGTAATTTTAGCATTTTTTAGGTCGTCCATTTTCGCAATTAGGGCTAATGCCTTGGTGCGTGGATCAAGCTGTATGGGAACTCTACACTAAACAGTAAAAGGAACAGTGGTTTAGGCCCGGGTTTAGGCTTTAGTGGTGATGTTGCAGTGAGTTGTGTTTGAATAATGACATCACATATTCATCAAATCAGAGATGATAAGCCTCAATTAGCTATTTCATTTATTTTTGGGGTAAAGATTGATGATTTTCCTTCCTGTGTATTTATTCAAGTTTGATTCATTCAAAAAGGTAAGTTTGTTTAACAATTTATGACCACATGTATGGTAAAGGAAAAGTCTGTTAATGTTTGGATGATTCAACACTTTTTGGATGAGTTCATGAATGATGGTTTTGACAGGGGTTTTATTATGAATAGGGTGGGGTTATCATAGAGTAGAGGCTTTCAATATAATCTACTCATCTTGTCACGAAGGAGGAGACAGATGCATGCAAGGCCATTCATTAAGCAGGTTGTCAACCCAGTATTAACCCAAACCTTGCATCATATCATGTAAAGATAAATGGTAGGCCGGTCATTCAGTTAGACTTAGAGATTTACACACAGAAAATAGGGCCATTCATTGTAAGGCCAAAAAAAATTAATTGTTTGGTTGTCCTCCACACAGCTGAGAGATGAGGTGCGGGCGGGCGGGCTTTTTTAAAATTAAATAAAATTTAACTTTTAAATTCAATGGGAACTCAGAAGTCCCAGGTATTGTAGTGTTGTGATAGTTACATCTCAGGCGTAGTCATTATCCGGCCTTCATTTTTTCTTCACCTACAGCGGCAAAAACCGAAAGGCGAGTTTACTAAAACCGCGATTCACAGGATTTGCAACCAAAACTGAGAAATGCCGCGAAAATAAACCAATAAATGCGAGAAACCGCAGCTAAAAATGTGACCGAAATCACCCCCAAATATAACTCTTTAAAAAGTAAATAAGCTTACTTTATAGTCCATTTTTCTTCTCTGCAAGAAAATATATTGATTTCCAAATTTATCCCTGGCAGAGATTTTTTTTAAACGGAAGAAATATTTGTTTTGAACACGCGCCGCCATCTTGAGTACATCCCCCAGTGGCTTCCAGTCGATCCTAAAAATTACCGCACGTTACATTGATAACAAAATGTAGAGGGCGGCAGAGTCTTAGTCAATTCTTTATGAAACCCGTTTCCAGCAACCTAGGCGGCATCATTAATCATTATGCATTACGTCAGAACACGTGCGATCTCAAATTGATGATACCAATTTTACGGCGCGGTAACATGGGGAAAATAACATATAATATGGGAACCAGACATTGTTTACATATATAAGGGATTTTCCGGGGGGATTTTCCCCAACCAAGTTTGCATTGGTATGATTGGTACGATAGATCGAAATTTAACATGACATTTCAAGATTTTCTTGGACTATAATTACGGTCGATTTTTGTGTAGAAAATTCGAAATTTTGTTTTGTTGAGGAAAACAACCAACAATTTCCATAGTCCTTTTAATAGTCGCGACACCCGTGAGATGTTATGTAATGAACATCGTGTTACCACTGGTTACATGGAATTGCGTACTGGGGATGATGTTGAAGTGTTTATATTGCCGATGAAACGGAGTTGGTCTGTTCGAATACTTAGGTTGTATAAAACGGTACGTTTGGGCTGTCAAATTGTTCAAAAATATGAAATAAAAACTTTAAAAAAAATAAAAAAATATTTGTGCGGCCCTGGAATTACGTGCGGGCGGTCGAGGACAACCAAAGAATTAAATATTTTTGGCCTTAAGTTAGAAGACAAAAAAAATATGAGGTCAAATCAGTGAGAATGCTAGTGCTATGTCATTATATCAAAAAGGAGGTATTTACAGAGAAACCAACAGTTTTTTAAAATATCCATGTCTTATACAATGTGGGCATTCACTTCAGTGAGCAAATTATTATCAAAATTGGGTTCATTTAAAGACAGGTTGTTGGAACAAAGGGCAACGCTCAAGATAAGCGGGCGCTGGGCGATTTTTATCCCTCGGTCCTCCTGCCATAGTGCCCCGGTAATGCTGAAAAATAAACAACCGAGCGCTGATATTTTGTCTAAACCAGCGCCCGTTGATGATCGGTAAGCTTGCCTAAGACATCAAATTTCGATTTGACAATACGATTTAATAAAGTTAGCTCCCGGTAGACTGAAAGTAGCTCCTGGTTCTCAATAAATTCCATGATCCGGGTGCTACTTTTGAAAAAAAAAGTAGCTCCCTGTAAAAAAACTGTTATCTTGAGCCTTGACAAAGGTGTCATTGTATCTGTTTTTACTATCACCCACTTTTAGGAGGGGGGGGGGGGGGGGGGGGGGGGGGGGGGGGGGGGGGGGGGGGTTGCGGCTATTATTTGGATCCGTTTTCGCCCAACTTAAAAACATTTCTGAAAAAAGGAGGATGTATGATAGGGTTAATACATAATTGAAAGAAATATCGAATAGCTGGACAGCTGTTTTGTGCGCTATCTAGATTTTAATATTAAACTGCAGTAGCTGGACAAACCCTAGAGGTGACCAGACAGCCGACTTGTTTGCATTTAACATGTTTGATTGAGGTACTGAGAATGTAATGCAAAGGTAATTCAATGGTTTATTTGGCTCATATTCCAGATGAAGGTTCGCTGAATCTTTTTCATGTAAGGGACGCACCATTAGATTTTCAGGGAGGCGGTAGGAAGTTGGATTCAGGGGAGATTTTTGGTTTTTTGGCTGCCGTAAGGGGGGATTTTTTTTCCGCCGCCTGGCGGCGGAGAATTTTTTTAAAAATGTATTCATTCATATTGAGTTGGGTGGGGGTATAATTTTTTATTTTTTTACTCATCAGGGGGGGAATTTTTTTTGTTATAGCCTGCATAGAGGGGGAACTTTTTTTCTCCAAAAGCTTCCTACCCCCCCCCCCCTGAAAATCTAATGGTGTGTCCCTAAATGTGGATTGTTAAATGAAGTCTGATTCAACTAACCAATGTTTTGTCAAAGTTATTGTACTCTGTTTTGTAGATGGATGGTGCGTTTGAGTTAAATTTGGATTCTGTTTCTAGATCGTGAAAATAAATCAGATTGTAAATAACGTTCTTTATGTAAAATTAGTAGCACATATTATATTATCACTAGTAGTAGTATTATTAGTGTTATTATTGGTATTATTTGAGAGACATTAGGTGTAGATTTTTTTCTTCTATTGGGAAGTAATTCATAGTGTTAAAGGTTGTCCATGATAAAAATGTCAATTTCAGAAAAAAAAACCCTGAGAAAATGGAAGTGGAACAATTTTATTTCCTTTGGTACACTCAGACATTTGCTATTATACCTATTAAGCACCCATGCCCTTATAAGCGCCCACCTCAGTTTTTCTCAATCACTACCAAAAAACAATCCCTTATAAGCTTTCACTTTTTCAATTACTGTAGCACTGTACAACAACATTTGTCACCACGGCGTCCTTCAGTAAAGCAGTACCAGTAAGCCTGGTTCGATCGATGCCGCCGCCGCCCGCTCTTCCCGATTTTGAGCCGCCATCTTTGTTTTTTATTCATGGCTTAAATACAACATCGCGCATGCTCAAAACTACCGAGAATAAACAAAGTTTTCAGAAGGGCACTTGAAAATTGTTGGAACATTGACGTCATGTAATGTGGCCACAGTGAGACCACTGCGACGCCGCAATGTTGATTTTCCCCCCAAATTTTAAACAGTTTACTTTTCGATATGGTTTTCCGCTAGTGCAACCTTGCCGAATTCGACAGTGTTTACGATAAATGAGTTAAAAAAGGTAACTTAATAAGCGCCCACCCAAAATGACTTTGATAACCTCCATGGGCGCTTAATAGGGATAATATGGTATGTATGTAAAAGTGCCCTATTTCCCCCGTAACTGGGGTTTTGTGCCTTTTGTAATGCTTTCATTACAGTAGTTACTCACAACCAGAAGAATAAAGTTGTTTTGCAATTAAAAAATTTAACCAGACTTTTATCATTGTGCAATACTCACATCTAGTTGATCAAATCACAGATGGTGGACCACCATTTGTGATCAAATTAACTTCATGTGGTCCCGCTGTGATCAGCAAAGTCCCTCTTTGAGCTATTTGCAACAATTTTGAATTTGTTGAAAGTTTTCTTGAATTATAAGAAAAACAAGTTGTTTTCCCCCCTTTTAGTACTTGTCAGGTGAAATTTAGTGGAGATTTTGTATTTAAATAAGCTTCCAGGTGACGGTTTCAAATATTCTAATGCGTTATATTGCAGATGCACCAGGTGAGGCAATTGCTTTTTACGGTCTGCTATTATCTAACACACACTATCAATAATCATTGCTACATCAGTACCATTAGATAAGCCTGCTATAGCTTCCCAGTCCCAAAGGCATTGCAGACATTGGATAGAGATGCCCAAGATGTCACACTTATTGAAAATTGATCACAGTTGATCCCTGTGAGGCATAGTTCCGGGCAAAACAGCAACAAGTCATATAATTTTGTGAATATATACCTGTTATAACATCTATATTATTACCGGTATACATAATATGGACTTGGTTTGCTAACAACCAACTCATTGTTGATATTATAATTTCAGAAGTTTACAATTATTATATGTTTTTGCATCACAACATTTTAGGATTCAACTTATGTAAAATGTACCAAAATAACTGGCTGATTATAATTTTGCTAATTTCACAAGTAGTCTATGGGACTATGGTCTGTATCTTTCACTCTTGTTGTCCACCTCTGGGCAGAACATGAAATTATTACTAAAAGGTGGCAAATATATCCCTAAACACAAATTCACCTTATCCCACGTTCGTAGGTTGCACGTTATGACCCTAGACCTCGATTTAGCACACGATTTAGGGTCAAAGGTCACATGTGTTTCAAAGTCAAAAACTTATGTCAAAATCTAAATTTAATGTGGTAAAAAAAATTAAAAATGGGCTATTGACCATAAAAGTATATCATATTGTTGGGATAAGTGTTTAGAACAAAAAAAATAATCACAACTTCAATCATTGATCTATAGTTTTTGAACTGTGTCCTTTTAAAAATGACAAGTTGGCAAAAATGGACCATTTTGGGCCATTTTTCACAAAATTGGCACAAAAAGGACATGTTATCATCATTAAAAAATATTGTAGGTCTGTGCATGATGATTCATCTTATATTGCTGGTAAAAACACATTCTTTGATTTTAAAACAATTCTAAAATATACAGGCAGTGCCGTTTCTGTGACAACCACCATTTATGTCAATTTTGACTCAAATTTTACCTATTTTTGATGAATTTTAAGGATGGTTGCCATGGCATCAGCACACCATTGACTTTTGAAATGTGTTGTAATGTAAAATACATCTATATACCAACATTATAACATGGTTTATCAATTCATAATGAGTCAACATATTTTTTTAATGATGATAACATGTAATTTTTGTGCTAATTTTGTGAAAAAATGACCATAATGACCTATTTTGGCCAACTTTTCAATTTTAAAAGGTCACAGTTCAAAAACTAGTATTTTAGTTTTAGTTAGATTGTTATTTCTAACACAAATATTGTACTTTACACTATTTATATACTTTCTCATGTACTAATGCAATGTACTAATGCAATGTTGTCTTTCCCCAAGGGTGAGGGAATCCATTTAGAAATGCTGCAATTATTAAACTATAAGTAGTGATGTGGTTGAGCTATCTATTATGTATGACATTAGGCAATGAAACACCCCCGGGCAAACACACCTCAGGTACGGTTGGTCGATTGGTCAGTTTTTGTTTTTTCAAACAAATTAGGAATTGTGTTGGTGAGTCATAAATTTGAGAGGAGTTCTCCGAAGAAAATTAGCTAAATCTCACACGGTGCGCTATTATTTTTAATTTTTATTAATTTTTAGGCAATTTTCAAAATATTTCACATATTTTAAACAATTTCAAAACAAAAAAAACAAACAAAAAACAAACACGTTTGGGGATTTTTTTTGTTTTTTTGGTTGGTCGGGCTGTAGAACAGGGTTTCTTTTTTTCGTGGCCTTACCTATGTTTTTTATCATGGCGTTTTAGATTGGAGAAGTTGAAATTGATTAAACAAAATGAGCACTTATTTTATTACCTAGTTCCCATAAAATTTAATTTGAAAATAAAAACATATATTTTAGCCTCGGTTAACACATACACTTTGTTAATGTTGCCATTGCAAATACATGATATTTGCCCTCCTGTATCAATGAACCACATTAGAGTGAAATACCCATTACTGTTCAATATTGCTCGCAAAATAGTGTCTTAAAGCATTTCAAATTTCACTACTTGATGGTAATTGCTTTTTTTGCTCTTTATATTGTTGCCAAAAGACTCACTATACTTCAGTGACATCAGAGAATATTCCAACAATCTCACTTCATTATCACCCACCCATGATTGGAATGTGCTGGCGCAACTAACAACAAAATCAGAGAAGAATCCTGGCCCTTGCGCATAATTGCTGCGTCAGTCACTATAATACTCCATGACGTCACTGCACAGAGTTCCATGAACAAAGTATATTCGTTGTAGAATTGATGCCTTTTGCCACTATGAATGGAGCAGTAGGCATATTGGGTATAATTAAGGAGAATATGTCAGAAAGAAAAAAATGTGAACGCCCAAGTAGCTCTGCCTTGGGGCACAGGATTTGAAAACAGTTCTATGTCTCCTTTCCATGTAATAGATTTATTCATGGAATGGATTTTCACTTTGAACTGAGTGGCTGATAAGTAGGTAAAAAATACCCGTTAAGTAGTGGTTTGTAAGCACATATCCATATGCTTGTAGTCATTTTGTTATCTACTTGGTGGATTAGGGCAGTGACATTTGTGAGTGTTATAATATGTATGCATTGCCTTAAAAAAATTAATGAAGTGGTAAGGCTAAATCAATTTTAAAAGCTTGTCTCAAAGCTCGCTCTACCAAATGCATACATTTTTTTCTTTCCTTTAAAAATTTAATTATTTATTTATTTATTCATTTTTTGTGTGGATATGAAACATTGAAACAAGTGAACTTAATTAAATCCATTAAATCTTATATAATTTCTTGGTGTAAGTTCATCAGGTTTGATGAAGTAATTATAATAAGAAATTATTTTTCATCTGACAAATCCAAAATTAGTTGACGTATAATGATAAACGAATTATTATACTCACTTGTGACTTTCGGTGGTCGTCAGGATAAAAAGCCTGTGATGAGAGCTGACGTAAAATAGTCTGAAGTGCTCAGTGTAGCATGAAACTGTCACAAGTGAGTATAGTAATTTTTTTTTTTTTGGATTTGTCAGATGAAAAACAATTTTTTATTATTTTATATAATTTGCTGAAATTTAGAGGGAAGAAGAGCATAGTTTATGGTGTGTTGTCTTTTTTTAATCACTATCAGTTATCATAAGGGTGTTTCCACAGTAGTGAGACCCCCTATGTTCCTTTTATGTATGAGGCCATAAAAGTTGTTTTAAATTGATTTTATATAATAGCTCATATTTGCCAAGCACTACTGTTTGGTAAGGAGATAGCGAGCAAATTTTCAGAATCCTACCTAAATGTTGAGATTATTTACACACAAATCCTATGGGATTGTCAATGTTACAACCGTTAAATGTTACAACCATTATGTTATTGTTGTGCGTCAATAATATTCAAGCGCCTGAAATAAGTCGACCATGTATGTGGTTTGTGCTTATTTCCAAAGTTGAAATACATCAATTACTTGAAACCAAACAAGTTGGGGTAATGTTTGACGCACAACATTCTGTGCGTCAAACTTTAAAAATGACCTCCTGAAGCACCTATTAATTGTTTTGGCCTAATTGTGACGCGATTATTGTATTATACATTTAAAAATTATATAACAGTGTGATTGAAAGGTGAGTTATTATAAAAACACTTTTGTATTTGGTACTTTCAGTTATATATTGATTTTCTTGAAATATCCTACAAACTGTCTAAAATTAAAAGAGAAGAGGTAATTTGTTTCTACACTTTATTTTTTCAACAAGCCAGGTCAGTCACGAGGAAATTATACTAAGAAAAGTGTTTGTTTAAAGGTAGATGTTCTGATTGCTGGCCCGATTTTCAACTTGATGTTTTCTATTTTACATGAAAGGTCATCCTTAAAATTGTCACATTCCAAAGTGTGAGTTGCATAACTCCAATGGTTCTAATTTTAGAAGGACACGGTCACAAGAATTTTGCCCATTGAGTAGTACACAAATTGGCTGGTGGTTAACCACCTTTGGCAGTAATTCACTACATTTTAGCCTATCATTTCTAAATGGAACATAGCCCCTAAGATTTTACAGACATGATGAGCAAAATATGGAGATTCTTTTGATATCAAAATATCATGATGTGAAAAAAAAATCATAGCCCCCAAAAAGTGATTGGAACATAGCATGATATACAATGCTTTTCAGTACCAGTCAGTGCACAGCATTGGTAATCAGTATACAGATGGGGTTGACTTATATAAAGCGTATAATGTGAGATCGGGTAGCCTTACATAGAGGGTGGTATGTAGGGACGGCTGAGGAACGGCTTGAATAGCGGCCGAGTAAATAGTTGATGCACTAGGGCATACGTAAAAGTTCATTACGCATGCCCTAAAGTTGGGTAATTTTTTCAGTGCTTAAAGGTATATGTTATGATTGCTGACCCGATTTTCAACTTGATGTTTTCTATTTTACATGAAAGGTCATCCTGGAAATTGTCACATTCAAAAGTTTTAGTTGCATAACTCTAATCGTTCTAATTTTAGAAGCACAAGGTCACAGGAATTGTGCCCATTGAGTAGTATAGTACACAAACTGGCTGGTGGTTAACTACCTTTGGCAGTAATTCACCACATTTTAGCCTATAATTTCTAAATGAAACATTTCTGGCCCCAAAGATTTTACAGACATAATGAGAAAAATATGGGGATTCTTCTGATATCAAAATATCATGATGTGAAAAAAAATTCATAGCCTTCAAAAAGTGATCGGAACATACACCTTTAAGTTTAATACTTAATAATGTCAATATACTGAATTGAAAAGCCTTTATTTAACATTAACATTTTCACATTTTCAGATTTATTTTTAAAATTGATGAATCAAATCACAATGAAAAAAACCCTCGTTCGGGAGTAATTCTGTTATACCCTTCACAGAGGTATTCATAGTGCATGATTTTTAAGAACGACGCATACTTCCGATGAAGGTGTGTAGGGTATAACAGACTTTATAACTGTTTTAAAACATGAAGTGACATGATGTATAAATAAAAACTGCCCAACGATTATGCTTAGGAAGTGTTACTTTTAAGTAACAAATACATGTTCAGGGGCAAGAACTCATAAAAGGTTTTGATGTGTTTTTGGCCCTCGAACAGGTATAGAGCAGACTGCCCAAATGTTATACATACATATGAAGTGTTACTTTATACATGCTGAAGGGCCGGATGGAGATAGACTTTGACATAAGGGCGCACAGCACTAAATCACTCCTCGTTTTGTATAATGGTAGTAAGTTCCGGCAACAACAAAACTCGGTTTTGTGATCAATCGGGGTCCTTTGGGATCAATTGGGGTCCTTTGGGAATTAGTTTGGCGAGAGGGTAGCATTATATAATTAAAATGAAAGATAATCTCTTGTACTCTACTCAGGATATTGCAAAATGAATTTCGATTGTACCGAAAATGTATCATGTGGATGAACACATATGCTTGGAGGTGGTCAGAAGGCAAGCATCCTGGCTGAAAATAAAATCGAATTGGAAGGCGTATCTGATGTTCTTGACGATTTTATGAAATTTTAATATTTATTTATTAGAATGAAGTATTCGAGACATTCCAAAAAGAGTTACTATAGGCCCAAAGATCGTGACTCTTTTAGTTCTATTTTACACGTAATCCAATGGGCGGTTTATTTAGTGCTGTGTCCGTTGTAACAGCAACGAATAGTAAAGCCCACTTGTATCAAGTTTTATTCGACCACATTGATACTCATTTAATAATAACTAGAGTCCTGGCTGCATTGATGTATTGACGTGAAGTATGAACCAAAATAAAGAAATTGATATGGTAACATCATTAACTGATAGACACCTTACTTTGTTATATACTGAGGTGTCCAGCCATTTACACATTTAACAAGTATCTTTATCTGTATTGGGTTTCCTGATGTTTGAACGCTAATTATAAAGGCTTGTTAATAAAATATGCAGGACACACTAACATGCAGCGTTAGTTTATCAAATATTCCATTCGTGCCACCGATATCCCGATGGTATATACTGTTAGATAAAGGATGAACAGGCCTCGTCTGTCTGCACATGAGGCTAGCATGAGGCTAGCCAGGCGCCCATTATAATTGAGGACAGTCTTCATATACTGTGAGTTGTTTCATACACATTGATACACCGTATCCAAAGATACAAGTAATGACACTTTCACCTTATATAAATTGTGCTCTTTTAGGGAAGTGTCTGTTATCATAGTTTTGATTATCGTGACAATATAGGCAGGAGTCTATCCAAATGAACAGGGTGCTTATATACGAGGGTCATTCAATAAGTTCTACCTCCTCACTCATAACATCGCTAATATGAATGTCAGCCTTATGACATTTGTCATGATTATAGCCCTGAATCATAGCTACACATTTATAGTAAATTCTAATTGATACCTATTTAACTTTTGTCATGATGCAATCAAAGCCAGAGAGAGATTTTGGACAACGGACACGGAAAATTACCTCAATATAAATACATGCTTTTTCGTTTTCTCTCCGTATTGTATGATTAGGTATAACCGCCCGATTTAAATACTGAAAATAGAAAACAATGGATGATCTCTGAATATAATGCTATATTATCATGTATAAATCAGATTGTAGGCAATATTAACCTTTGTAGCTTGCAAATAGTGTAATATCAACTCAAATGTATTGCTATGCCTTTAGCATACTGGAAAACTGCTATTCAGTCAAATGTTCGTTGTTACAAGTCAAGCCACATTGATGCCTCGAATGTTAAATCTTAACATGATAGTAACTTGATCAGTTTTCCTTATATGCAACATTTAGAATAGTTAATCAGGTAATCAGTGATAGAAAAATATATCTTCGAGAGACTTGAAATATATCCATTTAGTCCTGTATAATGAAGATCTATTAGTTCCTATGAAAAGCAAATATGACTTTTGCAGCGGTTCTCTAGGGTATGGTTAAAATTGATGGCTTTCCTGGTCTGGTTCTGGCTAATTAGAGGGCATTTTCTGCCAAGAAATCAGTCATTGTATTGTTTAAAGTCTGTTTAAGAGATATTTGTAACTTAGAACGATTGTAATTGACCGATAGGTACATTTTGTCTCTTAGAATGGGCCAAATGAATAGCACTTATGAGATATGTGGCTGTTTTTTACCCGTTTCCGTCGCACTAAATTGAAGTTTGGTTATTACTGCATATCCAAAAAAGTCCAATGAGTATTCAGATCAATTTACTATGATTTTGTAGCTGAAATTCAAAGCTTCAATTGTGGAATATTTCATACGACTGGCTTGTATAAGAGCAAAGTTATGAGGTAGGAGGTAGCACTTATTGAATGACCCTCGTAGTACACCATGAAGCGAAATAACCAATCTCCTTTATAATTCAGAAACCATGAGCTACTTCAAACAAACACATCAACTTAATCTATTATAATTATCTAGGACCCATAGCACAATCTTTTGTATTAATTTCAAAATAGGTCAGTTGAATCAGAAACCATTCGATGTTTGACTAGGGAACATCATATTCTGCGCAATCTGCAGGTATGGTAAAGAGCAACATTTCACTACACTCACCGTACCATCATTATAACTGATGAAAATTTCAGATGATTCGATGTCACCCCATATTGAAATAACAACAAAGTGTATCTACAATAAGAGCATGGAACCAGTTGAAGTGAATGTCAGCTCATAATGATTTTTATTGTTTCCATGGTATTGGTAGTTCATGGCAGGTCTACTTAAATTGTAAAACGCTACGTCCAAATTAAATACTGATACACATAATTGTAACACAAATTATATTATTGCAAGTATGGCACATGACAAGGACCATGATAAGGGCAACATATAACTTGAGAAGAGTTTAACCAAAAAACACACATTTAAAAGACAATGGTCATGCCTTATTTGACTGAAACTTTATCCCGATGTTAGAACATCATTCCCAAAAAGCTGTTGTAGAAAGACTTGTCATTATGAGACTCTATTCCACGATACTGTCTTCAATGTAGAAAAACAAAAAATAAAAAACAAACAAACAAACATTAACAAACACACAAATAAATAAATAAATAAATGAAATTAATTAATAATACATTAAAAAAAAAAAAAATTAGATATTACAATGCGAACAAAAAGTATAGTTTTCAGAGGGGCTTTTGTGTCTAAAATTTGGTGAAATCATCAGGCTCCTACCTGAAGCCTTTGTCCAACTGGCTTATGAATCCCTTCTATGCCAGCAGGCATGGTTAGCCAGCTGATGATATTTAGATTGATATGGCGTGGGCTACACATGGTTGACACTAACATTATTATTAGCCTTCTTGTTGATGGACGGAAAGACACTTGACCTAATTTCAGTAATACTATACTGCAAGGAGCTTCAATGAGATTGAAACGATATGAAATTTTAAACAATAACAGATAACACTGGTTATCATTTAATGTTTGGTAATATTTTTGTGACATGAATATTAGGATCTCTGCTATAAAATCATTACTTGCCCTGTCAATTAATTGTGTGTGTTAAGAAAAGCATATAATTAGGGTTCTGTAGTTCATATAAAGGACAGGGGTAACCATTATAGGCAACCATACTGCCTAAAAAGTCTTGTAGATTGCAATGCAGTTTCTGATACAACATTCTGCATGGACGAGTTTGACTTCAATACCATTTGAAAGACATTAGAAAGTTTTGTGTCTTGAGGCAAGACCTGTGATCCATTCATTATTGGAATTTGGAATTGAATTTCCTTTTACCTACTGCAAGGAGATTTGAAAGGTTTGGTTTAGACATTTGTCTGAACACTACCTGAGGAGATTGATTAGTTAGTCTCTACCATAATTAGCATTTGGAGGAGTTCTAGGTTGAATAGGATAAAGAAGGAGGCGGGCTGAGAGTGGTTTTTCCTGAACACTCTTGAAAGGAGATATGCTTTTCTGGACAACCTCAGAAAGGACTTTGAGGAATCTGGTCTGAGCACCTTATAAGAAAAACTCATCTTAAATCAGATTGTAGAAAGCTCCTTTTTGTATCTAAGAATTGATAAATAGGGTTATAAAAATGAAAGAATAACAATTGCATTTGCAAGAATATGCTTAAAACCTTATTCAATGTAATTTGTATTTTTATACTAAAACACCTGATCTATAAAGCCTGTAAAGTCACATTAGTAATCTTGAATATAAGATAACTGGACATAAAACCTTTGTATCATTATGATCCTCCAACAACTTATTTATATAGTAACATTATCATATTCTTCATTATCTAGATTTCTAGATTCTGCACTATACTGATAGAACATGTAATACACTACTTCTAATGCTAACATGGTTATTTTACATGATAGATCACGTTATTGTCAGATGACATTCTAATGTATCAGGAAAATGGTAATTTGGGAAATTGCATTAATATCTGGAAAATCTGTCACTACCATACATAATTAACAACGTTTGTTGACCCAGTTCCTGATATTTCCATTAAAGTTGAGATTTCTGTATCCGACAAAATGTTTTTGTCTCATATCCCTGTAAAGATTTCTGCCAGAGAGATGTTTCTTTGATATGTTACATTTTTAAGTAAAAAATACTGAATGATCTCCAAAGGTGTTACACCACAACTAAGTTGAATCTTTAGATCCACTTGAAATAATTTAACTCAAATTTTGGATTCAAAATGCATTTATGACACACCTTTTATGTTGTTACACCATAATTGGGTCACTCACCTGTGATAACTATTAATTTCTACCCTATTTTCCATATATAGGCCAGACTTACAACATCCGTTATTCATTGTAATGCTAATTCATCAATCTGATCTATTATTTGTTTCATTTATTTCAGTCACTTACCAGAGTCCCCACCAGACTCTGAACCCTACTCACCGCCAGAAAGCAAACCTACTCTCAATATGTTACATCATCAGCATCCTCATCAGCAACAGCAACAGCAACACATGGGAAACATGCAGGGGTTGCAGCACCAACATATGAATACACAACAACACCAAGGAGAAGTGATGTCAGTATCTGCTGGGGTGCCACAACAGATGACGCATCAACTAACAAACTATCTAGCTAATGGTGAAGCACCGAGGTTGTCACATTTACCGACTACTGAGGCACAACAAGGGGGTACTCTACATCATCAGGACAGGTATGTCTTTATGCACATAAATAGTTTGCAATTTTTTTTTTCATGCTTTCTTTATAGATAGAGGGCAAATGTAACCATGTGAGAACTACCGGCTGATTGGGCATAAAGATAAATACATCGTTTCTTGCACCAATCTGAGACATTGTGAGAATAATCGTATTTGTGATGAAGCCTGGAATAAACAAAATTAGAACCTGAAATGAAATATGTTATTCAAATGAATATAGTTTGTTATCAACCAATCAGAAACACTGTTAGATAGGCAGGGAGGGTAAAGAGGGTTAATTGGTTCATTCAAACTAAAGGCATCCCATGCTGAGTTGATGTAATGAACCCATGAATTCATTCACAGTGACACAAATTGGAAATGTACAGCCTGGAAATGTATTTAAAAGTGTTAATAAAAATCAGATGATTGGCACAAAATGCACCATGTAAGCACAAAGACAAATTCACAGAAAGATATAAATGTTGCACACATCAAATATGAATCAGATCCATTGTCTAACAAGGGCTTGGGCTTTTTACAACCCAAGTCGTGATCCTGTATCAAAACTATATGTTAACCATCTATGCTCTGCTCTAAGGCAGCAGCAATGCGATGAGCAGTCTAGGGATCATAAAGAGATATTTCAAATATATCGACAGCGATAGTTTTCCCATTTTATACAAGGCATACATCCGTTCGCACCTAGAATACTGTGTTCAAGCCTGGAACCCCTATCAGATTAGTGACATCAAAACGTTAGAGAAAGTCCAGTGAAGATCCACGAAACTTGTAAAGAGTTTAAGAAACAAGTCATATAGAGAGAGGTTGAAGATCCTTATAAGCTTTATCTGCTGGATTAAGAGAAACAGGAGACTGTTCAAAGTCTCAACGGACTGGAAGACATCAACCCGGGGGGGGGGGGGCACTGACATTGAAAAAGGGTATAGGTATGTGCCGCACTGAGGACCCCTTTTCACCCTCTTCATCTAGCTCTTATGACCCCCTTTTTGAGCTTGCATCAGTTCATAAGACCCCAATTTTGTTGAAAATTCAAAAACGCGAAATTTTGCGTTCCAAAGCCCATATTCTTCGAAAATTTTGCGTTCTAAAACAACATCAAAATCGAAAATTTGCGTTTTTGCTAATCAAAATTGAACTACATTGTATAGGCCAGTTCTCAAGACATCCTCTTTTGAAAGACCCTATTTTTCATCATAAAATCCTCTCAGTTCAGTTCTGTAGCCCCCCTTTTTGAGACCCTGGGCGGCACACCCTACCCCAAAAAAAGTTGAGTGCCCCCCCCTCACCCCTCACCCCCCCCCCCCCACCCCTCACCCCCCCCCCCCCCCCCCCTCCCCGGGCATCAACCCTGAGGTAAGGGTGGTGGGAATCACCACGTTGCGAACTACACAATCACAACCAATCGCGACTATCACCATTTTCCCTTCCTTCCCATCATGCAGTAGCAACTGACCAACATCAACATTACGCATGCATTGTGACCGTGAAAAAGGTCAATTTAATCATTTCCAATCACAACTTATCTTTTGAATTTTTTTGACTTCCCGAAACCCGAGAAAATTATGTAATACTAGTAATGCTATTCGATACCACAATACCTTTAATCGCCAAAATTGCGGTCTCTGATAGCGAGGTTCTTTTTTTTTATGAATGAAAAGCCACGAGCGGCATTGTTTTATTTATTAAATAATAACGGAAGGGAATTAAAGAAGGAATATGGATACATTTTAGGGTTTCATTATATTTACAAGGCAAACACTGACTACAAACTTAGGATATTATTGCCAAATTGGCGACTTTATTATGATTTCTTGTGGGCAATTTTGGGCCTATAGTATAAGTTATCATGGGGACATCATTGAAGCATGGTAAATTATCGCGATATATCGCCCACTCTTACCCTGAGGAGCTCTTCACCATTTCTACACAACACCGGAACAAGGGAACACAACTTCAAGAAGCAACTGACGAAAGGGTTGGAAATATGGAAGAATTTCTTTTCACAGCGTGCCATTGATATATGGAATAAACTCCCTCCTTCAGTTGTCAATGCCAAATCTACTAACCAATTCAAGAATCAACTTGACAACTTTTGGTCTGAAAATGGATATATGGTGATCTTAAAGCCATATGCCTGTAATTTTTTATCCATCAACTAAGTGTAAGTGTATATAATTTTAGAAATAAGATAGATAACTATGCCTTATTTCATATGTATCCGCATTTTTACATGTAATTAGTCATGAAATGTTTCTATACATTTTGAAAAGTACAACATCTATATTAGCAGCATAGGCTTATTTTAGATTTTATTGTGTTGATGCAAAATATAGAATCGTGTTTTTAGCAGCATTAGAGCTTGCAATGTTTTGTGACATTCAGCTGAGTGCTCAAACATATGAAAACAAGACTGATCAACTCTACATTGGCTAAGCCTCATTACAGCAGTGAATGAGTACAGGACACAGGCGCACATGAAGGCAGCGGTGCACTGTATATTATCTGCGTGATGCGTGCATGTGTGCGTCTGATTTTTCTCTTAGCAACATATCAATAAACAATTACTTAATTGATTGGGCTAAGAAAATGATACGGGCAGTATAAAACACATACAGTTTATGTCATTCTACATGTAGGGCTCTCGTTTATGGGATAGCCTATTTCGTGACACTGACTTCCCAACCATCTTTGATAATGTCCACCTCATCACCAGGAAAGACCAGAAAAGAGAAATATTTTTAAAGCCATTGAAGTTAAGACACCGTTGCCAAACAGAGATGTCAGATACAGCTACAGTAGCCTGTCATCAATTATTATCTTCTGTCTTGTGATCACCCTTAAAGTGGTCATATGACTGGAAGGGTTTGAATCACTTTGTTGAAAGTGTCCTGTTGACAAAACCAATTAATTTCGCGAGGGATTTAATTTCGCAAGGAATGTGGATTCACGAAATTAAATTCCCGCAAATTTTCAGATTTGCAAAATTAAATACCCCCTAGATCACTAGCAGTAATCTTAAATTCGCAGAATAAAGTATCCGCAAAATTTAAAGTGTGTTACAGTATTTCGCTTACACTTTGTGATTAAAAATGTAATAAGAATGATAACTATCTTATCAGGCAGTGGTTAACTCCAAGCGTACTACATGTACCTGGTAAAACCTAATTTGTTCAGCTCAAAAGTGCTCTGTTGATTTTCAGTTTTGATTCATTTGAATTAGATAATACAAATGTACCAATTTATATGAAGACTGTAACAATGTCAGTGTATTTCCCAAGGGTTAATAACAGTACAGTGATTACCTGGCATAAAATCAAAGAAATAATATCCATTCTGATAAACCAGTGACAGACTGTGGATAAACAAACTTTAAAGGGACACTTGATATGTGTGAATTTTAAGACTAAATCCGGGGACTAAATACATTTAAAGTCACAAAAATATTGTTCAATTCAATTCAATTCAATTTATTATAAAATAACATCGTGGCCAAAGGCCAAATTGCGCATTTTTTACAATATAAAAACATATAATATTATCATCAAAAATACATATAAATACATGATAAAACAGCGATAACATATAAAATACATAGTTATGATTGCAAATCCTACACAAAAATTATAAAATCCCTTAAGAATCCAACCACACACCACACACATTTTACAAGCAAATGAAACAAAACATCCTCACACCACAAGTGTACACACAGCCCTCCACACATAAACCCCCTTTACCACACAATTCGACAACACATGTATCCAAAAATATTGTGTGAATACTAGAATGTAATAATAATCGGAGTAATTCTGTTATACCCTTCACAGAGGTATTCATAGTGCATTATTTTTAAGAATGACACATACTACCGATGTTGGTGTGTAGGGTACCTGGTGTCCCTAAAAAAAGGGTGCACGTGTTTACCGAACTTGTTGACCTTGAAGTTCTAACAGTTGGTGTAAGATGTTTACATATATTAAAAGATTAAATACCTGGCTTTCAGATGCTGCTTATTTCATCTGATTCGGATTTGTAAATCCTGAGATATGGACAATTAAATAGAGCTACCCAAAATCGATGTTGTGCCATTTTACAGTTTCAAAGGTTTACTCTTAAGATACCACTTCCACTTGTACGATTGCCCTTCATGTTATGCAAAATAACATTATTGTATAAAGATTGAATAGGTTTAAATAATTATAGAATGAGTGCCTGTGTATCCAAGCAGAACTGAATATAAAGAGTTTGTTACATGATTCGAACCAGTCATTTTGACGAGGTTTCACAAAATGTTTATTGGGCCTACATTTTCAAAACAGGACAGACGTCCATATGGCTGGGTGTGGCTTCAATTTTTATTAGAAGAGGGTGTTCATGGTCTTAAAATATCATGAAACGAGAAGTCCAGCAGCAGCAGAAGTCACCAGAGAGTTTGCTATTCATTTTCCAAACACTCACGAACCATCTAGGAATACACCTACAAAGGAGTATTGGACATGTTGGAAATACTTGGTCATGTTGGTAGAGGATACAAGCACCAATATGAATAAAGAACACTGGAAGACTAAGATATGAAAAGTGGCAGGACATAGTATAACGTTAATTGATAACGTGCGGCGTGCACTTCAGAGGGATCCCAAAATAACTGCTCGTAGAAATCCCTTACCACATAATTATTCCAAGGACATCACTTGTGTTCCTCAGCCTCTTTTAAACAATTCTGGTCAAATGCCCACCCCAATGTTTCAAGACGATTGATGCCCATGGATAGACCAATGTTAGTATCGTTTTGACCCTCATAATCATTCTTTCTGTAAAAGTGGCACAACGTCGATTTTGGGTAGCTTTGATAAACTGGGTATATCGCAGGATTGAAAAATCCAAATCAGATGAAATAAACGGCATCTGAAAGCTGAGAGTTTTCCCATCCCGTGTGTATAAACATATTACATCAAACATTAGGACTTCATGGTCAACAAGTTGCGCAAACATGTGCACCTTTTTTTAGGGACACCCTGTATAATAGAATTATGCCTAATAAGCTAGAGTATATAGAACAACAAATCAAGTCAGACAAATACTTTTGTGTTAGCTCTTTCAGGTCAAGTACTCAATTGAAATTACCTAGGAAAGCATCGCTTTTACTGTTTTTATTTGATTTTTCCCTGTTCAAACATGCTGAGATACTATAAAAGATGTTATAAAAATTTATGAGACTGGCTTTGCTTGACAGTTTTATGTCTTATCATGTCCATTTACAGGGCATTTCGATGTGAATTGGAAAAGAAAGTCTCTAAATGTATGTGGTATATGCCAGTAGTTGGTCATATAGCCAGATGGAAAAGCAAGAGTGAAACACACGGGGCATCACATTTAGAATGATCCTGCTTTTAAACTAGTATAAGGCAGCAGTTGAGTATAAGGCAGCAGTTGAGTGCTTTTTCTCTTCTGGTTATTATTTTTACTTCTGGTTATTATTTTCCATTTGGATATCTTATATGCTTGGATGTATGTAACAGCAATAGCAAGAATATTGACCAGACCTATAAGCATTGCTAGTTTTACAATAAAAGAACGCATTACAAATGCGCACTTTTGAATATATGTCAATAGATGCATTTGTAATAAGATATAAGAAAAACAATCCACAAACTCTTAATATTGATGTGAACAATAACAATGTTTGCTAATTTTTGCCCATTTTTATACGTAAATGAAAAGCTCTAGAAATATGTTCAGCTCAAAAGATTTCAACTCGAACAGAAGATGCACCACAGTCACTCTCCATTTGACCATAGATGGACAGATCTAATTCATTCTTGTACCATAGGGATCTATCTATCTGCCAAGTCAAGTTTGTAGTCAACAAGATTGAAGAAGAACATGTACACACACCCGGGGCAGGCTGAATAAATTCAGGTCATTTTGAACTCTTCAATATAGCTGTCATTTTGAGCTGAGTGAGGTTTTTTTCAACTGCAGGTTCGCTTGCTTGCTTTCTATTTAGTTGCAGCGAAATAATAGTGGCAAAATAAAGAAATGATTGCTTCTCCTCATGAACTTCAATCCAATTAACCAGATTGATTTGACTATAATTGTATTTCAAAATTTTCAAATACTAAATTATGTTCACAGAAATATTTCTTCATTTGTGACCCGTCACATCAAAATGGACATGTTGGAAGCCCGAGTCAAATCTGAGTTATGGGTATGAATTAATAGAGCAGATTTTAAGCTTTGAATTGACACCATGTTGAAGGTAATCAAATTTTGTAATCACAAGATATGATTTGAAGAAGTATATTTCTTTCTATTATTTTCTTTATATTTCACCAAATATATTGGCCTCTATCTCAAAACTGTGTCTGCCGACAACATGTCCTCTTTGACGTGACTGGTCACATTTGTTTTCATCATGTAGGCTTAAATGTTAGATTTTATATATTTGATATGCAATTTGATTTTAATTTGTTTCAAAGTGCAATTACTTTGCATTATTCTGTACCTGTATTCATTTTAACATTGATGCAGCTTTCATTGAAATGATATCATTGGCACATTGGGGGAAGTTGCACCATGAGGGGGACAATTCAATTGTATTCCTTTAAAATGAAAATATTTAACTGTATAAGAATAAATCAGTTGATCTCATATGAAGCATAATTGAATTTTGTTATGATGATTATCTGTCGTAGTAGCAAAACAGGAAGCTATACACAATCGATGCTCCACTGACCTTTCTTTTTCGAGGGTGGGAGATGCCTGCAAATATTAAAATAGTAGTCGGCGCTGCTAAAGTCGCACTTATATTATAACGCTCATATTATAGTTATATAATCAATGGCCTATGAGTACACTCTTAATGGTGGCTGTATACAATGAACAAATCAAATATTTTCACAAGGTAAACATTGTTGATAATAAATGTGATATTTAGCTGAATGAAGAAAAATATGACATCAGTTTATTTAAAAAACATTCTGTTTTATGAAGAATTGCAAGCAATTTTGAAATTGAAAATGAGACAAATTAATACTAAGGTAATCAACAAAAACATGGTCCGTTCTATTGTTCAAGTGTTCCTTTAGCAGATATGTCAACACAAATGTGCTCTCTTTCTCAACTATGATGGAAGGAAGATCCTATGTTGATATCATCAAAGAAAAGTACAAATGAAGATTAAGACAATGAAACAGAAGAATCCAATCCCTAACTCTACTACACCATACGGCAACTGTGCGGAAAAAGTGTTTCTATAACCCGGCGTGCAGGTTTTTTGGCTACAAAACGCACCCATGCTATATAACGAGGCGAATATGCTCGCCGAGTGTCGACTGGGAGCCGTGGTGTAGTGGCTAGGATCTGGGCTCTGATGCTGGAGGTCCGTGGTTCAAATCCCGGGGGGATCGGGGTGACCTTTCTGGTGAATTTTGGGTGTCGGAATTTTTTTTTGTTGCCGTGTGGTGAAATAGAGTTAGGGTTATACAGTAAAAATATTCATTTTTTTTTTCATTCCAAATTTGGTAATTTTCATCATATATCCCTAACTCTACTACACCATACGGCAACTGTGCGGTAAAAGTGTTTCTATAACCCGGCGTGCAGATTTTTTGGCTACAAAACGCACCCATGCTATATAACGAGGCGAATATACTCGCCGAGTGTCGACTGGGAGCCGTGGTGTAGTGGCTAGGATCTGGGCCCTGATGCTGGAGGTCCGTGGTTCAAATCCCGGGGGGATCGGGGTGACCTTTCTGGTGAATTTTGGGTGTCGGAAAAAAATTCTGTTGCCGTGTGGTGAAATAGAGTTAGGGTTATTGGGCAAGTGGTATGACATTCAGTACTCACTAAATGTGGATGAAGTGGGGCTGTGCACCTTCAGGTACAGCCTCCGTAAAACTGCCGTAACTTCTTCATTATTTAGTTAATCTATATAAAAGTATACATTTTTTTGCAGGAAAGGGTTCAATGAATCTAACCATGATCACGAAATTGACCATTTTGGAAAATAATTATAAAAAACCTGTTTTTTGACCCATTTTAGGTTTGGAAAAGATAACTCAAAATACATTTTGTTAAATTTTGTCATACTAGTTTTATTATATTCCTCATACAATTCCCTAGCAATGGTTTTTTGTTGTTGTTGAAAATATTTATTATTTTTTAAATTAGAGACCAAAAAGTGCCCAAGAAATGTGATTTTTTACCAAAAATGGTGATTTTCACGATTTTGGAGGTAAAAAATCACGTGTTTTAGCACTTTTTGGTCTCTAATTCAAAAAATAATAAATATTTTACAAACAAAAAAAACACCATTCCTAGGGAATTGTATGAGGAATATAATAAAACTAGTATGACAAAATATAACAAAATATATTTTGAGTTATCTTTTCCAAACCTAAAATGGGTCAAAAAACGTGTTTTTTATAATTTCCTCCAAAATGGTCAATTTCATGATCATGGTTGGATTCATTGAACCCTTTCCTTCAAAAAAATGTATACTTTTATCTAGATTAAATGAATAATTAAGAAGTTACGGCAGTTTTACGGAGGCTATACGAAGGTGCACATCCCCCTTAAAGGCTTGGTCAGTCTTTTTTTTTTTGGGGGGGGGGGGGGGGGTTGTGGTCAAAGAGATCTTGGTGCCAAAGATGACAAAGGAATAAAAAAGAAAGATAATATCAAGAAATCCAAAGACATGGTGGTGATATTGCCATTGTGTAGGGCATGTCTGGGAAAGTAGTGCAGACATTTGACAGACTTTTATCAGCCATTAGGCCATGCCCATTCACTCAGGACCCTCAGGTGTCACTTGTTCTGAACGTTTTATAAATATAATACAGTATACAGGGTGTCCCAGAATGATTTATATACCGGGAAAGGTACATTTATTTAGCTATGAATGCCATTGTTATTGGTCAAAGTGCTTACGATTCTAATATGTACATATATTTAGCTTTCTGAGGAATTTTGATTCTTAAAAATCAGTCTTTTCAGCCAGAAAATGTGGACTCTTTTGTAAACATGGTAGATTCCAAGTTTGATCAAAATTACCTCTTTCCAAACTAGCAAAATCATTGACCATCATTGACCATATTTAAAATTTCTGTTTTCTCACAACTTGAGATTATATATAAGCTCACCTTTTTGGTAGCTTTCCTTGGGAATTCTTTCCGAAGTCCTCAGCCCCAATTTCACACATGGGGGCACTATTGATGGATGTCTTCCGAGTCATCATCACCAGACAGTGTCAGACAACTCAGAAGGGGGTTGTACACGGCCGGAAGGTAATACCTGCCCGCATCTCTGTTCAAGGTGCTCCGGTGAATCCTAACGTGGGCGGCTTCGCGTACCCCTCTACTAAACCAGGACACATCCTGGTTGATGATTTTTGGCCTGGTCATTGACCATGTTCGGCACAAAGCTTTTGATTTCCACAACAAAATTAGCAGATATCAACTGTTGGTAGTGCTGTTGTCGAGATCTTTTTTTCATGTCGACATGTTGCTATTTTTAGAATCTCGATATGGACATGATGTTGACATACTATGATCCAAATATCAAGCCAATTGTTGCCGCAAATTAAGGTCCGCGATAGTATAGAATATCACCGCAAATCGAGAATATCGCTAAGTAAATGTACAGTATTGCACACATGTTAAAACAACTTTAGTATATACCTGAATACGATCATTAGTTTGCCGATTCTCTATATTCTTTTATTACAAAATCATTTTGAAACAATGTAAAACTTAAACATGCGGTCAATAACACAAATAACAAGGCTAGGACACTATTTTGCTTGCACAAACCACCCGTTCTGTTCACTGGTCGTGTCGTCATCAAAATCAAACTCATGAATGACAGGGAAATCTGGGCTCAGTATGATGATGATGAGTAAAAAAATGGGGCAGAAATACAGGGGCTTTGGTGCTCACCATTGTGACAAGTAAAACCGTCAATCCACGGATAATAATAAATTTGCTATCACAAGAACATGGTCGTTAATGAGAATTCTGTCATCAACTTGAATGAGCCAAAGATAGTACGCAAAGACACAGACATACAGAAGATGGGATAAGGAGGCCATAAGGAAACTCTACACTACTATAAGTAGGGGCGGCTAAATCTGAATCTTGTTTATTTAGATCATCTGCTTGAAAATCATTGAGCAACAACATTGCCATGCACTAGAAAGTAGTTATATCAACTGATAGTTTCAGCTAAAGATTCACCATAGCTTTGGTACCAGACTGAAGTCTAAAATATGTTTATACCCAGTGACACACCACTGAGCGTGTCCGGTTTTTCTCTAGAATTGTCTTACACTTGTTTATGATGTGAAATGACATTGTGAATTGGCTTTTATTTGATGCAAACTCATTCAATCATATCTGGATCCTTTTCCAAGTCACCCTCTATTGGATCAAGTTAAAGGTCAACCGTAATACCTGGATAGAATGTTGATGTCCTGTAATAGTAAACTGGTTAATCATAATTGAAATACTGGAATAATTATAGTCCATAGCTAGGTGAAGGCTCGAATCAATAGTTTGTGGTAATAGTGTGTAGGTGGATATGGGTCACATACTTCAAGTACCAGCTAGAGAGCCTAGACACGTATGCCTTATGCACTCATCAGTCCTAAATCGGACTTCAAAAAAAAGGTCGAGCGCTGTACTTAAAATACCTTATGCAGGAATTAGAAGCATAATTCAAAAGGGTTGTTGGTTTTTGCAATTTTCACAAGATTCCATTGTAATATATGTGCTCTGAAAATTAATATTTTCCCTCATGAACAGGTCCAAAGTGCCCTATTTTAATTAAAACTATATTGTAGACAATTATGCATTTGGGACCTTATTCCTGGAGTGGTTAGTGGTACCTACAGAAATTGGATTGAAGATGAATACCACTTTGTCCTGACTTGCCCTTTTTACATTAATCTTAGAGTAAATCTTCCAAAATGCTAAACTGTTAATCCTCATCGCAATAAATTCAATTAATTAATAAGTTCAAATTATTCATGTACAATTAAATTGCTTGCTTTTTATATTTATTACATTATACTTATTCCCAACCCCCATCAGTTCACAATTGGCAATAATCTCGTAAGGAGATTCCCGCACCAAGTATATAGTCTAATAGATCGCAAATTGGCCCTACCCCCCATGTTATGAACCATATTATCATGTTCCTGAATGGGTGATAAATCATTGTTATATAAATTGTTATATTAAATATGTTACTGAATAATTATATTAAATGTATGTTCCTATAATTATTATTATTTTTGTAATTCTAAATCATGCCAATCGAGGCAATATTTTGTGTATTTGGGCCGATGGCCTCATGTACTTAGAAATAAAAACTGTAGAATTACATACCGTGCCAGAATACATCTGGGGGAGGGGGCATGCTCACAATTGTTTGGTGCATTATACACAGCCATATGGCAGATAAGTGGGGACCCAGATAAAGTGCAAACTGACTGCTGGTTATTATAGGTCTACTGTAATAGTGGTCATTTGTGTGTGATTAATTGTTTACGCTTTGCCGATTATTAACTGTTTTTGCGTGCTTTTAAATTCGCAATTTGTAGCTTCAGCATGATGATTTCCACTTTCACAGATTTTGTTTGTTTTTCGATTTATTTGCAAGTATCTTGCAGATTTAGATGACCACTAAATTAAAGAGTGATGAAGGGTGAAACTGTGCAACCATGAAATTAACAAATCAAGTCCGTAAATAGATTCATCAGCTGGTCTGTAGATAATCATGAAAGGATTGGATTTTTTTGCAAGTCCAATATCAGGTAAATGAAATGTTTTTTTTCTGAGCTGACAGTTTCAACACGGTCGTCACGAAACTGATCACTTCGGTCAGTTTCCCGGCAAAACATGAACGCCGATCGGTACCTTTTAAAAACTGGTCATTGATCAGCAAAACTGTCAGCTCGAAAAATCCCCAAAAGTTTTCATTTACATGATATTGGTCTTGCCAAAAACACTAATACTTTCAAAATCAAGGAATGTCCCTCTACCTGAAATTCATGAAAATTAATATAGGACTACAGTATTTTAGCAATTATATAGGGGAAGGGGATAGAAAACATAACTTTCTATATTTTTACCAGGGATAGCACTGGATCAAAAATGTGAGAGGTCCCATGACATTTTTCAGGACCCCGTAGGACTTCATAAAACAACTTTAACCCTAACCCTAGAACGTGGCAGTGGGGATGGAACGAAGAACAGGGGGAGGGGGTTAAATAAAAAAATGGGAAAAATTATGTCCGCCGGCGCCGGGAGTTGAACCCGGGTCGGCCGCGTGACAGGCGAGATATACTAACACTCAGCCACGGGGGGAGGGCTTCACAGGCTAGGAAATCGGAGACCATATATACCCGTAGTTTAGTGCTACAGGAGATAGAACTTGTGCGCGCGCAAGCCACATGGTGCTGGCTGTGAGGTGACTGTGAGACGTAGTAGCGTTAGGGTTAAGGGGTCCCCCAAGAAATTGAGGGGTCCTGAAGTTTGGGTATTTACTTTTTTACGGACAGTTTTAATGAGTTTATATTGCGAGCAAAGAATGGATTTGAATTTACAGAATTTCTTAAGGTTTCAATTTCCATACATCGTCAAATTTAAGGGGCCCCCTCCAATTTTGATCGGGACCCGCAAGTCTTTCCAATTTGAAACCTGATGCGTCACTACAAGGAAGTGAGAGGTCTAGGACGCGCAGACGCTTCAGAATGCGACCCCTGATGTTTACTATTATTCCCAGTGGTGCATACCATGTAACTGCTCTGCCTCTGTACCAACATACATTGTATCGATCAATCTCCAGCATTGTTGCTTTAATAATAATTGTATTGATGATATGGCTGAGAATATATTGATTGTTTGCTTTGCTTTTGTAAGGAAATTAACACACAATATAGTCAGTGAACTGTATCTAGACCAATATATATTTCACACTTTCATTTTTCATTTTTAGGTTGTCCGTCCGCCCGTAGAAGAGAGACCTTATGGCTGCATCCTTTGTGTGTAGTCCGTCTGTGTGTCAACAATTGGTACACATTGTCTCGCCCAATATTTTTTAAAAACTCATAGCTCGACCAATGCATATGGGCTCAATTTATCCAATGCATATGGGCTCAATTTATCCAATTTTATACCAAACTTGGGTTATAGATGCAACATGGAAACCTTCATATGTTAATGAGGTCAAAGATCACATACCAAGGTCAAAGGTTATCTGAGGTCAAGATGTAAAATTGGCTGCATATGTAAAATTAATTATATTTAAACAGGTGAAGTACGTTTGCAACCAAACTCCAGGATGTATATTATTTTATATCTTGATCCGCCAGTGGTCTAACCTCTTTCTGGTTGCCTGATGCCTGTGGTTTGAGAGCCACCTTGTTTTTAATCTACCCATATAAAGGGACGACCTATTTGGGACCGCTGTCCCTATTTTTTATTTTCAAATTCAATAGATAGGAAAGTAGAGATGTATTGTTAGAATATTGGAAAGTGACATGTATTGTAGAAGCAGCAGACCCACCGGTACATGTGGATTTACTAGTAACTACATGTAGGGAGGCCTTTATGGTATTAACCCTAATGCTTAAAGGGGTTTTATGGAAACTGTATATCAGTAGATAAAGCAATAACGCATCCCTTGGGCTACCATCATAGGCTTGCTGTCCTGTTTTGTGCTGTTTGGGAATGTATTGTTAAGGTATAGTTTATCAGCTATGTACGGTATCATTTTAATGAACCTACTGAGATAATTAACATTTAAGATTGTTAGTTATTTGACAGAACATGAAGAATTCTGAATCAGTATTGTAAAATCAACAATAGGGAGGGATGTCAAACCATGGTGATCTATTAAAGGGATATGCCGATGAAATATGTTTACATCATTATAATCATCAGCTCCCAAGGATTCAGGAAATTTGAAATGTACCATGTTTAGTATGATTCTTATACTGAATTACCCAAACTTATTACTTTGAAATGATAAATTGATTATAATACTTTCTTCTTTTTTAAAAATATATTTATTATATGGTTGATCGGATCCAACTTATCAAAATATCCTTTGCCATTAAGAGCCCCTTCTGCTATAATGCATCACAATAACTGAATATGTCAGGTATCATCTACAAGTATCATGTTATAATACAAAATAATGAAATTTATGCTTCGGGGAACATGAGTAAGTCCATCCCTCACGCGTTAACTTAGGAAACTGCTGTCTCTGCAATGGAGAAGACAGTGAATATTCAAATGATTAATTTTGAAAGGTGTCACATAGTGTTTTGAACTACAAATTGGTATCAAGAGTAAGTTGATGGTGCTTCGGGGCAAGAATAGATTCTGGTGCCCACTACCCCGCGGTCTAAAAACGCAACACAACATTCGATTGTTGTAACCTCCTTCGAAAATCTAAGAACTAAAACCCCTTAAAAACAATCATGTCACGTGGAACAAAGCGTGTGTGTTCCCATGGCCCCTAGTTACCCCTGACGACAGAATGTTTGTACATGATTTTGGATGCTTTGCTTTCTCAGTGGTTTTTCATAGTGAATTGAATTACAATGAGCAATTAGCTATGGTATTGATTAATCTAATTGTATTCAGAATGTTGATGGAACTTATAGAGGAAGATGTCCTTGAAATTAGGCACTCACAGAGCTAGCTAGTGGGTTTTAATAGTGCAGAGTGGATCGTTAAATTAGAATCAGGCCAATTTTTGTTTTGTTTTTTTGTTTTTTGTGTTGCCCTCAGCGACCAACCCCAAAATATCAAAAATCAGGGTTGCAATTTATTTTTAAAGATTTAATGTCAAAATATTACTATTTTCTGCTTGAAATGAATAAGTATGCTTGAATAGATAGATTGCTTTTAAACTATTATCACACTAGAAATATTAATGAAATTTACATTTACTAATTTTGTCTTGTCATGAACCACGGTCTGTCAGTAATATTTGTCAGCAAAAAGGGGGAAAAAGGGAAAATAGACCAACCGACCAGACTTCAAGATTTTTGGCAAACAAATAATTATATTGGCCTCACGGAAAGCAAAGCAGTTCAACCATCTATTGCTGTGAAATGAAATAACATTAAATAGTTTAAATTTGTATTACCTCACCTTGTAGGTTATTTGATTGTTTTGCAATTTTTCTTATATTATTCTTATAATGTATTTCCAATGACAAATTTTGTTTTATGTTTGTTTTGTTTTTTTTGGTAATTTTTTAGCACAAAGGCAAAAATATTTGTCAGGCAGTATGATAAGATTAATTTTACAAGATAATTAAAATATGTTCATGGTAAGGAGTCTAATGAACTCTTGAGTGGCAGTTCAAATGAACTGTTAACAAGGGAAATTGTAAAATGGCTCATTATTTTCTGGACAGCCATAAACTAATATTTTGTTAATGCGGCCTTACTTAGATATAAACGTTGTCATCAAAATTGGGTGTATACCAGAACTCAGGAAACAGAAAGCGTGTCCAGTGATTGCATGCTTTATTACCGCCCTCAGTTAGGCGTATCGATAAGGGACACTTGCACGACATCAGGTGACTAATTGGGGATGCACGCCTCTGATACATTTTTATTTTATTATAACAATAATGGTCAATAATTTATATTATGTTTTTGGTACTTTGCTTCAATAAATTTCAATAAAATAACCTTTTCTGTGATAATAAAAATACTTAAATAAATTGGTGTGTAATTTAAAAAAATTGAATTAATTTGAAAATTAAAAAAAAATGTTTAAAATCCAATACAATTTTAATACAATTTCAAGACATTTTTGACAAATGGTACTTTTTTTGAAATTTAATCGGACTTCCCAAAGCGGAGTTAAATCATTTTCAAATGAGTCTTATGAAAACTCCAAACTGAGATATTGTCTTTTAAAGATGTACCTACAATGTACTTACAATGAACACTTACAATGTACTTTAAAAAATGAAAAAAAAAAAAAAATTCCCAATTCCGTCTGGTTTCGGTAGAACACTCAAATATTATACAGTTGTATCATTGAAAAGATGAGTTTTTAAAAGTTTCTTGAATGTGGCTAGTGATTCGGCATTCCTAATCTGCTGCGGCAACCAGTTCCACAACTTAAGCACATCATCTTTATGTTTCTTTTAATGCCAAGTAACCCTTGTGTAATTTGTAATCATTTTGTCATCAAGGGCACTCAAGTCAAGATGACTGCTTAATGCAACATGCGCTCATAAATTGAATAAAATGTAGCAATACCGTTTCTGCAAGAATTGCATAGGCTATAATAGTGTATGTTGAATTCAACAGTTGGAGCAAACATCCAAAATGGATATTTGACAGGGTGTGTGCATCAATGGCATGCAAGTCATAGATCGTTCTATACCCTTGATGCCTGCAGCTGTTGCGTGCTGGTTGCCAAATAGTTGTCAGGTTGACTCTGCCTAATTCTGCCTGTATCTATTATGGCTTCATCCTGATCATTTGTTCGTGAGTGTGTCGTGTCATCACTTTGTCCCTCGCTGTGGGTATAGGTGCTAACACAGGAACTAAGGGTGCTATCATATTATGTCTATATTGACCCATAGATTAGCACATCATCAGAAGACAGCTACTTGGCTTATGGTTATCACTAAGGACTACACATGCTGTAATGACTTGGCAATTATTGGGGCAAATCAGACTCTAGTGGCCTACATATGGCTTAAACCATTAACCGGTAATTGCAGGCAGATTTCCATAGACCCAGATTTGTGTCTTTTAGAGATCAGGCTCCAAAGAGAAAAGTTGCTTGCTTTAAATCTCATATTTGTAATGCAAATGTTTTTTTGTTTTGTTAAAATGATTCGGACCTAATGTTCCCATTATTTTAACATTGTTAGCATGGTAAGTAAACACCTTGTTTCAATTTGTAAATAATTAAAGAGATCTGCTTACTTGGCCCTCTCCGTAAAATGTAGCATTGCCAAAGCTAACAATTTTCCTTAGATACTGTAATCTTATTTATTTCCCAATCTAAGGTATATCACCCTGACCTTGCTTTGAAACTGACTGTAATTTAGGTACATATTGGATGAGTGTTGAATTCAACATTTTCCCAAAAATCGTTCCACTATTTACAAATGAAAGTTTTCTCTTAAAAGCAAATTCTATTGTTCATACCTTCAACTAAATCTAGAGGAACAGTGGTTTATATTGGGCAATCAGTGAAATATACCCTTCAAATCACCAATTCTCAAATTTGAATCAGGGCAAAAAACATGAATAACTGTCTTCCTCCACATGCGCCTGTAGGGAGCAGGGAGTCAAAAAGAGCATACTTTAGTGCTATATCACATTTTGTGGTCAAATGTTCTCAATTTTTCTGCAGATTAACCCTAACCCCCAAACCAGGTTCTTAACCTATAGCTCAAGTGTAAAAAAAAAGTGGACAAATATATTGCGGCGATCCGACCTGGGATCGATCCGTGGACCCCCGGACCCCCTATGCAAGCCATGGCCTTCAGCTACTTGTTCGCGCAGTATACCCCGTTCACTATATAGGCTCGGTTGATAACCTCATTGAAAACCGTCCACATGTGCGCATGGAGAGAGGTTTGCTTGGAGTACTCTGTAGTACTCAAGAGTATTAGGGTTATAGAGAAAAATCAAAACCCTCCAAAACATAAAGACAAATTGAAGACATTTGGTAAATATGTGCAGGATCACCAAGATTATATTGGCCTTATTTTGTGTCTGAATAGCGCATGTGATTTCCCTTGCTGCTTGTCAGCTCGCCTGCCGTCCTGCCTGCCTGCGTGGTTAATGCCCAACAAATGACAGGTTTCGATTTAGAATGAGTTCTTTATTAAAAGTATATCGTCCCCCATGGAAGTTGGAATTGTGTTGTCATAAATACTGGAAAGTGTTTATGGTTATATACGTAGCATGGTGTGTATGGTTTGAACATGGTTTGAATAAGACATGTGCTATTTACATATAGATGGGAACAGAAAAGGTTGAATTTTCTTGAGCATGAGCTTACAAGAGTGCAAGGCAATATTCCATGGTTTCCCCTCCCTGTGTACTAAAAGATATTCTTATGCAGAGATATTATTCAGTAGCAATTCAGTTTGCATTTTCTTATTACTTTTCCTCGGACTTACATCAGTATCTTATAAAGGACACCTTTTTGAACAGAATGAGGATAATGTTAATTACAGAAGACATAATGAATTGCACACTTTGATGATTTGATTGAAATAGAAGACATAGTTCCGTTTGCTGAATATAAATGTCAGCTGTAGCATGCCTACAATCTATTATATCATGACTGTCTAATTGTTAGTGATGAGCGGACATATAGGTACCATACTGTCCTATACTCCTATTGGATGTGTGAATGTTACAGCATTGAATTAGTTGTAAGAAATGTTTGCTGAAAATATTTTCAAGTTATCGAGGTGTGAATATTTAATTTCTGAATTGCAGGAAAGTAGATCTGCAGACAACATACTGGCAATATGGCAAAATGACATAAAATAAAAATGGAAGGTTTTCACATGATCAATGTATTGGTGGAAATTTTGTCTTGCAATAAATCTGCAAGTTAAACTTTGTAACCCCATATCTTTAAGACTAACCATTGTAGCCGGAAATTTGAATGGAATAAGGGAGGCGCTATGAAGTGGACTATGCCATATACAGAGCATTTAACGGGGTACTCAAGGAAGTTTTCTTTTGAATTTTGTGAGTGCTGTTATTATTGAACTATGACTCAAATGTATATAAAAGTATACATTTTTGGAAAGGAATATAAATTTGGCATCAATTATGACAAAAAAAAATTGATTTATTGACCCACATTTTTTGATGAACAATGCTAACAAAAATAATTTTGAGTAAAAAATGCCCACATCGCTTGATTATGATGTAAAGATACTAACTTAGGGTCGAATTTTTTTTAAAAACCTAATCCAATTTTGAAATTTTGTCCAAAAAGTGCCAAAAAAGAAAAGTTTTAAACTTTTTAAAACTTTTTTCCCCTTTTTGGTCAAAATTTTTTAAAATTTTAGATAAGGTTTAAAAAAAATAAAAATGGTCCTTATTGTCTTAACATCATAATCAAGCGATTTGGGCATTTTTTACTCAAAATTATTTTTGTTAGCTTTGTTCAAAAAGATTTGGGTCAAAAAAGTGAATTTTTTGATTTTCTCAACAAAAAAAATCAACATTTTTGGTTAAAATTGACGGCAGATTTGGATTTTCTGATTCATTTCCTTTCCAAAAATGTATACTTTTATTTGCAATTGATTAATAGTTCAATAATAATAGCACTCACAAAATTTTAAAAATAAAATAAAAAACTTCCTTAAGCCCCCCCCCCCCCCCCCCCTTTACGCATTTATACATCATATTCAACCTAATATAATTACGTAGTTTCATTTTTATGTTTCCGTAAAGGCTACAGCTATATTATGAATATTTTAAATTATTTAGTATTTCATACTCTTCTTATGATGGTCCTGTGAACTCAATCATATTTCATTTTGATCTGATGGATCTATACGCTACATAACTTGTGGTACGGCTGTACTTATATTGGATATTGACCTCTGTGTATGATGGAAGAAAACCTACTCATGTGATTTAGCAAATGATCAAAACATGCAAGGATTTCCTGATTTAGGCCAAGTACGTCCAAGTTCATTTATTAGAGGGAGCACTGCATGTTTGTAGCCACATGAATCAGCAAGTATGTGTGTGTAAAATGGAGTGCATATTAGTAATATGACACCTATTATCAAGAAATCATACTAGTGGGTAATATACAGGTGTGATGTGGTACCATCACTAGTAGTACGCCTGTAAGATGAGATGATCAGCGTATTCAGTCTGCACAATTTTTATTTGCCACACTTAAGATTCCATGTGTGTTTTAAGTCTTTGACGGTAAAAGCACCATTTGGTTAATATTGGACACTTAATTTGCCTGCATAGATGATGCATAGCATGGGACCTAAAGTACACTTTGTCTCATCTGTATGTGTTCCTTGTCCTTTAACCACCTGTAACAAAAAGGCAAACCAGTTAGCTTCCCCGGTGGTGTACTTTGGGGTACTAAGTATGCAGTTTAGGACACACTCTCACTATTAATGATTCAGCATATTTGAACTGTACTGAAACCAAGACGACTTTACAACAGATTAACACACTCTTCCTCCAGTTTGTCTCAATACGCTGTCACTTTATGCGTTGTAATCTTTAAGGGTGTTCACTTAAATAAGCATAGAACACCTGTGATAGTGATGTCAACCTGATGTCTATAAGACAGGTGTGGAGGTACGGGGGTGGGGTTTAGTTAGCAACACACCCTCCTATTTGTGTGTATGGAGGGAAGCATATACAAGATAATATTTGTGCAGAAGGATCCGTACTGATAATCCGCTGTTAATATGGCTGTCATGACGTGTTGCATGTTAATGACATGACATATTGTGAAAATAAATGACTGTTCATGGTTAAGCCAGGGAATATTTAATTTTGGCTACAGGGTCAAAATAGATAAGGAATAACGGTGAACACCCACCCCCCGCCCCCCTCCGTAAAACTGTTAATGGTGGGAGAAAAAAAGTCCTAGTTAGTTGAGATATTATTTTTATGGCAATTTTATCAAGGAACATATTTGAAAAAAATCTTTGTTACCTATAATCTTTGTAAATACAGAAATTAACCCGAAGAAAAATTACTCGTAATGAAAACAATATTGATATCAGATTTTTAATCAAATTTTAAGGAAATGTTACTGTTTGATGGACAATTTCGTTCCACAGATTTATTTAAAATTATTTGTGTTTGTAATCCATCAAAAACCCAATTGGATTCTGAGAAAACCATTCGGCCATAAGCAATAAAAACCATGGGATATATGTGTAGTTGATGTGCATCACTTCCTGAGTAGCATTGCCATTTATACAAAATAATATAGGCTGCAGAATAAATAGGCATCATTATATTATAGAACTTTGGAATTCATACTGGATAGGAATTCACAGAGAGAATTAGCAATTCATTTTAAACAGATAAGAATTCATGCAGAACATCAGTAATTAATATTCAATGGATAAAATTCTTAAGGAGACTTAATACATTAATCCTAGCTGGATGGGAATTCAATGAGAGAATTAGGAACTCAAATTGAATGGACAAAGCATTAATACAGAGAGAATTAGCGTTCATACTAAATAGATAGAAATTCGTATCTAGGGCCATGTGTTTTGAACTCACCACCCTTCCCGTTGCATGTCCAGATTTTTACATTTTACACCATCTGAGATTCGAATTAGCATATCGCAATAACTACTTGTTCTACCCCATAAAAGTATATATTTTCTGAACTGTAATCTAACAAGGAATCTAAATATGCGATTGGAATTTGCATAGGACCTAATGGTAACATGTTGTGATTAAGAATGTTCAATAAATATCGAAAAAGAATTCTTCATATTTTTTTTATTTTTTATTTTTTATTCCTATCTCAATCATCACTTTACTGTGCATATTAGTTCCTTATGCAATTTACCCATCAGAACATAATGGTTGTCAAGGGTAACTTGTTGAAATATACTACATCGGGAAGTAAATGAGCACAAACGTTTACATTTCAAATGTATTACAGATTACACATATATTTTTTTGGCTTTGAATATCCTATTTTAAGCTAGATTTCTGAATTCCCCTATTTGAGAGCTTTCCAAAAATGTATAATTTTGCTATAATCGGTTGAATAATTTTGTTGTTATAGTCATGTATGTAAAACCAATGAATTAGGGCAAGTTCACTGTGTAGTGAATAGGGAAAAAGCCAATGACAATGCAATCGATTCGTGATTACAATTGTTATGTAATAGTTGACACGTTTGTTGAAACAGAAACTTATAGAATATAAAACAATCCATAAAATGAGAGCAAAATCATGTTTGTACCATACAGAGATGTGGAGTTATTGTAATTTGAACGTAGAATTGGGAACATTTTCTATATTCCCCATAGAGATTGTACACGACGCCACCGCCGCCACAACCGCCGCCACAACCGCCGCCACAACCGCCGCCACAACCGCCGCCACAACCGCCGCCACAACCGCCGCCACCCCTGACTCTCGAAATATAATCAATCATATCTCGGCCAAACAGTTATAGAAATACCTGATTTATTAACACAGTGTAGCTAGATAAATAAGCTTTCAAATGACACCTAAACCATTATAGCTCTACCACATATAGTTGTCGAGTTAATAGAGAGAGATGGATGATTCGTCACCAAAAATGCAACGCCACCACCCTTTTTGGGTGGTCAGTTCAAAACACATGGCCCTAGAGATACATGGAAAGGAATTAACTCACACATAACAAAAGAATTGGCAATTCATACTGAACGTAAAAACAAAATCTAAAAATAATATAGCCTATTCAGGAGGGTGGTTGTGGCAATCAAGCTAACAGAGGCTAAACATGGGACAATTCAGGACAGAAAAAGTGGTGCATCACGCTATGAGGGTCGCGCTTCAAAAATTAAATTTTCAGAGCTTATGTACATTTGCGTGATTGCACAGCAACTGGGGAATGGGGTCCACCGGTGTGGTGCTTCTGTTTGATACTGCTGGATTTGTTTGTGTAAGGGTTATTATTTCCCAGGAAACAAATTATAGAGTTTCTAAGCATGTATAATTTGTATCATATAAATTGACAATGGCAGGTTTAATACTACCCTGTATATGAAGAGGTATTTTGCAAAAGGGCTATGGTGCATTTTTTCAAAAAATGAGTTTGATATAGAAATGTATAGGGAAAAATCATATGTTTCAAGGAAACAAAGTCATTTTTTTCAAAAAGACCTACATCTCATTGTAAACAGCCATTGAAATTGTTGTTTTGTTGCACAAGGGCCTGTATCCAGAATTAAATCGTGATTTTTTGTGTGTGGTATTTTTTCTTTATGTACAAACAGATGGAGTTTTGTTGCAAAAGGGCCTACATCCAAATTTTCAAAAAATGTAAACATGATTTAAAAAAAAATTAAAACTAGCACATTTAAAATTTATTTCAATTTCAATTAGTATGTAGTGTACCTCTTTCATAATCCATTCAGTTTTTCAATTACTCAACTTGAATATTTAGAAACAGTTTTTTGACTTTTTCTCAATAAGAGCCAAAGTGGATGTAGGCCCTTTTGCAAAATACCTCTTCATATGTCACAGGTGTAACCCAGACTCGCATACAGAATCTCAATAAGTTGTTAGCATTTAAGCATATACTGATGACTTGAAAATTTTGAATTTAGGTGCTCACTGATGAGGGCATTTGTAAGCCATTTCCAGGCTCACAAACTTTATATTTTCCTTTACATTCCAGGATACTTTTTGACATTTTTGCCTGGCATTTTGGTTAAATATAGCTGGGTGTCAAAGGTGGTTTCCCCTTTAGTCCTGCGGTGTTTGGGTGCCGAGTATACCTACTGCGGCGGCGTGAGAAAATTATGAATTCAGATATCTCTGAGGGCATTTCAGACCTTATTTATTCTTATTTTAGGGGGAAGGGCATGCTCCAACTCAAAAAGTCCATTTTTTGTCTCCTTTCCTTCTTTTCCCCCTTCCTTTTTTCTTTTCCCTTTTTCTCATTTCTTCCTTCTTTATACCCCGGGGTGCTGCAGCCACCGCAGCATCCGCCGTTGCTACTTTACTTACCTAGAAATTAATGATTTATAAGACTATGGTCAGATGATCTAAGATGGAATATGCTAGTGTACTCCAACTTCATTGTCGCAACAAGATGTTATTCAAAGTTGTATCACCCTCATTATTAATCTCTTTATGGAAGACCTAACTTGACATCTTATTTAGCCTTTAGGCCACAAAAAAGCCCACCCTGTGGTACAGGCAAACAGACCTTTTTGGTAGAGTTGGTTAGTTGGTCGGTCAGGCTTTTTCCCTAAAATTTCGGGACGGTTTGGTGAATTTGCAACAAACACAAGCAGTTCAATCAAATTGTTGACAAATTGTATACCGAAAGTACTCTGGATGAGCACAATATTCTAAACTTATTGTTTGGGTAGGCGATGTGCACGGCAGTATTTGTGCAGATGATGCATACCAGTACATCTTGATGATTGACATTTTCAGTTGTGCAGAGTTTTACCTCTTGCTTGGGCATATTAATTGATTTATTTTATCAGAGCAGTCTATAATAAATATAAGTAATTAAATTGAATTACTGTTTTCTAGTGATACAAGAATATATTACATTAAATTTGAAAATAATATTGTATCAAAATAAAAGCCATTCAATATTATTTATTTTATTATTTATATTATGCTTTTTAACAATATTATATATTTTTTAATAATCACCCTCAAACCCATTTGATATTATACAATTATAACAGTAATTGATATCAATTAAACACATGCATAATGATTTATTTTTCCTGCTTTGTTTATTGTCAACAGTTTTGTAGGTCACCAAACTAAGAAGAGAAAGCACTCTATATCTCCAGATAACACAGTAAGCAGAAGTGTTGGAGAGTCATTAGCTATTCAAATCAAGCAAGAACCAGGTATGTATAGGGAGGAATATATGTTTCATTGGTAACATCTATTGGATTGTACAATACTCAAAAACATTAAAGGAACAGGTGTGTGTTATGACATATAATTAATAGGCACCAGTAATTTAAAAGGTATTAAAATTATGTGAAATTCATTACAGGTGCGGTCAATTGTTGACCAAACAATATTCAGTAGTGTAAGGTGAAATCATGCATGTCTTAACAACTGGACATGGGCTGGACATGAAGTGTCCACATAGCCCTAAAGGTGCTTGGGTTTGTCATCGCAAGCTTTCAGCAGTTATTGCAAAAAGATGCTGTTTTTATTAATTAATGTGTGTTCTATCTGTCTTCTGGTTGAAAGTGGCGGTGTTTGCCGCCAGCTATCTGAAGTTGAATTTGTTGAGCTGTCCAGCTCCTTGAAAGTTGAAGTTTCATCAACCGTCTGTGGAAATGCTTTCAGGAAGATGGTCTGTACATGAGAAGGCCAGGTCAAGTCTGTAGATGCATTACTACCCCTCGTCAGGACCAATACCAGAGGTCACTGGCACGAACGAACCATCAAAGTACCACCAGATCCTTAGCTAGAGACTTTCAGAGGGCAACTGGTGTCCGTGCATCCAACAAACAGTGGCAAACCGTCTGCATGAACTGAAGATGGTATGCATGTCAGAAGACAAGCCACTGGCCCCATTTTGACCCCACAGCATTGCAGATTTCGGTTGGAGTTTGCCCGAGATTATCAAGATTGGCAGGTGGGAGATTGGGCACCAGTTGTCTTCACCAATTAAATCAAGTTATCAGTTTCAACAAATGACAGACGTGATAGTGACTGGAGACGTTCAGGAGAATGATATGCAGACTGTAACATTGTTGAAGGTGATAATATGGAGGTAGATCTGTTATGGTCTGGGCGGGGCGGGTATCTGTCTGGAAAGCGTAGGGACCTTAACTTGTTGTGTGTGGTACCGAGATGAGATACTGGTCCCTGTAATGAGTTCATTGCCGGTGCTCTAGGGAAAATTATATTCTGGTGCAAGAGAACGCTCGTCCACATAATGCACGTGTAGCCATGAACTTTCTCGAGGACGAGGGAAACAACACCATGCCCTGGCCGGCAAGGTCTCCAGACCTTAATCGTATAGAGCATAAATGGGACATGCTTGGCCAACAGATTGCAGGGCGACAGCATGTTCCAGATACTGTACAGGCACTAGCAGATGCTTTGGTTGAAGAGTGGAGGAACATTCTCAAGGACTCTCTGAGACAGCAGATTCTATGCATGCCTCGATGCTGTCCGGAGTGTATACAAGCACGTGGAGGTTATACCAGTTACTAGACGCCAGATTTTGTGATTCTTTCTTTAAAGCCTGAAAGTGTATACAGACACTTGACGATGTCTGACAATTTGTCTATGAGTTTGTTATTGTCTTTAAAGGGTAGTGTGGACATTCTTAAGTCCAAGTATGTCCAAGTGTTAGGAGACACGCATGATTTCACTTTAGACTACTGAATATTGTTAGGGTAACAATTATCTGTAACACATTTTACATAATTTTAAAACCTTTTGATGTCATGATTCACACCTGTTCCTTTAAGCATGAGTAGTATAGTTTGAATGACAATACCCTGAACATTGCAGAAGGAACTTGTATATTATGATTGAATCATGAATAGTAGCAGTCAGCGTTGGGTACCACACATCCTTCATGCTTTCTATGATGAGTTCATGAATCAGACTACAGAAATTGTTGCAACACTTAAAGTGAGATCATATACTTAAGGTAGTCAAATGGACATGTTCAGTGTTGTTAACTTGTGAAAGAAGGATGAACAACTAGTCAAATTATCCCCCATTTCCCTGAAGGTGTTAAGCCCTATCAAAATGGAATGGTGCTATAGTAGCCAACACATCAACTGGTATTTGATCAATGTAAATTGAGGACCCTAGATCTAAAGGGGGTTAAGTCACAATCTTGTGAAATTGTAGTTAGTATCAGTTTCTGCTACAAGGAGGATCTCTGCACCCTCTGTTCAAATGTTACAGTTAAGTAATGTGGTAAAGCTGTGTAAGAGTCCATGGGAGGTACAACCCGAGTGGGTCAAGTCCACACATGGACACAATGAAACCCAGTTTTTGCCATTTTTCTCAATGTGACTTAACCCCCTTTTAGATCTAGGGTCCTCAATTGACAGCCAGCACACACATAATATCTAGCATCTGGATGGGTTTCTTTGCACTTATCTTCTCCGGTATAAAAGTATTCAATATAATATGTAAACAATTTGAAGGAAATTGTATTGATTGCCTGTAATGTTTTTCAATATGTTTAAATTTTTCCTTTCATATGTGCTTGTATTTCAGGCCTTTCAAAATGGGGGGTAGCCATATCACAGTATCATGAAGGGTCAAGTTAGTATTAAACTTACATAGTATTAGTATTAAACTTACATAGTATTATGTGTGTGATATATGACGCCTTGTGGCTATAAATTATGTTCAAACCCCCCTGGTTTTCAGTGTCAATAATTCTTAAGGGTTGGGCATCAAATGCATTTGAAATTGGGTCATTAATATTTATAAGGGCTGGTGTTTGAAGATTGGAAAGAGTGTTTGACACATATCACATTTGTTGCAATTGCTGTCACACACACGATCAGGGTGTGAAATAGTGTGAGGGTAGCATATTATTAGTAAAGGGTTATATTGCATCCTTATATTTTATTTGTGAAGTGGCTCGATTTGATTGTCAGCTTTGTTCCTCTGATTTATAACATTTGGAAAGTCCCCCATTTGTCAATGAATGTACATAATTAAACCTGTGTCTTCATATATCCACTGCTCAAAATATCAAATCTGCATGTTGTATGTTGCCTTTCTGAATGAAACTGTTTGTGACGTGATTAGATACAACTAGTACTTACATCTTATAGTAAGTTATTCTTTTCATATCTTCTTTGCATGCATTTTGTTTTTGCTTCAAGTGATTATGTTACAGGATTCTCAACAATCCCGTAAAAAATAAAATATGGTATCAGTTTAAAGCAGAACATTTATCATAAATGTTCTGCCTTAAATGGACCCTTGCAAATTACATTGCTTCTGATTTTACTAGTTTAATCTATTTATTAATGATTACTTTTGTTTAAGGCTATAACGAATTTTGAAATTAAATTTAACCCTCCCTCCACATATTCCCAAAGGCCGACTTATCTTCTTGCCCAGACACAGCACTAAATAAATGTCCTGTTGGATTACACATAAAATAAGGATAAATCAGCCTCATTATTTGCCCTTAGAGTAGGCCTACCCATTTTTGGCATGTTGGGAATGCTTGTAGTCAATGATTATGCTTCCAATTATATTTAACCCCTATTTTCAGCCCAATTGCTCGCCTTCTGACCACCTCCGCGCGAATGTGTTCATCCATGTTGTAAATTTTCTATAAAATCAAAAATTAATGTTTTGCAATATCCTGATTACACATGACACACATAACAGTTGGTAAAGTAGCCTGTAAGTGAGCGATCAATTTAGTGTCTTATGTCTAAGTGAGCGATCATGTTAGTGTCTTATGTCTAAGTGAGCGATCATGTTAGTGTCTTATGTCTAAGTGAGCGATCATGTTAGTGTCTTATGTCTAAGTGAGCGATCATGTTAGTGTCTTATGTCTAAGTGAGCGATCATGTTAGTGTCTTATGTCTAAGTGAGCGATCATGTTAGTGTCTTATGTCTAAGTGAGCGATCATGTTAGTGTCTTATGTCTAAGTGAGCGATCATGTTAGTGTCTTATGTCTAAGTGAGCGATCATGTTAGTGTCTTATGTCTAAGTGAGCGATCATGTTAGTGTCTTATGTCTAAGTGAGCGATCATGTTAGTGTCTTATGTCTAAGTGAGCGATCATGTTAGTGTCTTATGTCTAAGTGAGCGATCATGTTAGTGTCTTATGTCTAAGTGAGCGATCATGTTAGTGTCTTATGTCTAAGTGAGCGATCATGTTAGTGTCTTATGTCTAAGTGAGCGATCATGTTAGTGTCTTATGTCTAAGTGAGCGATCATGTTAGTGTCTTATGTCTAAGTGAGCGATCATGTTAGTGTCTTATGTCTAAGTGAGCGATCATGTTAGTGTCTTATGTCTAGTTATGTTGCCTTGAATACCCAGGAGGAATACAGAGTACAATTGGTTGTGCTCCCGCCGCGCAGATCAAATTACAATAACCATGCTGATTCAATGTTACAAAATGTAAGCAGAATGTGTAGGAGGCTACTTACAAATGGTCAATGATGGTTTTACAACTAACATTTCTAATTTATACCACCACATGTTTTCTAAGGTAAATTTTAAAGAACGACACATCTACACACAGTGAATGATAATAATGTATCAGTGAATTATCTATGGTAGAATATTTTATAGTTTAGCTTCCAAACCACTTCAAAGTTTATGTATTGATAAATAAATTGAAGCATGTTTCCTTGAATTTACCCAGAGTTGTCTATATAGATAGAGACTAATATAATAGCTCTCTCACATACAATCAATCAATGTAATATAAATCACTGTGAAGAGAGTTGTTCACCCACCAATTATTCCAGCTTATCAAATAAATTATAATTAGTTCTCAAGGGCCAAGAGTCGCCTTCATCAACACAGTATTTAAGGTCCAGGAACTATCACGGTTGAGACTAGTGAAGAACGAGACAAGTGCAAAAACAAAGAAAACACACAGGATTTCAGGGAACTCAAATCATTAACTCCAGAATGACGTAGGAGGGAAACTGGGACAGTACTTATGTACGACTATATAGAATTTGAGCTCAGATGTAAACAATTCTGTGTAATTTGAAATCTATTCCAAGAAATCACTTCAAGTTCTCTTGACTTTGGTTCACTTCCTCCTACCTATGGCAAATCCCAGCCCCTCCCTAGTTCAGACAGATACTGCATATTCATTCATCAAATCAAGAAAGAACAGTGACAAGAGGTGTCCCAAAATCCTCTTATAGTTTAAGCAAAATATAGTATACGAATAATGAATGTTTATGAGTGCAATGGTACGAATATTGTCATGAGGTGAAAGATGCAATGTTCCATTCAACGAGGCGGAGCCGAGTTGAATAGAGTCGATGCACGGCAAATCGTGCAATGGAGCGGATATTTAATCACACATGACCTATAATCCTCCAATGAAATAACAATGATTTTCTTAGGTATTGTATAATAGCTACTATTGCATGATTGTTAGTAAATATAGCATTGTATCAATCACTATACCACACAGTATGTGATTCTCCTAACCCGGGGTGCTCAGTGGTCATTACAAGGGGTATCATGAGCGTCCAAGGACTTTCAAAAAGTACCCTAAATACGTAATCGTGTTAATGTGAAAAAGCACCCCCTAAACAAGTATGGAACAGTATTTTACATACCCTATGCAAGTAATATCAGTATTTATTATACCCTAGACAAGTACTCAAAATATGTTAATACCCTAAACAAGTACTCAAAATATTTTGATACCCTAAGCAAGTAATTTGTATAGTTTAAAGCTCTTACCAGTATGACACATTTTTTCCTTCCCTAATAAGCTAAAAGTATTATGAAGCAAATGCCGAGCTGATCTATCAGATCACTTGCGAAGGATACAATTTGAGAAATATATCTCGCCCATGTATCATGGCTATTTATAATCCTCATGGAGCAAATAAGGACCCTAATACGAAAGCCAATGATGTAAAAAGTATACCTTTTTCTTAATTTGACTTGTTTTGATACCTTATTCAAATTACGTACGTAACGTGCCCTAGCTTGAAAAACTACCCTAATTAGGTAATTTCTTGGCCACGCATGATACCCCTCTTGTAATGACAACTGAGCATCCCGGGTCTCCAAATTAGTATAGAATTCACTCTGTAGTTTAAACTATATAGTGACATGTGATTCCCCTGTGCATAATCGATTACAGTACTCTCTGTCCGATGGTTGCTTGCATGCTCTTATAAACCGTGTTAATTATCTGGGTCATAATTACTGAATGCAGATGGCACTGTTAGTCCATAGACGTGGTTAGTCTAAGGTTAAGTATCACCATGAGGGTTTGGGTTATGTCATGATATCAAGTCTATAGTGTTTTTCCAAATGTGTCTCTTTTATTCTTAAAGTGGCCTACTTATTTGCCTGCTTGATCTTTATGTATAGCGTATCGATTTTGCTGCTAATAAAACTACTACTGCTTGTACAGTGTAATTGCAGAATGTATGGGATGTACACCCTTCATTAGTTTGTTCTATCTCAAAAAGGCGAGCCTCTCGTCACTTAAAAAATTGATCTGAACTAGCGTAACTCAAGAAGTGCACAGCACAAGTGAGTGAAGAACAATGAACACGCATGTATGATGTGCGTTTGTAGAAATACTCAAGAATTTGGTTTAAATGCCAAAACAGCTTTTCTAAGTGTCTGTATCCAACTGTCTGCCCGGCTAAATTGTTAAGTAAAAAAACACACACTTATTATATTTTGAGTAATTATTGCCATATGATTTGTGCAACATTCTGCAACTGCACCCTACTATTAATATGATATTAAATTCAGGTATATAATATTATATGATAAACCATACTTTTGAATCCTTGCCTATTCCTATATCAATGTACACTTCAGGAGCTGATCCATGCTCAGAAGTGACTGATGTAGACATTACTGGCATAGAAAATGGTGAGTGCATCAAGATTATATTTGCTCTCTTCCCTGGGACAGGGGGGGGGGGGGGCAGGGGGTGCAAGGCATTGACAAGTTTGGGCTTTGTGCAGGCATATAGTTATAATCATTGAATTAAGCCTTTTAGAAACGAGGATCTCTGAGAAGTTTGAAGAAAAAATGGTCGCTCCCGACCCGCAATCGATCCAGGGACCCGCCGCACATAAAGCGCCTTCCTGCATAGGCAAGCCACGGCTATCAGCTTCACATTCATGCAGTATATTACTCTCAATATATAGGCTCGGTCGATTATGTCATGGAAAACCGTCCACGCATGCGCTGGGAGATAGGCTGGGTCATGGTATTTGGTCGTGTTAGGGTTAAGAGAACTTGGATTTAGAACTTACAAGTATGCAATACAACTATATAATTGGACTCGGAGCTTTAGTGGATGCAGTAATGGATAACTCACAATTTATTACTTACAGTCAAAACTTAAAAATAGAGATTTTCTCAACTGAATTTAGTACTTGTTTCACAGCTAATAATCAATCTCTGGCACTACACATTAACCCTAACCGGTACGGCTGTTTTTGTGCGTATCGGGGGAGGGGGAAAAAGAACTATTTTTTTACCCGAAAAATCCCCAAGCACCCCGAGATATCACGGGACAATCCGCACCCCATTCTGCCCCTCTACCAACTGAGCTAAACTCCCAGCGCATATGCAGGCAGCAACTTCCTGCCCACATATGCCTGCTGTAGGTGACGTCATCGAGGCAATGCAGCAGCATGTGCAGTGAGATTTAGTGAGATTCAGCTGGGTTAGGGTTAAAATGCACTTGTAAAATATAGAATCCTTATACTTAATTTATTTATGATTATGCCTCTCAAGATGAGTGGATTCATGGTGCCTGATTGTGTATCTTTGGCAATGGGAATGAAATGTACGCAGTTATCAGTATTTGTAAGATATGCAGCTACCTTAAGTAAAGCAAACTAATTCTCATGTATCCTATAGTGACAGTGGATTAAATGTACACGCTTTGAGCATATTTGGAAAAGCGCTATGTAACAATCAAAAATTTCAAAACATATAATATGTTTTTATTGATGTGTCAATTTGATTTACCAATTCAATATATTAGACTCTCTACTTTTAAGTGTTCACAACATCATCTTGCAAACCACTTGGAGTGACGTGCGGAAATGTGTCGCACATCCTGTTATCTTGTCTATTCTTTATTTATTTAGGATTTATAAATAGAATATATGGAAAGAAGATTACAGCAAAAAAATGTAAAATTCTTATCCACAAACCACATTGACATAATTGAAATCAGTCAGTGTTTATGAATGTTTGGTATGCTGTCTTCAGAAGATAGCACATACAAATTTTACAAATAAATGCTTGTAATTCTGATCATTATGTGAGTTGAAATTTATAGTAAAGAAAACCCAAAGAAAAGCTCAATGTTTGTTTAGATTCTGCACCACATTAAGTGGCTAGCTGGTGATGTGTCCCCTGTCCCTCCAATAGCCACATTTTGATATGGACCCTGGCTGTTCAAATGGCTCTCTAAACTGCAGTCATTTGTATTTGATTTATAAATTATAATTTGTATTGCCTTGGACAAGCAATGGTCTCTCATCTTGTCCCAATGGTTGTTATGTAGTAGTTGGTACTTGTTGGTTGTGATTATTGTTAGTGGTAATCTTCGGGTATTTTTTTTTTATTGTTAAGTATTATTCATAGAGCTTCAATATGAGTAATTTATGAACATCTTTAATTTAAAAAAACACCATGTAAAATAGTTCTACTACCTTTCTCATTCTCTTTGTTCGTATGTGATCAAATGCAACTCTATGAAAAATCCTCTCTCCTTTAATCGAAATAGTCGTCGGTATCACTTTACAAGAGAGCAACCGTTCTATAACCTGAGAAACATGTCTAATTTTCTGGAGAAATTGGGTTGAAAGAGTGCTGCCAAGTATCAATTAAACATGCACACCATGTGAATAGAATGAAAATAGACACTGTGTACCGGAGGGCAGTGGTTGACATTAGGGTTCTTCTTAGTATGTTATCAATATAGGCAGTAGCCTCAAGATAGTTGACACTGAAATGAATGTTTAATTAACATGAGGAGCAGATGTATATAACGCTTATAGGTATGTATACTTGACGCTTGATTTGAGGCATTCCAGGCAATGTTTGCACGTGGAATTAGATACTAAGGCTGATTCAGTCACATTTAAATAATTTAAGTGGCACATCAATTTACATTTCGATTCAATGTAATTTGTTTTGACCCAAGATTCCTTTTCCTTGAAGTTATCCATAGGATAAACTGCACCTTTGACTTTTATTTAATATTGTATGGGTCATTTTGTTAAAGTCTCTGTTCAAATTATGAGGTTGGAATGTATGATATAGACACTCCTGTGTTGATTGTTACCAGATCCTCCTCAAGTAAACTAGGCAGAATATATATTTTTTGTTGTTGAATAAATTGAATTGAATTTATATTACTGTACCAGATACAACTTTCGCAAGATTTAACTACCCACAACAAAACACTGTTATTAGGAATAATTTCTACTGTCTAAGGGCTATAAAGACACATACAATGTTGCATCTTTGCTAAGTGGAAATGAAAGTTAAAATTGTTCATGTACATCAGGCTTTCTCAACTAGATTTACTAATGCGCCACATTTTAGTAACCAACTTTTTGAAGCTCCACTTGGTCATATTTTTTTAGAATTTACAATGGCAAAATTCCCTTTATAACATTAATTTCAAAAGCTTTTGAGGGCACATGCGTGCATAGCGCGAGAAAAATTGCTGTATTCATACATCTGACCGTCATTGGCCTATCTGGCTATATCATGATATGATTCTTTTTTAAAACAAATTTTATCCACTCTCGCGCCACTTAGGATGCCTTGATGCGCCACAAGTGGCGCGCGGGCCACCAGTTGAGAATGCCTGATGTACATGCAATACTTTGAACACAGCTTCATCAAGATTGCAGCCGTAGATGGAAAGAACTAGAGAATTAGAGAGCACAATTGAAACGTGATGGCACTGTAGGATACAGATTGGCTTTGAGTGAGGCCTTGAAGCTTGCAATGGATGTGGATTCATGGAAACATGATAGCACTGTAGGATACAGATTGGCTTTGAGTGAGGCCTTGAAGCTTGCAATGGATGTGGTGGATTCATGCATTTTTATTAGGCAGTATTCAAATAATAGAATAACAAAAGCTACGTGTGCCAAAGCATCTTGAATATAATGCAATTATAAGAGTTAATATCACATTCAGTTCACCTGCAGACTACTTGTTTTACTATACTGTTGATAAAAGACCATCACATAATGTGTGACTATCTTTTGGTCCACTCTTTAAATAATCCCCCCCCCCCCCCCCCCCCCAAAAAAAAATCTGGTTATGGGCCTTCTTAGATATTATTCAAACTCATTTGGAACACATTCATGTTCACATACTGTGATTGAGTTTAGTGCACATTTTGTAATAACTATTCTATTTAGGCATAGGAAATCACTTCAGGTATCACCAACCATATGCTTTTGTAATTTGAGATAAATCTAAAGGAATATGATAGCAACTATGGACAAGGGAACATAATTGTTTGGTAGAGGTGTATCTTTTTGGGTTGAGGGTAACATGGGTTTAAAGTGCAATTGGCATGATACCCATTATCATCAGGTATATAGTCATCATGTCCATAGGGAGAAGCCGTAGCAGACACCCAGATTAGTCAAGCTACTGTTTCTGTGTAGCAAACGCCTAGAAATTGATTTATAATGTAACCAAGGATAGGGGGTTTGAAGGGTTTCCCGTAAATATGTTATGTACTTATGTGTGACCAATGTTCTTGACATGCTTATTTTGAAATTATAGCGTCAGTAGATTGGAAAATTACTCTAAATGTTATGTGTTGATAGTTGACATTTTTATTAAACGCCCTTTTCCACATAATGCTATGAAACATCTTGTCATTTTGTACGTACACCAACTCTATGGTCCCAGGTAAAATAGGCATATTTGAAATGTATGGTTCATGCAGAGTTATTTTATGTGTCTTGTTCAGAGCAACTAACAAATTTGATTTCAGACAGGATGTCCCAGAATTATATATACTAGGAAAGTGGCATTTATATGGTCATGAATACCACTGCTGTCAGTCTACATAATATACCCTTTCTAACTTTCTTTAGAATTTTGATTTTAAAAATCTGACGTTTCTGACAGATATTACAGAAGGTTTATTGTATAAATGGTAGATTCCAAGTTTCACTGACCATGCTCACTCAGCAAAAAGGTCTATTAAAACGTTGTACAGCTAATTTGCTGCATTATGTTTTAATAGGGGTGTATTTCAATCATTTGAAATGCGCTAAAATTGAAAAAGAAGTTTCATTGATTTTCACCAATGTTATGCCACACCTGAACAAAATGAATTGTCTTGATGAAATTAACAGCATAGGTAGATATCAATTACAATGTAGGTAGAGATAAACAGTTGGTTTTGTATTTATATATTTTATCAATATTCAAAGTTTATACCTTCAAGAAAAGGAGTCCATATAAATGTTGCACTATTTTACTTCCCTTCTTATGGTAAGATATTCTACACTCAACTAGTCATTTTACACTCAAAATAACTAAGGTCAAGTCATTTGACATTGACTGAATTCCAGTTATTGGACATTTTTATCAAACATTTTATAAATCATTCTGGGACACCCTGTGTAAGACATGTATCAGATATCCTTGTAGATCACCTTTCATACCTATTACGTTAGATTACTGTAAAAATTGACATTTTCGCGCGTGGACATTTTTGAGCTTGCACATTTTGAACAATTTTTTTATTATTTTATTTTCACGATTTTTAGCTTTCGTACATTTACCTACATACAAAATTAATATATTTACGTGTTTTTATTTTTGCACTTGCTGATTTTAGCGTGAAACGTGCAAAAATAAATGTAGTGCAAAAAATGTCCACTTTTACAGTACGCTATATAATAACCATCAGTCCCAACATCTGGGAGACTGTGTAATGACAATCCCAGTCACAATTGATGGCAACTTGACGTCATCAGTCCAATAACTGGAATTCAGTCAATGTCAAATGACTTGACCTTAGTTATTTTGAGTGTAAAATGACTAGTTGAGTGTAGAATATCTTACCATAAGAAGGGAAGGAAAATAGTGCAATATAACATTGTTATCATGAAGAGTGCAAGTTTTAATAAGTAGTTGATAAGTAGTTTATGGAAATTGTCAACATAAATGGGAAGACAGTCAGTTTTTTTAATATTTATTTATTTATTTTTTCACGGTCGGTCTGTACGGACACATGCTTGGGTTCTGAAGGGATCAGACTCAAGCAAAATGCTCAGGCCAGATTTAAAAAGTCTATATAAGCATGCTGGCTGAATGAAATAAAAGTAAGAAAAGACGGAAAAAAGAATGAAGTAAAAAAAGAGCCACACCCAACAAATAAAGTGAACAATTTGGCTAACAGCTTTCGGACATGAGAAAAGAATAGTCACGATCCAATCTCATTTGCCACACAGGCTGTTTTAATTAGAGAAGCACCACAATCTTTTCTAGTGAAATGGATTTGTAATTTTATAATATATTCAATGTAACTTACAGTTGAAAGGGTAAGGCCTATTTTAAGTTGTTTTGCAAACAAAGACATTTGTTATTTTGTATAATGAGTAGCCTCCCAATGTTATTTTCAGACCATATCTAGTAGGTACATCATAAGATATTCCAGCCAACGCGATTTATTAAATGGTTTTTTGTTATTTTTTATTTTGTTTTGCTCAAATTGAGGTATTTCAGCCAAAATTAAGCTTCATTAGTCACGTTCAGACATGGCTATTTAACTCGAGCTAAAGGTCGAGTTAAGGATGAGTAGAGTTAATTTCGCGAGAATGACCGAGTTAGTGCCCGTGTGGACAATCGTCGAGTTAACTTAACCCGACCTTAACTCGACCAATTTACCTCTGACAAAAGTCAGAGGTAAAGCCCTATCTCCACCAGTCGATTCGGGTTAACGCACTGTGTGGACAGCGCAGTACGATAGCTCGATGTAAATGTGACCTTTCACAAATGTAATTGACCTGCTGCTGCTGAAAACTGCGTTGTTTTTACGCATAGCTCGCTTAATTGTTATCCGTGTTTGTACATAGGCCACACGCAGTGTATATTTTTTATATGAATTTCTAAAAGCACATTGAAATTCATAATATCTTAAACGAACAAATAGTTCTTTTAGGATGGACTCCTAGCTCACTTTTTACTTTAAACATTAGTATTTTAAACATTTTAATACCGACTCTTCTCACTTTTCTTAGAATTGCGCATGCTTTGGTTTAAGTGAGCCAAACATGTCGGAAATAGTGAGTTTCCATTACTCAACGTGTTTATTGATACAAACATTAATAAATGTGTGTAACACCTGCACCACCTCCTATTATTTAACATTCGGAACTTAACTCCAGGGGCAGGCGGTCGAGTTAAATTTGACGGGTTAATTTGGTTGTGTGGACAATCGGTCGAGTTAACGAAAATATTTCAGGTAGTTAGCCTTTTTGTTCTGTGATGAGTAATGATCCAGTGACACCAACTGAAACAATTGGTTGTATTGAGTTTTAAAAAGAGCTAGCCTTTGTTTTTAAAAACTTTCTATTGTATAATGCCTGTTATGTACATACTTTCTTGGTTATCCATGAAAAGACATACATTTTAAATGTATTCTGTTTTTCCTTCCTACAGGCTTGTTCAATGATTACAACATGCCAGATTATGAGTGCGCTACCGGTGACGGTATGCCCTACACAGACACAGCCTACCAATCCCTAAAGTGGCAACCGTACCAGGCCAATAAGTGGCATACATTAGTGGATGCTAGTGGCCATGATATGTAAGTGTTTTTTCACCAAATACAGAGGCACATGTTCAAGTGCCTGAAACAAATTTTATATCTACCAACTGATCAGATTGAATGAACATGGTACACTCAATTTTCCAAGTACAAAATCTGGGGAAGTCAGATTTCTGAAATTCTGTTGATGATCAACTTGAAATTTAAAAGAATGATACTAAATTAATGCTAAAGAGTCTCTAAAGTATTTTAATTTCAACTAATTCAAACTCTTTTAGCCCTCTATATGTATCTCTCTCTCTCTCTTCAAAATGCTCAAAACCTACATGTTTCACTACATCTCTTCAGTCCATTTGAAAAGTGACTGGTTTTCCCAATTTTGCCTTTCCAATATTGGCAGTTATAATATTCCAGCATAATATATGTTTTGAGCTATTCCAATGTTGAGCAAGTGGTAGATTCGTTATACATATCAACAGTTTCAAATTGATAAAAAATCTCCTGAATGTGAGTAAGGAAATTGCCATTTGGATACATCCTACAACAGAGATTGTTTACAGTTTTGTTTTTGGAAAGGGTTACATTTCATCCGTGTAACACCCGTGTGAAATCCATGGGAAACCCATGTGTGCAATTTTTGGGAAACCCATGTGAAACCAATGTGAAACCCATATGAAACCCATGTGAAACCCATGTGAACCCATGTGAAACCCATGTGAAACCCATATGAAACCCATGTGAAACCCATGTGAAACCCATATGAAACCCATGTGTGCAATCTTTGGGAAACCCATGTGAAACCAATGTGAAACCCATATGAAACCCATGTAAAACCCATGTGAACCCATGTGAAACCAATGTGAAACCCACATGAAACCCATGTGTGCAATCTTTGGGAAACCCATGTGAAACCAATGTGAAACCCATATGAAACCCATGTAAAACCCATGTGAACCCATGTGAAACCAATGTGAAACCCACATGAAACCAATGTGAAATCCATGTGAAACCCATGTATGCAATCCTTGGGAAACCCATGTGAAACCAATGTGAAACCCATATGAAACCCATGTGAAACCCATGTGAACCCATGTGAAACCAATGTGAAACCAATGTGAAATCCTTGGGAAACCCATGTGAAACCCATATGAAACCCATGTGAGATCAATGTGAAATCCATGTGTGCAAGGAAACCCATGTGAAACCAACCCATGTGAAATCCACGTGAAACTCACGTGAAACCCATGTGAAACTCATGTGAAATCCATGTGAAATCCATGTGAAACCAATGTGAAACCCATGTGAAATCCATGTGAAATCCATGTGAAATCCATGTGAAACTCATGTGAAACCATGTGAAACCCATGTGAAACCATGTGAAACCAATGTGAAACCAATGTGATCCCCATACAATGTTACAATAGAAAAGGGCAATTTTGATTAATCCAGTCTGACACTAACAAAACAAGACTTATTTCATGTTTTCATTTCCTGATGCAAACAAAATGAGTTGAACTTTTGTAAATTGAAAAATTATATAAGGGCTTCTAATATAGCACTCATCACACTATTTACATGGAAATTGACAAATTGAATTCATAATGGAAATTTACCCTGTAAGGAGATGCTATGTGTTGATAAAATGGAGAGAAATTCAATACAACAATCCACAAAGGAGAACTTCTGTCAAAATTAATCAATATGACTGACTACTCAGAAAAGGAGAGTCGTTTCCTGTATAGATATTACTGATTGTAATTTGATGACACCACATTTGTTTGAATTCTTGTGTCAGACCTTAAATTCAAGAGGATCTACACTATTGCCTAAAATTGGTGAAAATATATGACTTTGTTTGCATCTCAAAGGTGTGCTTGATTACATCAAGTTATAACTGATCCTATATTTCTGAATTTATTTTAAATAATACTTGCATAATGTCCGAGCCATGAAATTATCAAACCATATAAAATAGATGGAAAAGACTCTGCAGCCCATATTGACTTACAAGACAGAAGATAGACCATTTGTGTAATTATAAAAACACTGATATAATGACCAGGTACCTCTTTGGTCCATTTAAAGATGAGACTTTTCATTCAATCAATATTTGATAAGGCTGGGTAGTTTGGCATACTAGTTCATAGTAAATAACACTAGGATGAAAAAGTTTTGTTGAATACATAAAGCTTTGAAAAATAGGATAATGTGATACTGATAGAAAATGTTCATGAATAATTACATTTTGTTTAACCATTCTGACACCAATTGTTGAAGGGTAGTAGTAAACGAAAGGAACATAAATAATTTTGAGAAAATATTGAGAGAGAATAAATAATGCAGTCTTGGCTCCAAACTTGCAGATGTAATTCTAACCAGTAGATGCTATTCATTTATTTATACCAGATTATACTTTAGATTATGAAATGTCAGTCACGCTTCAACTCACAGAATAATCCCAAATTGGCTTCACATTTCTATCAAAGCTAGTAAAACATTTATTATGTAACCCCCTTCAGTTCAGATGAGAGTAATGTGTTCAAAGAACTTTGATGTTTTATCCATAAAACAAAGCATGCTTTTAGTTTTGTAATGCTTTTGGTTGTTTGTTCATATGTTTCAGACCTGGAGGAATCACATACAGAGTGGAAGCAGATAAAGGCTTCAACTTCTCAATACCAGATGACTCGTTTGTCTGCCAGAAGAAGAATCACTTCCAGGTCACGACCCATGTGGGGTCAACAGTAATGCCCAAATATGTCAAAACAGATAGTGGATTGAAGCCCATAGATGCATTCACTATCAGTTTACATGGCATCAAAGTAGAGGCTTTAAACTCCTTCATTAGGGTGGAGCAATCTCAGGCTGACCGGAGCAAGAAACCATTTAACCCTATTAGGTAAGTGGAGAGGTGTTGGGTTAAAAAGAGTGTTTTAGGGATTCGTTTAAATGGGTCTGAATACATTGAAAGGCATTGTTTTTATCAACATATTTTTACAACTGTCTCTTTAAAAGACAATTTGTTTAGCTTTATGGCTGTTAATCATCATCAATACGCTTATTGGACGTTGCGTGCTTTACCAACTCATTCCACACCTTCCTATCACTAGCTAACATAATTAAATTGTATAAATCAGTGTTCATAGTTCCTTTTAGGTCTTTCTTGATAACTGACCACCAGGAGGTTGGAGGTCGTCCTAGGTCTTTAAGTGCTGGATTAAAGTAAGGAATATCCGTTGTATCGTTGATTCATAAAATGGTCAGGTATGACATCATTTTAATTTAACTTATGCCGATCTCTCACGAGATATTGGTAGCTTCAGTCCTATTTCAAGATACACACATTTTCTTCTTTGTTTTCCTTCAAAAATATGCAAACAACCTCATAACAAAAATACAGAAGGCTATTTTTCTCGTCAATTTGAATAGCTAAAACAATAGCAAATTTTGCAGCCTAAAAAGATCTGAAAAATATTATGTTCTATTCTGTGTAGTGTTTATCCGCAAGGGTTCATCTTAGTTTTGTAGTCAAGAAACATTTGCGCTTAGTCAGGGTAGCAAAAACATCTCCAATCTTAACCATATAAAATTATGAAAAGATTGCGTTGCAATATTTACCATCATTTCACATGGCATACAAGAACTCCTGCAAAGGGTGGAGCAATTGCAGGCTGACCGTAGCCATTAAGCGTTTAACTCCATTAGGTGAAGCTTGATGTTAAGGGCGTTGGGTTAATCGGTGACTTCCCCTATTTTGTAACTGGAGCAGTAAAATAGTAAGAAAAAGTAAAGTCAAACTGTAATGTAGTGTTATCATGTTTCCACGGTTGAGCCGCTAGCAGTTCCATCCCATTTGAGTTATTCGCCTTTATTAAAAAAATGATTAATCATTGATACTCATTATTGTAATAGAAAAGACTTCACTTCACACATGGGTTGTTACTGTGTAACTTTACACACTGTATCATACAACAGAGTACACCTAACACAAAAATAAAGTACCCATATTATAACGCTTCCCAGATTTCAATACATACTCAAACTCAAGACTTGGCTTAAACTTAGCTACTAAAACTGGGTTGAGTTCACAAAATGTTACCATACACATTGTTTGCTATTACAATAGAATGGAAGGATATTTTAATTTAAAAAATAAATAAAAATGTATCCCAATCTAGCAACAAAACAGCCTAATAATATAATGTAAACTGATGAAAGTACCAGATCAGCACAATTTAGAGACATTTTATTTTCCTTATAAATGAGCCAAATGAGCTACTAAACATTCTATTTGTTAACATTGGTTTACCATTGATACACTTTGTATCAGGCTCAGCCATTTTGTATGCTTGTATGGTATGTACCTACCATGCAAGCTCCTGATATAACAGTCTGTTATAATATTGAAAGCAATAAAATCATCTACTTTGGCGCTGACAGCGTAACCCAATTATGTTACACAGCTGCCATAGTTGTGTTTATTGATCCTCCTATGATTACATGCTTGGTTTTGCTATCCAGTTAAAAAAACCCTAGTAGAACCCATATAATTGCTAGATATAATTTTTGTCTGGTTTTCTACTTATCGGGGGAGGGGGGGGGGGGGGGGGGGGGGGCCATATTAAAAAATGTAACACAAAAAGGGTCAAAGACAGTATACTTTGACTGTAATATAGCAATATTACAATTAGGATGAAAATTATGTTGAATTCTGTACTCTGTTGTTGTCTATTCAGTATAAATAAAAAGGCAAAACTAAACACGCATTCATATATAAGCGCATGCGGGTAATAGGCAGGTGCATCATTTATAACTAATAAAGGCGCATCCCTTGTGTAACCCTTGCAAGGTTATCCTCTTTTATCCATATGCCAAAACCCTCATGCATTAGTCATGACAACGCTATGGTTGATGCGGCTAATTGGATCATCTAACTAGTACCCAATGTTATTAGCTCCAGTTGTATAACCATCGACATTATAAAGATGGGGAACCATGTTGGGAACCAACAAGTTTGAGGATCCTGTTTTGGGGTCCTGGCTGTCGGGAAAATTGTAATTTGAAAAGGTTCATGATACTCGTCACGGTAATTGGTTTTCTGCTTTATTTTTTCACAGGTATTTAGCCCCACATTATTTGGTTGATTTATTCAGATAAAACTCTAACTTGCTGAACAGTTTATGTAACTGATTTAAGTACCCAAAGAAATTGGCTTTCTTCAGTCCAAACAGTTATTGTAGCAATTTCAGAGAAATAAAGATTGAAATTAATATCCTCCTTTTGCCACATTCCTTACAGTTTGTTTCTACTCCAGCATATGATATCTTCTTTTATGGCATTGGTCTTGCCTTTCTGTTTTTTCCTGTATTGTAGATTTCCAGCTGAGTCAAGTACAATATGAAATTAGCCAACGTTACTAGTTATGCCATTCATATCTGATATTTAGGGCCATGTCACCCCATCAAGGTCACCTCACATTGCAGAAGAAAAATACAAATAATATCAATTTGCTCTCTGAGAATAAACATATTATGGACATCCAGTATCTATTTTAATGGTATGGACAGACATAGCTATTTAAAAAATGTTTTGAAAAGTCATGTCAATAGCATAAGATTAATGAAAACATGAGTTTGACATTTATTCAACTTGTACGCTGTATTGGCAAACTCTTGGTAAACACCATGCTGATGCATTAAATTAAAAACATATAGGGATTACGAAATAGGTAAGAGATGTGTTAAATGCATCCTGTATTTGACCATGCTTGATGTTAACCGTAGGAAGAGAACCAACAAGGCAAGACCAATGACTCAAAGGGATGTATCATATATTCCATGAGCAAGCCTATTCTGCAGGGCGTGACCAACGCATTTGATTTCCTCAAATTTGAATCACCTTTTTGGAAAGCGTTTAAACATTTTTGAAAATGTTGATGCCCGACTGACTGACCCTACCTTAGAGGTTGGAAAATCTTTAACAGAAGTTGCCTTAGGCAAAAACAAAATTGTAATGTTGCCCTCGACAAGCCGCTCGTCAGATTTAGGTCCACTCCCGATTTTTTTTCAGATTTTTTTTTCTTTTCAGATTTTGTTGTTGTAACAGTTTAAATGGTATTGAATATTAAATTAAGTGTTGATAACATGTGCGACTCTTAGAGTGATTACAACTTCTTGTTGGCTGAACTTTGAGCTTCCGCTGGTGTACGAAAACAATTTTATTTTTATTTTAAAAAATCCGCCCGCCCGCCCTCCTATCTGAAAGCTGTGGCGGACAACATTACTTTTTATTGTTTTTTGCCTTACCTTGCATTTTACTAAAATGATCACTTTGAAATATACAAGGGTGTGAATGTTACAACAGAATAAATAAAATACACATGGCAGTGATCAAAGATAACGTTTTCAGGTATGAAATCCCTTGTTATGATAGAAAACAAATGTTTCACTATCTAATCTCGCTTAACTTCGGGTTGCTTCTATCGGCTTACGCTTTATACATGCCATTGGATTTTAGCAGTGAAACCTTATTTTGTAGGCAAATTGCCATAGTAACCAAATTGCCTGAAATTGTCTGCTCTATATGCATGCTGCGATTAGGGTTTTATGGCGGCAAATATAGGCGATGTTGGTGACATTTTGTAGCGTAATGTTGTTTTATTTCACATGATATTGACAGTTAATGTCAATTCAGAGTTAGCTTGGGTGTTTGGAATGATCAATGCCAGAAAATTCAAAATGATGATAAATCAAAATGGGTCTCATGTTTGAAATCAAAAACCATTTTTTTAAACAACCAGATGTTTTGTATTGTCTCATTAGCCTCAGGTAATTGTATCAATTGGTAATATTAACCGGTTGCTCAGATAAGATTTTGATTGTACATATAGGGCAAGTCCGAGAGAATTTATGTGTATTTTTGACAGCTGGGTTACAAAAATCCCAATAGGTTGGCATCTATTAAGAAATGTATGCTGGAGTAAAAACTACATTTTGTAAGGCTCAATCAATCAATCTGCTTTCACCATATTATTTTAAAAGATCTAGATGTTGCAACTTATGAAAACCTTTTATTGTGAGTTTAATGCCTGACAAACCCAGTCAATTTATACACATTAATTGATATTGTTTTTCCCTACTTATCATATTGATGGATTTCATCGTAATGGTACTTGACCCGCTTGGGATATTTGATGACTTTGGGTCAAAGTCTGCGATAAAGTACAGATTTTCATTATTATTTATTTTTAATTACTTTCCAATGGAAAGTGGGAAGCCTTGCAGTTGAATATTTGGCACTTATATTATGCAAATGTTGAAGAAGATCAACTGGAATTGAAAATTAATTGCTTTAATTCTGATGTTTCAGTGGACAGCTATTAAAAATGTAGTTGAAAACTACCTATAGCCTCAATGTAAACTATCAATTATCTAACTGTCTCAGGTTGTCATTAAGGAAGGTCAAGCATTGTATTACTCTAAAGTTTCTAATGATAGATCTTGAACCATCAACCAAAACATTTTATATTGAAACACTTACCAAACAGAACTTCACTAATGAAACCTTTTGTAATCTAAAATATTCACTGGGATGGGTTATGGGACAATTCACATTTACAAAAATGTCAAGCATATCCCTTGAGCCCTAACCATATCATCAATCTGTATTAGTTTTTATATGTTACAGCAAATCCCTTCGAAGAGTTAACTCTGATGTATATAGCTTTAAATTTGGATTTTGTTTTTGAATATCAGACTTAAAATGCATGTTATGACAAGAAACATCAACAGCCTTGTTGTTGTATTCATACTTCATCCATCTACTTAAAGGTATATTATGTGATCTTTCCAGGGAACGCCCTCAACATCGAAAAAAAAATAGAAAGCAGATTTTCTTGCAGATTTACATTTCTGATCATAAATCATGCATACATTCCAAGTTACAGGGAGATACGATTCTTAATTACTTCAAAATCATGGTTTTAGAGTGAAAATAAACTGTCGGAATTCCGACAGTTTATATTTTTCACTCTAAATTCACTCTAAAACCATGATTTTGAGGTAATTAGGAATCGTATCGCTCTGTAACTTGGAATGTATGTATGATTTATGATCGGAAATGTAAATCTGCAAGAAAATCTACTTTCTAAAAAAAAAAATGAATAGAGGGCGCTCTCTGGAAAAGATCACATAATATGCCTTTAATATGCTAACATGGATATCAAATGTTATACCTCTGAATATGTAAGTTTCATTAATATTGACATAAACTTTATATACATTTTGTTTTTTGTTTTAATTTTCCCTGTACAGAATAAATATGCATCCGGAACAGATCACGAAAGCTACAGTTGGGAGATTACATTTCAGTGAAACCACATCTAACAACATGCGTAAAAAGGGCAAACCTAACCCTGACCAGCGCTATTTCATGTTAGTGGTATCACTTCTCACAAACGTTGGAGATACAACGTACACGATAGCTTCCCACGTGTCTGAGCGAATCATAGTTAGGGTATGTATGGATGAACCTAAAGGTCCTTTTCTGGCCAAAAATGATCTCCTTATTAACCTCTTGTGTAAAGAGCATCAAATACCTTGTAATCACCACTAAAATCACTTATTGTAATGAATATTACTTGAACGTAATTGGTCAATCAAGCTTGCATACACAAAGTACTTAATTAAGGTATGGTTATAATTATACACACTAGCACAAAATTAATGATAACTGAAATTACTTCAAGATTAAGCACTACTACTGACAGAGAAAGAGAGAGAGGGTGGGGTTGGGAGAGAGAGGGAAAATATAGTATATGTACTGTCACATTACATTTGTAACTATCCAAATGGGTACTTATTGGTTACTGGTTGTGCGACTTTGATGGCAAGGGTTACCCTTTGCTTTGCTTTATTAGACAAAATGAGCGCACACACTGATGATTCCCTTATTTGATAAAAGCAAATAATATGATCGCAATAAGCTAATACGCTACTTGCATGCCATTTTAGAATTAAAGCGAGGCTCTCCCCTCATCGCGTATGTGCCAAACCACGTCACGCGATGCACAAACCTGCATGAAACCACGACGCAGTGTGGCGTGATAGTGCATGGTGAGGGGAGAACCTCGCTTTGATTGGTTCCATCTGTACCGTTCAAGTAGCGTATAAGCTTCTTTAAGTAAGGGTTTTAATCTTTGTTTTAATAAGGAACAAGCTGACACACTATACACTTTCTGGAATTTTAATCTTTGTTACACTTGGTATCAAAGTTTAAGCAATTATACTCATGTGTTTATGGTCTTCAAATTGCATATATCAAGACTTTCTCATTAGTCATTTTAATATGAAATGGTCAGCCCCTTTGAGGGTGAATTAGAAGACGGTAAAGGATTGTATAGAATATTGAATATATATAATATTGACGGTATTGACGGAGTTTTGTAGCACAATACAAACTTTGGCTCAGTATTAGATACTGTACCCTCCTTAAGAAAGATTCGTCCAAAATAAAAGTTATTTTGTCTTCCACAAACATGTTCAGATAAATCGTAGACTAATCCACAGATTTATGATATATTTTGCCAATCCTTAAAAAGTTTTCTGATATGAGTCATGTTGCAGAAGGTGTACTACTTTTCTTTTACTCTTTTTAATTGAAAAAAGTAAGACACTGTAAATGTAATGCATGCTTTGGGACACAGACATTTTTCCTTTTCTTCCTTTTTGGCTTATCATTAACTTTTGTAAATCAACATATCAAAAGCTTGTTTTCTGCCAGATAATGGCTTTTTTGTTAAAAGTAGACAAGAAGGCATTTTTATGAGTGGTTTGTTATGAAAACCATCAAATAGATAGCTTTTGATTGGTAACTTTGAATTCTTTGTAGATCATTGCATCTGCATTCACTTCAAACCATCATATGTATCTGTTTGGTATGGTGCAGTAAATATGCATGCTCTAAAGCAACATAATGTGCAGAAAAACAATTAAACAACTCTAGTAATTCACTCATTTCATAAATAGAGTAGATTTTTGTTTTCTTGTTGTAGATTTATTTCAGAAAATACATTTACACATGAAAACCATTTTTGAATGAGATACAGTGATATACACATAACAAAATGATTAACGACTCAATATCATGTTGCTTGGTGATTGCTGTTGCCAGTAAGCATTGTGAATTGTAGTGAGTAGTTTTCACTATATAATAATGACAAAGACAACAAGAAATTTTCTAAACATATGCTGCAATTGATATTTTTATATAAGATAAGGGATATGAACCCTTAATGCCAATATTTACTAACTACTATTAAAGCTGACATTTTCGCGGTGGTTTTATTTTCACACTTTTTGTGCAACATATTTTTCCGCGAAAATTATAGCACACGAAAAAATTGTTTTCAACATTCATACAGTGCATCCAGAAGGTAGCCCGCGAAAAAAACAATTCACAAAATGTCTATGATATCAAAATGGGCAAAAATATCTTTACGCGAAAATATTGGCTTTTACAGTATCTTAATAAATTTATTCTACCATAATATAAGTAGTAATCCATTATTAAAATGAATCCATTACTGACTGGCCAAGCATAATAATTTGAGTTATAATTACGCTAATGTACCAATTCTATTTTTTGTTGTTGTCCAAACAGAACGTTTTGTTGTTGAAAAGTAGGGCTTTTAATTGAGCTTAATCACCTATTTATGGTAAACTTGACTGGGTAATACATGTTTTTATAATAAGAAAATGTACATTGTCTGGGATTTTAATGCCAAAAAATGAATGAACCTCGGTTTGATATAGGTTTGGCCAGTCAATCTTACTGTTGCAATAGTAAATTTAGCTATTTGTGACTGGAATGCTTGAGGTCACTTGTGCTAATTGATCAAGTATTGTGGAGGGTGCACTCCTTATTATATCAGGAGAACTCACTAGAAATTTAAAAAAAATTAAGCAAACATCTACCACCAATATGGCTCCATTGTTTCTGAACTCTTCAAACCACACAAATAAATTTACGCTCGTATAAAATGACTTTGGTTAGCAAGCTCTTAATAGAGGATTGCTCATTTTATGACCTTTAAATGGGCATAACTTTTAAATAAAAGTGGTTATAAACCCCAAAGTAAGGTGTTTTGTTCTATATAATTACGTAATTTCGGCTCTATTATAATTATTTTTCTAACAAATAAAGCTAAATGTTGTGCTTGCAGGACCCTTCCTTTAATGGAATAATGGCTTGATAATTCGACCATCCCGTGGATTGGCTTTAAAATTGGTGGCTTTACTGAAATTGGTGTAACAATGTAACACAATGGTTGATTGTTAAAAAAAAATGTTTGAATGAAAACCAAATAATGGGTCTTTTCAGCACTGCCATTGGTTTTGAATATGCATTCCTAACATTTTTGTGATGCCTTTGCGAAAAAGGTGCCTGTTCTTTTCTGACTCACCCTGTAACTGCTTCTTGATCAACGCATTCCCTCTCCACCCACAATAATGTAATAGTTTGGTTAATGGTAATTTTGTTTAAATTGTGTCAATATGCAGGCATCTAATCCTGGTCAATTCGAGAGTGACGTAGATGTAGTATGGCAGAAAGGTCAGACGCAAGATGCCATCTATCATGGGGTAAGTATAAACAATATTCTCAAGGTAAAACAATTGACTCACCCAACTGACTCAATTGAGAAAGAAAACTAGTGTCAAGAGGTCACAATTATAGATCAATAAATGCATATGTCTTGCTTCAAGATAAATGGACCTCCAGCACATATCTCCCTGGCCACAGTCCTACATTCATGGGCGCACTCCATTCAGCTCACTTCACATGCCAGAAAACTTGAAACAGCTAACCAATCAGCGCCGTGAGGTCCAGCTGACGTGTTGCGCACAACAGATGTCCATTTCTCTGTTTTTGGGGTGAGGTTGTGTCCATTGGAAAAATCAATACACGCGTGCTACTGTTGATGTGTGAATAATGGAACAGGGGAAGTGCTATTTTGAGCATATCTACATTTGCGCAAGTGCAATAACGAATAAAATATGTTTACAAGTTTCATATCACTGGCAGAACAATGAATCAAAACAAAGTGTTTGGTGCCTGCATATGGCACGCACGCAGGCATGTATGGCGCGCATGCAGGCATGTATGACGCGCAGGCAGTGCGCAATTAGACACTTTCAATAACTCGGCATATTTAGTTTCCTACTTTCTGATCGGTTCGAGTGTATGAATAGGTCACATCAGCTATTTTTTTTAAATTACATTTTGTATTTTGTGAAGTATATTACTTCCCTCCCAATAAAATCTCAAAAGCAAGTTACTCTTTGTTACAATGCCAAAGAACATTGATGTTAACATATATTCCAATTGAAAAACCAATACCAAATAATAATCACTCTCCTTAAATAGGTAAACTGACTGTACTTCCTTTTACATGTGAGAAAATCATATTTTTTCAAAGCTATCTAAATGTCCTATTTTTGTACAGGATTTTCGAGGACAAGTTTTTGTGTTTACAGAAGTATATAAAAAGAGCGTTTTGTAATTTGTTATTTGCTGTTTTCCTCACTCTTGTTTCATAGGGACGTGTTGGTATCAACACAGATAGACCAGATGAAGCATTAACAGTGCATGGTAATGTCAAGGTGACAGGACATGTGGTGCAGGTATCTGATGAGAGAGCTAAAGAAAATATCAAAGAGGTATGTAGATAGTAGACACCCCCCCCCCCCTTGTCCGGCTTTGTCAATCCGTATCTCCCTGTAACCTTTCCATTGTGAAACATCTATTCCCTATACATATCCTGTATTATCCCTTCCCATCTATTGTTAAAAACCTTTTAACGGTCGTCATTCAGCATCAAGTCATATATTGCATAGACTATTCCTGTTATGTAGTATAAGTATCAGAGGGTATAGCTACTCACAGGAAATAGTATCTGTTTAAATCAAAAGAGGGAACGGAAATTATTTTCTAAACTAATATTTAATCTGTAGTTGCGTAAGCATAATTGTGTTATTCCTCTATTGAGTTGTGGTAAGTCAAAACTGGTGCATGATACTTATCCATGCCCATTGTTGTAGCTACGCCAGGCCCGCGTCCGGCACTGGGCTAGCCCAACCGACACTGGGCCCGAAATTGGGCTTGCCGCCCGGCATTCTAAAAAGGTTTTTTTTTTACAATTTGTGGATAAAATCATTAAACTGCCTAATAAAACAAGAAATTATGTGGCAGGAACCCTCAAAGTGCATTATAAAAAGCCTAAAAACATCCCGGCCCCTGAGCCGCGAGAATTGTGTAACCAAATGGTGAAATATTGCGCCTGGCACTCAAAATGCTCTGGCTACAACCCTGCCCATGCCATAAATATAAAGATTCACTTAACATTTCTGCATAATTCATTTTAAGTAAGTAGACTTGATATGGGTTTAAAAAAAAATCCAAATTACAATTACGATTTTAGATGGAACCCTTCAGGTGATTAAGCAAAAAAATATCGGCAACTGAATTAACCATGAATACATTTTTCAATCAAATAGGTGGATTCCAAGTCCCAGCTACAGAACATTGGCAAGATGCGAATAGTGAATTACAACTATACCCCAGAATTTGCCGACCACGCTGGATTGCCGGAATGTGACCAGGTAGAGACTGGTGTAATCGCGCAAGAAGTGCGCACAATACTTCCAGATGCCGTGCATGAAACCGGTGATGTTATTTTCAATGATGGCAATGGTATAGATAACTTTCTGGTGGTCAATAAAGACCGTATATACATGGAGAATGTCGGAGCAGTGAAAGAACTTTGTCGATTAACGGACAATCTGGAGACTAGAATAGATGAATTAGAGAAAATGAATCGTAAATTGTCCAAACTGAAGCGGCTGGACAGCCTGAAATCTACTTCCAGTGTTGGCACATTTAGGTAGGTTTATTCATTGTCGCTTCTTATTCTTGTCCATGTCTTTTCCAAAAACTAAGACTAAGAGGTGATTTGTGTACAGATATTGTATAACTAGTTTATTGTAAAGAAGCTTCAAAAATATATATGAATTTAATGGTTTTAAAGATCAGCAATAAAACAAAGCCATAAATCCCTAACCCTAGAAGTGTAGCAGTGGGAATGGACCAAAAAAGTGGGGGAGGGATTAAATGGGAAGACCAAAAACATTATGTCCACCGACCCCGGGAATTGAACCTGGGTCGCTGGAGTGACAGGCAAGTCACCCAACCACCACGCCACGAGTGCTGGGCTTACCAGGCAAAATTTTCGCAGACCATTTATACCCGGTGTTTAGTGCACCGTGAGATAGCGCTTGTGTGCCTAAAAGTGCTGCTGGCCGTGTGGTTTTGTATGGTGTAGTAGGGTTAAAGTTATGGAAGGAATCATATAATTTTACCATCTCGAACATTGGTGTCTTCCACAAACAGACTACATAACATTTCCCTTTTGATGTAAAGACAGTGTTTGAAAAGAACTATATTGTAAATAAGACAGACTTGATATTTGTTCTCTGTATGTAGTCGGGCAGGTAGCAATCGTTCCACAGTAAGTGCACAGTCTACAGCCAAAAGGAAAGATCATCGAGGCGGTGGTAGTCATGGTGACAAGAAACCAAGGCGAGGTCTGCCGCCAGAAGAGGATGTTTGTCTGTCCCCACGAAGTATGCAGATTATTATCATCATCCTTATATTCATTATGTTGTTTTGGTAAGTCACTATGTACTGTAATCAACTATCATGATTACTTTGAAAGTACCTTTTTCATATTGAAAAAGAAACTTTTTTCTAAAAGATAACAAAAGATTATGAAAAGAATATAAAGAAAAGAAAAATAATTTATTAGCTCTCCAGCTGCATAAAAATGTGTTCCATGTTCGGTTTCAAGAAGGTATCATTTTAAGCTTTTATAAAAGGTCTTGTATCACAACATTTAAATATCAATTTTCATTTCTTGTGAAAACTGATATTACTTTATATTGATGAGTCCCATATACAATAGTAGATAAATGAGCAAATATTTGAAAGAAGCCATAACTTTGTCATATACAGTATGATGGTCTTCTTAAATACTTTCTAATTAACCTTTGTATATGACTTGTATTTTATTTTCCAACATAAGTGCGGGTGGTCATATTATTTTAAGTGGAACAACAACAAAAGCAGAGTTAGTCTACACAAAAAAATAATACTAACTAATGGAGTTACGTCAGACAATATGAAATGAGTACAGTCTAGAAACAATGCCTGTTGTCTCAATCTTCAACAGTCAAACATTTATATGATAAAATTAGTACCTTTTATTGCCCATATTTGCCAATATTACCTATGTTTGTATCGAATGACGGCAAACATCCCATCCAGTTTCATGCGATGGGTAACTCATACATCGTAATGCGCCGCATAAATATGCAGGAGAAGTGCAGTAAGGCGCACTGCAGACTTGCGTATTATGGAACAAAACGGTCGTTACCATGTACCTGGCAGGGGTGGATACAATTCTCCTGCCAACCCATAATATATTGTCTCGCATTGATATCGCCATTTCTATATGAGATAGTTCAATCTTCTTAAGCTGTTTAAGAATTCATTATCTCCAGGACATATATAGTCATGTGTGTGCATGCATGCCAATGTATAATGCAAGAGAAACCAACACAAAGACAGTCTTACACCTGCCTATGGCAAGATACTCAATCAATCTATGCAATACAAAGACAGATTCTGTCTTACTAAAGAAGTGGTCATTTATTCTGTAAGGATATTAGATAACTTATTGTTAAAATAATGTGATTTTTGTCTCTCCCATTTACAGTGTGGCTGCAATGATTACATTATATGTGCTACAGAAGAATGAAAGTGCCCCGTAAGTGAACAGCTCTTTTGTAACTTTTATCAATCTCACTGTTCAGGAACAAACTTTTGTTAAAAAATTGTCTCTCTAAGGGTGAATTTCTGAAAGTGAATGTAACCATTGAACACCCATATGCCACATATAACGTGTGACAACTTTATATTACATTGACAGTGAATCGTGCATTATATGATCCTGTTTTTAATTTAGCTCCTGAGAAAAACCCACAAAGCAATTCCTTATTCTTGTTTCAGTTAAATCATTCTTGGGTCTGGCACAAGCATTCAGCCCAACTGTTAACCCGACACTTTTTGTCATTCTTAAGATTTTGAAGGCGTTCTTTTATAAATAAGCTTAAGGTTTATTTACAATAGAAGCAAATTGTTGTTTGTTGGTTTTTGGCATTAGTATAAAAGCTTAATTGTTACATTTATGATCAAATTGTTTAGTATATAAAGATCCTTGATAAAAAGCAATTAAACATGCTTTAGTTTAGCTCACATGCAGTTCATATGAATAAGTAAATTGCATCCACCACGTCTGTGTGATAGATAAAAAAGCTTTAAAATGGTTATTAACAGGTCATGTTATTCACACCTTTTCATATCACTGCATTTACAAGTGTGTCATGTTGTACTCTGTTAATTATAGATTGAACCTTGCAGAAACATCCACATTACCCATGGGTAATGGATCACACTCACCATTTACGCTGCCTGGTAAGTAATTGGCTGTTTGAGATGACACTGTCACAAATTGTGTCAGTATTTCACCCACTTTGGTGAAAGGGTAATTTAGACCAACCTGTAGAAAGGCATTTAGTAATTGAAAGGTACTTCATATTTCCTCGTAACTTTTGTTCTGTGACCAATCTCAAAAGTATAAACTGCCATTATTAAATAAGTTGTTTCTGTCTTTCATCACAAAACATTTCAAGAAAATTAGTAAATTGAAATAGGCCTAATCAACATTGGTCAAAGACATGGTCAAATGACACTGACCAGTATCGATACCACAGTGTTGTGATAATTTGAAAGATGGTGAAACAATTTGATTCCAGCACCTAAACCGATTTTCATTTGCAGGGAGCCCATTTATATGATAAGACATTATATAAGATAAGATAAGTCCACCATATATGAGTAAGATCTGATAAATCTTATCCATTTCTACCATAAAGCCTTGCAATAAAATTATATATCCTCCGTTACCATAACTGTGTCATTGTCTCTCTTTGTTAACAGGTCCTACTAAATCTCCTATGCCCTCAGCAATAGGTGGGCCTACAGTATGTATGAGTGATGGCTGTCCTGCATTATGTTGTAGCGCCATCGTAACCACACCGCTACCCATCGTATCTACGCCCTACTCACCAGCTAATTTCACGAGAAGTTATGCGGAACCAATGGGTAAGTGACTGATTCAATTTATATCTGTAAAATAATGTACAAAAGTTGCCTTTGTATTACAACCTCTGAGTTAAATGACAGATAGCTGTCCCGACCTTCTTGAAATGTGTCACAAACTGTTTGTAAATCTAAGTTGGGTCAACTAAGCATGAAGTTTGACAACAAGGCATGCATTTGTTCATATAATATTACTTAATAACCCATTAAAATGAAATAGAATAGTCAATTATGATATTGATATTGAGGGAATTACAGCTATGAAAGTGTTGCCATATTATGGATCTTTTAGTGTAAAACACCTGCATTCATACTCAAAGGAACTTCCAATCACTATGTGGCAACTATTCACCTAACACAAACAGTTCCAGGCCAGGTGCTTTAATGTTAGCTAACCCCAAATCAGTAACCAAAATAAAAGCTGAGATCTACATTAAACGCACAAATTTCCTCTCCATAATATGACACTTCATTCATAAAAATTGACTGGATACTTTTTAAGTCATAATGCTTTAGAAACAACACTTAATGGGTAAAAGATGTTTTTTGTTGTTGTATGTGATGTCATTGATTTGTATGATCCAATAGTTTGTATGAATGAGGTGTCATTTGTGGAGAGAAAATTTGATTATTTAATGGATATCTTGGTTTAGAAATTTTGGATTAGGTAAATATTATAATGGTGTTGTTCACAATTTACAATGGCTTTCTCTCTTAATTATTTTAATACGGTCTAAAGCTCAGTATATCACAGTATTATGTGGAAGAGAGGCAGTCAGGTCTACCTAATATTGTACTTCATATTGTAGGATTTATTGAACCAATTAAGATTTAGTCTGACATATCATCTTTTATTTGTAGATCCTACGATGGAGTACTCTAGCAGTATGACCCAGGGTGGACCAGTGGTACGACCTCCACGTGCAGGGGACTTCGCAGATGCGCAAGAATTTAGATCAAATAGAAGAAGAAAAAGAGAAATAGTGCGACGCAGGAAAAGAAAAATGGATTTTCCAGGTTAGTTTGAACACCAATATTTTTCTCTTAACTTGTTAAAACAGTGAATAGGTGCAAAGTATTTTGAACATAATGCAAACTTTGTCAAAAAAACCTTGGATTGAAGACAACGGATGTGTTTAAATGAAATATTGAGAAAGATATACTGGCTGCATTAAAAATCAGATATTCTGGTTACTTCACAATTTTAATTAAGGTACTGTTAGTGATATGTGACGTTGTCAAGATGTAAACATTAGCAAAAGTTGGTTTTTAGACTCTTATTGCTCTATAGAATAAATGGACTTTCATTTGTATAAAAATCCCGGAGCTCCATTGATTTAATATAAATATACTGTAACCTAATCACCATTCAGAATCACTTATACACCAATCATTACTCTACAACTCAGCTTTGTATTTGATATTCAATAATCAAGTTTTCTGCAGCGACTGCAAAAAGGACTATTTTGAGCCCCCTTAGAAGTTTGATGCCGCACGCCATCTGGCCAAGCTCACATTAACAGTTCAGGAAAGGGATCAATCACCAACTTGCATCCCTGATAAATGACCAGTTTGTAGCCAAGAGCTACCACAACACCTCTTTTATCGGCTTTTATCTGGCAATCATTTATATTTGACTGGAATAATATTCAATAAATAATTATAATATGTATTAACTACCATTTTTTTTAATTTAATTTTTTTTTTTTTACAGATTTCCTTGTTCAAAGCATAAGATTAACAAAAGGAGATTATACACTGGATGATGATGTACATTGCACTCAACCTTGCGGGTAAGTAACAACATCTACTCGTTGTTGCCACATATTTTGAACAAACATTCGCACTCCTAATGTGTTTGAACAAAGCTCTGAAGTAGTCTCATATACCACTTATCATAAACCCAAGCAAAATTTCATCTTAATATTACCTTACACAGTTGAAACTTTAGGATTTTTAATTCATCCTCCCCTCAGATACAAGTTTTGTTGCCCAGTAAGTTAGTTTGATTTCACCTACTGTTTTATGGGATTATGCAATTTCATTACCATCCATCGGCTTCAGATTAGGAGACTACAATTTCTCTCAAGGCGCAATAATATTTAATAAGAATGATCTATCTGTCTTAATATGAATCATACCTTCATTATATCCGAGTACATGTTGCATGCTAGTCAAATTGATACATTTGCACATGTTCTTGGTACGCCATAAGCAGACTCGTGATGTGGAAGACAGTATGTCCGAGAAATCTGAGCTGTTGGATGTTATCCAGGCTGTAACTAAAAAAGTTATACAGTTTTGAAAAAAATATTAAAAATATCTCCCGTAAAATTTCTGTTTTAATTTTTAATGGTATGCGAGGGGAATTTTCTAAGCTTTCGAATAAGCTTTAATTCATGACAATCGATGGTCGGTAAGCAGATATATGATAAATTGTCTAAAGTAGTCATGAAATCACCTGGGCCACTTTGGTTTAATCAATGGTAAAACCACTGGGATGAATGAATAGAATCGAACCAAGGAACATAGCAGTAGAGCGCTCTTGTTAGACAATAAGGGTTCATTTCAAGTGGTTAAAAGTATTACAAAGAAGGTATCCTAAGGTCTTTACAACAAGTGCCCCAGTTCACATTGGAAGAACAAGTTTTTATGGTTGTAAACAGAACTTTAGAATGACAATGTTTGAGCTTACCATTTGCTCAGGAGGAATAATGAGTTATTTTATTTATGAACTCCAAATAAATTTGTCAAGATATAATTTATTTATTTTATGAATATTTTTATTTAAATGAAATAAAAACTATTTGAAAAAGAATTATATTGTTCTCTTTAATGTTCCTTGCATGATACCCTAACCATTTCATTTATACAAGCAAGATTGTATGATATTGTGAAAGTGGCCCAATCCGATTTCTAGACGACTTAGTAGACTAGTCATAGCTTTTAAACGCAAGTAGTTAAAAAGACCAAATAACATTATTCTGGTAGCCAAAACGGAACTCAGCACAGAGTGTAAATGATTTTGACATTGCATGATTTTAACATTGGATTAAAAATCAAATTGCGAGTGTATAACTTTTTGTTACAGTCTGTTGTCGTAATGCTATGGACCAAATTCAAGCTTTTCACTGGAGCGTGTTTTGTTGTTGTTTGCGGAGCTGCTTTCGGAGAATGAAATGCGTGAACAGTGATGCCTGCATGCGTGTGACAATTTCAGGATTGACCAATCAGGGCGCACGGTCATTTTTGAAAGCGACCGATACACTTCCAGGTTTACGCACACCCGCTCCTACACATGTACGCACACATTATTGGAATTATGTCCATAGCATTATGACGCTGATAATATGATGGATGGGCGATTCAGTCTTGGCCATTTCATATATGCTGGTGTTTTGGGATATGATCTGAGCATTTGATATGAGACATGATCCATTAGCATATGATGGCAAACTAAAATTATGTAATGTACATTGATTTTAAGATATTTTTATTTTTGTGTTCTTTATTCAGAGGGGAAATGGGCAACTACACTTACATTATTCAGGTTCCCCAATGGGTGCCTATCATAGACACAGAACTTGAACTCAAGTAAGTAGCACTAATACATATGCTCTTGTCTTATAAACCATTTTCCGGATATTTTGTAATGTATTCATATTGTGTTTTCTCTCTATGAAGAGATTATGTGTTCCTCTCTTTCCAATGATACCCTATTTGTAGCAATCACTTTTTCAGTGTTCAGCAACTTTTTTGAGAACATGGGGAGGTCACAATATGAATGTGCCAAAATTGCCACTATTTTGTGCATTGACAACTACAGTGTAATGTGATGCTCTATTAACTTTTTAAATATCTGAAAAATTGGTGATTGAAAAAAGTTTCCGAAGTTTATATTGCTGAAGTTTTTGTCCTTTTTTTGTTCTTCTTTTTTGTGTGCATGGCATTTTCACAGATATTTTTCATCCTTAACCCTAACACTTTCGGGAAGGAAATGTTGAAAATACTATCTGGGGTGGAGATAAAATCATGGATGAACAAGAACTTTTGAAATTAAACGGGGACAAAACTGAGTTCCTGGTTCTTGGTTCACCTCATTCCTACTGTTGAACTCAACATTGGAGATAGTTCCATAAAACCGACAACAAGTGTGCGTAATTCAGGCGTTCTCTTTGACTCTAACATGTCTATGTCAGTCCATATTGCCAGTCTCTGGCGTACTATAAGCTTCCATCTCCGCAACATGTCTAGAATTCGCCCATTTCTTGACTACAATTCATGCCACCACGCAGCTCGTGCACTCATACTTTCTAGACTTGATTACGGAAATTCGCTACTTTTTGGTTCAAATGAATCTGATCTCAACAAATTACAATCATTACAAAACTGGGCAGCGCGCCTTGTCTGCGGAGGCAGAAAAAGAGACTCGGCATCTCCGTTGCTCAAAGAAGTTCATTAGCTCCCGTTGTGACAGCGTAGAATCTACATATTGTGTGTATATATATGAAGAGGTTTTTTGCAAAAGGGCCTGCATCCACTTTGGCTCTTATTGAGAAAAGTCAAAAAACTGTTTCTAAATATTCAAGTTGAGCAATTGAAAAACTGAATGGGTTAGGTACACTACATACTAATTTAAATTGAAATACATTTTAAATGTGCTAATGTAGTTTTAAATATTTTTTAAATTTAAAACTATGTATACATTTTTTGAACATTTGGATGTAGGCCCTTTTGCAACAAAACTCCATCTGTTTGTACATAAAGAAAAAATACCACACAAAAAAAATCATTTATTTTAATCATTTAAAAAAAATAAGTTTGATATAGAAATGTATAGGTACACAATCATATGTTTCAAGGAAATAAAGTCATTTTTTTCAAAAACACCTACATCTCATTGTAAACAGCCATTGAAGTTTGCTTGCCTGCATTGTCGGAAACATAACTACACTCTATGAAGAGATCATTCATCCGGGGTGTGCAAATTTTAAATGTAAATAATCTCAACATTTCCCATTTCACTCTGGGTTCACTTTCAGGAAACATATGAACATGCCCATGTGGGTCAATAACAAAAAACAGGCATCACATTTTTCTCAAAAAAACTAGTAGATTAATCCTCAATCCAACATCATTTTAGATTTCAGATTTTAGACTTCAGATTTCTTCCATCCTAAAAATGTTTTCTTGTAGATACCTTTATTCAACATTGAACTCCAAATAGTCAATGCATTTTTCTCAATATGTTTTTTTTTAAATATGGCTTAATATGTTTTTGTTTTTTTGTTCCTTTTTATCTCTTATCAACACAGTACATCAGTGGTGACTAAGGCCTACTCATGTAGATATCACTTATCTACTGAATGTGAAGAGGGTAATGCTGGACAACCACCAACCATTGGAGAATTCAGTATGGTAAGTATTGCTATACTTTGATCAGTTCACAATTGGCGAAGCCGCCTTACAGCAGCGAATGGATACAGAAGGATGCGGACTGGCTGAAGGCAATAAGCGCAATGTGAATCATATGCGTGACACGTGCGTATGGCCAAAACTGTGTGCGTGTGACCATAACTGCGCACATAAGCTTGGATTACTTTAGTGCGAAAAGAGATGCAAACTAAATATTTCTTGCCATTTTGGAACTGATTAAACTATAGTCTCATTTTATCCATGCCTGAAATTTAAGAACCACATTCTATGAAATTTAATGATTTGGAGAGAAATGTTTGTAATATAAGAAATAATGGTAAAATGTTTAATGCTACCGGAAAATTTCATAATTTTTAGGGAAATTCTGATGAAATTCCATGGAAATTGTTTTCATTTGAAACTTGTATATGTCCATATCAACCCTTGCATTACACAATTTATATCTAAATTCAGTTTACCCACACTTTATTACTTAAAGAATATTGATGCACATTTTCTTTTGTGAGATACCCTTGTGTGAAATGAACAAGTAATTCAGACGGCTTGTTTTGGAATGATTTTATAGCCAAAATACATACTTTATTTGTTTTTCCATCTCAGGGTACTCGTCATGTGTTTACGCTTCCAGCAGGGTACTATGTTAGCAACACATATACATTCCGACTTATGACAGAAAATGGGGTAAGTGAATCACTGATCTCTATAAGCTTGTGATTTAGTCAAAACTACTACAGTACATGTATTCCCATTAAGTGTTCCGCTCATGGGTCCCTGCACCTAGTACGTATTGTGTGTTCTTCCTGTAGTGACATTTGTCCTACACACAATGACATCGGTCCTGCTTATGCGTTCCCTACAATCCTGGGAAAAAAGGTTTTGGAACAGTTACATGTTAACAACAGCAAACTTCTTCACCTCCACCTCTCCCCCTGCAATATTGAGAAATGTCTTCAGAAGTTATTCAAAGTGTCCCAGCATTGCTATTGGCATTAGGATGAACAGTTCAGTGTGTGCTGGCCATATTCATGTTTGGAACTGTCTTGTCATGGCAAAGGGGTTTTCATGATAACTATTTTGGATGCACACTGATGAAAACTGATATTAGGTATTTATATTTGCCATGTTTTTTCCTTTGGCTGGCTGAGGCTCCTAATGATCTTTGACTTTGCCTTCATGTCCCAGTACAATGATTTACAAAGCATTCTTCATCACTGAATGGCTCTGATATCCTTAAAGATGAACTTGAAGTGAGTGCCTTATGAGAATTGTAAGACCAGTGCCCTATTGCATACAAGTTCAGATTAATTTTAAGTAAACTTAAGAAGATTTTTTTAAACTCTTAGGCCTGGTTAGGAAGTTTATTTAAGAATTATTCATGAGTTGATCGTTGTGCAGAAGTGTCAAGTTCTAAAGTTCGACCTAGGGTATATATCATGAAGATCAACTCATACATTTAGATACAATTTTTCTAAGAAGAGTTATAAATGACTCTTCTTAAAAGATGAATCTTAAAGTGTTATGCAATAGGACCATAATAATAATAATAAATTACATTTGTTAAGCGCATAATACAAAAGTTTCGATGCGCTGTACAATAAAAACATAAAAAGCATTTTTAAAAAGCACACACAAAATATACAAGCATGGACAATGATGACTTTGTTGAAACAGGCTGTAGCTTATAGTTCCTTCATTATATGGCCCATGTTTATTTGAACATTTTCCCATCTGAATATTTGTTTCAACGTACACAAAAAGTAGTACTATATGTTGAAAAGAGGTTTTAGTGGGATTCCATTCACAAAGCCCAGCATCATACTACTACATCAGTAAAAGGTGAGCTACCAGGGACTTAATTTAATCCTAATCCAGCTTTTACAGAATCAAGTGTAAATAAAGCTAACCACCAGCAGATTTGGGACATTTTCGGAAGAAGGGGGTCGGCAAATTTGTTTCATATTAAGTCTATGAATACCTTTAGACAAACCATCATTCATGGTGGGCATAAAAAAATCTCAGTGTTTCTAGATTATATTATACATGCAGTTCAATTTTCACAAATTTGACACCTGGGAAATGAACTTTTCAAATCATGAGCAAAGACAAATGGCACTCCCATCATGTGCATGTAAATACTTCCACATCCATTTTTTATTGGCATATAGCAAACATATTTCTAGTTATATTTTATCAAATAATAGACCTGCAGTGTTTCTAGTTTTTAACAATGAGAGTTTTTATTTCCTCAATTGTCCATGTTTTTATTTCAAAAAGTGATGTTTCAAATGTCTCCTGTTCTCAGTTGGTCAGTGGTTCAGGTGTTAGTTTGTATGTTGGTTATAAAGAGGAGCCATGGCCCCTCACAGGTATGAAATAAAATCATTGTGTTTTAACTTTTATGTTATAGAAACACTGGGTCAAAACATAGACAAATTTCAAAGTATCAAATTCCAATTTTCACAGTATCTTCCGCATTTTTGTAAAAAATCCTTTTAAGTTTTCATGAATGATGATTAAATTCATTCAAAACTATTCAATAGTAACCCTAAATTATTTTGAACAAGTTTATTTATCAGTGTTTCTAGTCTAATGGTACTTTTCAATGAAAAATAATTACGGGTGTGACATTCAAAATGGCCTAAACTGGAAAAGATATGTGGGTTGTGTTAAAATCCATTAAGGTTCAGGTATTAGTGTGTATGTTGGTCATAAAGAGGAGCCATGGCCCCTTACAGGTGTGAAATAAAATCATTGTGCTTTAGTTATAATGGTATAGAAACACTGGGTCCATAACATAGACAAATTTCGGAGTATCAAATTCCAATTTTCACCGTATTGTCCGTATTTTTGTCAAAAACCCTTTTAAGTTTTCATGAATGATGATTGAATTCATTCAAAACTATCCAATGGTAACCCTAAATTATTGTCAACAAGTTTATTTATCAGTGTTTCTAGTATTATGGTATCGTCCAATGAAAAATAATAACGGGTACGACATTCAAAATGGCCTAAATTGGAAAAGATATGTGGATTCTGTTAAAATACATTTAATTACAAAGTGGTTCAGGTGTTAGTTTATATGTTGGTTATAAAGAGGAGCCATGGCCATTCACAGGTGTGAAATAAAATCATTGTCTTTTAATTATTATGTTATAGAAACACTGGGTCATAACATAGACAAACTTTAAAGTATCAAATTCTAATTTGTACAGTATTTTCCGCATTATTTTCATGAGTGATGATTGAATTCATTCAAAACTATCCAATGGTAGCACTAAATTATTTTCAACAAGTTTATTTATCAGTGTTTCTAGTCTAATGGTACATTTCAATGAAAAATAATTACGGGTATGACATTCAAAATGGCCTAAACTTGAAAAGATATGTGGGTTGTGTTAAAATCCATTTAAATAAAAAGTGGTTCAGGTGTTAGCTTGTATGTTGGTTATAAAGAGGAGCCATGGCCGTTCACAGGTGTGAAATACAATTATTGTGTTTCAATTATATGTTATAGAAACACTGGGTCAAAACATAGACAAATTTCAAAGTATCAAATTCCAATTTTCACAGTACTTTCTGCATTTTTGTCAAAAACCCTTTTTAAGTTTTCATAAATGATGATTCAATTCATTCAAAACTATCCAATGGTAACATTAAATTGTTTTCAAAAAGTTTTTATCAGTGTTTCTAGTCTAATGGTACTTTCAATGAAAAAAATATTTTGCGTATGACATTCAAAATGGCCTAAACTGGAAAAGATATGTGGGTTGTGTTAAAATCCATTTAAATAAAAAGTCAAATTTACAAACAAAAATATAAGTCAATGTGTTTTGATTATTACAATTACAGTGTTTCTAGATTGAAGGGGTACTTGCCATACTAAATAAACTAATTCAGACCGTACTGCATCTAATATTTTGACACTGTTTTAAGGTCAGTGTCAAAAAATATGATAGGAAGGAATGGTGAGTTTTGAGTTAATTTCATATCTGCGAGGCATGAAATCCGAACAGCTGTTTACGAAGATATTGACTATAGTACCAGCACCCATTTATGTTTAAAGACATAGAATCTATGCTTGTTGACAAAGAAAAACAGCGTCGGAAGCTTAAACAACTTAAAGACATTTGTAAGCAGTTTAACATAGATGTTATTGGTTCAAAGAAAGAAAGGATTTCTTTATAAATCCACTTCTAGACCTCATTTTGGCATGCAAATGTACATAGGAAGGAAACCAAAACAGTTGTTTATGAGAGTCCTGAGTTGCAGTTGAATTTTTTTTTTGCTCCTGGTAAAGTCATTTGATTTTTATAAGTGACGAGAGACATCTACATTCTATTTGAGCAAAAGAGAGTGTAAAAAGAACTTGTGTATGGTAAACATAATGTATCCACTAATACATCGGTAAAGGCAAGTGACATAACATAATGTAATTTCAGAAAAATTGGAAAGGTATATACCTCGGATGAGCTTCACATATTAGTGAAGTATTGAATATTGCGATACCAATGTGTAAGGTATGTGTAGTGTGAAATCCGTTGACACAACCATCTATAAAACAATGATGAATCAATATGAAGTACCTATCCCATGAAGAGAAAAAAGTGCAGTTATGAAAATTATAGGCCTACAGTTGAACTGCTGCTGTAAATCACCTTTGCTATGATGAGTTAGGTTTTAGAATATATTGTAAAATGATCGATTAAGATTGGGTTTGGTATGTTTTGATGAACAACAGCATGTGTTGTAAAATCATCTTTTTGTATAATTCTGAAATTACCTAGAAACACTGTAAAGGAGCGTGACATTATAATAATGCTTTAACTATGTATAAAATGATAACTTCAGAAAGTTGTATTGAAGTTCGTGAAAAGTTCTATTCCATGGAGAGCTTTTAAGGCGTGTAGACAGGGGAACTAGTTCTTATAAGCATTAAGTACTTTCTTTCTTTTTTTTAAAACATTTTTTCTCCAAACAAATAGAACCTCCCATACCTTATTTAAAGTATTAAGAAGATAACTTTATTGACACTTTTTTTCAAAATAATAGTTTGAAATCTGTAAGTAGTTAGGAATGGCAACAAAATTAATTCAAAAACGTTCCTATGCAAATTGGAGAAAATGGGTAATTTATAAGATTCTTTATGATTTTTTTTCTTAAAGTAGAAACACTGTAATTTGTTTAGCACACCAGGAGAAGAAACAGTTTATAATAGAAATGTCACAGACCCAATATTGGTGAATTTTGATGACCCCGAATTCTATCGAGCATAATATAGGCCTTATCTAGAAATGCTAAAATAGGAGTATATGCCCCAAACAACATTAACATTGTTGGAGTGTTTTTATTTTACAGAAGCTAGAACTCAATGGTTTTATTTTTGCTTACATGGGGCCAAGGGGTGTTAGTTGTGATTGCAATGCAAATTTATTTTGAAACCGCTGACCAACTGAAAAACTGAACATCAAAAAAATCATCTTTTTGGTGAAAAATACCTCGTAAATTGGAAAAACTATCATAATTTTCTCTAAGAATAGAAACACTGATGCTTAGTTTATACTGTATTTATAAAGAGGACTCTATCAATAACTTATCATTGGAAAATCACTTTGAAAACTTTAACTTGTAAGCAATGGCAATGCCATTTATCAAATAACATGTATTTTGAAGTAAGGAAAAAAGGTGAAATTACGCAATTTTTGTGATAAGTTTTTTTCTAAAATTAGAAACACTGTGATTTTTTTAGCGCACGTGAAGAATGAGACTATCATAGGGATGCCACATACCCAATATGAGTGCATTTTGCCGACCCCCTTCTTCCGCCAACCTTCTGGTCCTTATCTTTATTGACACTCAATTGTTATTATTGATTATTCAGTAGAAAACAATAATTTCAACTAATGTAATGGCAAGGTATTTGTTTGTAAAATATCACCAGAAGGGATATCATCTGAGGACAGGCACAAGTTGTATGAGCATATCCACATCTGCATATGTTTATAATACATTATATACATTACTAGGCGGTCACCCGAGTTTGGCGGTTCTCGGGTTTGTAGCTACTTCCCTGGATGGATGGGGATTGTGGATGATTAATTACTGCACCTTTGCTTTGCTGTTCCACCACACTTACAATCGACAGAACTTAAAAATTCGACCCCTAGATGACCTTTGACCCCGGATGACCCAAGTAAAGCAAAGCCGTTTTATTTTTGCCACGCTCGCCTCGCATCGAGCATTGTGATCACCAAGTTTAAGCACGATGCGACCATCTTCAAAAAGTTGACCCCTAGATGACCTTTGACCTCGTATGCTCTATTTTTTCCACGCTCGACTCGCATTCGGGCTTCCCGTCCCCGATGGCAAGGTTTTTGTTTGTAAAATATCACCAGAAGGGATATCATCTGAGGACGGGCACAAGTTGTATGAGCATATCCACATCTGCATATGAGACCTGTCACCACAAAATGAGCGTCAAGTCGCCAGTGTGCATTAGGAGATGTGGTCCAATAAACATGCCAAAAATCAATAGAAAATAAAGGAATTTGGCAACATCAATTTGAATTTTTACAGGGAAAACATTGAGCAATTATGACATGTTGCATATCATTTTAAAGCTTGTTTTCTGAGCATTTTAAATCTGGACAAACCTGAAAATAAAATGTTCCGACTTAACTCTCATTTTGTGATGACAGGTCTCATATGTTTATAATACATTATAATACATTATATACATTATAATACATTATATGTTGATAAGACTCAATGTTAATTAATAATTATACATTATTATACATTATAATACATTATATGTTTATAATACTCAATGTTGATTTTTGTATTTACAGGAGGCAAATTGTGATTCAAGAAATGATGGAGTCGGCTCTGAGTACCTGGAATATAGCTTCAAGTTTGCTCGCAATATGACAGCTTGTGCAACAACTGGTGTATGACCTGTATAACCTCCGACCTATGACTCTCCCTATATACCTCTCCTTTAATCTCACCCTGTTTTTGTACTCTGAGATAGTCTGTATTGGTTTTGATTATGTGTTTTGTTGAACAGAGACTATTGTAAATTCAAGTGTTTTCATTTCATTAGGAATGACAAATAAAAATCCCAAAGTTTTAGAGAATGATGATATGACACCATGCAGTGCCCATATTGTTAGATTGATGCACGCTGAGCCTTTGTGTGTGTGTAAGATAACATCTGATTTAAACGAAGAGACAAGAAATTGTAAATTGTTTTAATTGTAAATATGGATATCTCCTCTTATGCCTTGTCTTTGATCTTCTGATAGATCTCTATTGGTAGTTAGACTCAAGACTCTATTTTCACACAACAGATTGTAGAGCGTTATTTTTCAGATCACCGAAGTGGTTTGAATAGTATTTAGTGTATCATAAAATATCATGAAATTGAAATCAAATGTTTATTTTTTTATATACAACAAAAATTTGTAAGAATAATTGAAAAGTCAAGGGGGCAATACCTTGTGGCGCAGGTTGATAATTGAAATAAAATAATCTTATTATAGGCTTAGTTTGGCTTCAGATGTCCTGCAAATCATGGCGCGTCTCTACTAAACTTTTGTATGAAGTTGTTACGCAGACAACAGGATTGCTTTCTTTATGTGATGAACCTAAGCTTGATACTTGGGGAATGGAAGTTTTACATTAAAGGGTGATTTAAATTTTGCTGGATATAATATCAGGAAACATGACCTCTTTGAATAATACTTGAGCAAACTTGACAGAAATGTGAAATGTTTCCTCAAGATATTGACATGGCACTCTGTCAACAATATGAACATGGTGGAATGGCCTACAAGGATTATGGCATTATGCTCTTTGTAGCAATCCATATGGTCACCATTATTGCCTTTCTACATATAGTGGTATCATTGTGTATTCAAAAGATCATTAGGAATAACAAGTTGATGTAATGTTTTGATCATATTCACATACTAATTGTAATCACACAGATTATAGTGGGTGTTACCTATCAGTAAGATATTCATGAACGGATTAAAGCTCATCACCATTAACTGATTATAACACCTATTGAATTATGTTAGCTTTTCAATAGGTTTAATATTGGTGATTTCATGAATATCTTACTCAAAGGGAGAACGTAAAAGTTAGGTAAATAGATCATCAATACTTGTACTCAGTGCTGACATTTTGTGACGTGATCAAGCAAACTGAGTCATATGTTGGTAATTTGCGATTATGATGGATGTCCATCATTTAAAAGCAGGTGGCAAATGCTACAGTATGGTCCAAACCCCACTCAAATTGAACATTTTTTAAAGTTACAAACAATTTGCCAACTGAGAAAATATATTGTATACATAAGAATGTGTCATTTCTTTTTACCTATAACTCAAAATCAATATTCCCGACATGGGACTCATTCCACTTGATTGTGTCACATTTGTCTTCAGGTGTAAAATTGCACTTTACTTTTGAGTTCAAGGTGCAATTCCTTCAAGTCAAGGTGTAATTTAAGGTGAATCGGAAATAGCAACTTAATTTGGGGCTGCAAAAACTTGTATTGCAATTTTGCACCAGCCTTTGAAAGTGTATCGCAGTTGATGATCGAGTTGATGTTTTTTAAGGTGCATATTGCAATGAGATACAGGAAATTTGCAGGTCTGCTTGTACTATCACTGCTTGACTTCCCTGTCAATAAACCCTTTCCCAGCGAGAAGATCTTTTTTACAGTGTCCTTTTAATATCTATATCAGTAATTGTGTGTGTTGATTCAATTAGAGACTTCCTTGATACAATGGGCATTCCTTGGTGTTGTTTTGTAGAGAACATTTCATAAATGAATTTTGTCAAAACTAGTTTCATTAGCTTGGTATTTACAAATTTCTCTTAGAATAGCCAGATTTGTCTATTTAAATTGAATAGTAAATGTTATAACCCTTGATGAGTAGCATGCCCAAGTTTGGCTTAACTTTAGCTTCAGTTGCAGCACCATATTATAAAGTAAGGCAACATCTTAGTAGAGAAGAATTATTATGTACAAAGATACTTGGTTTAGTGCTCCCTTCAAACCTTGCTATAAACTCCCATCCCCAAACTGCCCCCCTGCATACGTAAAACATGGTGTGCTTACCAAATGTATATTATTTCAAAGAATAACAAAGTTTGTATTTACATAACAATGATGTAGGGGAAAATATTCCTTACAGCCTCAGGTAATTTAATATTGGTCAAAATATTAATGCTTTGAGTAAAGCACCTTTACGAGGGCACGCGTAGTCCAACGGATACATTCTCGCTTCACAATACAAAGGTTGTGGGTTCGAGTCCCGTTGCGGCCTGCATGTTGTGTCCTTGGGCAAGGCACTTAACCGCACTTGCCACTCTTCACCCAGGTGTATAATTTGGTACCGGCATTAAATCATGTTGGGAAGTAAAACAGACTCGCTGTGCGGGAGGTGTGGCGAACCCCCAACAGCCCAAACACTAAGGAAAGAGAGATGGGCACTCCGCGCGAGCTTTGCAGATATATGCTTTCAACATGTCAAAGATATATTAAACAATATGGGTAAGCCACCGATGGTCAATTTCATCAATTTCCATAGGGTCTCCTAAATGTTAGTCGGCATCGCAAATTAATTTAAACAAGCATAACCATAGTCGAATTATAAAAAGATCCAGCGTATGTACCAGCCAGGTTGGAGCCCTTTTCAGTGTGAAGTAACATAAGCATCGTAACTTTTGTCTATTCATTACTGAACACTCTGTGAAAACTTTTCCATTGCTATAGAAAAGCTAAGAAAAAATGATGCTGTTGGGAGCCATTTCCACACAAGAATGTAAACATTTTGGTCTGTAAATGTTTGAACTCTTAGGACAGGTGCGGGCAACCTTTTTGAATGAATGGGCCAGATATAAGGAGTGAAAAATTGACTGGGCCGCACCTAACCCAATTTTCTAGCAATGAGCTGCTGCTGATTTCAAACCTATGATTCCGAAGACTCTCAAGCAATAGGTGTGTGTGCTTAATTTTCTATCTTCACCGAAACGTTATCTCTATACAGTACAAATGACAATTAATGGGGAAAATAGACCTCGCCACGAGGAACATCATTAATTTGTGCCGATAAATTCTAAGCAGCTAGCTCGGTTTTTTTTGTAACTGGAATTGTATTTGTGTAAATATTCTATGCTTATGTATTTTTGTATGATGAAAAAACACTTCTCTTTAATACAATATCTTCAGGTAGCTACAATTGAAATTGAGTTTAATAAAACAAGCTAGTTTATTGAGACATGACATGTAGGCATTGATGTGAACAATTATCACTGCCATTATATTGAGCACTAATAAATGAAGTGGTGCTATTTTTGGATATTCTGCAAAATGAAGGGGGTTCTGAGAAATATTTGACAATTTTAAAGGTAGATGTTCCGATTGTTGGCCCGATTTTCAACTTGGTGTTTTCTATTTTACATGAAAGTCATCCTTCAAATTGTCGCATTCCAAAGTTTGAGATGCATAACTCCAACGGTTCTATTTTTAGAAGGACACGGTCACAAAATATTTGCCCATTGAGCAGTACATAAACTGGTTGGTGGTTAACCACCTTTGGCAGTAATTCACCACTTTTCAGCCTATAATTTCTAAAATGGAACATTTCTGGCCCCTAAGATTTTACAGATATAATGAGAAAAATATGGGGATTTTTCTGATATCAAAATATCTTGATGTGAAAAAAATATCATAGTCCAAAAAAAGTGATCGGAACATACACCTTTAACTCATGCATATAATACTTATGGTGTTATTCTTATTTGGCTGAAATGTTTTACTTTTAAAGCTTGCAGCACAGTCCATAAAGTAAAGAAATGCATTGAAGAAATCCCATAACCTGATAATATAAGATGGCTGAAGCATGGCTGTGTCATTTGTTGATGAAAAGTTCTGGCTGAAATAATCATTGCAGATAGACCATAAACAGCTTATTTGTTTGATTTGTACATCATTTTGAGAACATTTCGATAAGAGGATCTAACTTTTGTGCAAACTGATAATCTTTTGTGGTGGAGAAATGAACATTAACTGTTTCAACATTTCCTGAGTCATAATCTTTGTTTACTTAATAATCACTCATGGCTGTAGCCCTCTCATGCTTACGGAGCTCAATTTGACTTGATTTAAAAGCATATATAGCAACAGCAAACCATAATCATGCATCCCATCTTCTCACAAAATGTTGAAGCAAAATGAACTTGTACCATGTTTGTGTGTATATTATAATTCCAAAAGGCAAACTGTAAAGAGCATTTTAGATGTGCAAAAAGTATCCATTTTGAATAAATCATGGGACAATGTGTAATTTTTATAGTATTTTGATTTCAATTGTTGTCTTATTTCAAATAACACTCAAGAAATAAACCGACATTGAAATGTTTTCAATGAGAAATTGGTCATGTAATTGATTGATACATCAGGATTATGTAATATGTATATATACAAAGGAAGGGCCTTTTGAAGAATCGGGGACGGTTAGATAGCATATTAGAGGTTTGTGTTTTATAATCTGTTTTGTGACATACATGAATATATTATACAGATGTAGCCTATATACAATTATTATGTACATAGTTATAAGAAGATGAAAAGACAGCTGTTTTGAATGTTGTATTACAATCCAATTTGTTTGTCCTAGCTAAAAGATACTATATTGAGTACTTTTTATTACTTTTATGTGTTTGATTCTTTGGGAATTAACAGAAAACAACAAACACACTATGTTTAGACTGGTGTCAAGTTATGGTGAAAACTATTATCCTGTTGCCCATAACTTGAGACTTGTTTCTAGACTAAGGGTGTCCATTGCATACTAAAATTGATTCCCAATTTAAGTGTATACAATTCTGTGAATAGTCTGACATAGGTTTATTGTTTGTGATATTATATTATATGGAAAAATGGGCTTCTTTTTTATGTTAAGTCAACAAAGTATATTTTTACCCTTTGTGTGTATATCTAACTGTGACAATGAATGTGCAAATTTATATAGAAACCCTTTTAGGATCTTAGTTGAAGCAGTGCATAGCCTGGGCAACCATCAAAGTCTCTTCATACAGCTTTTATTCAGTCAGTTGATGCCTAGAGCGAGGGCGATATGCCAGCTCCAGATCTCACTGGACTTTTTCTCTGACAGAAATATTTCGCTATCATGTAAATATTGTCCTGATTTGAGGCCGATGCATTTCCGCAATCCATACCACCTACCTTCATATGATTGCCCCCAAAGTGGTCACATGGAGAGACCAGATACTTAGGTTGAATGAATTGACTGATGGTCTCATAACTATGCTCTGTTTCAATTATGACTTTGGAAAGGTATATCAAAAGTTATTACTACTAATATGACAGAGTCTGATTTCAACTGGCATGCTGTTATGTTGATTTTTCTTTAAAATTTAGAACTTATTTCCAATTATGCTATAAACATGGCGCAAGCTACCCACCCCTGTATATTGAAACGCTCAATTAAATTATATAATAGATAAATGTAGGGAGTATATTTTGTAATTTTGTAACACGGCTTGTTCTTGTTTGGTTTTTTTCACTGATAGTTTTAACAGCTTTAATAATGACTTTGTCTTTTATTGTATATTTATTACCTGGGAATTAAATCTACAGGTGATTATTTCACTGTTTTGAATGAAATATCATACAATACTAATAATCCCCAGGTAAAAATAGGGGACTGGGCATTCTCAAATAGTATTTAAACAAGAAATATCATGGACTAATAATATCTAATGAAAACCTGTCATGAAATTTAAAGGCACATTTTCTTTTAACATTTTAGCATATTGTTGTTTTTATTGTGTATTAACCCTAAACCTTCTAAATCGTACTAAATCTCACTGCCAGAAACTATCTCCACGCACGTGCTGCTGCATTGCCTTGATGATGTCACCTATTGCAGGCATATGTGGGCAGGAAATTGCTGCCCGCATATGCGCTGGGAGTTTAGCTCGGTTGGTAAAGGGACAGACTGGGGTGCCGATGGTCGCTGATCGAATCCCAGGGTTGCTTGGTGATATTTCGGGTTAAAAAAATAGTACTCTTTCCCCCTCCCCCAGATACACACAAAAATATAGCCGCAGCGGTTAGAATTAATAAATGTCAATTTTTCATGTTGATTAAAGGAATGGTAACTTCTAATTAAATAATCTTTTAGTTGTTGTTTTTAATAGCTTTATGTGAATCTTTGGGAAACGTTAGGCCCCTATGTGATGGTAAAAATAAATAAATAAAATGGGCAAAAGATGAGTAGAAATGTAGAGGTTAACGTAACATTGGATCTATTATGCCCAATAGATTGTATGCAAACCACTTATATAATATATCATGAATAATAATGCCAAAATATAGCACAATTGAATCGGTGACAGGAAATTCAAAATGTCTCTGAACTGGCATTTTTATACTTGTTAAGGCTTTCATTGCAAGAGGTTGTGGAATTTGAAGATTGTTAATAATGACATGTAAGCCTATTGAATTCAAAGTTATGGACTTTGTTTAGTACTAGCTTACCTATAGTTGGGTTTCCTCTCTCTTTTCCATATGTATATCAATGCATATTCTAGCGATATAGAGCAGCATAAATATTGTGTATATTGACTGTGAAGCAACTTGGTAATGTTTGCCTGCAGTCAAAGGCAAATCCTGGCACTTGCAATAACAGCATGGTTTTGGGAATATAAGGGGAGAAAAACCAGTTCAATAAGGGGGAACCCTGGCTCCACCAGCGCTGGGAATCTAACCTGGGTCCCCTGGACTGCAATCCCGCCCCTACCGTAACAAGCCAACATTAGCTTGAAAACGTCGGCATATGATAAGCCACCTGAGCATGCTACCAACATTTAATAGAATAGTATTTGTAGTACTCATTGCTGTTAGGGTTAAAAAGCAGTGTCTTCCACTAGAATCAGCACTAACATCACTACATGGAGAAAAAAATGGACTGCATCTAAATAGCCAACTGGCTTTCTATGACAGTTCAAGGATGAGACAGGAATAGAACAATTATATAGCTTACTTATTCACTAGATTGTTATATTTATGAAAATAGTAAAATATATAGTGTGTGATCTGTGAATTTGTTAAGAATCAGGAATTTTATAATGCTAAGATGTGGAAAGAATGAGTTAAAAATAATATTTTTACTGAATTGATACTTTAATTAATTAAATAGATTTGATTGATATATTCATATAATTCAAGATATCTAATCACAAATGGTTTATTAGTTACAAGCATTACAATAATTCCAATGGAATTTGAATACCACTTTTAATATCAAATAAAATCATCAATGTGTTGAATGCAAACAATCTTAAGGGCTACTAAATCAGAAGAAATAGTTGGTATTGAACCCTGTCTCTGTCTTCCCTGTTTTTCACAAAACTGAACCATTTAGTTGTTGTGAAAACCAAGCGGCACAGCAGTGTTCCATATAAGGCGATAGTGGCCCAAACCTGCCCAGCAACTATTAAATATTTTGAGAGAACACCCCTACGAAATATTTGAAGTTTCTCTACTAGACATGTCATAACTATCTGTAGGCCTACATATATTCCATAGTTATTTTAAAAAGTTGTCATGAAAGCTTGATGTCATACTTTGTTTTAACTTTTTAAAGAACAAAATCCATATTGAAGCCCTCTTGTTTTACCTTGTAAACAAGAGATTTTAATTTGACATGTTTCAGAATGAAATCATGTACCTGGTAGTAAAAATGTATTGGTTCATCATTCAAGAAGCACTCTTGTCCCAAGGTGGCTATCTAGCAGTGAGTCTTTTTATTTTGACTAAATCATAATCATACCTTTTGAAATATACTCTTTCTGTGGTATTTGATTGATAGACTGGATGAAACCAATCACTGCTGCCAACAGAGTGTAGTCATTACCCAGGTGATAAGCCATGGATAATGATTTAAATGATCGCCACTTAGAACAATGCATATTACAGATTGTGAACCAAGGTAAAGAGTGCTACTTATAATGGACTAGTATGGATTAAACGAGTAGTCATCCGAGGAAGAGTGCATACATTATTATCAACATTGAATATGGATATTGTTTTTAATAATACCACTATTATAGTTTATCAATTTAAAATTAGCTTTTTTACTTTTTTAACACTTTCCACGCAGCTGTTAGTTTGACCATATTATACAAAACATATTTTTCAGAGACCTTTCCCAACTTTCACAGTCTTATCTCCAGAATTACTGAACCAATACCAGGCGTGATTGCACATGGTGATTGCAACTATGGTGATGAAATAGATAATTTTGACATTTTTGTGAAATTTAGGAACTGTCGTCTGCAGACGACTGTTGTTGTGTGGAAAGTGTTAAGTAAATATATTCCTATTGTAAAACAGCTGAATTTGTATATACGCATGATGATCCCTACTTTGTCAATAAAACTGTTTAAATAACACAAAATGTGTATTTGTGATAATTACTGTGCTGTGTGCTGTGCCGTGCTGCGAGATTATGCTTACATGGTACATCTAAAATGGTCACGCGTTATGAGCTCGCCTCCCAATAGGGTGGTGCTGTTTCATGATGTCATATTCCTTAAATATTTTAAAACCACTAAAACTATCTCAACAAATTTGGTATCATTTTAAAGCCCTAATAACAAGCTATCTGCCTGCAAAATTGCATTGGTATAGTTAATACAGGAGGAGAGATACAGCTGTGTGAAGTTTGGGGGCCAGGGGTGGTGCCGGAAGGGTTGCCGCCTGTACAAACTCAATGGGGATAATCCCATGCTTTGTTCTTTTTACAATAACTAGTCATCCCTAATGTTACAAACACCATTCTGGTCCCATCTTAAAGGATATTTAGTAGTCTCTAAGTATGGGGTTCAACAGACGTGTCAACTATTTGTAACAACTAATTAATTATGGATAAGACATGATCATCAGCTTTCTTCCTATTCGCTACACAGTCAACATGAATAATCAGACTCAATTTACCGGATTTATAAAAATGACTATAACAGAAAAAGTTGTCAACCTATGATACATTTTTGGAAAGCTTGTAACTAGAGAAATGCAGTTTAGATCAGGGAAGGGTACATCCTTAACAAATATTTCTGAAAATTCTAAAAATATATAAAATACAAATTAGAGATATTCACTAGCCGGTATACTTACCATACCGACGTAGTAACCTTTGACAATTATATATCATCTGATGGGTAATTTCGTGAGGAATTCAAATATGTTAAGTAAATAATGATAGAGGTAGGTAGTATAAAAATATATGGATCTCAAATTAAAAATTAATATTTTCCCGAACATTGTGAATCATACCATTTTAGTCCTTGGCCGTACTATAATTTCAATGGCATATTTGGTTTCCCATGCAATTTCCCTTCAGAATACTTTTACTACCTCAGGGGGGTATACAAGCAAATATAAATGTGTAAAGTTAAAAACATGTCACGAAAGCCAAAATCCGTGTGTAACGCGAAAGGAGGCGAGCTTATAACACATGACCCTATACAATAATTGTATTGTTATAACAAAGTGAGGGAATCAACTCAATATAGGGATGACAACCAAAGTCGAGATTGGGATATCTGCCATGCAAGGATAGCAAATGAGTTAAGATAGCAACCAAATGAGATGTCATTCAATTTATATAGGATACCAAGCCTGAATTTGCCATATTTTAAATCAGGGGGAAAGAGAGGTTAGATTATTTGAGACAGCAGTAGCATTCCTACTTTATGGCCTTTGTGAAGCATCTAACTCGGTGGCGGCGCCGGATCAATTTGTTTTATATGTATTTTACTATTTTTTGGTGGGAGGCGGTCGGTGGAATATGGAGGGCGAGCAAAAATCTAGGTACAAGAGAAAATATTGGGGCGGGCGGGCAAGATTTTGCCTTTAATGTCAAACTAGACATTTTATACCAATTTTGACATTAAACATTTAAAAAATCGATTGGGGCTTGATCTGACCATGTTTGGGAACAACGTCACTTACCTCTCAGGGCGTCTATATTACAATTTATACCTTCTAGATAACTGTATAGTTGTGCTGTCAAGTTGAGGCCAGCTTCACATATTTCTAGATATCCGGAGGTGTTTATCATTTAGGGAACAGTTCCATTTGTACGCGATAAAAATTGCGCGAATGTTCCGGGCCCCGATGAGTTTTTTATCAGGCCCCGATGAGATTTTTATCGCGAACAGTTGCGAGTAGCAAAGGATTATTTATCGAGTAGCGTATTACCGCTTGTTTAAATATAACGAAAGATAAGTGGTCGGTATGTAAATAGAGCTTCGGGTTATTTATTCTAGTTGTAAGGTACAAATTCAGCATTTTCATGTTTTTAGAGATAATGTTATTGATTATGGATGTTTAACGTAAATTGTATTATCCTCGTGTATTTGCTAAACAATGTCCCGCTCTATTTGCTAAACATACCCCAGGGAATGGCAGAGGCCTCGTATCGGGCCCCGATGTCTATTTTATCGGGGCCTGATGACTATTTTATCGCGAATCAACTTGAAAAACATCGGGTCCAAAACATATCAGGCCCCGATACAGTCGCGATAAATTTATCGCGTATAAATGGAACTGCTCCCTTAGTTGGTAGGTTGAAATCCACTATTTCACAAATGTGTCTAGCCAGACTAATTTGAACTCAGTTGAAATAAAATGTTTTGAAACCTGTCATAGCTAAGAGAAACAAATGGATTTGATGGGGTTGCAGATACTTACTTAGCCAAGGATAAGTTCTGCTATCTGCAAATCCAGAATGTCACAGTGCAGTTTGGGATATAGCTCATACAACATAATATAACTTGGACAATGAGGCAGGCATGAATCCAGTGCTAGGCAGTGGCGTGCGCAGGATATTGTGAGTGGGGGGGCCACCTGGCCATAAATGAAATTCCCCCGACTATTTTATTAAAGAACTGCGCGCGTAGCGCGCGATTTTTTTTGAATTTACCCCTTTTTTTTGCACGATTGAGCTACATTTTGGCTCTAAACAAGTTTGTAGCAAATAATATTGAATTTTGGGACGACATATGCACGCGCGTAGCGCGCGAAAAATTTTCATCTGTGTTTTTGACTATCATAATTCCATGATGCCACTGACCTAGCCTCCTTCTCAATTCCCCCGACTGGCCTAAGTTTCCCCCGACTGACTCAATAGTGGGGGGGGGGGGGCCGCGGCCCCCCCGGCACCCCCTTTGCGCACGCCACTGGTGCTAGGTTATGTAAATGTAGACAGTATTGTTTTGGAAAAATAAACATCTGTTTTGTCTCAACTTCTGGTATATCAAAGACATTTGGCATATCTAGAGCTCCTTCGCCCATATACTTGTTTCTCTCAATTAAGATACTTTGGGTTGGGGAGATATTCATATCATATACAAAACTTGTGTTTCGCACTCGTTGTACATGTATATGGTCACGCGTTCGAAGCTCGCCTCCTTCCGTGTTACACGCTGACTTTAGCTTTTGCGACATGATTCTACCTTAACAAATTTATATTTGCTTGTATATCCTCCTAAGGTAGTAAAAGTATATATTTTCTAAAGGGAAATTGAACGAGGAATCTAAATACATGTATGTCATAGAAATTATGGTAGGACCAAGTGCTAAAATGGTATGATTCATAAAGTTCGGGGAAAATATCAAAACAATTTTTTTAAGATCCATATATTTTTTAATACATACGTACCCCTATTATTATTTACTTGACATATTTGAATTCCTCATGAAATTAACCATCAGATGACATATAATTGTCACAGGTTACTATGTCGGTAAGATAGTGTACCGGCTAGTGAATTTCTCCAATTTTTATTTTATGTATTTTTAGAATTTTCAGAATTTCTTTTTAAAGGTTGTACCCTTTCCTGATCTTAACTGCATTTCTTAATTCCTCTAGTTATAAGCGTTCGCGTTCCAAACATGTATACCTTTGCTATCATAGGTTGAAAACTAGTCATTTTTATAAATCCGGTAAATTAGGGCTGATTATTCATGTTGACTGTGTAGCAAATAGGAAGGAAGCCGAGGATCATGGCCTTTAATTAGTTGTTACAAATAGTTGACAAGTCTGTTAGACCAAAAACTTGGAGACTACTGAATAACCTTCAAAATGAGACCAGAACGGACTTTGTAACAACAAGGATGAGGAGTTATTGTAAAAAGAACAAAGAATGGTATTTTCCCTATTGAGGTTATACATGAGGCACCGCTTCCGGCGGCACCGCTTCTGGCACCACCCCTGGTCCTCACACTACAAAAAGCGTTATAATCTATACCTGTGCCACTTTGCAGGCAGATAGCATATTATTAGAGCTTTAAAATGATGCCAAATTTGTTGAGATAGCTTTTGTGGTTTGAAAAAATAAAGGATTAATGACAGCATGAAACCAGACGACGCTGGACATAGGCGTATTCACGAGTATTCAGGTTAAAATATGCGAACGAGGTTACCTGATCAAGTGAATGGGACGACCGCTTAACAACGGTTTAAATTCAAAAAATAGCATTTACGATTGGGATGATTAGCCATCCCGAACGGTTTTGGATTGGAAAAAATTTCTTCTAACCTATGATGAATTGTATGGGGTCATATAATCAAAATCCATTGTTACATTGAAACCAACGGAAATTCAAAATTAACGGCCGTTCGTAGCCACCGTCGTCTGCATGAAACCAGAAATTGTAACAGCACCACCCTTTGGGGGAGGCGAGCTTTAAACGCATGACCATATGTGTAATTTAAACACGTTTTACGTAAAGAGATAACAGTTGGGCATGTTAATCTTCACAGTTTCTCAAATGACCAGATATATGCATCAAAACCATTAATTTGTGTTACATAAAGTGAAAGAACCAATGGTCTGTAAATGTGTCACTGTATTGAGATATGAAAAAGAACTGTTCCGTCAGCCAATAAATTACATCGTAAAACTCATCTTTACTTGTTTGTTACTACATTTACTATGCGATGTAAAGAAGCATCCGTCATATCCAATCAAAGCACAGCGCAGGCAGCCAATCAGAGCACATCAATCAGCCAATCATTGATCAGTGATACCTGCTCATCAGAGCATAATAAGCTCATGCTCCGCCGTCCTTACTTCCATCCTGATGATGCGTCAATACTGGTGAAAGCTTGACCAATCAAGTCAGCCGGCGGCGTGCTTGTTTAATCCTTTCTACTTGATATGAAAACGATGTTTATAAAGGTGACTCAGATTTGACGTAAAGATTGTTCCGTCCATCTCAAAGAAGATTTGTTTGTGTTGTCCAGCATGTTTAGCACCACTACAGCGCCACCAGGGCTTTTCCCAAAACAAACTGGGCAAAATATGTTTAAGTAGTTATCAGCCGCAGTTCGTCTTGAGTTCCACCCTATAATACATGGTACAAATATTAGCGTAACTTAAAAAAGAAGTTGAATCCAAACTAAAACGAACATAAGTGTTATCCAAAAAATGAATGGTCTTCAATTGTACCACTTCCAGCAGACTTTCTTAAAGACCCTCGTTTAACAACATTATAATGCCTTTTATTGCAATGTAATGACGTGTCATGTGATGAAAGTGAAGCACCCTGGACTGCATAAGAAAGCTTCTTTGCGTCCATCTCAACAAGGGATTTCATCAAATCAAGTGATTTGACGAAACTTGAATTGTTAACAAGATTATCTCTACCTACCTATTTTTTATTGTGAATAACCATATCGTAAATACTAAACTCCAAAAAGCTTTTCTCAAAGGTAAAAATGGCTGTGTCGAGCATAATCAGGTCCTGCATGAAATCATTAGTCATAGTAAGGCTAATAAAAGGACCGCTCATATAACATGGTTCGACTTGGAAGATGCCTTTGGGTCTGTCTCACACGATCTCATTCGTCATACGCTCAGTACCAATAACATCCCTCCCGAGATTCAGACCTACATACAAAATCTCTACTCCTCACTAAATGGTAGGGTTACCACAAAAACGTGGTCCTCTGATCCGTTTCAATTTAACAAGGGCATCTTCCAAGGCGACCCCCTGTCACCGATCATGTTTATTCTATGTTTTAACCCCATCATTAAATCCCTTGAAAATGACAATGGTCATGGCTACAACCTGAATGGTTCCAAAATAATCACAACACCATTCGCAGACGACTTTTGTCTTATAACGGGGAACAAACGTACGCATCAGAGACTTATAAACAAAATCTCCGACCAAACTAGATCAATGGGTTTGAAACTAAAACCATCTAAATGTAGGTCATTGTCAATATGCTGCGGGTCAGCAAATAGGGTCGACTTTTCTTTGGATGATGAAGAGATTTTGACGATCGATCAAGGCCCACATAAGTTCCTCGGTTCCCTTATAACATTCAAAAGTAAACCCGCCGAGATTTATGAGTACATTCGTGACATGATAAACCAAGGTCTTGACCGCATCGACAAATCTCTCATCAGAAATGAGTACAAGATGAGAATCTATGCAAATTATTTCCTTCCATCCCTCCGTTTCCATCTTACCGTCAATGATAAATACGCCGCTCTGGTTGCTGATATTCAGAACAATGATTTTGAGTGTGAGTTGGTCGCCCTTGAAATTGGTAGCCGTGGTTACATATCCCCTCACAATCTTGGTAGACTCAAATATATACTCAAACTGTGCAATAACCCCACTACTTTTAAAATGTTCCGGGACAACATCACCAAACTATCTATTCTGTCATCTTTCTCGATTTTTCATGCTCACAAGGAACCCACATGGGACAATTATCCAACTCTCAACGTGCAATCATAATGGTTTACTGCAGGGCAGGTCCCTTTTATATGAATATCTATTTTTAATGTTTTAACATGTCTGTTTTGTTTTATCATGTTGTGTTTAGTTTGTCCCCATTATCCCTGCGTTCGTCCACCTAAATGGATAACTGATCTGGGATGTTTCCTTTATTGTGTATCAATTCTGTATGTGTAACTTTTATGATGCTAATAAAGTGACGTGATATATATCTACTGTTGATCTAAAGTACGCATTGAGAAAGCATCCAATTCTGTGTAGGAGTTATATATGTAAATGTGATTACCCGGTAATTGTTTTGAATTTACACCCAACACTACGAAATTTGAGACCTCATTCATAAAAATGGAGTGGATATTTTTAAAGTTATCGGACAAAAAATTGTAGTAAAATTATTTTCTATGGAGATCATTGCCTACGTGTGCTCACTGCTCAGCAGTGACAATTTGTGTGATATATATGAATTAAAGCCCACCATTAATCCATACACGCCTGACCAGGGTTCGATAGCACATAGTGTTCAATACAAAGCAATGACAATGACATCCTATCCATTAGGTGTGGTTACTAAAAGCATCACTCAATTTGTATGAATGAGGTATCATATTGTGGATAGGAGATTTGCTCGTTGAATTTATATCTTAGATTTGTGATACTGATACCGATCTTAAATTAGCTGACATAAAAGCACCTGCATGATCAGGATCACGTTATGGTAGGTGTACCCTATATAGATTGTTTGCATGGATTACCTCTTTTGTTAACTATTTTGATACTCCATTTGCTACCAAGTAATCAAAATCGTTTAAGATTTTAAAAGTATTCTTTAAAAACAATGCCGTTTCAAAATTAAGACCCAAAGATTATTTAAAGTATGCACGCTCCCGTACTGTGAAAGATATTTCTTAGCGTTAAATTGTAGTTGAAGGGTGTAACCTTCAATGTCTGCTAATTTGCAACTTTTGCACCGATATCCCTCTTAGACCATTAACAGTTATGCCAGTGAAAGCGGTATCGGAATGACGGTAACAGAATTACCAATTGGTTACATAATTCACATTACGTCATGAAAGGACGAGACGATCAGATTCTTAGGATTTTTGGTTGTAAACATATATTTAACTGATGTGTTGGTTTAATTATAGTTATAGATTGGGAGATGTTGTGATGTTAAATCGATCATATCAAGATATAATACACACTTTCATCCATTTTGCCACAGAATACATTTATATCAACTTAAGCCGATGACCGTTTGCACACATTCAAATTTGGACAATTAGGACGCGCAATGGGCTCATCTATTTATCTTGAACGGACAGTATCTGTGTGTCGACTTATTTATCATATGTGTTATGCGGGGACTGCCTGGTAGCGGGACAACCACTCTAACCTCCACTGTTAAGACATGTGTTAAGGTCATATCCTAAATGAACAGCAATATCGATTGCAAAATTGCTACTTGAAAAGCCATTATCGTGTGTTTCTAGGGTCTGCCAATCTTTAATCGCCATATTTACTGTGTGATTTATCCTACCTAGACACTCTAAGGGAAGACATTTTATCACCCGCTGTTTTACCATCAAACCCCATTTACAAACCAAGTGCCATCTAAAAAGGCGGTAGCAATCGTGACTGAAATGACAAATATTTGGCTTATTTCCAAATTTTAAAGAAAAATGTGGAGATGCGGTTACAGCGCAGTTTACAAGAATTCATCTAACATTTTCTGAGACTCAATCATGACCTGACTCGCGTCAAATAAAGGTTCACACTCTTTCATCAGGAAACAGGTTTATGCGTTGTTTACTTATGTCGTATTTACCAACAATTGGTTAACCACCATTTGTCTAATTTTCTTTTATGAACCTACATGAAGCACAAGTCACTCACCTCAATAAATTGTCACGTGATACAATGTTATTTCTGCCATATCGACATTGCTTTTATTAACGGTCAACCTTTAAATAAAGTTAGATATTTCTTTTTAATTTATGCTATCTAAAACAAGAAAGTTTAATAGTGTTATGAATTACCTTCCGAGTCCGAGTTCAAGACCGAGTCCTTACTGTCAGGGCCTGGGACCGAGTCCTTGATGTCCGAGTCCGAGTCACGAGTCCTTATGTATTTCTAAAAGTTCTGATAACATGTCATTTATTTTGCTATATATAGGCAAACGCATCATTGATACCCACAGAACGCATTTTTAATTCACATTCTATTCATGGACAATGTTGATACACTTTTGAGTTATAGGCCTAAGAATATGGAATTGATTCAGAGCTGTAAACAGTCTTCAGAAGTTCATAGATTAAAAAATGGCAAACTTGATAAAAAAAACCGTGTGATATTCTGGAAAAGCAAACCTTCCACTGCCATTCCCCTATTTCCTTTCCTCGAAAATTTCGTCCCTAATTCCACTTCACGGGTTAGGGTTAAAGAGAGCTCACATGGAAATTGAAAATTGCCAATGAAAGATCTTTTTTTGTTAGAATATATAGTAATTACTGCATAGTGCATTACTTGGGCTCACTTCAGGAGTCCTTAGTGCCCAAGTCCGAGTCCTTCACCTCCAAGTCCGAGTCCGAGTCTGAGTCCGAATCAGAGTCCTTCAAAAAGAGGACTCGAGACCGGTCTCGAGTCCGAGTCCGGACTCGAGTACTCCATTACTGGACTGCATACTGATACTTAGATTTGGAAAAATAAGAGATTCGAATAAATTCGATACATTCTAATTATCAAATAACAAACAACCCCAAGATGTTTTTATTGTTTGATATCGTGGGGTTGTCAGCTGCGCCATAATAGATTTTGAAAGCTGGCCACAACCCCAAATGCCCTAAGGGGATTATGATTGATTGACAAGGGACCGACAGTGCTGTTCACCTATATACTATGCATCTATGAGAGCGTGTGTGGTCTAGTGGATAAGACGCCGGTCTCACGATGCAAAGGTTGTGAGTTCGAGCCCCGCTACGGCCAACATGTTTGTATCCTTGGGCAAGGTACTTAGTCTCAATTGCTTCGTCGACCCAAGCGATATTTGGGGGGAGCTGTTAGGATATCAAAATCTAAGTAGTGCTGATGGGCTTGTGCACTTGTTGACTGGTAGCCGCCTAAGTGTAGCGACCAAAGGATTCTGATATCTAAACTAGCAGCGATAATAATTGATTTAAAAAGCGCTTTGGGACTGTGCTTGCATTGTGGAAAGCGCTATATAAGAACGGTAATATTATTATTATTTATTATTATGTGCCATAGCCAATCCCACCATACGATGTCTGACCACCTGTAGGTGTAAACTAATTGCCGCAATTAATCTTGTTCAGGGTACTATGTTCGACAAGCATAACTGGTTACCGCTGAATCATTAAAGCCCGCCTTAAAGCGACCAGTCAGACACTTGAAGTTTCCTACTCAACCATCTTCATCCTGAAGGTTAATGGTAGCCAATGAGTAAACCATCTTCCTTCTTCTTGTCGGTGCTATATCGATTGAAAAATTAAATGAGTGCTCTTTAAAAAGCGCCGTCGTATTGATAATACAAAAGCTTTTAGGGAATCCTGCTGTCCTTGATATATCATCATAATGTGGATTATTGCATAACGTAATAGAGAAACAAGGACATTTTTTTTTTAATATGGCATAATAGTGAGACACCGCTAAAACAAACAACATCATCAGGTGCTGATTTAACCGGAGTATATCTGAGCCCATTTCCGTGATTATTACCCCGTGCAATATTCCAATCTCAATTAGGGATATGATTTTATTGACTCAGGGTGATTAGGTTTTAAATACCCACTATTTCCGCAAAAGATAATTTAGATTTGGCCAATTTAGTGAATGATTGGCCGAAAACATACAAAAATACAAAAATCAGAGTTGGATCTTCTTTGTTTTACTCATTTTCTGATTGAACAAATCATCTTTAAGTTACAGGAAGCTAAAAACACCCCAGTCACTGTTTTCTCGGTATTTCAGTGTTTATAGGACTTGCAAATGACTACATGTAAATGTTTCAAAACACTGGTTAGCACGTTTGCATTGTTTTAAAATTCATCCAACGTAATGCGGCGTCTAAATCTAAGAGACGTCAGTTCCACAAAAAAGATCTAGGTGGGATAAATAACCATGGAAACGACTCTAAATAACCATAGAAACGCCTCTAAACATCGACGTAGGTTACAAAGGTACACCAAAATAGTGTCCACTCATTTATCTGATCGTCATACATAATTATGCAAATCCATTGTATTTTTAGTCATTTGGCATAGAGTTTACCAATTGTTCGAAATGTGCGTACTTCATGTTCAATCACTTATTTTTGAGTTCATGCGGATGCTATTTAATCTTTCCGTCTAAAACAAATTGTTGTGGTTGTAAATCAATTTATATATAATAAACGTTTTAAAATGTACAAAAAGCTTTTTAGCTTTGTAAAGACGTCATCCAAAGAAGTACAGAGTATATCACAGACTAATACCGACACAAAAGTACGGTTTGTTTAGGGTTTGATAATTAACTAATCTTACAAAAGATTCCTATTTAGCACACACGGTGGTCTGGATGTATTTGAAACAGATGTCCGGCCCAGGCTTGAACCGGTAACCATGAGTTACTAACGTGCACTACGTCAACGATGTCCAGATATAACCATTCATTCCGCAGATGACTTAACAACTTTATAATGTGATAATCAACGAACATGGACATGACGTCCAAATAGTACTGCATTTTGCAACAAGCCAACCAATTTCGACTAGAGTCATGATCACGACAAGGACATACGGTATTGTAATGAACGCTACGCTCACTATTTCCTGGGAATAGTTGATATCTTTGGCATCGATCGTTGATTTGTTTTAAATTCAGTTACGATTTGTCGCATGTTACGTAAAAATAGTAATTGATAAATAAATGCATATTTATAGACTGAACTTATTTGATAAATTATATAAAGATATCAACTGATCCTTAGCTGATTTTCATCAGTCTCTCACACATCTCAGATCTTTCCTCCCTCTGAATAATAGAGGATGTCATATGATGGATCGATTAGGATTGATCTTCATGTCGATAACACTTTGTATAGGGTTAAGTGATTTAGCTAAGTTCAAGGTCAAATGAAATATCATGTATCGTTATGAAATCTTGCCTTTGTTTTGTTGCGAAAATATGTATATTATTCTCCATATTATTTCTATTAGTCTAGTTTGGGTCAATGATAAATTGGATCGAGCTTGTTTTGTTATAGGCCTATACCTAACAAAAAAGTTCTTTTGTATGTTAGCCTAATCAAAATTAATAATCAGTACCAAAAATCTGAGATATACATTAATCGAAGAAACGCCTTTCCCGTAATCTGATACATCATTCATTCGACTTTGGTCTGATCATTATATAGTTTCCTTCAAAATCAATCAGCAGAGACCCAAGCCTCAAAAGATCAAAGTTACCAAACGTAGGCTTAGTTCTGTAGACCAGAAGGCTTTTCAAGCTGATCTTGCTAAATCTATCTAACCATCTGTACAGATTAACAATGTGAATGAACTTGTTGCCTGCTATGCTGACGCAGTCAACTAAACTTTGGATAAACATGCTCCTGTAAAGAGCTCTGTGCGAAGTTCACATGCGAGGTAACCCTGGTACAACAAGTATGACAAGGATGTTCACCAAGCTCGCCGCCTCAGGCGCAAACTGGAAAGAAGATGGAGAAAATCTAGACTGACTGTTGATCGTCAATTATATACTTGACAAATCTTAGCAAGATTATTATAAAGACGAACTTGAACATGCTGACTGTAAAACTGTCTTTAAGAAGGTGGATGGGTGACTGAATTCAAAAACCAAGGTGTTGCCATTTCATGAATCGGCCCTGGATCTGACTAATGACTTTGCTGCATTTTTTCACAACAAGATTAGAGATATTTATCGGACTTTTGGAGCTGATCAATGCAAAAGTGATGTTCCATCGCCTGTTATTAATTGCTCTCATACCCTTTCTCTGTTTGATGTGCTAAGCGAAGATGAAGTTTTGAAGGCCATCCAAAATGCACCCACAAAGTCATGTATCCTTGATCACTGTTGATCCAGTGCCCACCTGGTTTTTGAAACAGAACATTCAAGCATTTGTGCCTATTACAACTCGTGTTATTAATGAATATCGTGGTTCTGGTGTCTTTCCACAACATCTCAAGCACTCTATTGTGACACCCATTACCATAAAGCAATCTCTTGACTGCAATACCCTAAAAAACTATACAGACCTGTATCCAATCTTTCTTTTGTTTCAAAGCTTATTGAAAAACAAGCTTGCAAGACCATCAATGAATCCATGGAAGAGCACAAACTGAGTGATTCATTACAGTCAGCCTACAAACGGGCTCACAGCACTGAGACAGCTCTGATGAAAGTCAAGGACGATGTTATGAAATGCATAGCTCCACGTCAAGGAGTATTTTTGGTACTGCTTGATTTGAGCAGTGCCCTCGATACTTCTTAACAGAATGAAACATAATCTGGGTACACAGGGTATGGTCCTTAAATGGTTTAAGTCATATCTGTCCGATAGAACAAGTAAGGTGTACGTTGATGGGCACTTCTCTGAACCCCACCTGTGGATTTCGGTCTACCTCATGGTTCGATTGTGGGTCCTTAAGGATTTACTATCTACATGTATATATGTCTTGCCTTGGCATCTAGCGCCACCTGTATAAAAAGTAAACATACTTATGAGACCATTTTTGCACCATAATGTTTTTAAGGACCAGATATTACTCAGACAAAATGTCATCGATATAGCTCCTTCACTTCTGGGTGAAGTCAAGATCTTTTTGATACCCCCTCGTATTTCCATAAACTTGAGTTTCACGCATTTTGGGGCCAAATATCTTAATTTTGGCAAATTTAAAAAAAAATGAAGTTGATATTCTATCTTGTACTAGCCATTCCAAGGAATCGGTTTTTGGATTTTCAAACAATGAGTGCATAAAAAAAGGAAACAGCTATTTTTGCACATTTGATGGTTACCATGGTACTTGTCAAACATAGAGACACATATTATAAATGTATTTAGGAATTTAATCATGGCAAAGATATGATGGCATAAGGTACCTAATTTGCATATTTGATTAGGCATTTAACTGAATGTTAGTTTAAAAGATGCATCTCAGCACAGCTATTAAACCGTCATACCACTGTCATTAGTTTACTTGAGATATTTAGTTATTGCGCATATATAATTAAATGGACCTTGTCATTTTTTAAGGATTTACACATTTGCGGATTGAATTTATGTGAAAACTTGCATTTTCAGGAACAAATACGGAATAAAATGCACCTCTAATTTTTCATCAGCTGATAAACGTGTGAGAAGTGTCATATTAACTGTGTTTTAGCCATTTTAAACATGGATGAAAATGGCATTTCGTGTCAGGTTTTCGACTACTTTTGTAGAATCTCAAATTACGATAGCACCAGAACGCATTGCTCGATTTACATGATTCTTGCACCAAATCAAATATGTTGCCAATATCTTTAAAATGACACATTTTCTGTTGAATTTCCCTTGTATTTGACATTTGTGTGTGCTATACCTACTAGGCCTAACATGTATGAAAGTAGAAAGTTGTAGCAAATGTCTTTCCATTGGATGTCAATGTCATTGAGTTGTATGGTACGCTGTGCGCTATCGAAAGCATTCAGGCATGTATATTGATGCATTTATTGGGTATCACCCCCTCCCACACTTTGTAGCACACACAAAGTAATAATATTAACATTACAAGCAGATTCATCGGTAATTTTAGTGATTTTGATATTCATATGAACACAAATTACGTCGATAGTAACGGTGAAATTACAAGCATCAACCATATTGCCGATGTGCCACCACTAATGACTATTGTTCTTTTCGGAATAAAATTCATTACATTATGTAACCTGTTAATTTGAAATACTTGGGTACAGTGTGTTATAAAGCTACGATGCAAAAATCGGAAAAGTGTATTTTAGGTCCCAGATTCTGGAATGTACTAGTATCTTCCGATACTGGAACACCCAGTGTCGGTACCAAGTTAGTGTTCTAGTATCGATCGATACTAGGAGTGGGCCACATAAAATGTTCAACACAATTATGTACCAGTATCATTCAATACTGGGACAAATCACTACTGGTAGCATGGGCGATACTGGAACATAAAAACCATGAAAACGTTCCAGTATCGCTCGATAGTGGAACACAATTTGGTGTTCTAGTATCGGCCGATACTGGCAAATTTCAGGTGCCATCGTGCGATACTGGTATACCACTCTGGGACCTAAAGTACACCTTTCACCATAAATCGAATAGATCTGAACGGTATGATGAGAGACCACGAAGTGCTAGGGAACCATTATACTCGATAAAATTATCGAGACTGAATTGGGCCCCGATGAGGTTTTTATCGAGCCTGATTTGAGAAAATATCGTGCCCCGTATCGAGCATCAAGGGATTAGTTATTGAACAGCATGATATCCCTTGTCTAAATATAACAAGGACAAGTGAAGCGGTATGTAAATAAACATTATTATTCTGGTGTGTTTGCTTAAATACCCCGTGATGCGAATTTATTAACCGTACTCACTCACTGTATAAATGTATTGCTGTACAATGTACATGTGCTATGCACTTTACTCCGTCAGGAATCAAATGTTGTTTACGGTAATAAAGATCGCCCCCTGGATACTGGTATTGCCCTCGTATCGAGCCCCAATATCTATGTTATCGAGCCTTAACTTATACACTATCGAGCTCAAAACGTATCGAGCCCTGATACAGTCTCGACCAATGTATCGAGTATAAATGGAACTGTTCCCTAAGATAAGTTATTCTACAGAAAGTGTCCATCACTTAAGAGTCATCTCAGGTAAATATCGAGTACAGGTGGCAAAGCTCGCCGATTTTTAATTTTTTTTCCAGGCCAGGTTGAAGTACTTTGGTAGCATATCAGAAAACGAGATTAGTTTGTTACTCTTTTACTCGTTGCCATGGCAACAGCCCAATTTAGATTTTAGCCATTTTTTGGTCAATATCAGTTAAAAATAGTCGAAATTTACCGCACATTCGTTATCTTATTGCAGCAATATGCAAGATTTTTTTTCAAAAGTAGCTATTACTTGATAAAGATATATCTTTATACTTTAGACACAAATAATAAAAAAATTAAATAAAAAATGTTTTGATGTATTTTCTGACCTGGCAACACTGCTAGTTTTGACATATTAAGAAAATTGATATTTTAGCCTATCTTTGCATCTCGTAAAAACTACTTGCCAGGGCACTCAGGATATTGTCCTCATAGGAGGAGGGAGAGATGACTTTACCCTACTCATATCTGATGAAAACAGCTTGGGGTATTATAAACTTTAACGGCAGTGTTGCCAGATAATGACACATTTTGGAAAAATTACAATATTTTGTTTGTTACAAATAATGACATTCATTTTGATACTGAAGCCATTTTATTACGACAAATTGGATTTAGTATATACCAGATGTTCCAGGGACTTCCATAGATACCCGTTAAGTAAAGCAGGTGGTAATATAGGGCCTATACTTCTACTCTTGTTGCCAAAAAGTTCACAGTTCGGCAACATTGCTATATTCAGATAATTTGATTTCGTATATTAGTCGGGTATGTACAGGGGGTGCACGTGCACCCCCAGTACTAAACCAAACCAACTTTTTAGGTGTCTTTTAGGGTCCTTAAACACATTTTAGATGTTAACAGTGAAAAAAAATGGGATGCTCTCCAGATATCCAAGATGGCGTCCAAAATGGCCGCCAAAACAGGTCAAATCTCATATAATGACATATAGCAATCAAATTGTATGGTGAAAGTATAGTTGTAATAGTGGGATGTATGTATTAAACCACTAGGCACTCATATCTAGAAGTTTTGCTTTATTAACACACCTAAATCCAAGATGGCTGCCAAAATGGCCGCCAAAAATGGTAAAATTCCATATATTGGCATATATAAACCAACATGTATGATCAGAGTAAAGTTTTAACAATGGGATGTATGTGTTAGACCACTAGAAACTCATACTTAGTATTTTTACTTTGTTCACATATTTTAAAATCAAAATGGCCTCCAAATTAATGGCCGAAATTGGTCAAAAGTTGTCAAAATTCCTTAAAATAGGCTAATATCAACCGAAATGTATGATAAAAATATAATGTTAACGATGGGATGTATGTGTCAGACCACTAGTAGCTCATTTCCAGTATTTTTGTTTTGTTAACACAGTTCAAAATCCAAAATGGCCCCCAAAATGGGTCCCAAACTGACTGAACAAATTGTTGGAATTCCATAAAATGGGATAATATCGACCAAAATATATGATGAAATTATAGTTTTAACATTGGGGGTGTGCAATAAACAACTAGTAACTCATATCCAGTATATTTGCATTGTAATAGCATACTTTAAAACCAAGATGGCCACCAAAATTGCCGCTGTAAATGTAAAAATAGTCTACATGAGTGTATGGTAATCCAAAATAGATCTTGTAAGAGTGTATATTACATCAAATTCACCAAATAGAATGTTCTAAACTGCTACGCTATTACTTTTAGAAATAAGGCCCCCCTCTTTGACAATTTTGATTCAGTAGCACTTTCCAAAATGGCTGCCAGAATTGTACATTTACCAATACCCTAACTTTAATGTGATAGCATTCACATAATATGTTCATTTACAATACAAAACAAATGTGTTAGGTCATTTAACATCAACTTATCCATTCTGGCAGCCAGTTTGGAAAGTGATACTGAATCAAATTGTCACAGAGGTGGGCCTTATTTCTAAAAGCAATAGCTTAGCAGTTTAGAACATATTATTTGGTGAATTTGATGAGAGCGTGTGTGGTCTAGCGGATATATCGCAGGTCTCACGATACAAAGGTTGCGAGTTCGAGCCCCGCTACGGCCAACATGTTTGTATCTTTAGGCAAGGTACTTAGTCTCAATTGCATCGTGGTTCAGAAGTCACGTATAAATGGTGGTCTCATGCATCTGAAGAGCAAAATCCGAGCACGTTAAAGGTCACAGACTCCTTCGCAAAGAGTAGGGGATCATCCCGTTCTGTGTACATAAAAATTCATGTCCCTAGGTTTCAGGGGCACTGTGCCGTTAATGTCCGAGGTAGGGCGCTGTGTACAGTATAACAGTATACATGTATGTATACACTCTGACAATATCTATTTTGAATTATCATACACTCATGTAGACTATTTTTACATTGACAGCGGCAATTTTGGTGGCCATCTTGGTTTTAAAGTATGCTATTGCAATGCAAATATACTGGATATGAGTTACTAGTTGTCTATTACATACCCCCAATGTTCAAACTATACTTGCATCATATATTTTGGTTGATATCATCACATTTTATGGAATTCAAACAATTTGTTCAGTAATTCTGGGACCCATTATGGGGGCCATTTTGGATTTTAAAGTATGTTAACAAAGCAAATATAGTAGATATGAGTTACTAGTGGTCTAATACATGTATACATCCCATCCTTAAAACTATATTTTCATCATACATTTAGGTTGATATTATCCCATTTAATGGAATTTTACAATTTTTGCAGCAACCTCGGGAACCATTTTGGGGGCCATTTTGGCATCCATTTTGGATTTTGAACTATGTTAAAAAAACAAAAATACTGGGTATGAGTTATTAGTGGTCTAATACATACATCCCACCATTTAAAAAAGTAAATTTTCATCGTAAATTTAGGTTGATATTATCCCATTTTATGAAATTTGACAAATTTTCAGCCACTTTGGGAACCATTTTGGGGGCCATTTTGGATTTTGAACTGTGTTAACAAAACAAAAATACTGGAAATAAGCTACTAGTGATCTGACACATACATCCCATCGTTAACATTATATTTTCATCATACATTTCGGTTGATATTAGCCTATTTTATGGAATTTTGACCACTTTTGACCAATTTCGGCCATTAATTTGGCGGCCATTTTGATTTTAAAATATGTGAACAAAGTAAAAATACTAAGTATGAGTTTCTAGTGGTCTAACACATACATCCCATTGTTAAAACTTTACTCTGATCATACATGTTGGTTTATATATGCCAATATATGGAATTTTACCATTTTTGGCGGCCATCTTGGCAGCCATCTTGGATTTAGGTGTGTTAATAAAGCAAAACTTCTAGATATGAGTGTCTAGTGGTTTAATACATACATCCCACTATTACAACTATACTTTCACCATACAATTTGATTGCTATATGTCATTTTATGAGATTTGACCTGTTTTGGCGGCCATTTTGGACGCCATCTTGGATATCTGGAGAGCATCCAATTTTTTCACTGTTAACATCTAAAATGTGTTTAAGGACCCTAAAAGACACCTAAAAAGTTGGTTTGGTTTTAGTACTGGGGGTGCACGTGCACTCCCTGTACATATCCGACTAATATACGAAATCAAATTATCTGAATATAGCAATGTTGCCGAACTGTGAACTTTCTGGCAACAAGAGTAGAAGTATAGGCCCTATATTACCACCTGCTTTACTTAAAGGGTATCTATGGAAGTCCCTGGAACATCTGGTATATACTAAATCCAATTTGTCGTAATAAAATGGCTTCAGTATCAAAATGAATGTCATTATTTGTAACAAACGAAATATTGTAATTTTTCCAAAATGTGTCATTATCTGGCAACACTGCCGTTAAAGTATATAATACCCCAAGCTGTTTTTATCAGATATGAGTAGGGTAAAGTTATCTCTCCCTCCTCCTATGAGGACAATATCCTGAGTGCCCGGGCAAGTAGTTTTTACGAGATGCAAAGATAGGCTAAAATATCAATTTTCTTAATATGTCAAAACTAGCAGTGTTGCCAGGTCAGAAAATACATCAAAACATTTATTTTTTTTATTTTTTATTATTTGTGTCTAAAGTATAAAGATATATCTTTATCAAGTAATAGCTACTTTTGAAAAAAAATCTTGCATATTGCTGCAATAAGATAACGAATGTGCGGTAAATTTCGACTATTTTTAACTGATATTGACCAAAAAATGGCTAAAATCTAAATTGGGCTGTTGCCATGGCAACGAGTAAAAGAGTAACAAACTAATCTCGTTTTTCTGATATGCTACCAAAGTACTTCAACCTGGCCAGGAAAAAAAAAAAAAAAAATCGGCGAGCTTTGCCACCTGTACTCGATATTTACCTGAGATGACTCTTAATACATTTAGTTTCTTGTTGCTATGGTTACTTAAGTCCACAGAGCAAGGCAAATACATTGGTTAATTATTTACCGAAGTGCTTGATAGATTTCCAATTAGGATTTCATAACTTAAATATATTTGAGTGGCATTAATAATTATCAATGTGTACCGGTAGGCATGAGAAGAAAAAACTTATGTTCACGGAATAGCGGCAAATTATTTTTTTTGCCGGTAGGTTACTGATGAGAAAGATGAAGGGTATTAGAGGGAATTTCCAGGGTTAAATATAATTGTCAGCGTTCTGTTCGAGTTTCTATGAAGGACAGTAACGGGATCAGTTACATTAAAACCGACCATAACCACCAAACACAAACGAAAAGAAAAAATAAAGATTACATTTGTGAAGGACATTGAAGGGTAAAACATCACTTTTTTCCGCGCTCTTTGTGGTAATTTTTCCATCGAAAAAGGACCCAGAGCCCATACAGAGCAAAGGGAACTCCATAACGTTTTAGAGACCACTTATGGTGGAGGTGAAATCGATTGGTAAAACCCCGCGTCAGATTTCAGCACCATTGACATGGAAATATTGGGTTTGGTGTTTACACATATTTCATTCATTTTTAAAGCAGACAGTTACATATGGAAACTTTATGACAGCAAACCAGGAAACTGTCGAGAAACAACAACCAAAAATCTGTAAGAAGAGGCAAAAGGCATTGTGTTATAGTAGAAAAGTAGAACCAGAAAGAAGCTAAGACAGACGTATGAAAAACATGTCAGAGAAGACAGTAAAGAGTTTGAAGCAGGTAAATGAGAACTTGACCAAGCCTATGATGAGGTCAATTCTGAATACTTGAACAAGAAATTAAAAGAGGTGGAAAAGGCAAACCTTGAACCTGCAACACAAATTATCGTGGGAGCTCATTAACGAAGTAAGTGGAAGGAAAACCTCTAGGAATCCTCAAAAGAAAGACAAAGGAAGAACGTGTCAATAATTGGTACTGCCTCTTCCAACAACTTCTAGGAAATCCACCGGTAGTGACTGATAAAGATGAAGACATCCTAAGATATTCAAAGAACTACCAATTAAGAGTACTCCCTTCAATAACACTGAGTACCAGAAAGCCAAGGAATCTATCAAGGAGGGGAAAAGTTTTGGAGAGGACAACATACCATCGGAACTCTTGACAAGATGCAATGATCTTGATGATATAATACTGGACATCTGTAATAAGGCCCTCCTAGAAAAGCAAAAACCTGACCAGTGGGCAATATTGAACCTGATTCCAGTCCCAAAATCTATGTCTGAACTCCATTGTTGCCAAGACATTATAACAGAATGATTCTCAACAGAATAAGACCTCACCTAGATGAATTACTTCGAACTTTACCAGAATGGCTTCCGCGAGGGAAGAGGCACTACCTCACACGTTATTGGGCTCAGGAGAATCATCGAAGGTATACATTCCAATAATCTCTCTAAAGTCATAACATTCATTGACTTCAAAAGGCATTCGACACCATACATCATGGAAAAATGATCAAGATACTCAAAGCATACGGTATCCCAAGTTATAACAGATGCAATTGATGAAACTTACAGAAACACATGAGCCAAAGTTAAATCACCTGATGGCGACACGGAACTGTTCGACATCCTAGCAGGAGTACTCTAAGGAGATACCCTTGCCCCCTACCTATTCATAGTCATCCTTGATTATTGCTTAAGAATAGCTATCAGTGGGAGAGAAGAGGAACTATATGAATAGCTATCAGTGGGAGAGAAAAGGAACTAGGATCCACCATCAAGCCTAGACAAAGTCGAAGAATAGGGCCAAAGAAAGTCACGGATCTTGACTTTGCAGATGACATAGCGTTACTTTTTGACACTAAGGAGCAGGCACAGAAGCTGCTGAAATATGTTGAGGAAGCAGCCCTCAAACTGGGGTCCACATGAATGCCACGAAAACAAAATGCATGGTATTTCACCAAACACAAGCGGTACAGCTAAATGCATCTGATTGAAGTAAGCTAGACAAAATGGAGGACTTCAAATACCTTGGAGCTGGTTTCAATCGTATACCACCATAAACGCACTTGTAGAGTAAAGGTGGGTGAACACTCTGATCCCCATATTCTTGATTATGGTTTGCCTCAAGGCTCTTGTGTGGGGCTAAAAATGTTCACATTTTATACTCGCCCAATTGCTGACATCATCAGGCATTTCAATGGTATTAATTTTCATTTTTATGCGGACGACACCCAACTGTATATATCTTTCGATCCTCGTATACCGGGTGAGGCTACACGTGCCCTATCTCTTTTAAGTGAATGTATTGATGAAGTCAAAAATTGGATGTTACAAAATATGCTATGTCTGAATAATGATAAAACTGAATATTTCATTGCCGCAAGTTCAAGATACTCTCTGGCATGTCACTTCGTGTTGGTGACATGCATATCAAATATAGTCCTCATGTTCGCAATCTTGGTGTTGAATTTGATAGTTCTCTGAAAATGTCCCAGCATGTGTCCATATTGTGTCGCAGTTTGAATTTCATCTGTAGAATTTATCCCGTGTTCGGATGTTTATTGATAAAAACACATGTCACCATGCAGTTCGGGCTTTTATTACATCACGCCTTGATTATTCAAATTCTCTTTTATTTGTGACTACCGCAAAATAAATTAAACGTCTTCAGCGTCTTCAGAATCGTGCTGCCAAACTTATTTTCAAAGCTTCTAGATATGATCATGCATCTCCATACTTGCAAGAGTTACACTGGCTTCCTGTGATGGAACGGATTGAATTCAAAATTTTATTTTTTGTTTTTAAATGTTTCACTCACCATGCTCACTGTGCTCCACCATACATTGAGGGACTTCTTTTAACTTATATGCCTGGCAGGAGTGGGCTTCGCTCGAGCACTGACACTAGACTTCTTAGTATAATAATAATAATAATAATAATAATAATAATAATAATAATAATAACGCTAATGATAACCATAAGGGGAAAAATTACATGAGATTAACTAACAATAACATTCATTTACATAAATTAATTAATTATGCAAATTTATTCAAATATTCAAAAAATTTGCATAATTTGTACGACGGGCTGTCTTTAGTCACTTGTTAGAGACAGCCCGTCGTACAAATTATGCAAATTTATTGAATATATGAATAAATTTGCATAATTAATTAGCTCATGAATAGTAATTTACTTTGTTATTTATAACGGAATAAAGCGCATTATTATTTATGAAAGAAATTACGTTGAGGGGAAACATTATTTTCGACCTAACGTAATAATGAACGAATAACAAAAACCTCTTTCCCCCTAACGTACCTTTAAAGGTAATAATAATAATAATAATAATAATAATAATAATAATAATAATAATAATAATAATAATAATAACACTAATAATAATAATAATAATAATAATAATAATAGGTACATGTAGTAGACAGAATAAAAAGACGTAAAGCACTTGCTTGGAAGGCCTGCAATGCTCTGAACAAAGTGTGGAAATCCAGCCTCTGTCGAAAAATAAAAATCAGACTTTTCCAAGCTACTGTTCAAAGTGCTCTACTGTATGGAGCTGAGACATGGACCATCACAAACAGATTGAAGAAATCTCTATTTAGTCGGGTCATTTTGTGATTTGACCCAGAACAAATTGCTACAAAAGGTTTTTCAACTGATTCTGCTTCCAGGTGATATCAAGAATGGCCAAAAGAAAGTCCCTAAAAATCTAACTTCCGAAAAGTGGTTATTTTCAAGATGGCGTCCAAAATGGCCGCCAACATCATAAAATGGCTATAACTCTGGTATTAATCACCCTAGAGATGTAAATTTGGTATTTATTCCTAGGTTTTAGGGTGTGATAAACCCAATCAGACTGGTTTAAGGTTTGCTAGACACTCAGGTACACTCTACAACAAAGATGTCGTCCAAGATGGCCGCCAATATCATAAAATGGCTATAATTCTGGTATTAATCACCCTAGAGATGTAAATGTGATATATATTCCTAAGTTTTAGGGTGTAGTACACTCAATCAGACTGGTTTAAAGTTTCCTAGACACTCAGGTGCACTCTACAACAAAGATGGCGTCCAAGATGGCCGCCAATATCATAATGTGGCTATAACTCCTTTATTGTTCATCCTGGGTATCATGTACATTTGGGGTCTATCCTTAGGTTGGGGGGGGGGGGGGGGGGGGGGGTAATAAACTCAATCCGACTAGTTTAAATAACTCCAGACACTAAGGTGTACCATAAAACAAAGATGGCGTCCAAAATGGCCGCCGTTTACGGCAAAATGTTGATTGTTTTTTTGTTTAAAATACAATAAATAAACATTTCAAAATAAATAGACTAGCAGTAGAGTATGTGAATTCATTTGATATCCCTCATCCCATTCCAAACATCACACACACTCAAAGTTCACTGTCCCCTCCCACCCTTACCCTGTGAGATTAAGTAAACAATTACCCATAACTAAGAGGGGTTCAGTATTAGACACATTGATTTTTAGGCCAAACAAAGAGGCAGCAGAAGAAAAGCGGTCAACAATGTCTTGTATACCGCCAGCATTAGTTGCAACCAGGGCTGAATCATCTGAGTACATCTCCCTGATATATATTTCTCTCATTTGGGTTAAGGCTTTGAGTCTTGACAGATTGAACAGCTTTTCATCTGAACGAGTCCTGATGCCCACTACCTTGTCTAGGTTTGTAGCCATTGTTTCCAAAACTGCAGCAAGATACAGAGCAAACAAAGTTGGAGCAAGGCTTCACTAACATTTCCTCCAATGGACACCTTTCCAAATATGTGACGTGTTCTACCGAAACCAGACGGAATTGGGCAGAGCTCCAAACTGAGAGATAGCCCAAAACATAATTGGGGGTGAATTTTTGGGGAATTTGAGTTTCTGGTAAATAATTAATCTACAGAGTGTTTATAACAATATTATGAAAGATTCAGAATAAAAAATCATCCTAAATGTATGTTTCAGTGATTTAAAAAAGCCTGGTTCTAGTAAAAAGCTTAGTTCTAATAACTTTAAAGGGCGATATCTCAGTTTGTAGTTTTCATAAAGACCGTAAAAGTCTAACTTGAAAATGATGTAACTCCGCTTTGGGAAGTCCGATTAAAAAAAAGAGAGGTACCATTGTAAAGCTGAAGATGTCTACTTTAATAATCAATAACTAACTCAATTTTGATATCTTGCCCAATTGTGTCTGGTTTCGGTAGAACACGTCACATATGTCCTCATGGAACAACTCGATCAATGTCTATCTGGGCATTTGTATACTTTGAGCACCTCCCACAGAGTTTTTCGGTCCACCGTATCAAACGCCTTGGAGAAATCAACAAAGACTATTGGTCATCGGTTGCTCTATCAGCCCTAAAGCCACACTGCCTCTCAGGAAGTACCTCTTCTGCGACAATCTTAAGCCAGTTGAGGAATATTTTTGACATGATTTTGCCAGTTATGGACAGTAACTTTTGTAACCCTTGTTCTTGTAAATGGTAACAACCATTGCGTCTTTAAAGTCCTGAGGGAAACATTCGATTTGCCAGCAAGCATTGAATTGAATAGGTCTAATAATTCAGTCTTTTGTACATCTGATGGTATGCCATCTTGCCCTGGTGTTTAACCACTGCTGGTGTCATTCACAGCCTTATCAAGTTCTGCCATAGTGATATGCTCACATAGCTCCTCTTTTGTTGCTATAGTAGTGAGCCCTTGACAAGCTTTGTGGTCAGCTGCATCTTGTTGGTTTAGTAGAGTACAGAAGTGTTCCCTCCAACGCTCAGTGATATCATTCAAATTGATGCACAGCTTGTTCCCATTTGCAGTTTTCACTGGGGCCACTGTATTACTTCTTGCATGGTCCATAGATAGTTTTTAGACCTGAGAAGAGCCCGTGAGTGTCATTTCTGCTCGATATTGCTTCAAGCTCAGCTGTTTTTTTTATTCCTCCATTTGTCCTTCAAAGCTCTGATCTTCTTTTGAACTTTAGATTTGATGTTTTTCCATTACTTAAATGCTTGAATTCTGTCATCTTGTTCAGGATGACCAGGATGGATGACCAAGTTTAGGATGACCAAGTATTTCGATAGCGGTTGAGTGGATGGATTCTCTAAGGAGGTTGAGAGGACAGATTCTCACTGTTCTTCAACATTATTTGGATCTGAGATTATTTTGTTGCCTTGAAGAGACTTTGTCATTGCTGTTTCAAGTTTCCTTTTGTGTTCTTCATCTTTCAACTTGTTGACTTCTAATTTCTTGGGAGCATTGCTAGGAGACGGAGTCTGATTTGGGAACGTACCATGTAGTTGTCAGTTGAGCATTCTGCCCCCCTCATTGCTTTTGTTAAAAAGACATCAGCAAGATCTGTCCTACGAGTCACAATGTAGTCAAGTAAATGAAAATGCTTCGACCAAGTATTGGCAACACACAAGTTTCCATGCAGAAATTCATCAGAAGGTCACCATTAATGGTTTTTTTCCTTTGCCAAATTGACCAATTACACTTTCATAGGTATTATGATCCATGCCAATCCTCGCATTAAAGCCCCCCCCCCCCCCCCCCCCCCCAAGAATAAGCAGTTTGTCTGCCTTGGGTACATCATCAACCACTTTAGCCAGCTTTTAGCAAAAGGACTCCTTTTCTTCATCCGCATATAACATGGTTGGTGCATATACATTAATAATACTTAATCAAGAAACAGTCCTTTCCAATAAGAACACGTAATTGTATGAGACGTTCGGATATTCCTGTGGGAAGTGTTGGCATTTTATTAGCACTTTTTAATAAAGATGGCAAATACTGCATCCCTTCTTCCATTGGGTTTCCCAATCCAGTAGAAAGCATGAGTGCTTTCTTCAATCTGACCTTGTCCTTCGATCCTTTAGGTCTCTTGTAAAGCGACAATATCAATGTTGTATCTTGTCAACTCATTGGTTATCAAAGCAGTTCTTCTTTCTGGTATTGAGTCATATATCTAGCGTTGTGCGCATATTCCATGTGGCAACAGTTAGTTTTACTTTTGTTTGTATTTTTACCGCTGTCACGAAGACCCACAGCTGGCCACGGTGAACCAGTCTTGTTATAGATCTGAGCAAGCTTTCTTTACCCAACCTTTTCTAGGGGCTTCCCCTTCTGAGACAGGCAGTGCTATCCCTGAAGAGGGCTGCCTGTACACTCACACAGCTGCCTCTTCTCTGTTGTTACTCAGAAGATTCAACAATGTTGAGACCATCTTGAGTGTGCATTGGGTTTTTAACAAGGAAAACAATAAATGTTGCCAAAATGGCAGACATTTTGGACGCCATCTTTGTTTAAGAGTTCACCTGAAACTTTCAACCAATCTGATTGAGTTTATTATCCCCTAAAACCTAGGAATAGATACCAAATTTACATCTCTAGGGTGATTAATACTTTTCAGAGTTAGAGCCATTTTATGATATTGGCGGCCATATTGGACGCCATCTTTATTTTAGAGTACACCTGAGTGTCTAGAAAACTTTAAACCAGTCTGATTGAGTTTATCACACCCTAAAACTTAGGAATATATACCAAATTTACACCTCTACGGTGATTAATACGAGAGTTATAGCCGTTTTATGATATTGGCGGCCATCTTGGAAGCCATCTTTGTTGTAGAGTGCACCCGAGTGTCTAGAAAACTTTAAACGAGTCTGATTGAGTTTATCACATCCTAAAACTTAGGAATATTATACCAAATTTACACCTCTAGGGTGATTAATACCAGAGTTATAGCCATTTTATGATATTAGCGGCCATTTTGGACGCCATCTTTGTTGTAGAGTGCACCTGCGTGTCTAGGAAACTTGAAACCAGTCTGATTGAGTTTATCACACCCCAAAACCTAGGAATAAATACCAAATTTACATCTCTAGGGTGATTAATACCAGAGTTATAGCCATTTTATGATGTTGGCGGCCATCTTGGACGCCATCTTGAAAATAACCCCTTTCCGGAACTTAAATTTTTAGGGACTTTCTTTTGGCCATTCCTGATATCACCTGGAAGCAGAATCAGTTGAAAAACCTTTTGTAGCAATTTGTTCTGGGTTGAGGTGTTTTTTATCACAAAATGACCCGCCTAATTGGTTGGAAAGACAAGGTACCGAACAAAGACCTGTATGGAAACTTACAAAAGGTATCAGAAAACATCACAGATCGAAGGATGAAATTTGCCGGGCATTGCATGAGAAGAGAAAATGAGATAGTATCTGACCATCTGCTATGGAGACCCAACACGCCCAGCCTTAACATACTTTGACATCTTGGTAAAAGACACAAGAATGATAAGGAGATGAAAGCATGCACGAGGGACAGAGTAATATGGCGAGCCATCACGAAGACCGATCGAGATCGACATAAGTAAGTAAAGTAAGTATTCATGATACATTTCACCCGTGTAGCGTTCAATTTTAAGAAATAGAGGGCGCTGCTATATATGATATATATTTAATAATTGGTTTCACGTGTTTTCGGATGTAGCACAGACCAAAATTGAGAAATGTAAAATTTAATGTTTACCATGATATAGTTTTAACTTCGACTCAACATTTTCACCATAGATTGTATATCTTCTTATGAATTGCATTCTCTGATCGAATTTTCCAGCACAATGAATATATGCTTTTCTAAGATTCTCGAGTGGAAATACAAGCAATGTTTGCATTCTTTTAGTGTAAGTAGGCCTACTACCAAGAAAGATGGCTCCATAACGAAAATAAGTTAACAAAAGCATTCAAATCCGGAGATAAAATAACAGGGTGTACAGGGAAGACTAGAAAAGAAACCGAATTGCAGTATTCAGTATACCAGATGATTGAGTTAGCGTGCCTTTAAACCGAGCGTCATAAACGATTGAAAAACCACGTTTGTTTTTCGTTTCTAAATCTGTGTTCTTCAAATACCTTGGGGCATTTCTGTTGGCCCCAGTCGGAATTACCACGGATATTGACTTTTGAATATATTGACATATCCGGTGATATAATGTATATTCTACACATTTGCTTTAAACTGAAGGAACGACAAAGCAGTGCATAATTCATAACAAATTGATATCAGTGAAAAACTCCATTTTGTAGAATTATCGGTGAGCCAAATACATTTATGGTGAGAATTGAGGCTGTGAGTTCAATGAAGTTTGGCGTTAACGGTCTGAATGTATCATTATAATGGTTGAATTTGAGTTATTGTTTGTATTTCATTGTTGGATCTCGGTAGAGGGATGGCAGGTGTTGGAAGTAGGGATGTGGGTGTGGCTGGTGTAGGCGTGTGTTTGGTGTAGGGGTGTGGTCGGTGTAGGGAGTTTGGTTGGTGTAGGATGTGCGGTCGGTGTAGGGGTGTAGGGGTGGCTGCTGTAGGAAGTGTGGTTGGTGTAGGGGTGTGGTTGGTGTAGGATGTGTGGTTGGTGTAGTGGTGTGGTTGGTGTAGGATGTGTGTTTGGTGTAGGGGATGTGGTTGGTGTAGGGGGTGTGGTTGGTGTGGTTAAGTGTAGGGGTGTGGTTGGTGTAGGGGGTGTGGTTGGTGTAGGATGTGTGATTGCAGTAGGGGTGTGGTTGGTGTAGGATGTGTTGTTGGTGTAGGGGTGTGGTTGGTGTAGGATGTGTGGTTGGTGTTTGGTGTAGGGGTGTGGTTGGTGTAGGGGTGTGGTTGTAGGGGGGTGGTTGCAGGGGGTAGTTGGTGTAGGGATGTGATTGGTGTATGGGGTGAGGTTGGTGTAGGGGTGTGGTTGGTGTAGGGGGCAGTTGGTGTAGGGGATGGTTGGTGTAGGGGGTGGTTGGTGTAGGGGTGCGTTGATGGTGTGGGGCGGTTGGAGTGGAGGTGTGCATTTTGAAAAGGGTCTCTTATTGTTCATGTATATATGTTGTGTTAATAGGAGAAGATGTATCACAGGGTATAATCGTTTGCCGCATACTCTATCTATCAGTATCCTATAAAATATTCCGTGGGCATAAATTAGGTCTACAATGCCGCACAGTTCAGACCGATAGACGAGTCGAGAGACGTTCACGAAGGAGTCTTACGATTGGTGTTGAGGTGTTATTTCAGTCGTTGAAATGGTTATAATATACATTTGATATGTTTCTGCCAACATGTGCGTGCAAACAGTCTGTCCCAAAATGATTAGTACCCATCGATGCCCAAATTTTAATTTTAATTTTTTCATCATGAAAATTAATGATATTAGGTTTGTTGTTTTATAATTCACTTTGACATTTTGTACAGTGCAACAGGCCATTACCACTCCAACATATTTTAGGCCATCATTCAAATTTGGATGATCCAATCAACTTGGAACTTTCACAGAGTTTAAAATGTATAGTACCGGTACCAGTTTCTAGTGGTTTAAAAAAAATCTGATTTGCATCTAATTTACATACGGTTTTAAGTTGAAATATTCAAAAAGTCATTTTGGCCCTATCCTTTCTATGCTTTTTCAAATTTATCAATGATTTCTTCAGACAATGTGGCTGAAGATGATACCTAAAAATTGTACAAGAGGTTGATTTTGGGGCAAAAACTACACTTTGATGGCCGTTCCGGAAGGCCTATGGATTCTTCAATTTGAAATAAATGTATTGCACAAAATTAAAACTAGGCATTACAACCATCATTGTGTACAAAACAGAATTTTGTAAATGTTCGTTTTCTAAGGAATACTGATTTTAAAAATCTCATTTTAGTAGAAAAGTGAACATTAAGATTTTTCTTAGAAATACGTGTATTTCTACAAAAACCATTGCAATTTAAAACGTTTCTTTCCTACTCGAGGTAAAATATATTCAATGGAATGTATCCCATGCAATATTTCAAGGAAAATGGATATAAACCAAACTGATAATTGATTTTCAATTTTAAGGCAAAAAATATATTTTTATATTATGTATCCTCTGGCGACTCTTGGCTGTCTTCTTTCATGTGTAACACAATGTACTATGGAAGTGCCCATTTATGCCTTATTCTTGCAGTTCCACCAATTGCTGCATTTAGATGTTCTGATAATGAAAAATGTGGAGTAATTATGACCTGTTGCACTGTAACCTTTCATCAGAATTTTAGATCATGAAAATTGGACTTATCAAACATGTCAAACTGAAGATACACCCCATTGTACCCCACTGTGTAAGTGCAAAAAATGTTTGTATAAAAATCGAAATAAACAAAAGATATTCTCCCGTCTGGTAATCTAAATTTCCTTCCCTTCTCTCATCTTACTGTGTGTTCAAACCATTAATGATTCTTTATTTTAATTTAATTTGAAGGGAATATAAAATGTTCGTCACACTTAAGTAATTTCAAGGTTTTTTTCTACTTCAGTTCAGTTCAGTTCAGTTTATTTTCCACAAATGAGATACATAACAATGACAATACAATTAATATACTATGGTAGGTTGACCAAATCAGAGCAGATCTCGGGAAGTACTGGCCACCTAAATAAAATCATTAGGCCAAATTAAAAAAATGTTTGTCTCAAAGCTCCTCTCCTGTTGTAAAACTAATGCGGAATGCGGTTTTTTTTTCTTTTCTTTTTTTTTCTTCAAGATTTTTTTTCAAACTGAGATTCTGTGAAAGAGCCCCAAATTGCTTGATCTATAAATAATTTAATGTTTAACACACAATCTGAACAAATCGGTGTCAAACGTGGGGATATTTTGCGGGTTTTTTTAGGAATAAAATTAAAAAAGAGAAAAAAAATAGAATTTCAATATTTTTGAAAATCTAACGCGCTTGAATTTACCAACGCGCGCGGGAGCTTTGAGACAAACAATTGTTTTAATTTGGCCTTAGCTATAATGCAAAGAACTCGGGTGTATGTTGGCAACGGCATGAACAAAATTACAATAACAGATCAGTAACGATTATAATGTACATCTGTGAATAATGATTATGTAAGACATCAAGGCGATAGAATACGGATTTATATAAGTATAAGTTACTTTAATAGCTAGTTTTGAGACTAATTTTGAGGGACATTTTAGGTAAAGAAGTGGTCTTGGGTGATTAGCAGTGGCTTATAGATTTCGTTTTTACATCTGGGGTGGAGTTTCGGACCAATTTGGTAAACATTTGATAATCCATTACATTTGCAACTATATAAATCTAAGTATACGCTCAATGTTGCTAGATATGTCAATTCCATGCTTTTCATGATCTAAAATTCTAATGACGGATTACAATATATGAAAGTTGATTTAAAAGCAACGAATATAATATCGTTGATTTTCAATATGAAAATAATAAATACAAGTTGAGCATCGATCGGTACTGTTTAGGACAGCCTGAATTTCGATCTGTTCAGACAGCATAGAAGGCCTATGCCAATCGGTTGACTAAATTCTGCTAACATTGTCGGTATCACAACCTGAAAATAATCGAATCAAATATTATAGAGTTAAACTTATCCAAGTTTAATAATCACTTTAAAACGCATGTTCTCCTTGCGCATCAATGTATGCGGTTTGTTTGTTCGAGCCCATGGAAATGATTTTCGTTAACCATGATAACGGTTTACAGATATATTTCTTATTTTCCCAAGCGCTTCGATCTTTAATGCCGACCGCAGATAGATATGCAAATGTGTAGGTGTGTTTATATGTTTTAAAGTAGGTGATTATTTATAGACATGTTGGCCACTCTTTGAATACATTTATGTCAGACTGCTCCATATAAATTGTCCAATAGTTATAGGCTCTAGCACACCTTTAAAACGATTTATTTTTGAAATACTGAATTAAGCGCCCCAAAAAGGTAACTAACGATACTCAACTAGTTTCCCGTCTGATTTTTGAGAGATTAGCTCACTGATGATGACTATGTGTAGTTGGTTGGTCTGTTAACCACACAGCAAGCAACACTTATGATGCCAAGTAGCGTGCCATTTTAGTCACGTTGTCAAGGTTACGGTTAAGTTACTTTTTACAACGATACTCTAATGGTTCACGCATTTGCGTCATCTTCAACACACTTATTTGTGTCGAGTAGCCAATCAAATGTGTTGAGAATACTAAAACGATAAATTGTTAAAAATATTCATTAGAAAGTTAGATATGCTTATTATAAGATAATCCTATGATTACATGTTGCAAACACCTAGCTATGTATTATGAATAAACAAGCATGAGGGTCGTTTTGTACGTTACCTTCAAATAGTTGCACAAAATGGTAAGAGTTTTATCTCGTGGATAGATTTACGAGCGTACAATTACTCTATCCTTTAGCCCTACAGGGTGTCCCATATATAGTACAACCGATCTTTGAGCGATCATAACCTGTAATCTATGGTTATGCCACATTACTTTATTAACACTTTACCTTTGAAACCACATAAACCCCTACACCACCCACACAAACCAGGCCAGGTTGATTTATTACCCCCCCCCCCCCCCCCCCCCAAGCGGTACTTATACGAAACACCAAAAGCATGCATATGGTTGCAAAATACGTCTCACATTAAAATTTGAAAATTCGTGTAAATTTGTGACGTAATAGGAATTTAATGCATCCTTTCTTGTTTACATTGTTTAAATTATTCCCAATATTTGTTGGCGGGACATTCAAATGAGAACATGAAATGTGTGCAATTTCAATTGAAAATAACTATTCTCGTGGACAAACAAGTAAATTGGGTTGTGCAGCAAAAGGTTCACCAAATACAAACAAAAATTGCGAGCGACTTCATTTTTTCACATAACGTTAGGAACAAAATATATCATTCTTTCAACGTTTAAAAAGTTTCAAACGTCAACTTGGTTTTGAAAACAAAATGGCTTCTTTCCACAATTTTTTTTACTCACCCTGTACGCTCGTTATTGCAATGGGGATCAGGCCCTATTGCATATACATTACATGATTTGCAAGCCTCTGTGAAATAGTTCCTTGTTCCCTTCTGCAGCTGCTACTTGCATGTAAAATCTATTTAAGTTTTTGAAATAATGACTGACAATTTTTAAGCTTTTTAAACATGTAGTTAGACTTGCTGCAAGTCCTGGGGATCAAAGACACTCTTACATGCAGATAATCTCCCAATATTAAACCGATTATATATACTCTCCCTAAGAAAAATACTGATTTTTAGATTGCTTATCCCTACCAAGGCGTGTGGTTGGGATTTTCTAGTACAAGTATTATTATGTGATTTTATACATAGGACATCCAGCAATTGCGTCTTGAATCAAGGCTAACATGCAGTCAGATATTTACAAATTTGACACTGTAATATAACCGACCAGTCGCAATTCAGCATTTTAAAAAGTTGTTATTGAATTATTGTAGTACGTCTAGAAACCCCCTGTAAAGAAAAATGTGAAGTGAAAGATACTTACGTTGGTAATAAAATTTTAACCGATCAATCAAAATTCAGCATTTTGATGACGTCATACATTGTCGAAAATGTCTTCATTGAATTCTGCAGGTTTAGATACCCCTATTTAGGAAATCTCATCTTGTTTTATGACGATTGTGTTGTGTTTCGGATTTTAGCACACTTTAAAGACGATTCTGGACCACTGTGGGTCTCTGTTGGTCGGGTTTTGTCTTTCTTTTATTTTCTTTGTTCCCCCTTGAAAATGTTTTTGTTGCAGTCGTTATTCAATTGCATGTGCACATCTGAAATAATACTGTTATCAAATGAGTTTGGTATGAATGTCCTTTTATCCAGAGTGAGTAGCTTATTTGCGTAAAAATGGCTATGTTTATTGGTGTTTGTTCTCCGTTTGCTATCTATTTTCCTGCTTAAAAATTGTTTGAAGTTTTACTTTTCCAACTGAAAGAATTATAAAGCGTTATAGATATTTTCGTAATTATCACCTTCTAACCACTTTCAAATGACATTATGTTCTGTTTTAACTGTGGTCGGATTAATAACGACTGTAGCAGAAGTATATTAATAAAGATGAATGGCCTGCCTGTGACAGGTCAGGTTATCCCGTTAAAATTAAACGTATCTGACTTTAATTCTTGAGGACTTCAAGTACATTTTCAACTTAATGAGACCCAAACAATTAGCAAACTTTGATCGAAAATCAGTCATCTCATCAGAGGTTTACCTGCTACAAAATATCATCAGAGCGAGGCCTATATACTTCAAAAGACATAACATTAAAAAAGCATTGATAAACACTTAATTATTTATTTAATTTAAACCCGATTTTCGGTACTGTCAGAATAAAACTTAATATATAACGCATATTTTGGTGATTATATCCCGGATTATTCACAATCAGATGGCACTATTCCTTGATGGTTATGATAAAGTTGGCATCGCATTCACGGTATTTGTCTGAAACCATTCACCGTAGTGTTTGAACAAATAAAGAAATATACACCTTTATACAAAGTTGTACATTTATTTATCTGACAAATTACGAGGTCTCCTGTTTTAATCAATTAAGGGGTCAATCTACTGGTACTCTACTGTGAAAGTATTTCTACGACTAAAGCCATGACTACAGGACAGGGACTTACAGTGGCTTCCCTTTAGTGTGCGTGGGTTTTGACCAAGACCAGAATTACTTGAACTATTGCAGGAAGCGCAGTATCATATTAGTCAGTAAGGTTGAGACATGCTAAATTAGGAGTCAATCGTGGAGTTTCTACCGATATTTGGCAACTCGAGTGACACGGCTCTTTTGATTTGTCCAATTGGTATCGATTCAATGGATTCACGAGACGTGGGCCTGTTTTACTGTTCCCATTTCATCACGGATATAAAGAGACATGCTATCATAGCATTTAACTATTATTGTGCCTAACTTAAAATTAAATTGGGAAAAAAGGAATTGTTTCAATAGATAAGGTACAGGAACCATGAAATGTTATGATTTATGGGAAAACGGTTGAATAATGGAGCTAGGGTGTAAAAAGTCATTTCTTCCTCAGGAGCATGGTCCTAAAGTTCAAGATTTCCTCAATCAAACCGTAACCATGGTAATATAAAATAGCTTCTGCAGCACTTCAAAAGTAAGAATGTTAACATAATATTAATATGTTTTGTTACAGAAATTAGCTTTTAAATATCTACTCATTCATTATTGCTTACTTGGTTGCTTGCTTGCTTGCTTGCTTACTTGCTTAATTCGAGTCGTGTTCCCGATCTACGATGCTTCTCCACACTCATCTGTCGTTCATTGCTGTCTTTATGTTACTCGTCTCCAGTCCAGTATCTTGCTTGAGTAGATCGATAAATGTCAGAGCAGGTCGTCCCGGCTTTCTTTTGCCATGTTTGGGGATCCAGTGCACTAGTTTGGATACAGGCTCCTCACTTCTGTAGTGAGGATTCATTATTATGACAACGAAATAATCAGATTACCTCCCTGGGTTCAGTATAATCATTGAAAATGCATGCGTTGTTGTTGGATTTTATCAACAGCTTGTGAAAGTCATAAGGTTTCACACTGTAAGACGTGACGAAGTGCCAGCTTTTCCCATCAAAATGTCTGTCTAAGGCTTTCCTCAGCACATTATCACAATGGTTGGATTTTCAGGTCTATTCCACCCCACAAAAAAGGCTTTCATTGACACTCTCAGGGGACAATTGTCTCTTTGGTCTTGTGGGCGTTCTAATTTGCTTCCCATTGATTAAACTACTGATTCAACTGCTCCCCTTGATATAGAAGCACTTAGAACACAGTGAAGGAAATCTGGAATGAGATCGTACAAGGCTTGATCTTTGCAAAAGTTACCAATAACTTGCTTGTCCGCTAACTTTAATTTACTCCCACACTTGATCATTGAGTGAAGTCTGTGCAAGAACATCTTAGCTTGATCGATCATTGTTGATTGGTCAACTTCCAAGCTGACTATGGAGCTACATGCATCCCAGAAATTCCCTGGGCCAATACTCTGATTACAAAGAGTTCTTCGCCACACTTGCGGGCATTTTCAGCAAGATCTGTGTAGCTTGTTAGTGTGCACACCATACTCTGTCAGCTGTTGCTCGTCTTCATCAGCCCAAACCCTTTTTTCAAGGTTGGACACAAGAGTTTCTTGGAGATCTTTAATTGAGCAAACCAGGCAAGGCATTCTCGCTATTGAATCGAGCATTTCTTGTCATATATCTCACTTTGGGCTGCGGATATATAGAAGTACCTGGAAGGAATTCATTTTGACTAGCAGTGGCCACAAAGGCGACTTATCTTGTGGTGGGGCTTCCTTTTCTGTGAGGCTATTCTTCATTGTCGCATCACTCGCATGGATTATGAAGAGAGTAAAGAGACCCACTGGCTACTTGTATCTTTGAACTCCGTAGTCCAATTTGTACGCTTGTGATTATAATCATTGGGATTTATGTCTCTTTGTGTATTTTTTTCACGTGCATCTCCTTCATTGTCCTTTTGTAACTTTCTCTATTTTTGCATTAAAAGGGTTACTTTCAAATGTGACTATCAATTTGGCCTTTTTCTTTCCTTTTCATCCATTTAGCAAAAATATTATATCCCTCAAATCTGAGATATTTGTGTCAGCGGTTTGTCCTTTTAGTCATCTACCTTTGTGTCACTGCTTATTCCTCTTGATGTTGATGATTCCATTTCCTCAACCTATTCTACTTTCCAAATTGTTTGGTGCTTATGGTTCTTCTTTATATCTCATTGATCCAATATTTCCTCAAGTTTTCCAGGTCGTCCTCAACAGTTATTCCTTCAATTTTTAGTGCTGCATTGATAAATTGAATTTCCAATGGCTCTGAACCCTCGCTCGTTGTATCTTCTTCTTCTTCTTCTTCGGCCTCCCGTCAGTTGTGACGATTGGCTGCGATACGATCACATCTCCGGATCATCTTTCTCCAAGGTACTCTGTCTTGTGCCAGACGCTTGGCCTTTATAAGACTCATACCAGTCCCATTCCTTGATGTTGTCGAACCATTGTTTCCTTGGCGACTTTTTTCCTACTGCCTTCTACTTTCCCTTCTATGATGTGAAGTGCCAGTAAGCCTTACCACTGCCTGATTGCCTTGGCCCGAAGTAGGCCAGCTTTCTTTTGATAAGCTCTCCTAGCAGTTGCCCTCTTTACACCAAGTTCTTTCAGGATACTTATGTTGGTTCTTTTCTCCTTCCAGTTAACTCTTAACATTCTTCTCCAGATCCACATTTTCAGCAGCCATTATGGCATTTTTCATCTGCTTTGGTTAGAGCAGGGCTGTCCAACTATTGGGATTTGCTGGGAGGCAGAGATACAGACTCCAAAAAAATAAAAACGTAAAAACATGCACAATTTTTTTTCCGTCAGCAGCTGAAATCCTGATAAGTGGGGGGGGGGGGGGGGGGGGGGGGGGGGGGGGGGGGGGGGTGGGGGGGGGGGGGGGGGGGGTAGCGGTGATGTTTTTGCATGGTCAAAATCGTAAATGTACCGACGGAAGCTAGTATAAGGGTGTTGATACACATTTTAATTGAGGTAATTTTGTTGAGGCGGGAGATTTTATATGCTATGCGGGAGTGCGGGAGAAAGAGTGTCTATGCGGGAGACTCCCGCCTAATGCGGGAGAGTTGACAGCCCTGGAAGAGTCCATCCCTTCAGACCGTAAAGTAGCACGCTCCATACCAATGCTTTTACAATCTTTTTTTTAACGATTTGTTGTGAGGTTGCTGTCATTCCATAGATCCTGGAGTTCTATCATCCTTCCATTGGCCATTCCGATTCTAGCTCTTATATCAGCTGTGCAACTAGCAGAATGTTGGTTTTCACAGAACCTAGGTATTTGAAGCGACTAACTTGTTCAACATCCTCACCATCGATTGAGATATTATGTATGGGCTGTTCTTCTCAGTTGTTAGAAGTTTTGTCTTTTTGACATTGAGCTTGAGATTGAGCTTCCTGCCTGCATCCTACGACTGATGTTAGCCTCTCGATGTCTTTTTCAGAGGTTTCAAAAAGTGCAGTGTCATCGGCATATCTGAGATTTGAAATTGGTGTTGTATAACCTGGGGGGGGGGGGGGGGGGGGGGGGTAGCGGTGATGTTTTTGCATGGTCCAAAATCGTAAATGTACCGACGGAAGCTAGTTATAAGGGTGTTGATACACATTTTAATTGAGGTAATTTTGTTGAGGCGGGAGATTTTATATGCTATGCGGGAGTGCGGGAGAAAGAGTGTCTATGCGGGAGACTCCCGCCTAATGCGGGAGAGTTGACAGCCCTGGAGAGTCCATCTCTTCAGACCGGTAAAGTAGCACGCTCCATACCAATGCTTTTACAATCTTTTTTTTAAAGATTTGTTGTGAGGTTGCTGTCATTCCATAGGTCCTGGAGTTCTATCATCCTTCCATTGGCCATTCCGATTCTAGCTCTTATATCAGCTGTGCAACTAGCAGATGTGGTTTTCACAGAACCTAGGTATTTGAAGCGACTAACTTGTTCAACATCCTCACCATCGATTGAGATATTATGTATGGGCTGTTCTTCTCCAGTTGTTAGAAGTTTTGTCTTTTTGACATTGAGCTTGAGATTGAGCTTCCTGCCTGCATCCTACGACTGATGTTAGCCTCTCGATGTCTTTTTCAGAGGTTTCAAAAAGTGCAGTGTCATCGGCATATCTGAGATTTGAAATTGGTGTTGTATAACCTTCCTCTTGACTTGACTTACTTACTTGACTTAGGGCGGATGATTTTTCCGAACCACAATGCCTCTCCAGATCTTCCTATCCAACATAGCTGTCTTGATTTCTTCCACCTGCAGTCCTGTATCACGTTTGAGTATGTCAATGTAGGTCAGGGCTGGTCTACCACGCTTTCTTGCTCCGTGCTTTGGGATCCAATGTATAAGTTTGTGTACAAGCTCCTTGGACCCTCTGAAGCAGTGTCCAGCAAATCTTGCTCTGCGTTCTCTGATCTTGTCCGAGACTTTTGGCATGTCCCCATACAGGTCCTTATTTGTCACATGCTGACTCCAGTTGATGTTGAACACAGATCTTAGCATCCTAGTGTAGCATCCATCCAGTTGTTTACCAAGCTTTGGGGTGACTGTCCATGCCTCACATCCATAAAGGAGGACGGATTCTACTGTAGCTATGAACAGTCTTTCTTTGAGCTTTCTGGATAATGATTTAGCCTTCCATAGCTGACTAAGTTTGCCACAAGCTCTCCATGCAGCTGCTTTGCGTGTTTTGATGTCCTTTTCAGTGTTGTTCATCCAGGCTCCAAGGTATTTGAAGCCTTCCACTTAATCAAGGCGCATGCCTTCACTTGTGGTAATTACAGGTACTTGCGTCTGGTTGAAGGACATGTACTTCGTCTTTGCAGCGTTCATTTTGAGCCCAACTCTTCCCACTGAAGTCTCCACTCTATTGAGTAGTGATTGCGCTTGAGACACTTCCTCAGACAACAGTGCAATGTCATCAGCAAAGTCTAAGTCTGTTACTACGGTTGGTCCTATTCTTCTGCTGCTTCTTTTTGTTAGGTGGAATCCTAGCTCTTCTTCTCTGCCATCTATGGCCTCTCTTAGGGCATAGTCAAGAACAATGACAAAAAGATATGGAGCCAGGGTGTCTCCTTGTAATACTCCAGCCAGTATCTCAAACACTTCTGTTTCTCCATCTGGTGATATGACCTTTGCCTTGGTGTCTTTGTATATGTCTGCTATCGCATTTGTAAGCTGATCAGGTACACCATAGGCTTTCAATATTTGCAGCATTCGTCCCCTATGTATTGTGTCAAACGCTTTCTTGAAGTCGATAAAGGTTATGATGGCTGGCAGGTGATTTGATCTTATTCCCTCAATAATTCTTCGAAGGGCAAGTATATGACCTACAGTGGTACGTCTACTCTGAAGCCATTTTGATTAGCTCTTAGGTGGACGTCGAGCTCCGGTCTAATTCTGTTGAGTATCATCTTGTTGTATAGCTTGGCAACAATTGAACTCAGGCTTATTCCACGGTAGTTACCCCCCAAGCTGAGATCACCTGATTTCGGTATTGGTACTATGTTGAGAATGGACCACTGTTCTGGCTTTTTCCCGTTCAACAAGGCATCATTGCAGAAGTCGAGAATGATGTTATCCAAATCACATATTTTGAGCATTTCAGGTGTAATACCATCTTCCCCACAGCTTTTCCCCTCTACTAGTGCCTTCTTAGCCTTCTCATATTCCTCCAAGTCAAAGGTTCCTACTTTAATGTTGAGATCTGATAGTATTGGAGCAATTTCCTCATCCTCATTACTTATATGTGGTGGGCTCCCAAGTAGATTTTTGAAGTGAGTGTACCAGTTGTATAAATCTCTCCTTTTGCGTGGACCCTTTGATTTGCCCCTTTCTTGTTGTCAGTCTTCCTGATATTTGGTTTATCAGTTTCCAACTCTTACCATGCTTGCTGTTTATGTGAGCATTTTCTACCTCTCTTAGCTTATTGGTAAGGTCTTTCTCTTTCACTTGATCATAAGCCTCCCCTAGGCTCTTCTTAGCATCCTTATAATCTCTGCTATTATTCTCATTGCTAGTGTCTAGTTGATATTTTGCGTAAGCTTCATCAATTTTTGTTCTCGCCCCGATAACCTGGGCGTCTTTTGAGAAGTAGTTTCTTTTCTCTTTCTTCCTCGCAGGAATGACTTCCTCTGCAGCTTCTTGAGTGGTTGTAATGAACCTTGTGTATTTCTCAGTTGCAGTTTCTACGTCATCCTGAAGGGGCTGAAACCTATTGCGCACCTCTATACTGTATTTAGCTTGTAGATCTTGATCAGTTGTCAATAGATTCCAATCGTACTGCTTTTTCCGTTTGATGATCTTACTCTTCCTGAGGCTTAGTCGGATGCTAGCAGAGACTATTCTATGGTCAGATCCCACACTAGCAAAGGTGTTGTGTATGCTTCAGAATTTTGAACACTGTTTCGCCATTTCCGCCTGACAAGGATGTAGTCCAGCTGTAGTTTGTTGCCGCCTGGGCTGACATATGTCCACAACTTGCCTTTTTTCTTGCGAAAGTAGGTATTTGCGACTATTAGATCTTTCTCCTTAGCTAGTTCTGCTAGATACTCTCTATTTCTGTTTGTATCATCATGGTATGAAAATTTGGCGTCATCCTTTCCAAGTCTGGCATTGTAGTCGCCAACAACAAGCAAGATGTTGTGTGCTGGAATGGAGTCAATTGCCCCCTTTAGACTGTTGTAGTGCTCTTCTATGATGTCCTCTTCCGCCACATTTGTAGGGCAGTAGGTCACCACTACAGTTGTTGCTGGGTTACCATGGAAGTTAAATATGAGTGTACGATCAGAATGTGGTTTAATACTCGCTAATGATCGGAGTGCTGTGTTGTTGAGTAGTATCCCGACTCCACCTACAGCTGCACCGGCTTTATTTCTTGTTGCTGAGGTAGTGATCAGTGTTCTGCCCAAAATGATCTCATATTTCACTGGGTCATCATGGACAATGCGGTGTTCCTGTATCCCGATCATGTCAATTTTATATTTGATTAGATTTGATACAAGCTCCTCCCTACATCGACTCTGTCTGATAGTTCTCACATTCATGGTAGATATAGTGATATTTGACTTGCATGTTGCAAGTCGTCTCCTCTTGCGCGCTCTGCCGTCAAGCTTACTCCAACCTTCCTCAATGCTCCGTTATGTCTTCCATCTTCACGACTCGACTCGTCTTATTTTCACTGTTTTTCCTTGACTGCCTGCCCTAATGATATTGGTAATTTCTATATAATGTTCAACTGTAACATTCATAATGTAAATTCCTCGAAGGTCTTGAGATTTCCTAGTTGGTAAACTGTATATGTATACATTCCATCCACATACGACAGTTTGTGGCTTCACTGCCTCAACTTCAATTGAATCTAGCTTTGCCCCGCCCTAAAAATATTTTCCTCTCTTTTCTTTTTTCCTTCATTTTTCCTTTTCCCTTTTTCCTTTCCCTTTCTCTCTTTTATTTTCCTCCTTTTGCCTTTTTCTCTTCTTTTCCCCTTCTTTTCTTCTTCGTTTCCCTTGTTCCTCTTTCTCTTTTCTCTCCTCTTTTTCCCCTCTTCTTTTTGCTATTCCCTTTTTTCCCTCTTTCCTTCCTCTCCTTTTTTTGGGGGGACACTGGCATGATTTCCTCAATTTTAGCTGTTGCTTCCTGAGAGCGGTGCTCCCCGCTTCCGCACTTTTTATGTGGTTGAAGCAAATTATGTGGTGAGTGCTATAATCTGATAATTTCGATGTGATCTACATCGAAATTACCAAATCGTGACATTATACATGATAGACGGCGAATTGTGGTAAACCATGGTTACCAGCCTTGCCTAAGTATAACGTACGTGTAAAAAACATGATTTCCAGAAAAATTGAGGGCGCACTCCCATACGTATCTCTCAGTGCCCTTTAAATCTATATAATAATACGGAATCGCCGATTCTTGTACGTAGATGTTCTCCCCCTTTCGCACCTTTGATTGACTTCAAAACATCTGTGCGAGTGCGTATGGGTCCCACGACGAATCAGTTTATTGAGATTTTTTAGCCCGTAAAAGCTACGTTATTGCTACGCGCCGTGTAACGCTGGGCATACCACAGCGATGGCCGGCGCACCGCACGCGTAAGCATATGATTGTCGGCGCACGCGTAATCTGGCGATTACCGGCGCATATGTAATGGCGCAAACCGTAAGGTGCACACACGTTAGTGGATTTTGGATTGGAAACAAATTCTTCTAATTATGATTTTGTTTAAAAATGATTAGATTAACATTCGCGATTACGTGTTAGGCCTATTCCAATACGAATTCAAAATTTAGTTTGCGCGTGGCCACCGTCGTCTGACACCCAGGATATAACATGTGTTTTGTCACTCTATGAACATGTACCGATAGAGGGCTCACTCCCCATGGACCGCTCCCCCAGACGACGCTGGCCACGCGTTTGGTGTAGGGTTCGGAGAAATAGTACCTATATCAATTTGATCATCGTCCCAGGGGAAGCAAATAGAAGTAAATCTGGCTTATTTTTTATGAAAAAGATAGAATAGAACCTCAGCATTGCTAATGTGGTCAAAAATCGTCGGAATCGAATGCGCACGGGAGCCTAGGCGCGGAAGGATATCGTTGCCAGAATCAGTGAGGAAGCGAAAATACCGGTTTAAAATGGTGAGGGCGCTGTTTAGGTGCCCGTAGCGAAAAAGTTGATCTAGATGGGTCAAGAAAAATCAAGTTTAAAATAAAATTCAACACATATCTAATACATTCATGCGAAATAAAAACTTCCATCATTGTTACGTGGGGTAAAAATACGGTCTTGAAAAAGGGCCGAAACGCGTGTATTTCAATGGAGGAGTTATTTAGTGGTGTGCCCCCTCCAATATGGCAACGGGAGTGCACCATTTTAAAATATTTTTAACAGTCATCGCTCGGTTAACGATGAAAATAATTGAAAAAATAGCATTTACAATTGGGGTGATTAGCTACCCAGAACGGTTTTGGATTGGAAAAATTTTCTTCTAACCTATGATGAATTTTTCAAAATGATTAGATCAACATTCGCGATTACGTGTTATTTCAATACGAATTCAAAATTTAGGTTTCCGCATGTCCATCGTCGTCTGGCTCCCCATCCTCTGATCTCACCCCGGGAAAAAAGGTCTACTTGCATTGGATTGACCTTGCTGACCTCCGTATACCTGTACACTAGTGCTAGTCCAAAAATTGGACGCATACGTAATGAGCAATTTGTTCGTGTGGGGTTCAAAATTGACCAATGGCAGACACGATAAATACGAAGTATATGAATAATTATATACCGTCTTCGCAGAGAGAAGAATCTTGTTCACTTTGATAAATTCAAAATGTCGATTTTCTGGCACTGTATAGCCGCCGTTTCGGTCTAAAATCACACTTTAGGGGTTATCTTTGACATTGGGTCTCGCCCAAAATATCTTCCTCGGAGATATAGCTACATTTCCGCATATGTGACTATTTCCATGCTATTTCCTATCTTTCAATATCGTGTAATAAAAAACCTTTTAACGTCCAAACAGAGACAAATATTTTTTTACGATAACTAGAAACTCTTACACAGTCACAGAAATACCACCTTCACACGTTTCTAGATGTACAAACAGCAAATTCAATATTAGCGCGTTATGAAGAGGTGGGATACTATCGTGACGCATAAAAAGCATCGTCCCTAGTAATCCCTAGTGTGCTTAAAGCACAGATCTTTTGTAAATCCAATGCCAGTAGACTTTGTATTTGGTCGGTTCTCGGATGAGAAGTATCAGGGGGTGTTGTTCGATTGTGTGACAGTGAAATTATACAAGGCCGTACGAGTAGACTAGTTAAATAAAGGAACGGTGTGAGCAAAATATGCATGGTAGAAATACATACGTTTAGGCCTACATGTATACTGGAGAAATAATTTACTATCAATAGACCGACAAATAAAATAAATGGATGGCTCACTGTGTTGAACTGGGTACAAAGTGATCATGGTGAGACCCCGCCCGCCTCCCGCCAACGTATGAAAGACCCACTATAAAATGATCAAACTTAAGTCCTCACTAAATAAAACCAGTGGCGTCGCGGACCTATATGCAACCGCGCACGATGATACCGTTGTTTTTCTAACCCACCCACAGCGACCCGGAAGTACTCAACCGTAGCGATACAGCTTCGTAGTCAGAGTTGACCTCGTGATAGCACGATGTAAATGAGCTTTTTTCATGATTATAATCACACATTTCAAACACATTTGCCATGAAATTGTTAAATAAAAAGGCATGTGATGCAAATAATATATCTAATATTATCTGTAAATTTCATGACATGTTGGATTTTCGGTGCAAATTATTGCCATCACACAGACCCGAATTCGAGAAAACCTTGACGAAACTAAAGCCAAATCCACGGTAAATTATTCCATTTTGAAGAATCAGGCCCCAATTGTATCCATATATTCGTAGTCGTTTGTAACTAAAAACATGCTTAAAATACGGTATTATGAAATTAGTGTGCCCGGCCAGGTGGATGGGTATATGCCCGAATCTGGAGCTATTCCAACGACCTTTATAAATTTATTTCGTAGCGTCGATTGGTTGTTACTGATCACGTGGTGCGCTTTCAGACAGGGTCGTTTGTGATCGCTTCAAGTTTATTTTTAGATTTGGTATTTGTGGTTTATTTATTTTTAACTAAATCAAGCATGGTCGTTCCAAAATAATTAAATAACTTTCTACAGTATTATTCAAATTCACATTTTAATAAAATCAAGGGGGGGGGGGGGCACTTAATCTATAAATGAAATTCCCCCGACTATGTAATAATAGAGATGCCGTAAAGTACCTTAACGGGTGGAGTCCAGGGGCCCGGCTTGTGGTAAATTGTAGTATAATTTTGTGATGAATTCTTGTCAAATTTGTACTATTTCCAACATAGATTCTTCTCAATTCCCCGACTGGGGGCTTATTTCGTTTTCCTCATCAAAAAAGAAGTCGGGCCTCATGAAATAAAAGCTTAAACTTCCGTTAGTACGGAAATTGCTCTTAAAATATCGTACGAATCTGTGCCCGGTCAAGCAAATGGTTACAAGAAGCAAAGTCACAAAAGTCGTGGACTCTCAGGTAGAGCCTCCGTAAAAGTGCCCTATCTTCTTCATTATTCATTTAATCCAAATCTATATGATTTTCACGATTTTGGAGGTAACAAATCATTTTTTGGCACTTTTGCGTCTAAATTTTTTTTTAAATAAGATAATTAAAAAAAACGCCTCCTAGGGAATTTCATTAGGATTATAAAAAACTAGTATGACAAAATATATTTTGAGTTATCTTGCACGAACCTAAAATGGGTCAAAAACATGGTTTTTTTTATAATTTTTTCAAAAAAATTATATATTTTATATACTTTTATATAGATTAAATGAATAATGAAGGAGTTACAGCAGTTTTACGTAAGCTATGCTGAGGGTCCACACCCCCTTAAATTCTAAAAGTAGCGATAAAATCAATGTTTGTGGAGCAAAAATGGTCAAATTTGGTCCCATATTATTAAGAAAATTACGGCGATTCTAACTACCTCGCCATCTTGGCTGCCAACTGACCCTACTGCAACGTATGCTGGTAAAACTAACTTGTCGTAAGGTTGACATAGGCATTTAGCGCAAGGCAGACATCCTGAAATAGATCTTTGTGCGCGTTAGAAATCGGCAAGGTCACTCATTGAAAGCGATCCTTGCGTGCTGGCTGAATACACGTGTTCTATGGGAGACTTGGCAAATTTTAGGTGGGGTTCGCGAATGGGGTCGTGAAATCTAGGGGTCACAACCCGGTGACCACCCTCTCTCTTCCGCCTCCTAATACCCCACTACAAAACTCAAATTCTAGGCCTACATTGTACATAATGTCTATGAGCACATGGGTAGGCCTGTCTAGATTATTAATGGCACACGGGGTACCTGGGGTATAGAATATTAAGGACACCTGTAATAACTGGATTTTAACGATGTATGGGGTAGGGCCTACCTGACCAAAGACACCTTTAATACCTGGGTGGTTATTTCATGTCTCATTATGGAATATCTATAATGATATTTAGCGCATCGGGGTAGGCCTTAATAAGATCCCTGGATTATAACAGGCACCGTGGCACTAATATTGAGTATCAAGGACATAACGAGTGCTTGGAGCGCAGTTGTCTTAAGTGATTTTTTGATGAATTTGAGATTTTGCATAATATGAAAACACTTGGACATTCTCGAGTTAGTGGTTTGCACACATAAGCTAAAGTGCAAATGCATCTTTTGGTGGTGAAAATTGGATGGCAACTTCAAACTCCTCATTGCCCGACACAGAGTTTCTAGTTTCAAACACGTTTATCTCAAAATGCACAAAATGCACTTAAGACATCTGCGCTCCAAGCACTCGATAAACTCTTGCTATTTCACAATAGCCAACACACTATCCTCTATACACTATATACATGTATATGGGGTATCTGGGGTAGGTTCAACATTGTTTCCCCAAACGGGGTATTGAAATTGGGTCTGAGATTCACAGATAGCTCAAAACTCAGTTGTCAACAAAGTATATTTCAAATGAAAAACTAATTCAGGAATCATATAATATAATACCGTATGTCTATGCCCATTTTGCTACCAATCATGAAGAAATCTAATTTAGATCAAAATACTTCAGCTAGCGAGGACCCGAGCGCAGCGAGGGTACCTGCTAGTAGTTAATAATAACGGAGACAAATATATTTTGAAAGAACACCGGAGAATGGAAAGAATGTACATTGACTAATACTTATTTTTAAAGAGCTCGTGGGAATAATGAACGTTTATAGTTATAAAATGACTTCTACTATTAATAGCAACTGTTTCGCGCATAATTTCTAAGCCAAACTCGTTTAAAGCTCTAAGTAACTGTGGTTGAAAGGTTTAGCCTTATTTGTTTATATTTATGAGAAAACAATTTCTTCACACACAAATAAAACGATGTTTAGTTCTGTTTAAATATATGAAAATAAACTTAAGGTCAAGGCAATTCCAGTGAAATTCTTAACAACAGGAGCGATTGAACTCAAATTAATTCGGAATCAATCTATTGCAATCCATTTACAATCTCCTATGTGTCTCGGGCATACCCCTAGTACCTATGGGCTATACGGTACAAACAATATCAACAACTCAGCGAAGTTATTGCCTGTAACTTGAGCCATAAATGGGGTTTTTTTCTTCATTTTTTTCTTCATTCTTAATAGAATACTTCAAAATTCCCCAAGGTCCAGTGAAAGGTCAAGAGAGATTACCTTCGTGTTCAGGAATAACCTTAGCGAGTAGGTTCTCTAGTTGAATTTAAAGTTAAAAACAAACTAAAAACACAAATAAAATAAAACAAACTCCCAAACAAACAAACAAATAAATTAAAAAAAACCCCCAAAATACCTATACATACACTAAGATTTTATATAGCGCCACTTCAAATGATTACGGCGCAATAAATACAACAATGCATGATGAAATACAATAAAGTAGATACAAGATGGTATATATGATAATACAACATGATACAAGCACATTATATTTGAAAACAAATATGTTTTCAGCCCTATTTTGAACACTGGCAAGAAGATGGAAGTGCGTGTAGAGACTGGAAGTTTGTTTAATAGGTAGGCCTAACTTGGGGGCTACAAAGGAGAACGCCTTGTCAGCAGCTGGCTTGAAAGAACGGTACTGAAGTTTGGGCTCCTGTAAGCGTGTGGCATCGATAGTGGAACGAAGACCTTCCCTGCCTGGAATGTATAATGTGAGGCAGCGCGCGAGATATTCAGGTCCCAAACTGGCAGCAAGACATATATTATACATCATCACTTTGTAGTGTACTCACACTTTCAGTTTCAGTTTCAGTTTTATTTCCCAACAATACATGCACAATAATTTTAAGTAAACTGCTCACACAAAGTTAGGAAACTTTTTTTAATCAAGTATATTTTTATTATTCATTACTCTCTCATATTATGTTGCATATCAATGGAAAGCTGAAGTGTTTTTCTTTAAAATGATACCAAATTTGCAATGATAACATGTTGCTGGACTTGATGAATGAGAATGAGGCAAAGTCACAAATCAAATGTGCCAAAATTACCGTTATCTGTGCTAAACAGTCAACATGTAATGGCACGGGCTCTCTCCAAATCTGTTAAACGCGGCATATTAAAACTGCAAAACGTTTACCGTGTCTCAGAAAAATGAACAAGTTGTAGGCCTAAACCTTTCATCACTTACCTTCATGACCTTTCACCTGGAGTCATTGTTAACCCAGTCTTGCAAATATACCCAAATAATGGTTTTCTAAAGAGATGAGGGTTTTCTTGTGTGTGGTATGCTCACTGGTGCAAATCTTTGTGTAAACCATTCATGGTTTTCAAGCATGACCGGTTTGATTATTGATCATTACCTATTGACTGTTTAGCACAGATAACGGTAATTTTGGCACATTTGATTTGTGACTTTGCCTCATTCTCATTCATGTGGCCAAGTTCAGCAACATGTAATCATTTCAAATGTGGTATAATTTTAAAGAGGAACACTTCAGCTTTCCATTCATATATAACAGATACAAAGAGGGTAATAAATAATAAAGATATACTTGATTTAAAAAAGTTTCCTAACTTTTTGTGAGCAGTTTAGATACATTGGTGGGCTGACCATAATCAGAGCAGAGCTCGTAAATATTTGGCCACCCTTAAATCATTTAAACGAACAAATTCGGATACATGTTGTCAGAGACATGGACATACTGTATAATACTGATGATATACACATCACGAAATGAAAATATTATTATAATATTATTACATAGGTGATTTATAACAATAAAAGGGGATAATCAAAAACAATGAAAAACAAAAATGTGATAATGAAATATCAAATGAATTGAATTGAATTCGCTGGCGATGAGATTGCATGGCAATTCGGTACCACGCGCCATAATGATGCTACAAAGTCGATCGATAGCAATCAGGTCGAATGGGATCTGGACTAAAGTGGGTCCATTTGTAATAATAATCGGATTATACACAAACACACATCGTATACAGCACCCCAGATCAAATTACTGAAGCCTTTAGAGACCACTTTAGTGCTCTTGCTGATTCTGAATCCAATTCAAACTTCGCCCAGTACTACAAAGATGATGCAGCTTCCTTTAGAGTTCAGATACAAGAAATATCTGCTCTGCTTCTGAAGATACCATAGTTCCCATCACCTGTGAGGAGATGCACGTCATCATTCAATATCTATATAACGGTAAAGCAGCTGACCTTCATGAATTAACGGCAGAGCATCTAAAACATGGTGTCACAATCATCATTGAACACCTGGTCAATTTTGTTAACTATACCTTCAAGACTGGTTGTGTACCGGATATCCTCAAATCTTGAATTCTTACTCCAGTTCTGAAATAAGGGATGGACCCAACCAGTACAACAAATTATCGTGGGATCACGGTGACATCTATTATAATGAAGGTGATGGAGAAAGCATGGCTTCTTAGAATTACACCCACGTTGAAAGAACATCAAACCCAATGCAGAGAGGATTTACTCAAGCTTCATCTTCCATCAACGCTGCGTTACTAGACTCTGAGGCTCTAAATGATGCGGCTTATAACAAAACACCTATCCACATCACCCTTTTAGACGCATCAAAAGCTTTTGATGTAGTTGACCATGATATCCTACTAAACGAACTGTCTGATATTGGTGTGAGGGGAAAGCTGTGTTTAGTTCTATATACAGTCAATGTATGAGAATACTTCGTCGGCCGTTAAATGCAGTGGTAATCTTTCTTCTAAATTTCCTATAAAACAAGGAGTAAGACAAGGAGGAATCACCTCGGCACCGGGATACAAGATTTATACCAACAGCTTACTTAACCAACTTCAAGCACAGAAGATAGGATGCAGCATTGGTACCTCAATGATCCAGCACCTACTTGTGCAGACGATATTGCCATCATCTCTTCAGATCCAGTAGAAAGTCAAATACTCTTGGACCAGGTTAACCGATACACCAAATCACACAGGTACACCATCAATGCGTCCAAAAGTGCTACCATTAAATATCGCTCCAATGATAAAATAATTTACTCTATCGCTGAAGAGTCAATCCCGTCGGTGCTAAAAGCTAGAGAAACTGCAGCAACAGACCTAATACTGATGACATGACGAAGATGGGCAGAAGAGTGACCTATGCTCTCATGGGTGCTGCCCTCCACGGTATGAATGGATTACCCCCCCCCCCCCCCCCACACACACAGCATACCACCTATTGACCGTTGATGTCATCCCAAGGATGCTGTTTGGTCATGTTGGTGCTGAAGTTCAACACTTTACCTCAATGAATCTGTCACAGATTGAACGCTTCCATCGAAAGCAACTCCGTCAGATACAATTTCTTCCGGATAAACCTCCTGCAGCAAACTCGCAGTTTATGCATTAATTGGTGCTAAACCTATTGAAGCACATTGAGATGCAGCCAGTCATACCCTCCTTGGTAACATCATAAGACAACCAGATAGCATTGAATGTCAGATTGCCTTCAGACAATTTGCCATAAAGAGCAATAACAGTAAGAGCTGGCTCATCAAGGTGAAAGCTCTCCTGGCTAAATATGGTCTTGGCATCCCCATATGATCTTATCCAGAAACCACCAACCAAAGCACTGGAAGTATACAACTACTAAAGCAATTGTGTCCTTCTGGCAGTCTCAGTGGCAGGAAGACAGTAAGGAGAAATCTACCCTGAAGTACCTGAACATCAATGCATGTAAGATTGGAACTCCTCACAGTGTCTGGAACACCCTTCCACCTGACTGCAGAGAAGTAAAGAAAGCAGTCATAAAGGCTCAACTCCTCACAGGAACCTATGTCCTTCAGGCGAATCAAGCTAAATTCAACAAGTATACTGTTAGCTCAACATGTACCCTTTGTAAAACTGCATCTGAGGATGTGACACACTTTTTGGTCAAATGCCCAGCCCTGGCAAGTCAGCGTTACTTTCACTATGCGACTCTGAAAAGATCCCTCTTGCAGTATTGTGTGGAAGCTGAAGTCTCCCTATTACTTTCTAATGACGATCTACTTGTCCAATTCGTCATCGACAGCTTTCATAAGAGAATTTCAACATATTATCAACATTGCCAAAAAAATGAGACATCATCTTTGAGCCAAATAACCCGACAATGGTGTTTCAGCTTGCATGTGAAAAGATCTAACTTGCTGAAACAGCTTGATGCATAGTAATATTTTGATCACAGCATATCTTATGTCGTCCGTTTGTCATCAGGCTATGTATGTGCTCAAACTTGGTAGCATTTGCATATATAATATGGACACACACCTACATGGCACTATAATTTTTTGTCCTACAATTTTTTGCATTAATTATACGAATGCTTTTTCTGCATTCCACCGTCTGTACTGCCCAAATGAACGCATACTATTTTGTCAAGCTGGTTTTCAATCTTCTTCCACTGCTTGGCACTTCTGCTTTGATAAACCTTTTACACACTTGTATATAACACCATCATGAGCATATACACTGAGCCAAAAAAGAAACTTATAAAAAAAAGAAACTTATACAATTTTAACAGATCACCAAATAATATTCTGTGCATGAAAATGTCCCAAATTTGGATACAATATTACTGCAATGTATCGCTTCAAATGGCAGTCAATAACCAATTGTTTGCTTCAATGACACAAGAGAAAATGTGCACTGCCCCTATGGTGATCTGTTAAAATTGTATAAGTTTCTTTTTTGGCTCAGTGTATATATATTCTTTTACATTTTATAATGAGCGATTTGCATATCTTTCTGCATGGAACTCTTTTAGTTAACTTTTTGATGTATCTTCGTATGTTTCTGAGCTTTCTACTTTTTTAACTGTAAAAACTCATACTTTTGTATCGTCGCTCCGTATATAAGACTTCAAGGACCATTCAACAGCACGTCTGCAGCTGAAGGGGTGCACCTGCAATAAGAGGCCGGATCTCCACATAACTACTACTACTACATCACCAGGGAATGTCTGCAAGAAATGTATGTATGAAACATGATGGTTGATACATCATTCATAATATGTATCAACCATGTATTGAGATTTGATGTACTGTTAACATTAACAGGTTGTGATTATTTGATTATGTGCAATTTTTAGGTCTTTATGGGGGGGGGGGGGGGGGGGGGGCTAATAGTACTTTTCATGTGCAATGTTGTTTGGTAGGTGGGCTTGTGAGTTTGTGTATGAGTGCATGCTTAGTGGATACATGTGTTGTCGAATTGTGTGGTATAGGGGGTTTATGTGTGGAGGGGTGAGTGTACACTTGTGGTGTGAGGATGTTTGTTTCATTTGCTTGTAAATGTGTGTGTTTGGATTCTTAAATAATTTTTGTGTGGGGATTTGCAATCATAATTATGTATTTTATATGTTATCGCTGTTTTATCATGTATTTATATGTATTTTTGATGATAATATTATATGTTTTTGTATTGTAAAAAATGCGCAATTTGGCCTTTGGCCACGATGTTATTTTATAATAAATTGAATTGAATTGAATTGAATAGATAAAAGATATCCCTTGTATTTTTTTAAAAACAATTTACGGATTTACATTTCTGAATGTCAGCATCAATGCCATTCCACTCCGGAGGCCCTTGTTGTCTTATTGTGTATCTAGCGAGATCGGTATTGAAATGATTAGGTGTATAAAAGTTGGAAGATCTGGTTCCATAGGAGTGTATGGCAGTTGATTTCTTGAAATAATTTGAGAATAAATCAGGAAGCATATTATTTGTAAATTTATACATAAATATAGCCTTTTGGAGTCGATGAACATCGTAAACCGTGAGGGTCTTTATGTTAGCAAACAGAGGGCAGAATGTGCTAAATAATGTGAGTTTGAACAAAGACGATTGGTTCTCTTTTGTTTAACATGAATTGAACGAAGATTATAATTATTTGAATCTGCCCAAACAATATAACAATACTGGATATGGGAAGTACGAGGCTTGAAAAGAGGGAAAACAAAATATGAGATGACAGAGAATATTTTAAACTAAATAAGATTCCAGTATATTTTAAAACGCGATTAGTTATGTGGGCGTTGTGCTGATACCATGATAAAGATTCATCAAGAATTATCCCAAGAAATTTGGTACTCGAAACCTTCATGATTGGGATAATTTTCAATCAGGATAATCATGAATACGTGAATCTATTTCTGAAGAACATGTAAGTAGTTTTGTTAATATTTAGGGATAACTTAGCATTGAACCGTGTGGTGATTTTGTTTATAGTTCGTTCTTCGTAATATTAGCAAGCTTGGTGAGGCTTTTTTTGTGAGGCAAGTAAGTTGGTATCATCAGCAAAAATTATGAATTAAAAGAAATTACTTGACAATAAATACAATATTATTTATATAGATAATAAACAGAAGGGTCCCAATATATAACCTTGAGTATCAAATCATGCAAGTTGTAGAGAGCTGTACATGACAAGCGCATCATCCATGCTGGTATATCATCATTTCATTAACTATTAGGATTCCTAATGTGTTTGCAATGTAGGTCGTAATCAATGAACGCTTCTTAATTTATGAATATTGGTACTTGTAAGCTATTTTGAAAATATCAACTGTTTAGGACAAAATATTTTTAGTAAATTTACATGACCTCCTTCTGACTTTATAAACGTTTATATAAAGTTTTTACCAATATATCGTCAATAAATACACCATGTTTCGTTTACAAATAATTTTGTCTTCAATATTTCTGTTATAGGATGCTGAATTTGATTGATTTACCGATACCATTTAACAGCAATCAAAGCTCCAAAGGGATTTGCTATATTATAAAATAGAGGGATACAACTACTGACAAAACGTTTTCTTTACAGAATGCCTTTTTAATAAAGATAATATTGATTAAAATCTTACAAAAAATATGTCAACTTCCGCCTCACGTCAGTATTGTTGTTATTATTGTTGTTTTGCTACGGATATTGTTGATCATTGGCCATGCATGTTTATTACTACGTGTATACATCAACTATAACCCGTGTTCTGTAATAATGTAAACCTCTCAGAAGTTCTCCGTGCATATTAAATCTTTTGCAAGGGTGCATAATATTTGAATGAATAGCTTCGATTAATGTTTTGTCAACGCACTAAATTAAAAAAAAATTGCAGTTATTGCCCAGCACCAATCACATAGTCTGATGTAGGCATACATATCATTGATTTAGAACATTTGATACATTAAATACCTCTTCCTAAAGACTATTCCTAAAGTGCGATTCCAAGCCCACATGGAAAGCAAACAGGAGGCTGAGCCCAGCACCTGAGGCTGACCCAATCGGCCATGCAGCCTCCTTTCCGATAATGCACCATACCATAAGAGGGAAACATAAAGCGCCACAAATTAAAGTACCACAAATGGGTAGCTGTGGGCGGGATAAACCAATCTGCTGTATACCACTACTTCTAAAACTCCTTTATGTAGGCATCACTGATACCTTGAATCCAAGATGTCTGCAGGTAAACACCAACACTTGACCTTGGTATACACAGCCCAAGCAAAAGAGGGCGCTGTGACTTCATTCATGTAGCCAGAGGGCGCCTGATGCTGCTTGATGCTGACAATAACTGCTGTTAATCTAAACATAACTCTATTTTATGAGATTTTGCATTTAAGTTTTAAATCGATAATCTCATATTTGTTGGAATATTACTCAGCCGAAGACGTTGGTTGATTCATCTTTGTCATTTGAAGCACTTTCAATATAGCTCACGCAAACAGGGTATCGATTTTAAAATCCATTAAAACAACATTTTCCCTGCAAGTACCTTATTTTCGAAGCCTTTTACCCTTTCCCCCGAAGGTTAACTTTAAACAACTATTAAGTTTGATGACAAACCAGTCGTTAGTTATCACAACATTCCATCGATTTATTTACAGGGTTTATTGGATTGTTAATTATTTAAAAAGTTATTATTCTAAAGACCTAAATGCTATTTCATATTGAAAGAATTAAATAGCACGCACGTTTAAAAATGTCCGTAATCTTTGCCAATGATTAAAACACGACTTAGGTGGCGGAAAAGCACGACTTAGGTGGCGGAGGCAATTCGATCAGTTGGTGTCGATTTCGTCTGATGGATTGCAAAAACGTCTGACGTGTTTGCTTTAAGGATAACTACTTCGGGGTTAAGTGCCTTTCTATTGTAAACTGCTGGTAATATAACTCTTTCTTAAGGTTTTTCACTTATGGTCGAAGAAATGTAAATATAAATAGAGCATAGATTCAAAGCACCCGGTCAAAAGCCATAACGTAAATTGAAAACTCGAACGAAAATACAAAACAATATTTTCTGTATGACACAGTTAAGTTTTTACTCCAAATTCGTAGAATCCCAGGTTTCAAATAACTGCTTTTCTTCGAACTTGCATGCTTTATACATGAACACGTTGGCTTACATTTTAGTAAAATTGAAAAAATGCTGTCCCCAATACCATTGCACAGGGTTGTCCGTTTTGTAAATACATTGATGTATCTTCGTGTTACGTGCCAACAATTACAAACCTAACCTCACGTTTCAAAGGTTTTACCTAATCGAAAGTTAGCTTTAACAAGCATTCTGTATGAGATATTTTATCGATTACGTAACAAACCCTACTTATTATGATAAACCAAATTATTAATCCTGTACTCATATATAAACATTTTTACCCAATATTTACTGATCCCATTTTATATTAGAAAGAGCTAGTGGGATATTAGTCCTAGAAACGTAGGACCTGCGAATCTCATCTATCATTAACATCTGGACATTATCAACTACTGATTCTTAAGTCCTAGAACGTTGCCAATTATGTGAGACACGGAATTAAGCAATGCAACGGTGTAAAAACCAAAGCATTAGATTCCCAAACGATTTTCGAAGTGATATCAATTGTATGGACTCATACCTTGATGTACATACCATTTAAAATGAAGATAATTGTTCAAAAACGTTGCATTTAGGAGAATTTTCCACACGCCAATTTCCTCTGTGTTGAAACTAAGTCGAAACAAAACCGGAAGGATGAAATTACAAGGTCAGAGGTTGTACACGTGAGGGCGTATTTGTAAACAAACACCCACCAGGCAGTATTGGGCTCATACAGGGTGTTTATTGCATTGATTGAGGTATCCGTATTTAACATGTGGTAACTATTCATAATATAATACAATTGAATGTCTCCTTGCAATGAATAAATATGAGATTATCTTGTTATCTCATCAATATAGATTAAGTTGGGTGAAAAATCTTTTTTTTTACGTGCAACAAAATCGCTTGTCACGCTATGATAATTTCGCCCAGGCCTAACGTCATCGTTTGTTTACTTGAAAATAAGAATGCGCAGATTTTAGTATCTTCGAAAGTGAACTTAGCCGACCCGAATCGGCATAAAAGTGGATTTAAATTACTATTTTTATCAGATGTAAGTGTAATCGTTGTAATCAATAAGTTCAAACAAATTATGTGATTCTTAGCTATAGGCCTAACAGCCATGTCATTGTGGGTGAGTAAGAATGGTTTTGGAAAATGCTAGGAGTTGCAGAAGTTTTACTTTGTAAATTTTGGGCTCGTTAAATACCGAAGTCACATCATAGTAACGTTCTGTGACTCAGTACTATAAGTCCTGAGACACATGTTACTGCGACTAGTGGGATATACGGTATACCTACACGATAATAATGGTTATAATATCTAAGGTTTGGATTCAAACGAAAAGGTAGATTATGATGGTAATTTGATCCGCTGGTTTCAGGTTCGTGTGATGTTACTTGCCAAAAAACAGCGAGAAACTCCTTAGCCTGTTACATCCCCGAGTAACCGCACGATGAAAAAATATAAAAGGGAATAAACTGTTGACTTAAATCACCTACCGAATAAACCGGAACATGTATTGAAACATGATAGGAGAACATCACGACCGATATATTTAAACATTACAATGGTAGGACGATGGGAACCCGGCAATGAAACGTATATGTACTTTGAAATCTTTATATCCAGATACGAACAAGTTGCTGTACTTTTCAGTAAATTTGGAACAATATTAATTCGTGTATTCCCTGGGCCCCTTGCTTAAAATTGGCCATTTCGAAAATGCATGTTTATATCCCCGTGTCACGTGAGAAAAATTCAAACCCTCACTTTGAAGAATGGGATATACCGTAGCGAAAACCTGTATCATCTCATACAAAGGGCTCACACGAAAAGACACGAACATGATGGTAATTTGATATGTTGGTTTCAGGTTCGTCCGTTTCTAATTGCAAAGGCAATAACCATTGTTTACGTTATTGGTTGAAGATAAATGACTATTGGCTAAAGTAGTTTTCAGTTGTGATTTAATGGTAGGCTTATGTAACTTCATCGCTAGTCTGCCTGCCACTTCATGATGAAAAATAAAATACTGAAAAAATATCGAAATAAAAACGTGTGATAAGGTCTTGAACACGAACACAAAAGAACATTTTCTGTCATTACCAACATAGATAGCTAAATATAATAATCTTAACATGGCAATACCCCGGGTTGAATAAAACTGTTTTTAAAGCGTCATTAGCGTACGTCAGAGATGCCAAACAACAATTAGTAGCGGAAGTGTGCAATTTTGGGCGCCTACACGTCGATATAATGATCTCAGAATACCAAATAACGAGCTAAATCTTTGAGTTTTCTATGAAGCTCTTTCGAGTGGTGGCGTGCGTATGGTGGCGTGATTTTTGTGTCGTCTGCTTAATATTCGCGCGCTATTTGATATAAAATGGGAAATCAGAGAGATATTCCCGCCACTAAGATCCTATAGCAAGAAGACGTGACGTGACGATAGCTTCAATATTTCTAGGGGAAGGAAGGGTGGACCACTTTACTGTGTTTGGATAAAGCAAGATTTCCACTCGGGCCGGTCGCACATTGGTGCAATACTTTAGAAACCACAGGTAAGTCAGTGCATTATTTAAGATAAAAGTGAATTTTATGGTGCTGTGTCACTATGGAATGGAATATCCTTTACACCAGTTACAAAAATAGCAATTGTGGTAACATTTCTTAGTTGCTGTCTAGATGATGATTTTAACCTGGTTGTAACGGTTCGGAATGTCAATAGTAAACAGCGCTCTAAATGCTTGTCTTGATATTCCCTCACACACTTTAAAAGTGTGTGAGGGAATATCAAGGAACGGTCTCTGTAGAACAGAAGAATGTAGAATGTCTTATTATTTGAACATCCCTTATCGGTCAACATTTTTCTTTGTTGGGTCACATAGGTGCGCTAGCGAATTGGTAATGTCGTTTATACTTAGCAACAACCTTCTAGCATTACCAACGTATATTGTTAATATTTGGGAGAAAAGTGAGGGGAGAAATGTCAGTCTAATACCCCACCGTAGGCTACCTGTTACATAGGTTACAGCGCGTTCAAAAGCGTCCTTTTGTTTTTGCTTTCATGACAACCTCGCTGCATAGGATAACATCCAATTCAATATTCAATACAGGAAAGTGTTCCATGCAAATGAGTGCAATGAAGGCGTGTAGGTTTACTTCACTGATACTTTGTAACTACCTGAACCTCTTCAGTTTGCCTTAACAAGACATAGCCTTGCACTTACGAATAATCACCATTTTGATGGCAGTTATGTTTATTCATTAGAAATCGATGTCTTACTTTCTATAGTGTCAAAATGCGAACAGACTTTTAAAATGTCGAGTTGTCCATATACATTTTTCGGCAACCTACCAATCAAATATAGGCAAACCAGCCATCCACATTTGTAACACTTCTTCGATAAATCTTATTCCAAAATAAGGCAGAAATAAACGGGACCGTTATGGTTATTAGACGATGATCGATTGTTTTATTTTTAAAAATCATAAAATACAATTGTTTTGTTATTTCTATCAGGTCACAAACGTGTATTTCAATTTATATAAAGAACGCGTTATTGTTATTATTGAATTTTCTGAGAAATATAATCTTGGCACAGCAATGCATTGCTTCATTAAATATATTGGTTATAGTATGTGAATAGTTTAGAATAAAATATCCGTCGAAGTAGCGCCGTATATACATATAATACATTGCACAATGGAAAAGAACGTCTATAAATATATATATCATTATATTAAGTACACATCATAACCACAAAGGCGTTACTATCTATATTTGTTTGCCATTGATATAATTATCAATTTAGCAGCAATTTATAAGCGATAGACCGTTTGTATTTTCTCAAGAAGAGTATAATCAAATAAAAACATTCCTGATATTCATATTGTATCGTCTTGCTTACTATGAGAGCGACTTTCACCTGAGAAAATACCAATTGCCGGAACACCTTAGAAGATATATCTGAGTAAAAGTCATTGCTTTTTCATTTTCATCTGTTCATATGTTACACTCATATATTTTAAAAGTAGACACAGCACAAAAATCAAGATTCTCATTTAAATCTGTGTCATCTGCATACATGTTGGTATGGAGCTTATTTTTATAGTGCAATAGTTGTTAAGATATATGCCTTAAATCACAGCCTAAAACAGGAGCCTTTATAATGAAGGGATATGGGAATCATGTTGCCAATTACTAGGGGAAATATTTTAAAATGTTGCACCATATACTTCTTATACAGGAATATACTTGGGTACCCCAGTATCACTATTATGCATTATACGGTGAAAATGAAAGTATTTATGTCGAATACGTTGTGCATGATAAAAAAACACATTTACCTTTTAAGAAGTGTGATAGAAATTGAGCAAGAAAACACACCATAAAAGTGTATGCATAACTAACTATTCCAGTGGGGACTAGTTGCTTATACTTCTATTTTGAATAGATTTGTTCTTTCAAATGGACATCAACACAACAACATTATTTAAATTTCACAAAGGACAGATTCGAAGCGCGGTATCATAGTTTGCTTTAAAATCTGCATTTATATATACGGTATATCATATTTGAAGGTCATTCCATTGGTTTATCTTTTCGATTCCTAAACAGCTAAGAATGTTTAAGCAATTCTCATTGGTCTTCAGAGAAATCGGCAACATTTATATGATACAACTTAACACGGGGTACATTAAATAGCGTGACCATCAATTGCGTAGAACAACTCCGCCTGGGACGACCGCCCGCATTTATGTTAGACAATATAACACGTGAACGGTCTAAAAGCAATACCTTTATTCTCTTATTAAAACTATATTACTTACAGAGATTATTTTGTATTCCTGTCTACTGAATTACATCTTCTTAAATTAACATATAATAACTTGTAGGATTCCACCCTATATTCAGTCCCCTGTATAAATATACTGAAACCACTGAATAAGGATTGTATATACAAATGTAATTCTTCACTCCTGGGCAACTGAACTTCCAAAAAAAAGAAGATAAGGGGTTAGCTTGTTACTTTTTAACTATCTGACAGTAAAGATTATTCGCTACTTATAAAAATCCTAGCTCTGTCATATTCTTGTTCCTTTCCTTTACTAGGCATAAATAGACCAAAATGGTTCCAAATTCCATTTTATTTATAATATAGATTAAATCCCTACAGACCACCGTGCAGCAAAAACAGCTGACATTCGATATCATTAGCCTTATTTGACAGTCGCTAGTAGGTAGTTACAGACGAAGAATCTACTTTTCTGACCGAATCGTCTCATATTTCCTGGATTTTGAGGTGAATCATACACGCCATACAAAGACATTACAACTGATCTTGAGCACTATTTCTTGTATCGTTTCTAGGTGAACTCAAATGTTAGATACACCCTAAATTTTAGTTAAACTATACTTCGAATCACAGACACATTTCATAACTTACGCGGAAATTCCCGCTAAAATTAACGCAATAAATTACACAGAGACACACATAGTACGCGCTGAGTTTCACACACACGCGTTATAGTTTGTCATGAAATTCTGAATCAGACTATAGTGTAGAAATTCAATCTTCTAAATTTAATCTCATTATGTTTCAAATGAAGAGTATAGACAAATCAAAACAAGCACCATCTTCTTATTGTATTATATTGGTTACTATGAGAGCGAAGTGCACCTGACATAATAACCATTGGAGATAGGTGACGTGAGGCAGATGACACTTGACGACATTTCAGGGTAGAATTCATTGATTTTTCATCACGAGATCAAGTCCTTCAATTCCAAGCCAGATGTTGTACATGAAGAAAAAACACCAAATCAAAAGTTATTTTGATATTTACTCGAAATATTGGATAGTTGTGAACGAATAGCAATTACATGTGAAATTATTTAGCAGTTACATCTTAAAAATGTGACAAATAATGAAAAGAGAGTATATCATATTAGCACATTCTATGTTTACATTTCTAGAGGATAAGGTTAAGTTAAGGGACTCAAGATACGCACAGTTTACAATTACACTTATAATAAATCCCAATACCTTTATGCTTTTGAACCAACTGATATCTTTATTGTAATTGATGACGCATTTAATAGGTACATCTTTACAAGTGTATGATCAACACGCTTCTATGTCCATGGATATGAGGATAATATACAGCTTTTTCAACCTTTTCGATTGATCATGGCAAATGACAGAACGTATTTAACTCGTGGTTAGGATTACCAGTATGATATAGGAGTACGTTAAATCGGATTTACAAATATAGATGGCATATTCGTCCAAATTTGAATATGGCAATTTATTTTCGATACATTGGTAATGTTGCACCATGAGACAAGTGTAATTTATATAAAGAATGTCGAGTGTGCTACGAAGTGAAATCCTACCGGATAGAAAACAATCTAGCTCCTCATTAGTCTATATTAGCTGCATCCATTCTTCAAAGATTACTTCCGAATCCGTGTTTTCAATTGAACATTGATACCGGTAATGGATGAATGACCCATTTATTTAGAACCTCCAATCAATGTTGGACTAAAAGCAGGTGTTGGATAAAATGTATCTAGAAACCAAAACAATACTTTAAAAAACCCTACTACACACTCATACATTTTCTGCCAAATTAGAAAACGATTCAAAACATAAGCATACACACAATGCATGTCGTAACGTGGAATGTGTGGCATTAAGAAATATAATAATGTAAAATATATCGAGGATCTTATGAATTATTCTGTCTGCTGATATCATTTTGATTAAGTCAAATACCCGATTGACGCTGGCAATAACGGATTTGTCGGGGGCCGGCGTGTGAACATACCTTGTAATATTTTTAATAATATAATCATGTAATTGCTGGTCACTATGCAAAACAAAGAGGAGGAGGGTATTTTTTTCACCGTAACTCGTCTTTGATGAGGTTCATCTCCGGTGTTTTTCACTGCTTAGTGCCTCCATTTGAACGAGTTTTACTTTATTTTAATGTCATCTTCATTCCAACCTTAACAAATCTGTCGAACTATTGAAAACAAATTCACTACCACTTAAAGCTTTCTGAAAATTATTAGAGATGGTGGTAACAGAAAATAATAGAACAATTTGTCAATATCAGAGATAGTTGGTGGACAATCTTTTCTGTTGATAGTTTCGCCGATCAACCGACCGGCGTCATTTAAATTGGTAGACTTAGTTTGATTTTCCAGAATATCTCCAGTTGTTGATCGCCGACGTGACTGAGACCGAAGGCCCGAATCCGTAGAACAAGCACCAATAATGTGTCGTTATACATATCGTATACCGTGGGCCTGTTTGGAAAAGTCCGAAGGATCATGAACATGTAAGTACCCTACATCTACTACAGCTGTGAGGTCAGCAATATTGTTGGTCGTCGTAAGCATTACACAGAGGGCCCCTATAATTGCAAGTACGGGATTCAGTACGAAACCTATTCGTTAACTTATTTTGGCGAAAAAGACAATACGGTATGCGTTCGAAACAACGCTAAATAAAACGGAAGACTACAAAACAAACATGTACTAAATAAAACAAGATCACAAAAAAGTGTCATTAACTACAATGTCCAAAAACTCGATCACAGATCCCCTTGCTAAGGGAATTCATGTTATATACTGCGACAAAGCATATATTTAAGAAATAGAAGGGCAGGTAATCTGGATAGGAAAATCATCATGGACATGGACGAGGGCTTTCAATCTCAACCTTGACGATGATTCACTACTGAAACACACTAAATCGACTTTCGGTCAGATTTGAATGAAGCCGAACGGTTGAATGGCGAAACTGCAGAGAAAGGACATCTAAGTTCTCCATTTTAGATTTCTCTGATCTTGACAAAAACTGAAATACAATCTATAATTATTATCATCTCTTAATGGCTTCTCATGGAAAAAACAACACATGTATTAGGTTTCAATCACAAATCTACATTGACAATCGAATTTGACCAATTTGAGTAGAGCGTTAATTTACCATGTCCCAGTCCGCCTGCTGTGATACCACCGTGTAATATGATAAAGCATGCGTCGTCCATGATTTTTTTTATTCCATTAAAACTAACCATTCGATCTCATTAAGTTGCACACTTGGCAATGTCTTGCTAGACGTCCTGTAACTGATGTGCACATGCTCATAACAATTACAATGGGTTGTAGTAGTATACAGTTTATTCCGTACGAGATGTAATTGGTATTATCATTGATTGAGTGGTGTGTCCTTTAATTATCTTTCTAATGGAAATAACATTATTACATTTCCATCATTAGTAGGATAGCTCTCAGGATTAGCTGTATGTCATTGATGACTAGTTTTAGTTTATTTATCTCAATGTTGATTTACCACATCCCGCTCCGTCTACTATAATTCTATATCATGCGATATTCTTTTAAAATGAACTATTCTATCTCAATAACATTACAATGTACTTTTTACATAAATAGTTATTGGGTGATAAGTCGTGTTATACCTTCCTGATAGAAACAGCATTATTAGATTGCTGTCATTCATTCAAGTAGATAATCATAATCGACTAACAGCACAATGATAAGTTACTTTTCCCGGGTCCGCCTGTTTTGATACTATCATGTAGTATCATAAAGCCTCCAACGGTAACAATTTTGCTTTATCCTATTAAAACGGAATATTCGATCTGAATAAGCTTACAGATGTACTCTTGACATATATAGCTATTGAGTGGTATTGCTTTGTATGACTTCCTGATAGAAACAATATTATTAGATCACAATCATTCATTCACGTGGAAAAAAAAAATCAAAATTGACGACATCAGCACAATATTGATTTACCATGCCCGGGATTGCCTGCTATGATACTATCATGTAATAAAGCCTCCAACGGTAATAATGATGCTTTATCCTATCAAAAATGGAATATTCGATATAAATAAGCTTTAAAAAAAGTATTCTTGACATAATAACTATTGAGTGGTATGTCTTTTTATGACTTCATTAATTAACGTGGGAAATCATAATTGACTAACATTGACCTTAATGTCGATTTTCCACATCCTGATCCACCTGCTATGCTACGACTAACTATAAGTATAATGCACTATGAAACAAAAAATTGTGCTTTATTCTATACAAATTGAACTACTAGTATTTGATTTTAATTAGCTTATAAATGTACTCTTGACAAAACGTTGATTGAGTGGTATTTCCTTGTATGGCTTCCTGATAAAAACAACATTATAAGATTGTGTACTATATGAAAAGCCTCCAACGTTAACAATTATGCTTTAACCTGTTCAAACGGACTTTACCGACGGAAAAAAGCTCACCGACTGCGTACCTGATATTACTATAATTGATTGAGTGGAACATAGTGAAGATACCACACTAGTATTTCAATTGCCTAAGCAATTACATGTAAAGGGGGTAACAAAAGCCTATTTTCTTGCTTATAAAGACGCTGGCTTTTTTAATTTGACATTTTCCTGAAAGTGTATGAAGTTATGATATTTTTGATTATTTAATTACCAAAATTATATGCGTTGACCCCGAAAGTTCTGAGAATTAAGCCCGTGAATTTGGATATCCCGCTCCGCCTACTATAATTCTATATATATCATGCGATATTCTTTTTAAATGAACTATTCTATCTCAATAACATTACAATGTACTTTTTACATAAATAGTTATTGGGTGATAAGTCGTGTTATACCTTCCTGATAGAAACAGCATTATTAGATTGCTGTCATTCATTCAAGTAGATAATCATAATCGACTAACAGCACAATGACAAGTTACTACGCCTGGGTCCGCCTGCTGTGATACTATCATGTAGTATTATAAAGCCTCCAACGGTAACAATTTTGCTTTATCCTATTAAAACGGAATATTCGATCTGAATAAGCTTACAGATGTACTCGTGACATATATAGCAATTGAGTGGTATTGCTTTGTATGACTTCTTGATAGAAACAATATTATTAGATCACAATCAATCATTCACGTGGAAAAATCAAAATCGACGACATTAGCACAATGTTGATTTACCATGCCCGGGTCTGCCTGCTATGAAACTATCATGTAATAAAGCCTCCAACGGTAAAAATGATGCTTTATCCTATCAAAAATGAAATATATCAACTTACAAAATGTATTCTTGACATAATAAGTATTTAGTGGTATGTCTTTTTATGACTTCATTAATTAACGTGGGAAATCATAATTGACTAACATTGACCTTAATGTCGATTTTCCACATCCTGATCCACCTGCTATGCTACAACATACTATAATGCACTATGAAACAAAAGTTTGTGCTTTATTCTATACAAATTGAACTACTAGTATTTGATTTTAATTAGCTTATAAATTTACTCTTGACAAAACGTTGATTGAGTGGTATTTCCTTAATAGAAACAACATTATTAGATTGTGTACTATATGAAAAGCCTCCAACGTTAACAATTATGCTTTAACCTGTTCAAACGGACTTTACCGACGGAAAAAAGCTTACCGACTGCGTACCTGATATTACTATAATTGATTGAGTGGAACATAGTGAAGATACCACACTAGTATTTCAATTGCCTAAGCAATTACATGTAAAAGGGAGTAACAAAAAGCCTATTTTCTTGCTTATAAAGACGCTGGCTTTTTCAATTTGACATTTTCCTGAAAGTTTATGAAGTAATGATATTTTTGATCATTTAATTACCAAAATTATATGCGTTGACCCCGAAAGATCTGAGAATTAAGCCCGTGAATTTGGATATCCCGCTCCGCCTACTATAATTCTATATCATGCGATATTCTTTTAAAATGAACTATTCTATCTCAATAACATTACAATGTACTTTTAACATAAATAGTTATTGGGTGATAAGTCGTGTTATACCTTCCTGATAGAAACAGCATTATTAGATTGCTGTCATTCATTCAAGTAGATAATCATAATCGACTAACAGCACAATGACAAGTTACTACGCCTGGGTCCGCCTGCTTTGATACTATCATGTAGTATTATAAAGCCTCCAACGGTAACAATTTTGCTTTATCCTATTAAAACGGAATATTCGATCTGAATAAGCTTACAGATGTACTCTTGGCATAGATAGCAATTGAGTGGTATTGCTTTGTATGACTTCTTGATAGAAACAATATTATTAGATCACAATCATTCATTCACGTGGAAAAATCAAAATCGACGACATTAGCACAATGTTGATTTACCATGCCCGGGATTGCCTGCTGTGATACTATCATGTAATAAAGCCTCCAACGGTAATAATGATGCTTTATCCTATCAAAAATGAAATATTCGATATAAATCAACTTACAAAATGTATTCTTGACATAATAAGTATTTAGTGGTATGTCTTTTATGACTTCATTAATTAACGTGGGAAATCATAATTGACTAACATTGACCTTAATGTCGATTTTCCCACATCCTGATCCACCTGCTATGCTACGACTAACTATGAGTATAATGCACTATGAAACAAAAGTTTGTGCTTTATTCTATACAAATTGAACTACTAGTATTTGATTTTAATTAGCTTATAAATGTACTCTTGACAAAAAAGTTGATTGAGTGGTATTTCCTTGTATGGCTTCCTGATAGAAGCAAAATTATTAGATTGTGTACTATATGAAAAAGCCTCCAACGTTAACAATTATGCTTTAACCTGTTAAAACGGACTTTACCGACGGAAAAAAGCTTACCGATTGCGTACCTGATGTTACTATAATTGATTGAGTGGAACACAGTGAAGATACCACACTAGTAATTCAATTGCCTAAGCAATTACATGTAAAAGGGGGTAACAAAAAGCCTATTTTCTTGCTTATAAAGACGCTGGCTTTTTCAATTTGACAATTTCCTGAAAGTTTATGAAGTTATGATATTTTTGATCATTTAATCACAAAAATTATATGCGATGACCCCGAAAGTTCCGGGAATTAAGCCCTTGAATTTGGAGAGCTGTTGTATCGCCCTCAATCAACAGAAATGTGGCCAGATATTTACAATCAAAGTTTACCTATAAAATCTACAAAATGCATTGAAAATGGTTTTTATTGCACTGTTGTATTAGATACTAGTTCTTAAATCAGGATTCAATTACAACTTTAATCATTTGGGAGCAATAAGTACCTTTCCTGATTACATTTCATTATTAGTGGGCCACAGTGCTGAAACCTTATGAAAAAAGGCTGATTGTCGTAATATTAATTACTGGCGTGGTATCTGAAACGACTTTCTTTTTGAGACAGCATTAACCCTAACCCTGTTAAATGAACAACAAAAATCCAACAGAAACACCGCACCAGGGGACCCCCATTCCTCACCCCCATCTCATTGCGCAATCACGCAAAGGTACATATCGGCTCCGAAAATGTAATTTGATGCACTATTATCTGCACTCCGACCGCGGCGGCCCGGGTTCGATTCCCGAGGGCGGCACACAACGGGTTTTGATCCCTATTTGTCCTGTGTTTCCCCTGTTAGCTTTATTGCAACCCCCCAATGAGGGGTTACGGCTATTATAATTATTCACGTGAGAAATGTAAATGGACTAACATTGAGCACAATGTTGATTTACCATGTCCCAGTCTGCATGCTAAGACACTATCTTGTAATAATGATAAAGCTTGCAATGGTGATAATTTTACTTTATTCTATTGAAAACAAATTATTCAATCTACAATTTCTCCTGACTTTGATAATTCTTATTCCTTTATTTAATTTTATAACTATTGCACTTGAACCGCCTGTCTGTCAAATCACCAAACTGTGCCAAGATCAATGATTATACATGGTAGTGTCGGCCTGATGTACCCTGTTGTTAATAATTAATCACAAGTTGGTTTCCAATCTCTTGAGGTATAATCTTCTATAGTATAGTATGTGTTTAAGTGTTTTACATCGCCGCAGTCTGAGACTAATGGTATATTAGTCTCAGGCCGCAGTAGTATAGTTTAAATAGTTCCATATATAAGGCTATGAGGCGATAATCTGTCTTGGGTGATTGAACTAGCAGTTGCTCTTTAGACTCTACAGCAATATAGTATAATTTCCAACACCATACTTACAAAGTGGTACAAAGTTAACGCACGTCTTCAAAAGAAGGTTTCAACAAAATAAAATTTATACAGATTCTGTCATAAAACGGATCAGAATTTTAATTACCATTTCTCAAGCATATTTCCTACGAAAAGGAAACTACTCAATTTCTTAAATCATAACTGAAAAGGTTGTATGTATAACAACATTATTGATGATTGGATTTAATGGGTATTGCAAGCTATATAACGGTTCAGTGCATGAAAAGATGACATTTTTTCGCGGTACATTTTACGACTCAACTAAAATATGTGCATTTCGTCGGCAACTTCTCAACCTTTTCAACATCAATAAGTGATCGCAGTGAATATTGACAGTGTAGTCAGACCACGGCGTTGAAAATATGAGCTAACCAAAGATAATTATTTTGTTCCTCTATTATTTATACATCCTGTCCTGTTCGGATGTTAAGGGCACCATGTTTCATTGAATTTAGTCCAATTAAAGTACAAGCTGTATCACAAACTAACTTATAATCGGGCCCTTATGCTAATGTGCACCAACCGAAAAGGAATTTTCAAATGATACATTCTGATAGCGCTCGAAAATGTGATTTAGGGCGTGCGTGAAAGTCTACATAACAGGATAATAACAATACTTTATTGGCGTTTCAGTAGACAAAAACAATGCTCAGGGAACCTACTCGTTTCGGATATTGTATCCACCTTGTTACTTCTAGGCAGAATACAAATTTCATGATAAGAAATCTAAAATACGTAACACGGAGAACAAAGTTTAGACGACATTTTTCCCCTTTCTGATAATCAACTAATATTATCATAATCATCATCATGATACTCCGGTGGAGGCTCTCAACCTCTTGTTAATTTACCTACTTAATTCTATATATAAGAACCACTCCGTCATTATTACTACATATGTATTCATTAACTTTAGATAATTATCTATCTACCATATGTTATTATTCTGAAATAACCAAAAATCGTATATTCCACTTAATAATCCCCCGCTAATAACGCCAAATATACACATAATTGGACATACAATCATTAGCTGAATTTCTACCAGAAACGTAAATCTCAATTATACTAATAACGTATGTACACACAAAATCGGATTACAGAATTATATGCGAGGACTGAGTGATAAGCTCGCTGCGACTTAAAATAAACCATAATGAAAACCCTCGAAAAATCAAAATCACAAATTCGCTTACCCAGATTTACCTCTAACGGTTAGAGAAAATCAATTACCAAAATATGGATTTGATACTATTTTCGGAGTGTAAGTTTTAAGATTATGCACTTGTCATTTCTTTATAACTTTATGAATAAATACTTGGACTAACTTTGACAAAAAAAAGAGTTATATGCCCAGAGCATGTGGCAGTTAAGAGGAACGAACTAAAAGGATAAGTAATGTAGGGCAATTACGAGAAGGGAGATAAGGGGGATTCGCCATTGAATCACGTAGATGCGTACGCCTGAGTCAAACTGGAGTTACACCGCTGCATGGTTCTATGGCTTTCGAAAGTGGTGGGAGGGGGGGGGGGGGGTAATCAGTCTCCGCATGCGCCGGGGATCGAATGCGGGCCGTGTGCATGGAAGTAAAACACCTTACAGACTGCGCTAACTTGTCAGCTTCAAAAACCTTAAGCCCCCCCCCCCGCCCCCACCCCCATTGATAGCCAACCGGATCGTAGCACGAGATAGGCCGGGCAATCACGCGGTGCCAGCAGCTAGCAGCGTATTGTAGCGTGTTAGGGTTAATATAAAAAAAACCTCATAATGAACCAAAGAATCTTACAGAACTGATCAAATGTGTTATTTGTTATGATGATATCCATATGTATACAAATATTTATATTGTGTTTACAAATCTCATTTTATTAAGTGCAGAAAAGCACTCAAAAGTGCTTACTTGCGAGAAATATTATAGCGAGAATGCCACAGCCTTCATCTTACATTTATTATTTTAAACTCTTGAATCATACTTATCACCGCTATTTATCCTCAGAGATTTTGTTTAAATCAAGTGAGAGCGATTCTCATTTGACTTCAACAACCTTGCGTGGCATAGGCGACTTGTTTAGATTAATCAGATGCCATGTCATGTCATGTTGATGCTTAAAAACCTATAAATTGTGGAATGTGTTGCTCATAAAAATGCTGAAATCATCTTGAAAGCTCAAACTCTTAATAGTCAATTACCTGCTGCTTGTCATCTTACGAATGCTATGGGGACATTTATGGATAGGTAAGGGGATTGGTTGACTAATATTATTCACAGAGCAGACATAGATATGTGATATTCTCATTATTTCACATTTATATCAATTTCAGGACATGCATGGAGTAGAAAAATTAATACGTCCGTTACCTGGTCATATGAAGATTTAATATGCGAGTTTTATTTATATCCATATTATTTCATTATTATGATCCAACATCGTAAAAGCATACGGGTTGAGTAAATAAAAGTGTACCCAAAGTAAATTAATTATTAACAATATTTGTTATCAGAATATGAAGGCAGCCAATAGATGCATTTATTCACTATCATCAGCAAAAAGAATAATGGCATTTCATGGTACCGCTTACCAGATATAACTATTTTGGTAAAGTTACTGCAACACAATAATGAATATTTTACTCAACAATGCTTGATATAAATAGACAAGAGAATCCATGTATGGTAAACAATAGCTAACTAATAAAGACAAATCAAACATTCTCAGTTATATTTTCATACATTTAATGCGAAATAATGACAAAACAATGTCATTTTTACACCGTTTTTAAAAGTGGACCGTTTTCATAAGTGAGAATATCACAAATTTTGTTCGGTTTATAAAATGTTCACTTTTACGCAAATGAGCATAAAATATGTTTATCATGCACAACCTATTTCAACCAACTCTTTAGAAAGCTTATCAGATAACCCGTCTGCCTCAACAAGAAATCGGTGACATTTTTTCACAGATTTTAGGATATAAAATCCCAAAGTTGAGTACACTTTATTTTAACTCACCCTGTATAGTATACTTGATGAAAAAGTCAACAAAAAAGGAACAAATTAAAACTACCATTAATGTTACAACATTATGTAAGATGAAGTAATTGAGAAATAAAGAGAGAACAACTTAACAATCAAAATATCGATATTGGAAATTGTGCGAACGTCGGTTAACCAGGAGAGGCGTACAATTGGACTCCTCCGCTGAGAATAACGACATTTATAAACATTATCTGAGTTAAAATGAGAGTTTTGAGCTTTATTAGAAGTTTGCACTTTATATGTACTTACTTAAAGCTCCTTTGGAAATCAATAGTTTGTCAATAATGAATCGATATAGTCAAACCCAATGTTTCAAAAAAGAAATATTTCTTAGCTCCTTAATTGAAAAAGAATTCTATTATTTTGAGAGTCTTGGGAATATGTTTTATAGACACCACAATTAAGTTTACATTTTTAGCAAATTAATGTGATTATTGCGTAAATCAGTGTTTCAGCAATTAACATAACTAAATTCAAATTCTTGATTTTTAAACACCCATGTTCACTAGGTTATACCGATTGAATCTATTCCCGCGAGTGTATTATAACTCTTAATATGTAACCGTATACCTCATAACCATCTTAAATACACCATATGATATGTTTCTCGGGTTCTGAGATGGATCTCCCACTCACTAATAAATTACCAATAAGTAAATCGAAGTGACAACTTACGCTAGTCCATGACATGACTTCGACGTACTTTGTACAGCCATTTCCACTGAATGCAAACAGTGTATCGCACAGATTATTCAATTGCTACTAATTGCCGCCAAATTAAGGTTAGTGAAGAGGGCGGGAAAACGTGACCTGTCGTCTACGCGCCCGATTCGTCTGATTTTATTGACCACAATGTGAGCTTGTTTTGGCGCCATATAAGTGCGATTAAAGGACAATATTACTCATGGTCCCATTAAAGACAATCATGCGAAAGGCCATTGTGTTAGGTTGCCGTTAGAAATTCAGGGTTTAAGAATACCACGTTGACCATATTTCATTTATGGCAAAGTATTGATAAGGATACTCGTGTTAACGATTCCACCTTTGTCAATATTGGTATTGTAATATCAGAATGCTATTCTATTGTTCGAATAAATATAGGCTAAGATCATATTATATGATATGTCTAACTTCTACTAATATTCTTTTATTTTGACCAATTTTGCTTTGAATAGGTAACACCTCATAATCCTAAAATAACCACAACCCATGTATTGTGATAAAAGCTTTCAAGAAACATGTGTTTGGAAATAAAATGATATATTATGGACTTTAAAGCATTGTTTCGCACAATATTACGACGTAACTGGACACCAAAATGCTAAAGTTCAACTGAAATACTTATATATGTGACCAGTGGTTTAATGGTAACACATTACATTACATGTTGCAGGCTTACATTGCACCATCCACACCAGCACGGGAGAGGGTTGCACCCCGGGGGACAGAATAGATCAATAGTGAGTGTGCATTGGAATAATGTTAGGCAATTCAACCATACCAGGAAAGGGAAGTAAACTATTAATAATAAAGAAGAAAATAAAGAAGAGAAAAATTGGTAAATACGTTCAGTATTTTTAGAATTAAGTATTTTCATAGATTCTCCAAAAAATCAGAAGAACTGCACTTTGTAATATATTTTTGATAATTTTTTGAAGAGAACAAATAATATGTAAATTTTCTACTCAACCTTTAGTGGGTCAAGTAGCCATTAAGTACCACGGAGTTTTTGTAACACTATCTTATTACAGCCTTTAGGTTTGATAAAGCAAAATAAATTCTATGTTTCTTCTTGTTGTATTTGTAGCGAGCTCTTTTAATTTATATTCTTTTTTCGAACATAAGTTTTTTGTAGGAAAATAAAAAACAAAGATTCGTTGACGGAAATATCAAAACGAAAAAAGAGGATTTGTTGGGTTAAAATCATCTAGACATCCAGTTTTCACACTTGTAATTGTTAGATAAAAGTTTCATGTTTTTTTTAGGCGAACATGGACTAAGATATTGTATTGCTACCGTTTCTGTGTTTTTTTGGTTTTTTGGTTGTTTCTTTCTTTCTGGCAACAGTCCTACAGCTCTGTATTTCTGAAGAAGAAATAACACCAAGAGAGAGAAGATGCTTATTGTTTGATATCTGGCTTTACAAACATGTCCACTCATCAAGATCGCCTCCTCACGCCTTTGGGGTGTGTCAGCACAGATTCTTAATGGATTCACTGTGGACGGACGAGAATGACACTTTTTATACCACATGTTTCCGTGATAAATAGTAGGGCTTTTAGTGAAACCCGGAAATTGTGAAGTACATCAAACCTTAACTGAAATACGATCTCTTTGTACAGCTGTCAAATAACGAGTCTGCTAATAGCTATATGCAAGCAAACCAAAGGAAAAGACATACCGTATTGAAGTTTGTTTTGGTGTATGTAGATCAATCACTTCTTCAATTTGTTTACATTATCTAAAGCCTGGTTAATGGTCCAATGTAAAAGGGAGTTTTGAATATTGATCAGTGTTCTTGTTTCCCAGTGTTAATTAATTAAATGTTGGTATAGTAATTAATGATTTTTAGTGACACACAATGCTGCAAAATGGGAGTCTTTGAGTCAAATATAGCATATTTATTTCGATAATATTGGGCGAGAAAGTGCATTGGTGAAAGATATAACCTTAAAACCTTTTGTGTGCGTATGTGTGACTTTGATAATCTTGGGTAAGCTAATATGAGCAAATTCAAGGATTTCATATAACTTAACAGCAGTAATGGTGACGGCATATATACACACCTGTATCTGTGGAAGCATGTTTCTTTAATCTACTTGCTTTTCTTGGAAAACTATTCAAACCATCTGAGCATATAAGAAATGTGCAATCCTTGGTGTAATTCATTTATGAGTTAGACTGGTGTTAAGCCTTTATTACTGAATAAAGCTGTCTAATCCTTTAACACAGTTTAACACAGATTTTGTGCTAGGCTAATTCCGTGCAGAATTACATGAAGGATAAACCCATTTTGTCACAAATCAATAAAACTACGAATATAGCGATACAAAGACATTGCATGTTGATATTATCAAATGTTTAATCGGGACTTGTCTTAAAGGGGGCATACATTATTTATCTAATTACAGATGGCGCTATTTAGTTTCCATAATTGCACGTATAAATAATCAGAATAAACACCAATCACGTTATGTTTAGAGTGTGGTGGAATTCTAACACTGACTGTTTGACGTCGACAAAAGTCGTATCGGGTTACTTTATGGTGTCGAAATAGAGGTTATGCATACTGTTATGATATGTTTGTTATCATTCAGTTCACTAACACGATAACCTCTTTGCCAACAGTCAATACTCAGGATCTTGTTGAAAACTTGAAAAACAATCCATTGTTTGTAAATAATGCAGTAACTTGACTTATATAATCGTTTCCATAACGTTACGGCGAGGCAAAGATATCCCCAACGACAGTTGACTTAATGCTCTTGAGAATTGATGATAAACATGTTTAACTGTGTCACAAAGGAAATATAGTCACTTAGTATAACAATGTAAATAATGATCCTGATCGTGTTTCTTTTACGTAATGCCGTATTATTGGAATAGATCTGAGATCTTCCTTTGCACGTTGTAAAAGGTTGTTTTATTAGGCTAGTGTACCTCCACAATGTCAAAACACAAATATTAATCTGATTGAAAGCACAGGTATTACACTTTATGTAAGAATATTATTTGTATGACTAATGTTTCAAAGACATGGATCGTTTTTACGTTTGGATATCAGCCCTTATGGCTACCATATAACTTGAGGATATGTAAGAATAAGGAATAGGCTACCCCTTGTTGATGTTTGTTGGGATCAATCTTATCCACCACTGTTATTAGATCAAATAAGAAAAATGCAAGTTGATCGATTAGCTTTTTCATACAAAAGATTTAGCATGGGAAGATTTTACTACATACCATTTTTGACCGAAATGTCAACTAAAATCAGAAATTATTTGACTGTTCAGGCAAGCGCGGGTCATAATAACATTTGTACAAAAACATATATATGAATATATGGCATTAGATTAGCCGTTATAAGTGTAGATTTTAATAACTTCAAATGAGTTTCAAAGAGTATGTTTACATTGAGAAGGAAAATAACCGTTGTTTTTTCCATTACCTGCATTTTGTGTTGACTGGTAAAACATGTGCAATTCAATTGTGGTTCAAAATCGTGTTGACATTCGGTGTCTTTAATGCTGGACACGTAATTATATGTTATGCACGGTGGTCCTAAATATTACCACACCATTCAGACAAACTAAAGATTCGGGGGCTGTATTTGTTACTCTCGATTAGTTTTATAAATCATATCTCAAATGTGTGTGGGCTGCTGGAAATAACATGATGAAATCTAAGGGAATAAGTGTACTTTAGGTCCCAGATACTGGTATACCAGTATCGTACAATACTGGAACATAAAAGTTGGCAGTATCGCTCGATACTGGTTTCGATTTTAGTGTTCCAGTATCGGTCGATACTGGACCACCAAATTATGGAACGTTTTTATGCTCCAGTATCGGGCGATACTAGTACCCACGCTACCAGTGTAATTTGTCCCAGTATTGAACGATAGGTACAAAATGTTGTTCCAGTATCGCCTGATACTGGTACATTGTATATGTCCCAGTATTGACCGATACTGGAACACTGATTTTGTACCAGTATCGTACGATACTGGGTGTTCCAGTATCGCCTGATACTAGTACAGTCCAGAATCTGGGACCTTAAGTACACTAGTTCCCCTGCATGTATTGTTTATTATGCTATAAAGCTTTTATACATTTGTTTATATCTGGATTGGCTTAGTAACATCAGCCAATGGCAGTATTGTTTCTATATGACCAAATGCTTAAACCCATTTACGCGTACCAAAGATGTCATCATCATTTTCGTCGACATCATTCAAATACTATAAAATAAGTAATTTAAAGCACTATACAATATTTGACCCTTGCTGACCTTTTATACAAGAATAAGGGAAAGGTTCATCCTAAAATAAGAACATTCATATTTTCCAATCCATGCATTTTTGTTCAACATTTAATTAAATCATCGACGTTAGTTACATACGAACATTGCAACACGTACTTTATTGCTTATGCAAAATAGTATAGTCCTTAACATCCAATTTCTGGTTCCAACCCTATATCAGTGCTTATCCCATGGTGACAAGCACGAATACCAACCTCATTTATACACTTTAAACATGGCGATTCCGCTTAGAGATAAAAGTCGAGAAGTAACCGTAGCTTTATAATGATATATAACTTGAGGGGATTGAATGGTTGTGAAAGTCTGAAATGGGGCTGGGTTTTGTCAATTTATCACAAATAATTTATTCTTTGTGGAGTATAGGTGATACTATTTTCATATTTTGTAACTTACATCAAATAGTTTTTACTTTAAGAAATTTATGTCAGTGTATTCTTCAGACTTTAACCTTTCCAAAAAAATACTAAAATCCTGTAAAAAGTATGGGGTTTATATTATATGATATACCCTTAATATGCTGACCGAGAGATGATGGGTTGCTATAGACATTGCGTTGTTATTTACTTCGATTCGTTTGGCTTGAGTAGGTATGCTACTTAAATAAAATCACTATAGGAGAGGCGTTCTTGTAACTTCGTGCGTGTGAACTCTCGAAAGTTTTCGTTCAACATGTTCAAGCTACGTGTCAAATCTGCTGTTGTTGTATACATTAAGCGCTTGCATGTCGAAATCTGAGGTGGTTAAAATGAAATGTGATAAAAACTGCTTAACATTGGTCATGAACTACCATTGCAAATCTTCCAATATTAATCAGTCTGGCATCTGTACAAGCACTTCCCTTTTTAAAGGTTTTTGTTTAAAATGTTCACGGTCACTAAGGCGTTTTCTGATCATGGTTCGTAACTCGATTCAAAATGAACTATGAGCCGACGCACATTTTTCACGGGCACTTGGCACACTTATGCTGTATCAGTTACCTTTAATACTTAAATTATACCATGAAAATACCACCAAAAAGTGTTTTAAACTATTTAATACCATGGAATGTCATTTTGTAAGATTATAAACATACTAGTAATTTGTTAATGACTTGTATGTTGCATTGTATATTTATTGAACGATACCGTCGATTTATTTGGAGGCGCTTTATATGTTCTGCTTTGCTTAAAAACACTAATAACACACATCACTCTCTCGAGGCGGGAGGCGTGGATCTCATATTCGTTTAAACATCATGTACCAAATTGCAAATGTTGGTACCTGCGACAAGGTTCGTGCACTTTCCAACACACGGGACAACACTATTACCAGATTTTCGATAAGCAATTATTTGAGAAACGTGTCTTAGCAACTCTAATAGGCACCTTATTAATGAATGTAACAAATATTCCCCCGCTAGCAAGGCTTTTTCAAACTAGCAAACCCAGAGTATGCCTTATACTCTACCAATTTATATAGAGTATACCTAGAGTTACGGTGTATTGACATACATTCGGCATTACGAGATTTTAATCACCCGATATACATATCCAAACAAGTGTGAAATTTACATGTACTTTGGGATTTAAAAGGACGATTCTATCTCACGCAAAACAAAGATGCCATTGACCCCAAACCCACCTGAAATTTGTTGTTTGTTCTGGTGCGAGTACTCACTGGTTTAAATCCTTGTTGGAATTATTGCTTTAATTATTCTTGGATAGGTTTGCGCTAGAAATTGGCATCACCCTAGTTTATGCGACCTGATTCTGATTATTCACCAGCAGCAAAATTATAGCGCTTTCAATCCGTTGGAAAAAGGCGCTATATGAATACTAATTATTCGTGTTATTATTATTATTATTATTACGTAAATTTAACGAATAATTGATGAAAAATATCACTATTGTTACTAAAAAATAAAATATACTTTTAGATAGATTGTATACTTTTAAGTATATACACCGTATATGCAGTGTATAAATACACCGTCGGCGATTGAACTGTTAAAACAGTTCAATCGCCGACGGTGTATACACTGTTTCTGTACAATTTTCGGAAATATGCATATTTTGTTGTCTGTTCTTAATCTTTTTTGATTTGAGAGGATAGAAAGGCTGGAAAATTATTTAAAACCTAACATAATATTTTTAGAACACTAGCTCACCATATTTTCTGGGGTAATTCAATTGGGTGTTTGAAATTGTCAATGACGCAAAATGAAAATGGTTATTGCTCTAGAAAAAACACGTCAAAAGGTCAGCTGTGATAGACATCGTATATAAACACGTCACAAGTTCACATTAAGCATTACATAGTAAACAAATAACAGGTGAATGACGATTGAAAGAACACTTTTGGCAATAGCTACTATATTTGGAATGACGGTGATGTAAATTTGTTTCTACAAATAACGAGGTATGGATTAGGTCAATACATAAGTCCACGTACACCTCGTTTGGGAAAATCAACGCAAAAGCGAGGCCAAGAATATTTGAAAATATTTGAAAATGCTTGAATTGTTAATAAAGTGGCAATATTATGCAAATGAGGCTCACATAGACAATAAGTTATCTTCAAAAGTAATATTTGGGAAAGCTAACTTAGTTTCCGATTCTGTATGACCTGACATGTTTATAAAGCCAGATATTTTTAGCTAAAAAACTACGAAAATGGTTCATTCATGTGAAATTACACTGATCAGGGAAATCCCGAAAAGGCTCGAAAGGTTATCATATCTTTAAATTTATAAAACGTTATCTCCGGTACAAAAATAGCCCAGCATGGTAACAATGGAATACATTATTATGATAGAAGATAATATGTGTGGAATTATTTTAGGGCTAAAGTAAACGGTATTATAGGTAGGTTCTATATTGCGATTTTACCGGGGATAATATGACGTTTTAAACAGCATAGTGACCTTGGGGACATCCTACATACTTTAATACGCGGGTTGGGATCGGATAGCCGCGAGGCTTGTACTCGATAAGTGCAGGTCTCGAACTCCGGATACCACTCGTTGTCATTCATGGTGGATTAATCGATTATACATCAGTGTGCTCGAAATCCGCGGAATCGGTATTGAGCCTGTGTGGTTACTAAGACTGAATTCTTTACCGTCTTCGCTATGCGATGGTGCTCAATTTGGTCCGCCATTTTTGGAGATGGCGACCAAATTGAGGGACGTGTGACCCGAATCTAGTGGTTGCTTGTGAGATAGAGAATTATTCCCATCGGTTTTTCAAATACTATAAGACACATATGACACATTTCCTTTTATGACGATAAAGTCTGCCACAGTTATCATACTGAATGAGATATAATGTACGTAACAACAATTAATTACCGCATTGTATTTCTTTCTATACTCTATTAATTTGTCTTTCTCCGGACAGTGACGTAACTTTACAGGCGCAGCATTTACGAACGCGCTTTGTTTCTTCCGTCTTTCTACGCTCGTATTTATACGCCAGCGCCTCAAGTAGGCGCGCACGTTTATGGCTGCAATTAGTAGAATACGCAGTTACGCCACTGCACTGTCTCGTGATGGATAAACAGACTATAAAATTGTGGCAAACTCAGAATTTAAACAAAAATCTACCACTTCCTGTTTTGACCAAATTGTAACAGGAAAATAAATGAAAATAACCCTTGTAAACGCATCATACTAGGTTCCTCTACCTACATGACTTTCTGATGGGTGCGTCGTTACGAGATGTAGTTATATCTTATCGCCTACTAGAGCGTTAATCATATTATCTAAGTATGGGCGCGTGTGAAGTATAAAAATCTTCACAGTTGAAAATCCATTGGGTTAATTTAACCTTGTATGAGACAACAACGTCTTGACTCATAAACTGGTGGACATGCAGATGCTGGATTCTCATATAACCTAACCACAATAAAAAATTGTCTTGGGGGAAAAATTGGTCATGGTATTTAGATGCCTCCCATGGGACAACGAGTAGCTTAGGGGCGTTACGCAGATGATGGCTAGTGAGACATTGCTTAACAAGGAGTTCAACAAGTCAGGTTGTCAAGATGAGTTTATAATTATAGCAGACACAGAATGATGAAGTGGTACTTAAAGGAGGAGATTTAGGTCCTGGATATATGAAGATACAAATCGTGATCATTACTTGTCGAGGCATATGCTCATAAACACCCACATCAAGATAAACTACGAATACGAGCTACCGTTCTAGTGATAGAGTTGACAGATTCATCAAAAATATAAAATGAGATTTTCGAGGTGGTCAACATAATATATATACGAGTAGACAATGTATGATTGACAATTGTTCTGACCATTGAAATAGTCAACAACTACGATGAAGAATTATTATTTTTCCAGAATAAGGTCAAGAAAACGTATATATAATCACGTGTTTAGATTAATGATTGCATTTGCACTCCCAAGATATGCAGTCATAGGATTTAATGATCCACGTCAAATTAGGTCAATCAAATCCAATTTCCGTAAATCAATAAGTGGTCAAGATATAACGATGACTACCGACTAGTAGTTGGCCACAATTTGAACAATTATAACTCCAAAAGTCCGAAGCAGTTATTTTAAGAGTATTTATTCATCGCTTTGCTCCTATCTCATTAGTCAAGTATGACCATTTATCTCTTTATTTGTTACAAACCATTTATCATATTAGTGGGAAGAATATTTTAGTATATAATTTTATATTAAAGGTAGATGACCCGATCACATTTTCGTAACACAGAATTATTTCAAACATACGGAGATTTTCATATCATATGAAAGCTCGTATTTTTCTCATCATCATACTGAAATTTGACGGCCTAAATCGGTATAATTACGGAGAAATCGATGAAATAACGTCGAATTACCGCGAATGGTGGTATACCACCGATATAGTTTGTGTACTACTCAATGGGTACAGTTCACAGCATCTTGTGCGTCTAAAATAAGAACCATTAGAGCTATGCAACTCAAACTTTGGAACACGACTTTTTTAAGGATGACCTTTCATGTAGAATAGAAAACTTCAAGTTGAAAATCGGAATGTGATCGGGTCATCTACCTTTAAAGAAATTCAAATATTTAAAAAGACCTATTTTTCATCTCTGATAGATGCTATGATTTTATACATCCGATGTGATTAAAAAAGAGGGTTATATGATTATATAGTTGTTCTTAGCCACACACAAATTGCTAACTGATGTGAACATCGATATTTTCAAAGAAAATCAGTATGAACAATAAATGAGGGTTTCTTGTGATATCATGTGTGCTTTTTCCGTGTTTAAACTGGAGCTCGAACGATACTAACATTTTCCAACTATTATCGGTTTCTACGCTGCCATTCATTTGGAATTTAACACAGTTTTCACTGAAAAGACTTGGGTATATAGACATAGAGCTGGAACAAAAAGGTTGACCTTTTGGGGGAAGAAATATAAGCAATGTGGTCTGATCGATAATATATGGAGCGAAAGACATCAATTGGATTTATACGTGTATACCTTTAACCACTGTCTTATTTAGTGTTTATTGGAATGGAATGTGGTCACATTCACTTATTTAAGGAGAGGATACGGATATTTTTGTATTTAATCTATTTTAGCGCACTTTACGCAGCATTTATGAATGAACTTCCTTACTGGCACATGTCTTTTTCATCGTTTATGTGCATTGGCCTAATTTCTGGGGAAATGAATATAATTTAATCAATCTAACCTATCGCGAAAAGTAAGTATTGCTCTCTCAAATCAATGTCACTTAGCCATTGTAGGGTATCTGTCATCATGATGATTTCTGTTAGATTGGACAACTTTGAACTTCAAATTATAGATTGAAATCGTGTGCTCCTCTGTCAGTTGAATCCCTGTGGTAAGGATGTCGTGCATGTTAAAAGAGGCTGCCGGTTCGATTCTGGTCAGAACGTATGTGTTCGTTGTCTTTAAATTCATATGCATTCACCCCTCTGGGAAATTACAAATAATTTTTAACCACTCCCATTTTGATATTAACTTTGTTGGAAAGTACCTGTAAGTGTTTTCACACACGGTGTTTATGTCTGTCGTGCAATAATATGTTGATATCTGAACAGATATCAAATTTCCTATTTTTTAACCTCAATAATTGAATTAGATTTAGGGGTACTGGAACTCCTTAAGGTTTAACATTTTACCGAAATGATCGTCTATATTTTATATTATGTATTTAAGTGCATGGTTAATTCTTGAGACACAAGATCCTCTGGAATGATCCCGTATCGACTTCCTGTCACGATTCACATTATTTTCATATCCCACTATTATCATCCTTAAATCACCTATCGAGCCACCAATGCATTTTAAAATGTAGAAAGGTCCGTTTAAATCACGTTAGGAAACATTGCTATCATTTACAAAATGCTAATAAACAAGCATTTAAGCAGTATTATCCACCGGAAATCTCAAAGTGGCTTATGTATGTAATGTATCGTCCATGAAATATCACAAAATATTGATGCATAAATACCATACTTAAAGAATTTTGTCAGTAACATACATTGGCCCAAACGACAATCTCGTATAGGTAACATGAGAATACTGATATTCAAATTGAAAGTGCTTGCATTAAGATCGTAGTGTTCTTGTGTTTTAATATAAGTTCTTTGAAAATCCCTTAGACAAACGGATGAAAATAGTACAAACTGTGATTGAAACCATATTAACTTATTAAAGAAAATCGCGCAATCAATCGAAGTTTGGATTTTATATCAATAAAATACCTAAAGTAATTCCGGGTTTTGACACTGTTTTGTTGGCCATCTGACCCCCTGGAACATATCCAAATAAAGGCACAGGTAATTGTTTTTGTAACAGAGCGCAATTGATGGATTATTCTATAACAAACCTTCTTTGGTAGCTCTTTTGTAACAATCCTCTTTTTTATAAAAGGAATAATTCCACCTACTATAATTCAAACTTCTGTAGAGGTATCATATCTAAAAATTATCGCTCTCAGTTATCACACGTTTTAGTTAATTTGAAAAATAGTCACTCTTATCCGACTTATAATAATAACCATAACTCTTAATATGATCAAGCGGGTATTTGAAATAATTCTCTTACCAAACATTTACACCTTAAACTAAACCAAGTTGACAACAGTTCAATTTTTCATCTTGACCTATATACAAAAGCACTTTGAGGACTTTATGTCGCGATGTAATATTGACTTATGGCACAGGTGCACGATGTGTATTGTGTATTAATAACAATCATAACTGCTCAGTGTAAATCCTATTGGTTGAACCATTTGAGATATTTAATTCCCAATGGTAGAGGGCGTACATGAGACCCGAAAAGAGTGATATTACAAGAAAATATTCAAGATACCTTGAACAGATAAAATCACTAATATAATGATATACTGGGCTGGACAAGTCGCTTACAGTATACATCATCATGGAGAATTACATCTTCATTGGCCGCCCTTTAGATGAGTAGGTTAGGAGGCTTACATATTCGTTAACTTGAATTCTAATGGTAGTGGTTAAAATATTATATAATTCAAACTGTTGTTGAAATCTCCTTATCGTTGTATAATGAGGGTCGGTTTGCCAGACCACTACACCAAATTTAGAAATCCAACAAAATAAAACGAAATTATATTTATTTGTTAAAAAAATTGCTCAATCCACAAATCATAGCATCTTTCACTGAACGCGAAGTAGGTCTCTACGTCACACATAGATCAGCAGATCAGGTATAACGCGAACCAAGTTTAAAATAGCTATACGCTTCTAGTCAACCGATTTACAATGCAGGACAAGCTATTCAAATCAGATCTTTACAGATACCACCGCTTACCCTAAAGTTATGCATACTGATATAATTCTAATAGTAGCATTTCCTGCATTGAAATCCCTTTCTTGGAATGAATCCGATATGTTCACCTCCCATTTCACCAGATTCGGATAAGGAATAATTTTGAAGAAAAAAACCTCGGTATTAAGGTTAAACAGTTTTAAAAGCAAAAGAGCACTTTTTGACGATTTTCATTTTGTGAAGGATAGTCAATGAAGTTCATGATTGCCTCAAAATGGTTAATATCATATTTGTTTGAATGCTTACAACAATCATGTACTTGTATTTGGTTGTATCCTATTCTTATCAGAAATAATGTATAACGAAACAAAACACCTGTTTAAATTATATTGCAATGACTGAATATATTTCCCCTTGCTGAAGTGCTAACTGCAAACTGTAGCATTAATACATTCGCCGTCTAAACATAGGCTTATATATTTATCGGAAGATTATTGGCTTATTGTATTTCGCCCTTAAATACACTACTAAGGCTACCTACTCACACCCACTCATATACAGTAAGATGAAATACAACCATCCGTGTATTTTTGTTGTGAATCTGGTGTTTTCCCTTTCTAGTTTTATGTCGACTATTCGTTAAACATCAGGATTTTGTATGGAAATTATTTGCAGGAATAGCAACATTAGCTGTATATCATTAGATATTGTTCTGTTCTTCTGAACGAGTTATGTACTCAATTAATTGTATGTTATATATGCTACAGCTTTCAGGTTTGCACCAAGTTTTAACATGGCATTCACTAGTAGGACCAACGATAGTTACTTACGAGTAGTTGTGTTACAGTTAGATTGTTATAGAAATGATTACATTCCTTAAAATGAAACGAACTGTTGTTAAATACCCAATAATATGAACAGTGTGCACTCAAAAATATAATTTGCTGCATTTACTCAATAAAATTAAGTGTAACCGGGTTACATTTAATTTTATTGAGTAATTATTATAAGTAATATTTTAAGTCTTCACTAATTAGGTATTTGAGTTCAGCTAACACAAAATATTGTAATCAGTGTACCTATAATATGTTTACAACATTTACTCAAAATTGAACTACCTTGTTGGACTCGATCATTTATATCAAGTAAGTAAACGAAGATCCTACGCCATTATCAAGTTGCTGCAATTTAAGTTATATGTGTAGAAGTTGGCTATCTTTTTTAAGTTGACTTTACTCAAATGATAGAAACAACCATTGGGTTGTACTCATTTTTATTTAGTAACCACAAGAGGTATTCAGTTGTTACTACATGATTTGATTAAGGTTGAGCAAAGTCATACTATTTGCATCAGTAATACTTGAAATAAATCCCTCAATTTACTCCTAATGTTAATCTAATCTTTACGGTTGTACTCATTTATATTAAGTAGGACAACTTATTATCACATTGTCAAAGCAAAGCTAATTGTTCTGACTTGGCATATTTAAAACGGAGTTCCGGATGAGTTACTTTATTGCATTGTAACACCGCATTGTATTGATTTTTAAATAGTTCAACAACTTTCACTTTCTGGATCATGGTGGCGGGGTTCATATAGCATGGCTATCTCCAGTTCCTTTGGTCTAAGTCTTTGAGGGAGACAGATGTAACACGTCTTAAAATGCTGTTGTTACTAACGGGGATTTGTATTACCACGGTTTCGATGCCCAGTCACTTTTGACAACATGGGTGATGCAAGCTCCTATAAAAGGGTTATGGTGAGGATTCTAACGAAAATTGAACAGCGCGCGGCGACTATTTGAATCTAAACAAGTTGGACATTGGCGCAGTCTGTAATTGTTCTACGTATGTTTACATACAAGCGGTATTGTGTGCGACTCTACAACAATCTCTCAACCCAATGTGAACGGCGCGCTCAATCAACCATCCTTCATTTGATTGAACACATTAAAACTAGTATGACAAAAATTGACATAATATATTTTGAGTTATCTTGCCCGAACCTAAAATGGGTAAAAAAACACGGTGTTTTTATAATTTTATCCAAAATGGTAAATGTCATGATAATGGTTGGATTCATTGAACCCTTTCCTTCAAGAAAATGTATACTTTTATATAGATTAAATGAATAATGAAAGATTACAGCAGTTTTACGGAGGCTCGGCACTTTTAAAAACGTTGACATACGGATGTGGTCTGTAATAATGCTACATGTCTGAGCGCTAAAGTTTCATGGTACAGATTTTATTTTAAATGTTATTTGACCGGAGGGATACATAATTACATGAAAAATCAAAGGCATGATTACAAAACGCTCATAATGTTGGTGCGCATAAAAAGATACTAAGTCAATAATGACCAGTATTGTTTCACTGCCATTTAGAGTTAATCAATGAATTCCTGATACTCCTAAATGCCTCTCATATCTACCTCGGTATGTTTAGCGATTTGCTCGATATGACAAATTATGGTTGTTGCATTAGTTCGTGATTCAGTGAAATATATTCATGAAATATTGATAGCACAGTATACTGTTTTATTTGATCAAGAGCATTACTGTATAATTGAACACTTACTCTACAACTGTATGCTTATACATATATCTTATTTCTTTTTCTTTGTTTCAATTTTCAGGTGAAAACTACTTTTTTCTAATCAAGATGCATATCACTTTAATCTTCTCGTCAGCCATAGCAGCAGTGCTTCTCGGTCTTGCAGCTTCCAATGATTTACTAGAGTAAGTAACCATCAAAATCACATCATATCACGAATCACATTCATATCACATTTATCATATATCACATTCGTACTGGTCCCAGAAGCATTTGCTGCTGAAATATTGCTGATGAAACCTCGATCAATTCGTTTGATGAATTAAAAAGATATGTTTAAACATGTTCAAAGAAATTCAAAAACATTCAAAACATGTTAAAAAGATATTTTTAAACTACTCATGATAGATCAATGAATAAAATCAGCACAATTTTGTTCGAAATTATGAACTATTTATTAATTTGGATGTCAAGATATTCTCTGATTTCTCGGGTATATCTGATTTACATGATGGACAACAAAAATTCACTTTAATTAGGTGAAATTGATATGGATAAAGTTTATGGTGCCAAAATTATGTAATGTACCAACAAAAAAGCTTCACAACAGTTCTAACTGACCAAATTTGGAACTCAAATGCAGCAAAATCTCATTGTAAAATTCATCATTGTATAAATACCGGTAAAACATATCATTTGGGGAAAGAACTATCAAATCAAATATCAAAATATGTTTATAGAGCCAACACAGAGAAAAACTGCAACACTGTCAGTCTGAATTAAGTCGCTGTTATCGCCGCGCCGGTCTTCGTAAATATATTCGTAAATTAAATGTAAACGAGAAACAAGTGAATAATACATGATATAACCTGTTGATTCATATAATTTGGACCAGGGGTAAATTATTTGTCTTCTGAATAAACATATAATGAGGATATGTGTAATAAAGGCTCCACTAAAATGTAAATAATATTATTCCGTGGTTGTTCGAATGTAAATACTTGGTACAATGCCATCATCTCTGTTACATGAGAAGAGCGTTTTAATTGCATTGAAATACAACAATCAAAACATGGCGCAAATAAAAACACTCACTTGAGTAAACTGGGGAGTAATTATTGATTTAGAATAAGTTTATAAATCCGACCGCGTATTTGTGTTCAAGTGCATGAAGGATTTGAACACGGTTTTTAAGAATTTTTCTGTTTTTTAAACTAAAGATGATTTCATACCGAATTAAAGATACAGGCCAACAGGTTGGGCTCTATTTACCACTACAGCCAAACTGTTAACACTATCTCGTATAGCACTTCTCTACAGTGGCGTAGCTAGGTTTTTCATATTGGGGGAGGGGCGAAAAAAGTGAGCCGACAAGGACCTGTCAACTTTTTAAAAAATTGCCGCCGAGTCAGACATAGACATTTGAGAGCGAGGGAGGGAGGGCGGGGGAGGGGGCGTCGAGTTAGAAACGTGAGAGAGAAAGGGGTGGGGGTCGAGTCAGAAGAAATTTGAGAGTGGGGGGGGGGGGGGTGACGGGGGGGGGGGGGTGACGGGGGGGGGGGGGTGACGACGTGCCTTCCCCAAAACCCCGACGCTAAAAAGTGAGCTCGATAACCGACAGTACCAATCTCAACCGACACGACTCGAATATGGGGGAGGGGGGGGGGGGGGGGGGGTGGTGGTGATCGTCACTGCTTCTCCCCCACCCGTACATACGCACTTCTAACTCATTAAGCATTCACTTTCTATTTCATGTAGACATATCTCTTCTTTCTTTTTTAATAGATAGTATGTGCTTTATGATTGTTGTGTAGTTGTGTTTATATACGTTCCCCTTTTCTATGTTTTTCTATATTATTATTTCCGAATTTGAACATTTGTTTTCTTCAATTGCAGAGAAAAAAGAATAGCAGACAATGATTTTGCACAAATGAGAAGTATCGCAGATCGTAAAAATGAAGCCATCGCATTTAGGAACCTACTTTCACAAATGCTTAAAGAACAAGGCAAAAGATCAGACGTCCAGTTGTAAGTTTAACAAACATGAAGATCACTATTTTGGTACATAATTTGGTTGCACACTATTTGTTACATTATTATTGTTAAATACATGATTTGAACACTCTATAGGTAATTACTGATGACTTGTTTCGGTATGGCATATGTTACATTATACAATTACATGATTAAAGGCAGCAACACACCCCCACCCCGAGGAACTGATTACGGGATAATGACCAAGAGCCAGTACCAAGGTGTGCTAACCCTATACAGGGTGACCCAAAATAATTAGGACTCTGTTTCATGAGAGTGCAATTCTTATCATAATCATTGGACCATGACCAATTTAGTCTCAATGTAAGCCCAATTCATTATTATGATATTCGAAAATATGAGATCAATCCGATGAAAAATAAGAAAACTAGCGTACTTTGTGTAAACCATGTCATTTACTGGCCATTTTAAAACATGATTAATGTAATTAGCCAGTTTCCTGCCTTGAAGTAATTTAAACATTGAATTAAAAGTTTACAGGTAAATGTAAGGTTATTGGCATTTCTACGCCATAACATCGTACAATAATTAATAGCATCGTTTCTTATCATGTTTATCAACAGAGAGAAAAGATTATCACAAAATGACTTCTCACAAATTCGTAGTTCTGCTATTGATCAAGAACTCACAAAACAATTGATAGCAAGATTTCTCTCTCAAGCAGGTCGTCGTTGATTACACCCACCATATACCAGTAACAGGTAAATATAAGGATGGGAAGCGAATTCAATACGCTGGCGCTAGAGTAAAAGTGAATATTTACGATAAACACCATATAGTATATTTTGCATTACACTAGAGCATGTAGAGTAAAGAAACTTATTACTCTGGAGTCTATAACGTATTGGCTTTCCGCGTGTCTCACCCCTATAATAATAACAACGTGTGTGTGTTAATTAGGGATTAAATCATGTTGCAGCGTATTATACGCGTCAGCGTTTGCGTCATATATGTGGTTTACTAACATGTAAACAACCATCATTCAAAAACAACACACACTGCGGCTGCGATCGCGTTGCGCGTAAACACATTATCCGCGTGGTGCGGTTCGATAGGCGTGCTGGTTTCCATAGCAGCGTGATTTATCTCAAATTAACAACGCTTTGCTATTATTGTACGTAAGGTATGGGGGACAAATCATAAGCGCAAGATTTACCCGACACGTGACACAATGCCATCACTCTCTCGAGTAATCATTACACTATTACAGTTTGTTTTAAATGTAACAATATCGTTACAGTTGATTCACAATTCCTATATTTTTACGATGTAACTGATGTGCAATTTATAGATCTTGGAAGAATTGTACACTGGATATGTCAAGAAATAGAGCTTATTTTTGGCTTGATGCTAATTTCCCTAGAGCTATAGTGTTCCATCTTTCAATTGAGTTATCCAGGTAAAACAATGAATAACATTACGATATTGGCTCTAGTCGTAATCACTTATTCAAGTAACTTGCCACAATCTGATATCTCAATCCTCATGACACTAAACAAATTGTTCACAGTTTTGTAATCTCACGGCTTGATATGGGCAACTCCCTCTTGTTTGGTCTTCCTCAAGATCAGATTGCACGTCTGCAGCGTATTCAAAACAACGATGCGCGCTTGATCACTCTAAACTAGAAAAAGATCTCACATCACTCCCGTTTTAAAGAAGTTGCATTGGCGGCCGGTTGGTTACAGAATTGTTTACAAATTGTTGCTCATTGTTTTTAAGGCTTTAAATGATATGGCATCGCAGTATATCACATGTCTTCTTAAACCATACATACCTACTCGTACACTCCGTTCCATCGACAAGTCACTTCTATAGGAATCTCGTTCCAAACACTCTTGGGGGGGGGGGGGGGGGGGGGGGAGCATTTTCGATTGCAGCGCCACGTCTTTGGAACGCCTTACCAATTCATGTTAGATCATGCACATCCCTGGGACAGTTCAAGACGCCTTTAAAAACAAATTTGACAAAGGATGCTTTTGAAGACTGCCGGTATTGCACTTTGGAAGACTGCCGGTATTGCACTTTGGAAGAATGCCGGTATTGCACTTTGGAAGATTGCCGGTATTGCACTTTGGAAGATTGCCGGTATTACACTTTGGAAGATTGCCGGTATTGCACTTTGAAAGAATGCCGGTATTGCACTTTGGAAGATTGCCGGTATTGCACTTTGGAAGATTGCCGGTATTGCACTTTGGAAGATTGCCGGTATTGCACTTTGGAAGACTGCCGGTATTGCACTTTGGAAGATTGCCGGTATTGCACTTTGGAAGACTGCCGGTATTGCACTTTGGAAGATTGCCGGTATTGCACTTGAAAGAATGCCGGTATTGCACTTTGGAAGATTGCCGGTATTGCACTTTGGAAGATTGCCGGTATTGCACTTGGAAGATTGCCGGTATTGCACTTTGGAAGACTGCCGGTATTGCACTTTGGAAGATTGCCGGTATTGCACTTGAAGACTGCCGGTATTGCACTTTGGAAGATTGCCGGTATTGCACTTTGGAAGATTGCCGGTATTGCACTTTGGAAGACTGCCGGTATTGCACTTTGGAAGACTGCCGGTATTGCACTTTTCATTCATTTTTTCATTTACAAAGCACAAACCACAATTATGTAGAAAATTGAGGGCGCTTCTCTACCAAATGACTGTGTGTGCCTTTAGTAGAGATGCTACGCTACCAGCAATCCTACATCTTTTTAAACCATGAAAACTGACCAACGATGGAGTAACATTTGGGCGTATTTCCTATGGCCACTGTAAACAATTTGCTCTACTCCGATAGGTGAATGGGCGTTGTTCGAAATTAGTATTAATGCATTTTATTTGTAAAATCAGCTGTAACTGTTTTAAGAGTACTTGACGATTGCAGAAGTGCACTCACTCACTATAAGAAAATACAAAATGTTTCATTAATTGTTCAATTTGATTGAATTGCTTAAACACTTCGATAAGGTGGGCGTCCATGCTAAAGCCACCAAGTGCAACTTAAGGATGTCGAAAGTCATTGACATTCGTCATTATAATAATTTAGAAGCCTTTGAAGATCCTACCTATATATCAGATCTCAAAGATCTACAATGGTAATTAACACACTAAGTCCAAGGTTAGTAACAAACTATATTGTCAACCTGCATTCTTATCAATAATTCATGATTCCGTATATATTAGTCAAGCTTCATCATTAATAATTCATTGGTACCTTAGTACTCGTATGCAAGTCTTAATTATTTACATTTGCAAAACTAACTTGGTTGGATTTGAGTAAATTGTGTACATTACACTTAAGCCATATAAGCTAAAGTTTGTCTTAAGTTGTTTAATGACCATGTATTAGGCCTAGTCGTTGCAGAAGGTAAAGAACCTTCGAAGTTACGATCATACGAGCTCTAATTACTTCAAAATCAGGGTTTTGAAAATACACAAAGCTGTGCGCATCGCGAGTTTAATTTACTAGATTGAATTGCGGGACATAGGCCTATATACTCATTGCCTTTTATCGTGTTTTTTGGGAGGGGTGTGAGCGGGGACAGGCATGTGATCGGGGACGGGGGCATAATCGACCATTTGTTGTTATTGTTAAATATAGTCTGTCTGTCATTTTTTTGTTTTGGGGAGAGCCTTTTGGCAAATCCCCCCCCCCCCCCCCCCCCCCCCCCCCCTCCTGCCCCCTCTAGTTACGCCACTGTATCGTTGTTTGATTGTTTTTTGCTCTTTGTCAGTACTGATGAGTAATTGACTGAAAATATTTAAAATAACGGTACATTCAGCAGTGATTTATTTTCGGGGTTTTGCTTAAAATTTCTTCAAAAAAAATAAAGTTCAATAAGAAATTGTCAATCTCTGATATTTCAGTCCATGGGTTGTAGATAGGGGAAATACTCAAATTAGACAACGTTCTAAGATAACTCCCGAAAATGTCAACCTTAAGAAAGATGCCTAAACTTAAATGACTTTCGGTGAGCTCGCATGAAGAAGTAGTCTATAATTCGATCAATTGGAAAAGATATAAAATGGTCCACCTGCTGAAAATGACCTAAAATCTATTTGGAAGAATGTCGGTCCCTAACTGGCGGTATTGCACATTGGAAGATTGTCGGTATTGCACTTTGGAAGACTGCCGGTATTGTACTTTGGAAGATTGCCGGTATTGCACTTTGGAAGATTGCCGGTATTGCACTTTGGAAGATTGCCGGTATTGCACTTTGGAAGACTGCCGGTATTGCACTTTGGAAGACTGCCGGTATTGCACTTTGGAAGATTGCCGGTATTGCACTTTGGAAGATTGCCGGTATTGCACTTTGGAAGACTGCCGGTATTGCACTTTGGAAGACTTCCGGTATTGCACTTTGGAAGACTGCCGGTATTGCACTTTGGAAGATTGCCGGTATTGCACTTTGGAAGACTGCCGGTATTGCACTTTGGAAGACTTCCGGTATTGCACTTTGGAAGATTGCCGGTATTGCACTTTGGAGATTGCCGGTATTGCACTTTGGAAGACTGCCGGTATTGCACTTTGGAAGACTGCCGGTATTGCACTTTGGAAGATTGCCGGTATTGCACTTTGGAAGATTGCCGGTATTGCACTTTGGAAGATTGCCGGTATTGCACTTTGTAAGATTGCCGGTATTACACTTTGAAGACTGCCGGTATTGTACTTTGGAAGACTGCCGGTATTGCACTTGGAAGACTGCCGGTATTGCACTTTTCATTCCTTTTTCATTTACAAAGCACAACCACACAATTATGTAGAAAATTGAGGGCGCTTCCCTACCAAATGACTGTGTGTGCCTTTAGTAGAGATGCTACGCTACCAGCAATCCTACATCTTTTTAAACCATGAAAACTGACCAACGATGGAGTAACATTTGGGCGTATTTCCTATGGCCACTGTAGAAAATTTACTCTACTCCGATAGGTGACTGGGCGTTGTCCGAATTGCATTTTATTTGTAAAATCAGCTGTAACTGTTTTAAGAGTACTTGACGATTGCAGAAGTGCACTCACTCACTATAAGAAAATACAAAATGTTTCATTAATTGTTCATTTTGATTGAATTGCTTTAAAACTTCGATAAGGTGGGCGTCCATGCTAGATAAGGTGGGCGTCCATGCTAAAGCCACCAAGTGCAACTTAAGGATGTCGAAAGTCATTGACATTCGTCATTATAATAATTTAGAAGCCTTTGAAGATCTTACCTATATATCAGATCTCAAAGATCTACAATGGTAATTAACACACTAAGTCCAAGGTTAGTAACAAACTATATTGTCAACCTGCATTCTTATCAATAATTCATGATACTTTATATATAAGGCTTCATCATTAATAATTCATTGGTACCTTAGTACTCGTATGCTAGTCTTAATTATTTACATTTGCAAAACTTACTTGGTTTGATTTGAGTAAATGTGTACATTACACTTAAGCCATATAAGATAAAGATTGTCTTTAATTGTTTAATGACTATGTATTAGGCCTAGTCGTTGCAGAAGGTAAAGAACCTTCGAAGTTACGATCATACGAGCTCCAATTACTTCAAAATCAGGGTTCGAAAATACACAAAACTGTGCGCATCATGAGTTTAATTTACTAGATTGAATTGCGGGACAAACTCATTGCCTTTTATCGTGTTTTTTGGAGGGGTGTGAGCGGGGACAGGCATGTGATCGGGGACGGGGGCATAATCGACCATTTGTTGTTATTATTATATATAGAGTCTGTCATTTTTATTGGGAGGGGGGGGGGGGGAGTCTTCTGGCAAATGCCCCCCCCCCCCCCCCCCCCTGCCCCCTCTAGTCACGCCACTGTATCGTTGTTTGGTCGTTTTTGCTCTTTGTCAGTACTGATGAGTAATTGACTGAAAGTATTGTTGACAATAATGTTGAAAATTTACATTTGAAAAACACATTTTAATTTATAATGAACTATGATGAGTGCTTTTGAAGTCCCCTTACGTGGACAAAATCACACCTTGGTTGTGATCGCTGTTCAAATACATTCACGGCTGTGTGACCATGATCAGTGACGATATCAATAACAGAAATAAGGCTCGTCTGATATTCAAATACAACTTATACAAGTGAATCATGTCTTCTTTCCTTATCATGCCTCGTGAGACTACAATGGCGTAATATTTTAGGTGATAACAGCCATAGTAATGCGATAATGTACCTGTATTACTCGAGATTCGGATTGGCTAAAACTCTGAATGAGAAAACAAAATGATACACATTTCACAGGTACCTTCAAACGACCATAATAAAGACTCTCGTTATCATTTACAAACTTACTGTCGTATCATATCATACTCCAAGGGACCTCTATTTAAAATGCAAGGAGATATGTCCAAGTAATGTTATGACTTTGAGAAATGAGCTTAAGAAAGTATCTCCCAAGCGTTCCATTCCACGTCAAGTTTGATGCATATCGGGATTATTACTCAGCATATAGGCCCACCAGACACAATGATAAAATGCAAGCAATTTCTACATAAGATGATTTGTATCTTACAATGAGCTACTATAGCGTATAATATTGTAGTAACTTGCTATAATAGATGGCGTGGTGTAACAGCACTACTCTGGTCGCCGTTATAGAAAATGGATGAATAGCACGTTTCAATAAATATCTTATTCGGAGCGAAATAGATAGTGTAAACTTCCTTACTCTAAAAAGTTTGAAAAAGAGAAAAATATCTATATATAACGCGATATGTAACAAAACATTTCAAATATAAACATTTCGAGAACAAACTTGAAAATTCATGAAATACCATTACTTTGTTACATTTTTAATTTTTCCCTACTCCCAAAGCTAAGAAATATATTTCTAATATATTAATAACATTTTAAAATATCTTTATCTAGATATTAACCAGTGGTTATGTAGATATTGTACTTTGCCTTAACCACTTGGAAATACATTTGCTAGCCTACGCTTTGGGTTAATGTTTCAACGCGATATGTAACAAACTTGATAGAAATATCGCCAAAACGCGATATTCAACAACAACGACAACGACAACGACAACGACAACGACAAGACAACGACGACGACGACGACGACGACGACGACGACGACGACGACGACGACGACGACGACGACGACGACGACGACGACGACGACGACGACGACGACGACGACGACGACGACGACGACGACGACGACGACGACAACGACAACGACAACGGCAACGGCAACGACAACGACAACGACAACGACAACGACAACGACAACGACAACGACAACGACAACGACAACGACAACGACAACGACAACGACAACGACAACGACAACGACAACGACAACGACAATAACAGCAACAACAACAACAACAACAACAACACTATCATAATATCCCATTATTTATCATAATATCCCATTATTTTTCTTATGGTGAAGAGAGCTGATTCATAATGATTCTGATAATCCCGTGGTGGGACCTTAACAATTTCCCAATGGACTGACCGTGATTTAAAGACCAACCCGTACACTTGCTTTACCCCTGAGGTACGCATCGGTAATTACTGGATATTTAAAGTACTGCATACAGATAGGTTCATAAATAAATCCAATGACAACAGTGTTATAAGCATATGTTAATAGAACTTATAACAAGCCCAAGGGTAGGGTCACAAAAAGAAGGCCGACAGCGTGACACGTTTCTTAAACCCCCTGCTTTTTTCCTGGTGTTAGTTATTCTATATTATTTGCATTTTTCGCATGCATTTCACCGCATTCTGTTCAATGTAACTTCAAATTCATATCAACTTTTTTCGAGTTGATCTTCTCCAAAAGAAAATGCTTGAGATTTTGTTTTACCATTATGAGTACTCGAGTGGCAACAGCAAATATTACCATTAGACTGTCATTCTCTAATTGATATGTCTCTAATGTAGCCTTTAATTCATACGCTATACATTGCAACTGGTTATAATCACCCTTTTTACCCTTCACTTGAATGATAATATCAGAACCAATTTTCCTCCAATAAATACGATTTTGTAAAATAACCTCATTTGTGTATTATTTGCATATATAAGTCCAAAACACATGATAATCTATATCTTGAGATGTGTGTATCCTGGTAATCAGGAAATCAGATATGGTGTGCGTATTCTGACATTCTGACATTTTTGCATGATCAAAATCGAACCTTTCTTTGTATTTCTGTATTTATTTGATTAATTTGCATGACTAACAACCGATATTCAAGAATTAATTTGAAGGTTACCATAACTTAGACAATGGCTTTTAACTATATGTATTTAAGCAGTGTGTATACATTCTGTATACACTTTAAGTTGGGGTGTATGTAAACAAATGATTCACCATGCATTTACCGCGTTAGCAGTATACAATATGCCATAATACGTGCAGTCAAGCACAGTTATACACAGGAGGCCCGCGTGCAAAAAAAGCAAAATGCGAAAATAAAAATCGTACTTGACCTTACATTTGGGATTGTAACTTCCTAAATAATCAAACATTCTTAGCGTGCAATATCTCAAATTAAAGAGGAGACATTTTTAAACAACTTCATAATATGTTTATGTAGAAGTTATATTTTTAGAGTTATCAGCACATTTATTACCTGATCAGTTACTTATTTTGCTGACTGTAGAAGATTCACAGACTTTGGCCGATTTGCCATTTCAGTATTATTTTCCAATTGAGGTGATTTGAAATCTAATTGGTATGTGTTACGAATGCCCTGAAAATTACCTGTAGAATAGTCAAATATTTATTATAGTGACACTATATTTTACTGCATTAATATGATTGTGATGATCCATTCATTTTCCTTCTGAACCTGGCAAGTATTGAACTAAACACATGAAATCTGTAACAATAAGTTAATTATGATTTTATTTAATGGGGTCGATATTTCAAAATTATCTTTAAACTCCACATAAAAATCGCTGTGATACCAAACTGTCGTATGTTCATAACCACGAGTGTAACCCTGTTATTCATATGGCATCTATAACCCAATTTCCAAGAGATATATTGAGGATTTGAAAAGTCCAGTACTGACCAAATAAATCTGAATAATAAAGGGAAACTGCTGGATAGTAATCTCGATATTCTACTTACTCATTATAAACCACTTTTTTGTATGCATACGGAATGAAAAAGCGGGGTTAAAGCTCCTCAAATAAACACGAATTGTACAGTTGTATTGAACAAGATTAGGTTGAAATGAAATCGCTATCACTAAATCTGAACCGCAAGTTATAGGCTTGTAAATATTTATTGAGATACGATTAGACTGATCTCGTACAAGTAAGGTACATTTTTATTTCTTTGATTTTTTTCTTCTTCCTTAAAACAGATGAGTCACCATATCCATCGTTGTTTGCGTTGTCCAACTGAATTGTCACAAACCAAATTTGTAGGTATCTTAATAGATGAAAACCTTGCCTGGAAATGTCACATTGATTGCATTTAAAAAACTTTATCGAGAAACATTGGTATCATGAACAAATTGAAACATTTTATATTCCAGCATGTATATTACATACTCTATATTGTACCTTCATTATGCCTTACGTTAACTATGGTATCCTCATCGGGAAAATGCATGTAAAACTTACAGGGATAAACTTATCAAACTTCAAAAATGGGCAATAAGAACAATTTCCAATAGCCATTACAGATGTCATACTCGACCTTTATTCAAGGAGTACAACATTTTGAATATTGAAGATATGTATTCTCTGGAACTAGGTATATTTATGCATAAATATTCTTTAAATATTTGCCTAATACATTTAATACCTATTTTACTAAGCGTTCTGACATCCACGACTACCAGACAAGACAGGTAAACAATCTTATCTTAACAAACAACAGAAAAACATTTCCTGGTCATTTTGTCCGTACGGGGGCCCCATTTCTGGAACTCTTTAGAGGAAAATGAAGAAAATCCAAATCTATTATTAAGCACTTCCGTAAACAATTAAAACACAACCTCATATTAAAAAACAATTCGATTATTATTGTTTTGTGTACTGTCCTTAAAAACTTAATCCAAAACTAAAATATCTCAAAATTTCATATCTCAAATTCATTAGATTCTTTTCGAGTACTTACCTTCGTTTTGTCCGTTAGTCTATTTTAATGTTGTAATTTTTTGTTTGCCAGGGGAAAGGCAACTTACAGGCCTTATTGGCCTTCTTACCTTTTCCTCCATATTGTTATACCGCTGTATTTTAATTGTGTATGTTGATATTGTTGATGTTTGTAACTGTTTGTTATATATGGAAATGAACGATGATGATATGATTCGCCGTCAACGGTTGATCTAGTCCAATTTTGATTAGGATCCAATTGGATCGACACAGCCATTGCCGTATATTAACACGCATAATTTATGATGAAACACACCTAACTCAAAAAGTTCCTGACCAATTCTATAATAGTATCTATATAATTTAAGTTCCTGACCAATTCTATAATAGTATCTATATAAGTTCCTGACCAATTCTATAATAATATCTATAAGTTCCTAACCAATTCTATAATAGTATCTATAAGTTCCTGACCAATTCTATAATAGTATCTATATAATTTAAAATCAGTAATCGGTATCAAAATTCAAAACACGAAAGCTCTCTATACAGGGTGATCCAGAAAATGTTGAACCCAAAAATCACAAAATCACGAAATTCAAAAAAAAAATTACCATTAAAATAACAAAATAGTGCATAACTCGTTCACCAGCTATGTGCAACATACATTTAACTTTCTGAAACATTTTAGATCATAAAAATAGGCCACACGAAACTTAAAATACGTGTTATTTTGTAAGAAGTGTTGTTTTGTTGTGTAAGTGAAGTGCAAAAAAATGGTTTCATGCTACATGAGCAGAACAAGTGCCTGTTTGAAACCATTTATTTCCACACAGTATCTCATCAATATTCGTTTATTATGTAAATCAATATTATTATTATATAAGATACATTGAAAACAAAAACTGAAGTCCCCTTGACTTCATTTGAAAATGTTAATTTGATAAATACAGCTCAAAAGAAAAGATTACTTAACTCACCGTACTTAGATCAGAATTTAAAAGTTTCATATCTAAACCAAGTTACATTTGTTTCACTTTTACTAAGGGCGAAAACACTCCCTGTCACACAATCAAGTGTATCTTTAGTTTGGTAAGGCCAATTTACATGATCTAAAGTTCTCCAGATAGCTGAATAAATATTTTACATAACTGCTGAAAACAAAATCATATATTTATTTATTTTCATTTTAAATTATTTTATTAAGTTTGTAATTTTTGGGTTCAACATTTTCTGGGTCACCCTGTACAAGTCAATGACATCCCATGCAAAATACGTTTTGCGTTAGGTGCGGTTACTAAAAGCATCGTAATTTAAAAGTATCCACTCAATATGTATTTGTATAAATGAGGTGTCATAATGCTCAATTAGTGTATGTCTTATCTGATGCCGAGTACTGATTTTAAATTAGCTATATTTGAATTTGGTATAATTAAAATTGTTGTTTTATTGGTGACCGTGAAAAACACAATTAAACCGATGAAAAGTGTCAGTTATTAATATGTGCAGTATTTGATTCGTTTTACGCCAATACCTAGAATCAGGATAAAGAATTTTATTAAATACTAATAATAGGCTAAACATTAACTCGATTCAGTTATGATTACGGTTCCAGTGAAGATTTCTGAACACGACCACGACCCATTCCAACACATTCTTCCCCTGGACGACCACTCATTGGAACAATCTCCCTCATACAGCGTGTCCCAAAAAACTGGGTTCAAAAGTTTGCGAGCTTATAACTAAAAAAAGTAGGAAACACGGATAGTTTATATTTAGAGATATTAAACAAAATATACTTGACTTTAATTGATTAAACTCTGTTATTAATCCAATATAAACTTTTTGAAATACAAAGATTTTAATAGAGCGTGGTCAAAACCCGTTTGTCCCACTTTTGCAATTGCGTATTGTTGTGACTTCATCCAAGTTTTGCCTTTGCATTCATTCTTTACAAAGACTTGGGCAGTAAACAAAATTATCTTGGTCATATTGCAATAATACAATAATACAAGTTCATTATTTACATAAACATTTTAAAAAAGTTCTTTGTTATAGTCCGAGTTATTGTTAAGTTCTTTCGGAGAATAAACCCCATAGCGTACAGTTTCATGGTCTATTCCTTAAATCGGGACAAATGGGTTCTGACCACGCTCTATTCAGATCTTTGTATTTCAAAAAGTTTAAATTTGATTGGTCTCCGAATTCATCCAATTAAGGTCAAGTATATTTTATTTGATATCCTTAAATATAAACTATCCATGATTCCTACTTATATCGTTATAAGCTCGCATAATTTTGAACCCAGATTTTTGGGACACGCTGTACAATTCTGGACACCGCCAACCATAATCCCTTTAAAACAATGATCCGGAACCACATCAACGAGCACACAGCATCAACAAATGGAAACAGTCTATCCAGCCACAACAATCATTAGGTCATGTCATTCAACTCTAGCGTGATGCGGATATTACCGTTTTGCTGGAGTAAACCAATCCAGATCCAGATCCAGAGGTCATAATTGACTAATTGCCCGCAATGTCGATTTTCCACATCCCGGTCCACCTGCTATGCTATGACGTACTATTAAGCACTATGAAATAATGTTTTTGCTTTATTCTATATAAATTGAACTATTATATAGATTTGAATAAGCTTACAAACGTGCTCTTGACATAACTAACTATCGAGTGGTATATCTTTTTATGACTTCCATAATCATTAGTTTACGTGGGAAATCATAATTGACTAACATTGCTCTTAATGTCGATTTTCCACATCCCGGTCCACCGGCTATACTACGAAATACTATATATAATGCACTATGAAATAAAGTTTTTGCTTTATTCTACATTATAAAAATGGAACTATTTGTTTTGAATAAGCTTACAAATGTATTCCTGGCATAAATGATGATTGGGAGTTGTATCCTTGTATGGCTTCCTGATAAAAGCAACATTTCCATGTATGTCTTCCTGATAAAAGCAACATTAGGATGTTGCTTTTCATAATTCATTACTTGAAAAATTGACCAACATTGAGCACAATGTTGATTTACCACGTCCAGGCCCGCCTGCTACGATACCATCATGTATTATGAAAAAGCACACCACTCAATCAATTATAGTAACACCGGGTACACAATCTGTAACCATTTTCCGATGGCAAAGTCGTTTTTAACAGGATAAATCATAATTGTTAACGTTATAACATAACAAAATGTAACGGGTTATGATCTTCAATCACGTTTAAATCTGAAAAGCCTGTGTCATTAGACCCTTACTTAACGAGTATTGATCGTATTTTCAGAACCTTAAACTTCGAAATATGTTTATTAAACCTTTAAATGTTTATAAACCCTGTTCTCCTCACTCGAACCTTTTGGCAGCAATAATACCGCTAGCTTATTATATACAACTGCAACCCCTGCAGAAAATGGAGTCCCTACTTTTCAAAGTATTACTTATGTTTCCTTTTCCAATGAAAAAGTTCACGTCCCATATCCATTAATGCTGTTTTCTTTCTATCTTACTAGAAACCGGCCCATCTGGACTATTACACGGCGTCAACTCGTGACACAGCTCAAGAACTGCATTAAGAGATGATACCCTAAGCATGGATAAAACATCGCTATGAGGCGGGATCAACATCAAAATGAAACCAAATAGCCGATGTTTATCGGACGTTTTTATATCTACTATTACGACATGCGGCATGAATTACCAATCAGTGTCAGTGTAATGTCTTCATAGGCGGTCTGATGCCTTAATATACCTAATTCAGTGTTATGGTCAAATAATTCAACAAAAGTATCTTTCATACGTACATATTATATTTTTATTTGGTATACGATTCCAGTTGTATATAGTAATATTATAAGTGTGATGTTAAAGTGAAACAGAGAATGAGAGACATTTTGTATTATTAATTTACATGTCGGTACTCAAAATAATAAATGTATCCAAGGTAAAGAATTAAGATCCGTACAGTGCTCAAAATAGGCCTCTCATTAACATGAGGATGATACGATATTAAATTCCCCGAGTATTGACCATTTTAAACAATTCTCAAACAGGGCTGTTATGCTATGATCAAACACAAATAAAAATGCTGCAAACATGATGTTTACCTACGTATATTATTTGATTTGTTAATATAAATGTATTAGTGGACGCAAAATGACAATCGCGCATACCTTATCAAAATGCGCTCGTTGTAGTATGTAACCTGCTATGTTAAATGATGGATTTCTCGTTCAAACTCCAAACGTCAAGGCGTGCATTATTTTACACCACGTTCGTCTCTTGTACTGCAGTCCGGATTCCTTATTTGTTTGACTTTTTTTTTGTTTCCACATTTGGGACTATACCTGGCCTCACTGTTTCATTTTCGGTAATCTGAGATTTATTGATATTCACCGTAGCACTGGTTTAAGAACAGGAAATTTTCCTTCTCCCTATGAAAAATTGCAAATGAATTTGCTTCAGGAAAGTGAAATATTACTAAATGTTCCAATATTTTAAAATTATAATTAACATATTACAAACGAATAGATGTTATGTAAGATATAAATGAGACCGGTTGTGTGTAAATACCAAATTACGACACGATCACCCCTAATTCTCAGTTCCTAATTTAAATTGATACAAAATATGTATTTAACCCACCGAATAAAAGTAAATGTGTAATGTAGGAGTATAATTATGCAATATTCATGAGAACGATTATCAATTAAAATGACCCAGAGACAATAGTTGAATCTGGATTCGCCACTACATGTATGTAACAATACGTGGTGGAGAATCCGGGTAGAGCGTTATAACCGTAATAATCTGGATTCGCCACTACATGTATGTAACAATACGTGGTGGAGAATCCGGGTAGAGCGTTATAACCGTAATAATCTGGATTCGCCACTACATGTATGTAACAATACGTGGTGGAGAATCCGGGTAGAGCGTTATAACCGTAATAATCTGGATTCGCCACTACATGTATGTAACAATACGTGGTGGAGAATCCGGGTAGAGCGTAATAACCGTAATAATCTGGATTCGCCACTACATGTATGTAACAATACGTGGTGGAGAATCCGGGTAGAGCGTTATAACCGTAATAATCTGGATTCGCCACTACATGTATGTAACAATACGTGGTGGAGAATCCGGGTAGAGCGTTATAACCGTAATAATCTGGATTCGCCACTACATGTATGTAACAAGACGTGGTGGAGAATCCGGGTAGAGCGTAATAACCGATGAATGAACGAATAAAGTCGAAATGAATGATGATATTTTACAATTTCTCGGAATATGCTCTCTTTGAAAATTGGTAATAACTGTGTAGTTCAAACTACAAAGTGGTTTATTGGTTGTGTGCCAAACATGAACACCAAAATGACGGAATCTACGAAGAGTTTGATATCATTTTACCCAATAAATGTGTGTTGACATAAAGGTTCTCAGAATCGTTGGTTCAAGTAAGGACAGAGCTATTATACTGTATCATAATATGTGTGCCAAAGCTAGATTTGTTTAATGTGTTTTCTATAACATCTATGGTCTATACAACTAACCTATAATAAGAATCGCATACTGTAATATCCTGGTACAAGACACCTCGGTTCTTTAACCCTAATCCTACTACACCACACGGCAACAACACGGCCAGTCTGTTTTTATAACCCGGCGTGCAAGATTTTGGGCTACAAAATGGACCTAGGCTATATTACGAGGCGAATATACTGAGCCGAGTAGCTTTGACAGCCGTGGTCAATGGTGGTGTACTGGAATTGGAGTTAGGCTTTGGTGCTGGAGGTCCGTGGTTCAAATCCCGGGGTGACCTCTCTGGACTCTGGTGAATTTTCTACTTAGGAAAAAAAATCTGTTGCCGTGTGGTGTAGTAGGGTTAGGGTTATTAAATGAATACACATTTGTTTAACCTGAATGCATATTAATCATTACAAATTGATGTTATAGATTAGCTTGTTAAGGGAAGTGTTCAGAATGAGCGCAGACATCACGTACAGTAGACGATAATCTATACATATTTGTCTTTGTGCCAATAAAACATAAATTGCAACACGGAAATTGCAAACTATTTTTTTCCAAATTGCTACTGTTCATCATCGATTTTTCAGTATGGATGTTTTATTTTGCGTTTAATCATGCAGTGCGTGTGAGTTTTCCCCAACATTAATTGACTACCATTTTATACGGTAAATCATCATTACATGGATCCAGAGCTCATATATTCGTTTATGTTGCAATACATTAAAGACTCGTAAATTATCGGTTATTAATCTTGGTCCCGAGAATCACTATTTATACTGCTGATTGCTTCTTTCCAACTTCTATGTATTTGATACTATGCTCGTTAATTACAAAAACACCACCCGATTTATGGTGGCTAACGTTTACATTTTTATAACAATAAATGAGTAAACGTTAAAAAGAAATTCTAAAAAAAATCTCACACAAATAATTTGTTCGATTTTTATTAAGAGTATGCCTCGTGAATCTTATTAATCTTGGTATACATCAGCTGTTTTGGCTGGCGCCGATCACATCCTGTATTTTAGTGGTAGTTATTTTTGATGACTTTGTAATTCCTTTGTGTTAAGAGTGGACTGCGTATGACACTCACTCGCGCCAATTTTACCGTGTGAAATCCAAAGACCCCGGTAAAGCTATAACTGTAGAGTGAGAGTGTTAATTCTAACATGTTTATGTTTATGATGATACTGCAGTAGTGGTTATCAATAGATGTGTACGAGACGAGTAATGAGATACGACAATTAAAATCAGACACTGAATGAAAATAAACAAAGTTTTCGTGTTTGCTATTACATTTAATTCCCCGGGTCCTACTGCATTTAAACAGTCACTGGTTACTTAACCCGATATATTGGTCTTTATAACAACGATATCCGATCAAAGTAGGTTTAACAGACCGATAGGTTAGATAACAGGGGTCTGCTGGTTACATATTTGGGGGGGGGGGGAGGGGTGGGTAAAGTGTACTTTAGGGCCCAGATACCAATATCGTTCAATACTAGAACATAACAGTCGCCAGCATTGCTCGATATTAGTATGATTTGATGTGTTCTAGTATCGCACGATACTGGAACGTTTTTGTTCCAGTATCGGTTGATACTGGAACGTTTTGCTCCAGTTTCAAAATTTGATACATAAAGAAAATGGAAGTTAAGGCTTCACTATCTTTTCGATATGGTTTATAAAAGTCTGGGGAAAAGATTGATGGGAGTTGAGGATATCTTATAATATTATTATTTGAATAATGCCGTAAAACAAAATTTAACTGAATTAGACTAATTTCGTTTATGAAGATAGCCACACTCTGACAATAAAATACTTGATATAAATGTGCCTCATATGAAGACAGGCGGATTTGGGTTTAAGTTGATTATGGTCAATCAATCGTCAATCATTCATAAATCGGGTGAAAGGTGACCTTTTTAGGTTTAAAGATATATTTGGTGAACAATACTGGAACGCTTTTATGTTCCAGTATCGGTTAATACTGGTACACGTACTACCAGTATCAACCGATACTGGAACATCGAAATGTACCAGTACCGACCGATACTGGAACATCGAAATGCAGTATCGACCGATAATGGAACACTGATTTGTACCAGTATCAAACGAGTATTGGATGTTCCAGTGTCGGACGATACAAGGGAAAGATCAATTGTTTAATGCTTTTAATGCTCGTAGTCGCCCAAGTCTTTTTATAATTATAACTCCAAAATTGCAAGGCCATGCCAAAGTTATTGCAAAATAAATAAGCATGACTGGGCGATGAGGGCGCTAAACAACGCTATAAAATATCATGTCGATATAACAATAAGCCCATGATGTAAACCTTAGCTAAAGGATTACGTATACAAACTAGCCAAATATGTTTCTCCAACAACCAATCAGAACTTACAATTACCTCCAAAACCACAAAACAATGATGTAAGAGGTATCATCGTGGGGTAAAATGGGCCCGACGTATTTCAAATCCAGACTTCGTTTATTTACCTCTGTGCGTAGGGGGGGGGGGGGGGGGGGGGGGGGGGGGGGGGGGGGGGGTACCGCGCCATTTTGCGATATTTTGCGAAAACGATCGTGGTTATCACGTGATACGTACAGTTGAAAAAAATATTTACACTGTTTTAACGAAATGCACTATGGGATTGTGTTACCAGCCTAAAATCAAAGAGGTCGCAAACTTGCTTACAATTGTATATTACGCGGCCTAGCTATAACAATTTAAAAGTGACATCTTAGAATGTATAAACAAAGTGTACAAAGGAGAAATTGTTGGGCACACTAGTAAAATGTTTTTACAACAAGTTTTGCTATCATTATCAAACTGAACTCAATTTAAATCACTTATTAATCGAGCAATAATATAATTGTTTACGCATTTTAATTGTTTAGATACAAAGTTAAATAAATCAAGAGTTAAATGATAGATAAATAAATAAAAAGACAACCATAATCGCATGGGCGGTCTTTATAATTTATAACAATTGACCTAACAATGATGTTACATTAATCCACCATCAAGTTTAAAAGATAAAATAAAAATAAAAGGATAATAAGGAATTTCCGGGAATCGAACCCGTGATTGCCGATTGCCAACGACATGTCCAACGTATGCACGCCACAGAGACCGATGAGTATGATTGTGATAGTTTTATTATTTAGCCATATCCATTTATTTATAACGAACGGATTTTTATTGTGCCATTTCCCCCAAATTTGTGTGTTTCTCTCGCACAAAATGTGTTTGTAATGTGATTATACTCCTTATTTTTGAAAGAATGGTAAAAAACGTTGACATTTTCGAACACAAGAAATGGCGTCATTTATACCGGTGCAAAAACATTGGTAGCGGTATGGTGTAGAAGTCCCAAGTATGCAAATGATCTCACTGAATACAATGTCATGCTCTACCACACATCTACCCAGTATGTCCATACCCTTACCCAATCATTGCTCGACTGAAACGTGTTGCATTATTCATGTTATGATCTGTTATACACAGCGAACATGCACCGGGGTCATGGGTTAATGCGCTAGTAATTCTACACTCTTAGAAGGTCAGGATCATATATGAGACGAAAAGGATCAATTTTGATCCAGAAGCGGTATCACATATGAGCTTACCCTTTCCGGATCAAAGTGATCCGACAAGCAGGATCAAAAAGTTTGATCCGAAATGGGATCAAATATTTCTGTCAAATGATACTGAAACGGATCAAAATAATGATCCTGCTTGTCGGATCACTTTGATCCGGAAAGGGTAAGCTCATATGTGATACCGCTTCTGGATCAAAATTGATCCTTTTCGTCTCATATTTGATCCTGACCTTCTAAGAGACCCACTGCAGACTATATATCGAGTGCAGTATAAAGCTTACTACATCGTGTAGGCCTAGTACATCGCAGTGATCGTGACATTTTGTGAGGAGCATTTTGACCGAAAATCGTACTGATGGCACTGGTCAGGTACAAGAAATTTGTTCACAAGAATAGAGCATGTTCAAACATAAAAAATAAAACTACTTTACCGACAAAATCATGTAACATTTTACAGGTTAGACTGGATAACTTACCGCGGTATTTCACCCTTGTTTCAATGGCGACCGAATTCAAAAGATCGTCTGCTTGTCGTCTATCGGTTTGCGAAAGAGTGACGTCAGCCACCTATTGACCAATGAACTTTTTCATCGAATTGATCCGGAAATCAGATCAAAGTTGATCAAGGTGAATTTGATCCGTTTGTTGATATCTATCTGGAAACGGATCAAAACGATCCGAAAACGGATCAAAACGATCCGAAAATGATCCTTAAAGGATCAAAACAAAGTGAGCCGGAAATCTACTCATGTATTTGATCCTGACCTTCTAAGAGTGTACATTCCCGACAGACACTCTGTTCAAAGGCACAAAAATGGACTTGTTTAAAGCATTTTTTTGGCAATTGTGAGGTGGGTAGTTCGATTTTCTTTCTCGAATTGTTTAGAAAACCATCCATTTTAGAACATCTGAAATTTAAAATGAACTACACACCTGGGAAAGTATGATGCCAAGGGCATATTTTTGCACGTAAATCCAATACAAGAGTTCTGAAAATCGACAAAATATGACGTCATAACCATTGCTTCTGGACAAAAGGGCGCGGTACCCCACCCCTTCTACTCTGTGTGGTATTCTTATCAATAAAGACCTTGCAAGAAAAACCAGGTCCAATAAGACATACCGCAAGACAAGACGTATGTTACAGCTACAGAGAAAAAGGGCATAGTCCATCAATAGTTTAACTATTAAGATTGAATTTTTTGTAGGTTGACAAACTTTTGGACACACATTTCTCAGATTATGCCTAAAGTTGGGGAGGTGAAAGACATTAAGTAGTTATGTAAAGATATGGTCTTAAAAAAATCAGCAACCCACTGTTGCCATGGTAACTAGCCTATCTTATTTTAGGTCATTAATTTAGGGGGAAATTCTCCTAATTATACTGATTTTAGCAACGAAAAAAGTAAAAAGTTTGGCAGAACACTACACCAAGGTGGTACACTTTTTTTCGCCCAAACTGACTCCATGAATGAGTTGTCCTATATCTGGTCTAACAACCAACCGATTTAAATAAGTGAGTGTTGCCATATTGATACCCTGTTGCCATGTTCAAATATCCACTTTTGAGGAAGTTGAAAATGTTATTACTAACCGACTTCGGGTTGCTACAGTGCTCCTCGAGGTGATTTGTTTTTCTTTGTGCTTTGTTTTTATAACAAGGACCTAATACCCTTTAAGTTAATTCCAAGAAGAAAAAAAATGGGGAAACCCGGCACTTACGTATCACGTGACCTGAAGTCACATGATCATTTACTGGAAATTGCATAGCTGGGTATATATGAGGGGTTACCGTGTGCCCCCAGGACTCCCCCAAACAACTTTTTTTACTTCCTTTCATTAGCCTAAAACATATTGAGTATGTTACCAAAATGATTTTGGTTTGCTAAGGGGGTTATTCAAGATGGCGTCGAAAGGTCAAATTTTCTGAAATTACATTATATCAATCAAAATCGGGATCAAAATGTATGGTGAAAGTACAGTTTTATTAGTGGGTCGTATGTATTAGACCAATAGACACTCATATCGAGTACTTTTGCTTTGTTAAAATACCTAAATCGAAGATGGCCGCCAAAATGGCAACCAAAAATGCTAAAATTCCTTACATTTGACATATATCAGCCCAACATGTATGATCAGAGTATAGTTTTAACAATGGGATCTATGTGTTAGACCCCTTGAAGCTCATATGCGGCATTTGTGATTTGTTTACTCATCTTAAATCCAAAATGGCCGCCAGATTAATGGCCAAAATTGGTCAAAAGTCCATAAAATAAAATGACATAATAATGTTAATAAAATGAATGATGAAAATATAGTTTTTAACAATGGGATGTATTTATTTTATCACTAGTAACTCATATCCAGAATTTTTGCTTTGTTAACATACTTAAATTCCAAAGTGCCTGCAAATATGAGTCCCAGAATGGCTGCTAGAATTGTCAAATTCCATAAGATAGGATAATTACAACCAGAATGTATGGTATGATGACAATATAGTTTTAACAATGGGATGTATGTATTAGACCACATGTATATAACTCATATCCAGTATTTATGCTTTGTTATCATACTTAACATCCAAAATGGCTTCCAACATGAGTGTGTATTTTGCATCACATTCGCCAATAGTATGTTCATAACTGCTAAGGTATTGCATTTAGATATAAGACCCACCTCTGTGACAGTTTTTATTCTGTTTCAGTTTCTAAAATGGCTGCCAGATAGTTAAGTTGATATTAAATGACCTAAACAAATTTTGTTGTATTGAAAAATGACCATATTATGTAATACCAATACCCCAAATTAAATGGGACAACATTCACCATAATATATGATAAAACCTAGGGGCTGTATCTAGTTTGAGTATTTTAAAACATCTAAGATGTCGGTCTAATACAATACATACATCCCATTGTTAAAACTATATTTTCATCATACATTCTGGTTGTTATTATCCTATCTTATGGAATTTGACAATTTTAACAGCCATTTTAGGACTCATTTTGGATTTAAAGTATGTTGCTTTTTGTATGTTAACAAAGCAAAAATACTGGATATAAGTTACTTATGATATAATAAATACATCCCATTGTTAAAAACTATATTTTCATCATTATTTTTTGTTATATTATGTCATTTTATGGACTTTTGACCAATTTTGACCATCATTCTGGCGGCCATTTTGGATTTAAGATTTGTAAACAAAGCAAAAATGCCGCATATGAGCTTCTAGGGGTCTAACACATACATTCCATTGCTGAAACTATACTCTGATCATACATGTTGGGCTGATATATGCCAAATGTATGGAATTTTAGCAATTTTGGCAGCTATTTTGGTGGCCATCTTGTATTTAGGTATGTTAACTAAGCAAAAGTACTTGATATGAGTGTCTAGTGGTCTAATACATACGTCCCACTATTGAAAATATACTTTCACCATACATTTTAATCCCGATTTTAATTGATATGTCATTTTAGGAAACTTGACCTTTTGGCGGCCATTTTCGACTCCATCTTGAATAACCCCTTAGCATACCAAAATCATTTTGGTAACGTACTGAATATGTTTAAGGACAATGAAAGGAAGTAAAAAAAAGTTGTTTGGGAGTGTCCTAAGGGTGCACGGTAACCCCCATATATACCCGGCTGCGATTATATTTTTCGTACATCAGTTTAACCAAATTTATTTATTCCGTTTTAATACGAAATAAAGCAAAATTCACTGAATAAAAAAAACAAAAACATTTTAAAACAAATGAACTGATTTTGGTTAAACTGATGTACCAACAAAATAATCGCTACCCGGCTATGCAATTTCCCGTATATTGGATCATGTGACTTCAGGTCACGTGATACGTAAGTGCCGGTTTTTCTTGAATTAACTCAAAGGGTATTACTATTAGGTCCTTGTTATAAAAACAAAGCACAAAGAAAAACAAATCACCTCGAGGGGAACTGTAGCAACCCGAAGTCGGTTAGTAATATCCGACTTTTTCAACTTCCTCAAAATGTGATATTTGAACATGGCAACAGGGTATTAATATGGCAACACTGACTTATTTAAATCAGTTGGTTGTTAAACCAGAGATAGAGCATATCATTCATTAAGTCAGTTTGGGCAAAAACAATTTACCACTTTGGTGTAGGGTTCTGATAAACTTTTGACTTTTTTCGTTGCTGAAATCAGTATAATTGGGATTGGGTTGCTGAATTTTTTAATACCATTTAAACAAACAAATTCACGTTCTTCTTTCCATGACAATCAAGACGATTTGAAATTACTTTCACGGTGAATTTGAAACTACATTACTCGTTTTTATGCGACACTCGTGGTCTTTTCAGATGACTATCAGGGTTCTTGCAGATTATATTCGGGCGTAGTTCATTACGTTTTTAGTCTTTGATTTAAAAAACAAACATTTACAACAATAACAAAGGAATTTTCTTAAAGGAAGTCATGGATATACAACTAACGACCTATTTTGCATGTGTAAAAGGATAAGACTGATTTCACGACAAGTTGACGTTATGTCACCTTTGTTCTTGATTTCAAATGATTCATCAAGGTGAGCAGTACTTGAGAAAGTCGTATCGAGATACATGAGCTTGTGAATGTTCAACTAATTCAACTGTAACATTTAATGTATATGTTGCAAATGCGGATATTTGTCCAAGGATCGTAGAATGACTGTATGCAGATGAGGCAAGTTATCCTTAAGCAATCAAGGAAACACATATTTAGGTTGAATCATTGCCCTTTCTGAGCCGATATTAGTACTCATGAAGTAAATCTGTATAATTGAACATTTTACTAATGTCGTATGAAAGCTATACGACAATTAATGCGCAACTCTGGAGAACATTTCAGTTCGTACATCATCAGTATATTACGAGGTATAAATGTAATGGTAACACAATGAAGACTTTGATAGCTTTCTGTAAACTAGTTCAGGTTCTTTAATGGAAGACGAGCTACACTCAATCAAAATAAGATGCATGTCACCAAAATCATTTTTTAATTCAGTACACTTCCTCGGCTCTTTTCCCTTAGTATGATCCTCACATTAATGAATTCATTTTCACTTATAAGTTCTGCGTGACAAGTCATGCTTTAAGGGCAACATTGAACTATATATTTAAATAAACCACAACAACTTTTTTGTTGGATTCTTTCTTGGATTTGCTTGAAAATGATGACAACCTACAAAATAATCATTGATATTTTAAAAGCCCCAAAAGTCGTGAAATGTGGAGACATTTTAAATGTGCATGCACATTGTCTGATGATTCCTTCCAACCCCATATCTAATACATTTGATAATATGTTGTCAGTAGAATGGGCATGATAAGATGCATCACATGTAAATGATCTGAATAAACAAAGAGTTAGTTTAATAATTAGAGAATAATGACTGCGTAATAACTGTTTTCGTGAATTTGTTTTAAAATCAGAGGTTTTTGTTCTGGTCTGAGGCAATTCCGAGTGACCAGAACAAAAACCGAGGATTTCAAAACAAATTCACGAAAACAGTTGTTAAGCAGTCATTATTCTCATTCATTACTGAAAAAGATGCATATTTTATCGAAATCGTTGATTTGTACCGGTATAATCTTGCTAATAATTAATTAGTTTTCTGTTTATTTTGTCCACCCCTTCTTAGTTATTGAAACAGTCCAAGTCGGGTCATCCCCTCATTAACATTTTTATCATTCAACCAATCAGAAATAAGCTTTAATCGTGTTTCCTCATAACTCATTGGATATTCAGTTTAGGGGCGTGAGGTGTTAATTTGATTGGTCGGTCAGTGAGCAAAACAATGGAACACTTTGGCGCAGTACTTTCGGGCAATTATTAGTAACCCGCGCTCGGCGTGCGCGTTCTCATCTAACGATTAATTTGATTGGAACGCACTTGGTATGCAGCTATCGCGATTATTCATGAAGTAATAAATGGGCAATAATTACCATGTCCTGGTGCATTTGTCTACGCATTATTGTCTTGCTTATTTGGAGTGATATTTTTGAAAAAACAACTATACTTTCATCATAAGTGGCCGACACGATCATTTAAACTCTATACACGGTCGACTGTTTTTTTGGTTTTAAGAAATTCAAATTCAATGAGACAAACTGCATGTCACAGATTTGTTCTTTGTACCGTCCAATTAATGTCATATCTAAGCACACATTCTTATTAGAAGTAAAAAGAGGATATACATTCTAGAAAAAAAATCACATATGACAACTGCATACAAAACAAATCATTTTCTGTTTATTAATATTTCATCTGGAGACAACAATGCCATTATTGTTTAACTTCATCCAAATCCAATTTACATATCAAAATAAGGTCTATTTTTACAAAGGTAATCCATTTGAAATTCATCAAAAATACAATTTATAACAGGTATATTGGAGTAATAACATATTCAACTAAATGTCCTTACTCCCTAACTTAATAGGGTGCACCGTTGCTGTTTGGTTATATTTTATTTTCATTACAAAGCAAAAAGATCATATTTGTAATATTATGCATAATAGGGCGATACATTATACAAATAGAATATTGGAATTCTGAATTAATAATAATAATAATAATATTAGAATAATCCATTAACATCATGTAACCATAACAGTTACTGCAGATGTGCCTTTCAGAGCAAGTAAGAAAAGGAGAATCGTTAGCCTATAACTCGGCAACCTACAAGAGCATTCACTATCAAATCATCTCAAATAAGAGCCATCACAACTACATGGTTGCCGTAAGTATGAAAAAAATCAGTACTTTTTCTATTATATAAAAATATTATTTTAATTTGAGCCTTTTACCTATTTAAATTTCACATTTGCATATCATCATAAACAAGGTGCACTATAAAGTTAAAATCGTTTACACAATTGTCATTGGTAACAAAAAGTACTGATTAATTTTGGTCAAGTAGCTTTTTTCATTAATTTATTACCATTAAAAGAAGAACTAAGCCAAAATAATTCCTGTCATAAAACATATAATTTTGAAATCATATTCTGCAACAGGACATATTTGTTCAAATAAGCATTCATTTTCCATAATAAAATTAAAGAATCATTATATAATTTCATAAATTCCAACAATATTTCTAGAATTAAAATGAAAAATTTGAATCGAATAATGTAAGTCTTTTGACCACAACATCAAATTCTGTATCATAAAAATCAAATCTTGAAATAAAAAAATTAAATTGCATAATTTTTTGATTATAAAAGCAGTTTACAAATAAGCCAAAATAAAATTAGGAAATTTAGCATATAAAAAATGATTAAACTAATTGATTTTTAAGTATTCCTCCTATATTCGATGTTTTAACCGCTCTACAAACAAGGCTATCCATACACCGCATAATGCTGTCTTAAATCATTTAGGTATAAAAATAGGTGATGATATCCATCAATTCAAATTCATATAACATACGAAAGTATAAAATATAACAATACTCACAGACAGACCACACATCTGCCTCTACGATATCTCTTAAAAGTAAATCGGTGGATAAGTTCATGTGCAAAATTAGTTTGCATGACTATTGTGTTGGAGTTTCTATTCAAATGACTAATTACATGAAACTAATATCTGCAAATACTAGCAGACCAACAGTAGAAGGATATACTTTTTTTTTGTAATATGAGATTGAATGGACTATCACTATATCTTTCTTTCTAATTCCATGGTGCTTTAAACTGCACTCATTGCATATCAACTCCAGTATAACATTTATACACCTATGTTCCCATACACCAACAAACCCACAGTAATTCTTGGAAATAGATATTAAACTTTAGATCTCAGGAATGCATTAATTACACTGTAGAATAAAGTACATAATACTGTTTCAACTTTATTCTACCATGTATTTGATGCATGCTTAGGTAATACACCAAATGATCGGTAGCGGTATGGTGTAGAAGTCCCAAGTATGCAAATGAGCTCACTGAATACAAGGTCATACTCTACCACACATCTACCCAGTACTCAATAACGGAATAAATCTCATTATCCTCATTTGCATACTTGGGACTAATACACCATACCCTTAGCAAATGATCTACTATCTAGTCAACAATTAAGCTGAATAAAGCAATGTATTGTTGTATTTCAATCATTATATAAAATATTGTACATAATTAATCAATTTACAATGTAACATTCTTATTACATTTTGTGAATACATTACGCTGGATCCTGTCCATTGCATCTCAAATACACATATTATGACAGGTCAACAGAATCTCTTTCCATCTAAAAATATTAAATTCATCAAGTGTTGTAATTTTTGAACCATTAATGTGATGTAGGGTAAATTCGCCAGTTTTCGGTCAGCGCCTATTTTAGGTCACTTTCGCCAAAATTGTGTAATTGCATCGGTCGTCGCCATTTTAAAGCAATATCGGGCATCAACTATATGCGGTGGTTTTTTAGCCGTCAGTTTATAAAGACGAGGTCATTTTCATTACACCATTTGGGCAAGTGACCGAAAATAGGCGCTGACCGAAAACTTGCGACTTTACCCTATATAAAAGTATACATTTTTGGGAAAGAAAATGAATCAGAGAATCCATTTTTGGTATCAAATTTAAAAAATGCTGTTTTTTAAATTTTGACCCCCAAAAATTGAAAACTAATAACTTTATAAATTATGAAAAAAATAAAAATACTGCTCCTAGAGAAGTGTCTTTAGATGATTGGTACAATTTCAGAAATTTATTTTACCAAAAACTCTTTTATTACGTTGTCCGAAAGATTTTGAGCCAAAAAGGTAATGCTTGATATCTGCTCCATAAGTCACACTTCGGATGTTTAAACAATATTTGTTTCGTGTGTATTCTTCAGTCCACTAATGGGAGTGACTCTCTTGGCATACATTATATGTAGCAAGTTTGTAACATAAAACATAGGCCCTAATTGAATTGAAGACATTGCGCATATCCTGCAATAATAGAAAGAGATGTCATCCAGACAGATAAAAGCTTCTCAGTTCCTGTCTATCAAAAAGAAAAACCTGCTGAATTGGTATCGATCAATTTTAAAACGCTACCAGTGTGGAATTGATGTAGGAGTAAACTGGGTAACAACAATATATATTGGAATTTGTCTATAAAAACAAAGTTTGTCTGTACGGTAGGTAATGGAAAATGAATCATCCTGTATTATGCGCAGCTATACCTCTCACATAGGTTTGTCAGTCAGGTACATTTTGTTCTCTCTTAACATTTTCAACCCCACCCCCCCCCCCCCCCAATTTTTTTAATTTTATTTTTTTAAAGCATTACCTCATTGATTAAATAGAAGTAGGACAAGTAAAATGCAATGTCATATTCTAGAAATATTTAAGAAAACAAATTTCTTACTTACAAAAATATATTAAACACTTTGGTGGTCATATCAAGGTTGTTCTGTCAGGCAGTACACAATCTTAACTTTTTCACAAGCAATTGCAATTGATTAAAAAAGGTCATAGTTATTTTCAAAATAATATCAAGTTGAGCAGGTGTTATGGTGTGTAGTACTAGTTGTAACATATTACTATAATTGCTGCAATTTGCATAGTCAGGGCTAATTTTATCAAAAATATCCATTTTTCAATGTAGACAAATAAAATAAATGTAACTCAATGCACATTTAGTATCTACCTCATTTCAAGTGTTTCCTTGAAATGCTTGTCGATACCTGACTGTAATTGTTTTTACAGCATTGAGTTAAATCATACTATTTGAGAAAAAAATTGAAATCAAATGAATAAATATTCCTACAAAAGGGCAAAACAATAATATGGTAATTTCACGGTTTCTAGTATCACTGACATTTCGCGAGGTGTTAAACTGGCGGCTTTTGGCATCAAAGGTAACAAAATACATAGGAAATGTCTTCATTTTAATACATTCGCAAGTTTTTTCTCTTCTTCGCGGGTTCGTTTTTTTGTGGTCATATTCTGATCTGCGAAAATAAATCCAACACAAAAAATGTCAGCATATACAGTAAATGAATCGCTATGATATATATTGAGTAACATGTGTAGTTTACGCACGATTGTCAGGACAACAGAATTACAGCCTCTGCTACTGCATTGACACATGTAAAACTCAGCTCATATCACGGGAGGGACGAGATTAGAATTATGCTGATATGTCACTGTTAACAAATCTGATTTACAGTTCTGACTATCATATCAGTAATAAACATATATATCACCAACATAATACAAAATACTTTGCATTCTGATATATAAAAACAAAAACAAATACAATTAATACCTCAAATATAAAATTCACACAAATAATACGTACACAGAATTCAAATACAAACCCATAAGTTTGCCTTGTATATTTACAAATTACATGATTTGTACCATAACAAATGTTACAGTTAGGATATTGACCAAACTCTTAAATATTACACATTGGTTTTGTCACTATGGCCAGAGGTGTGTGAAAGTTGATATTTTCACTCTTTACTAATTTATGTTGACTACATACTACAGGGTTTGCATGAAATATGAAGTATTTTAAGTTAAGAGTCCTTAAATATCTGATTTAACAACACAAGAAATATGGCAGAACATGCTAACCTTTCAATAGTAGTTGTTGTCCTTCTTATAGTGACATACTATGTCAGATCTCACATCCCTCATATTTTGGAGATGACGTGAAATTCATGTGTCACATGTGTAAGAAATAAAGTTAGGTAACCACATCGTAACTAAACCATTTGTATAGACCAATCTGTACATATTAATTCTTCATAGACTTTATCACATATAATACACACATTTATACAAAAGTGAAAAAATACAAAATAATATTATAATCATTTTTTTCCTTCATTCAATATAATACAAAATACACTGTAAATACCAGATCTTGGTAATTCATTACAAACATGGGTGGTCCCAATCAGGTGTCAGTAACAAATAACACCGATTCAAATTCATTGTACTGATTTCATCATTTCAAATCTGATTTATCTCAGATTTCATATTATCATTTGCAGTTATTTCTGTGGTAAGTACTCCATTATATCGTAGCACTATTTGTCTATAGATGAGGTGACCGTTGTTTACATCCAATGTTTATCAACAAACGCAACGGTCGAAGGGACTGGACTGTTGATACACGCTTGAGGGAACAGCATATGACCACAACACTGTCCGCTATGCTGTATTGCAATTTATAATGCTTTGGCGCGAGTTTTAAAAGCACAGGTCCTAAACAAAACAGGATGCGTGCGCAAACAGCCGGGCAAAGAACAATGGCAACTAGCCATGTTTTTCCCGGTGTGACGTCACCTGTCACCCCATCTATACATTCATAATAAAATGTAGGATATACAGTAAATAATTGATAATAAATTTGGTAAAAATATAAAAAAGTTTAATTGCAGAAACCTTTTATAACCCTGATCATTGATACTGGTGAATGGGGAGTTTATTACAGGATCACATTTTTAATCCTGATCTTGGCATGGAAGAAACCCTGGGTAGTTAATTGCAGAACCATGATGCTGATCTCTATAATACTAACATAGAATAAAATAAAAAATGGGACTTTTATTGCAATCAAATAATTCTCATCTGATACTGAAATAAATACTGGCCTGGAAATGAAATTGAAAAATTGTGTGTGAAATTCCAAGGTATTTTATATACTTTAACATAAAAGATGTCTTTTTGTATTCCAAAATATAAAGGCGACTGTCCTTCGGATATTCATACATATTTTTTTCCCGCTAAAATGTGATAAACATTTGGATTAATTTTCATTTATTAAATGTCACATCCCAAGTTGTTTAGCAACCACCCCCTCTTGTCAAGGCACAATGTCTTCCTTGCATCATTTTCTAAAGACGATAGCTGTCTTTTTTGTTATTAATCACATCTCTTGTAATAACTTCTTCAATTCAGATAATTTTATCTCAGTAAATTCAATTTCATCAGCATCAATATAATGCAAATTCACATAATAATAAGTTCATCTTGACGATTGAAATTTCAAGGTTAATTTGCCAAATGACATAACAATAATCAGATATGAAATCACATCGGACCATTTAAGGTCACACATGAGGTACATCATCAGCTGTCATTTGATTGAATATTTTCACTTCCTCCACTGTATATGATACACCAGAGAAGAGAATATTTCACTGGAAATTTTGATAATCGAAATTATTTTTGTCATATTCATAAGCTTTTTCTGGAAGCGCACAAGCCTCTGATGCGCCCTCATCATCTTCCTCATTGCACTCAGCATCTTCATCTGGTGCAAAATTCAGTGGCTTTTTCAGTTCACAGTCCAGCTCAGCATTGTGCTGTTTTTGAAGGAGATCAGAATCTACATAGCACGCTCCGTTCACAGGTGGTGGGACCATGCGTGAGGCCTCTTCCACATTGTTCAGTTTTACAACAAGGTTGACATTGGGCATGGCACATGTCTGTGGAAACAAAAGTAATGGTTTATTAATTTGTATCTAAATTGTATGGGAGTGCATAGAAACACTAGTCTATAACTATCTTACGGAACAGTTTATGCACTACATACAAGAATGAGTAACAGAGTCAAGGGATTTTAATCTTGCAGTAAGATTTCTAGATCTGTGATACACAAACCCATTCAGCTTGACAAATTGCAGACCAAGTCTAATGCCTGCAATATAATGGGAACATGTTTCCCACTTACACTGTTAATTTCATCAAAATATCTTCATCCGTTCTGATATGGCAAGACATCATTGAATATCGGTGAAAACCTGTTTTTTACTTTCCGCATATTTTAATTCATAAAACTCCACCAAACTTCAAAAATACCACTTAAGAAAAGCAGAACCATTTCCTCACAACATTCAAATATTACTTCATAAAACATCACTAGCAGTTGATATCTTTTAAAGTTGTAGTGGAAATTGAAAGAAGACACATCAAATTACCAGCATATTATTTAAATTGAGCTTTGTGCCGAACATGATCAATGATTTTATTTAGTTTCAAAAGAGGTAATTAATTTTAAGCAAACTTGAAATCTACCATCTTAAAGAAAGAGTCCATAATTTCTGTTTGAAACATTTGATTTTTAGAATTCAAAATTCTTTCAGAATGCTAAATATATGTTGGTGTTAGCATCATAGGCACTTTGACCAATAACAATGGCATTCATAGCTCAATAATGCACCTGTCCCGGTATAAATCATTCTGCGACACACCCTGTACAGCATGCTAAGCAAACACATCAACAAGAGAATGATCAAGACTTCTAACAATAAAATGTCTGGGTAGGACGGAGAAACAGACACATCTATTAACTTTGATAAAATATCTCAAATGTATTGGCAAATGTATCAGGGATAGTAATGAGGAAATGGGAAAATGACCTTTGAATTACCTGTTTATCGTAATACTGCCATGGTCTTGTCTGGCATCTTGGTAAGATAGTCACTTCATTGGTGATGTGGTTATATCTAGGAAAACCATATGGCGTGACAGGGTCTTCTCGGCAACGCTGGCGAGTCCTGGTATGGTAAGGTAAAAGGTAAATCACATATATACTTTTTATTACATTGAATAAAATATTAAATTGATAAAACACAGGGTGAGTCAAAAAGAAGTTGTACGGGAATGAATATTTGTTTAAAAATATACCAAACAAATTTGACAAACCAATGAGGCACGTATTCAAAGAGCAACTTATTACGCTTATATGACAAAAGGAATCATTGAAATCGATCAATTATATCAGGAGCTATGCCTGTTTTCATAAAAGAGACCCTTTTTTTAGCTGTCCACGGAACGCTTAATCTTCTTGAAATCTATCCATTCTAAGTGGGCAGCAAAATGTACACATGGGCATTCATATTCAAATGAGATTAAAGCCAGGGAGTTTCAAACACAAGTGGGAATGGTGTGCATAACATAAAAAATCAGTGACAACAATAAGAAAATGATCAAACATTGAAGGCCCACTTAAAACACCTTAGAGGACAAACATCAGCAATAATTTTGCTGCCCACTTAGAGTGGAAAGATTTCTAGAGAATTAAGCGTTTCGTGGACAGCTAAAAAAAGGAGTTCTTTGATTAAAACAGGCATAGCTCCTGATATAATTGATCGATTTCAATGATTCCTTTTGTCGTATGAGCGGAATAAGTTGCTCTTTGAATACGTGCCTCATCGTTTTGTCAAATTTGTTTAGTCTATTTTTAAACAAATATTCATTCCCGTACAACTTCTTTTTGACTCACCCTGTATAGAAACCACAACATCACTTTATAACCACTGGTAAAGAGCTTGGGCAATGGCTATAAGATAACTTATATATATTAATTTCTCTACACATTTCATTTGGAACACACCATAGTCTGGATGCTAATAAGTTGTTGATTTTATACAAAAAAACTACATCAAATTCCTCAAAGTGTGGAGCATTTAGCGATGCCACACTGGGTAAATCGCTAAATGATAATCCCTGATACGGATATAAATCTTGTTGATTTTTAATTAACAATCAGATTAAACCCTGACTGACCTCCCTCTTGGAAGCCATATACCTATAAAGATTATCAAGATAAATTATCAAGAATGTCTGTGGTTCTTAGAAGCTCCATGTGTTAAAAAAGGACTAGATTACCCAAATGGAACGTTAGATTAAATCTCTTTGATTAAACATATGTAACCAGTCATATCAAAAGTAGGTATTTTACGATAGTGTGGAAGTAAAGCATGAAAAAACAAAAGAAATAAAAGGAATTGCCACCTAAATAAATTAAATTAATAACATCTGAATGCATTGACCAAATGTATCAAGGGAGGTGTCATTATAAAGCTGGCAAAATACACTTTTGCCATTTTGAACAACAAGAGCCTTCTTTTGATGTCATGTGTCACATATGTCATCTACAATGGCCTACCCTATAAAGAGTGTGTCTAAAAACATACTCCAGAGTTTTGAATATTAAGACCTCAAATCACAAAGACATTAATCTCTTCTTATAATGACAATGTATAAACATGAACTTACTGTTGTCTTCTTCTCCACACAATTAATAACAATAAAAGCAAGAAGAATACAATCAGCATAACTATAGCAATGATGACAAACATATATATGCCATTGTTAGATTCCAGTGTGCCAGGTACCGCTCCATGGACTGTATTGGTGCATAGACCGGCTCGCTCTTGAGAAGGGGGACAGCTGAAAGACAGAACAGACAGAACAGCATGTTTAAAACTAGCTTATTATATAGAAATGGGCCACAGAATGTAAACTTGTTCCCTGCTGACTTGTAATATGTGCAATTGTATACACATTTATATTATATCTTACTAATAATTTACTGTGTTGTGCAATAACACAGTAAATTTTATTATAGTTTTATATTAATTATTGTAGTTTTATAATTTGTTGATTTTTAAATTGTTTTAAATTGTAAAGCGCTTTAGGTTTTTTACGAAAAGCGTTTCTAAAATGCAGCTTAGTAGTAGTAGTATTAGTAATAAGGGTCTTCAGCTTGCACATAGCAGTGTAAACTCTAGGCTGCACTACAAGTTTTTCTTATACTTATATAACCCATGTTTGCTGTATGAAGCCAAGGAGGATATGAATATATGAATATATATTGTTTCTATTGTTCTATATATTACATATTGTAAATATTGTTGTAATTCAGCATTTTGCTGCGATAATGATATGTTTATTAAACCTTGAATTGAAATTGATACATTATTTACATAAAATATTGACAGACTGAACTTTTTCCCAACAAGTTATAAACATTATGACCCTCAATATATTCTATGTTGACATTTTCTGAATGTAGGTGTAGTTGCCTTAATTGTGGTGTCATCTCAACAAAATTCAGTACAACTAATAATTGCAGAAAAGATAAAGATTCATACAAATTATGAAAATTGAATAATTTGGTAAAAAGACACATCAAATATGGGCTGTTTTTTGAACACATCTTTTATTAGGCTATATTAAAAAAATCTTTGTCTCAAAGCTCTTCAGTTTTTCAAAACCTAATGCGGAATACGGGTTTTTTAAAGGTTTTTTTAAAAAAAATTATAAATATAAAATATTGAAATCCTTGTAAAATGACCGTTGTATTTAAAATGATGAGATCAATGAAAATCTGAAAAATCTGTGGTGAAACTTTATGATTTTTTTTTTTTTAACAATTTTTTTTCTTTTTTTCTTCTTCTTCTTCTAACGCGCACCAATTAACTAACTAACGCGCGAGGGAGCTTTGAGACAAAACATTTTGTAATATAGCCTTAGATTGTAGACTGCATCCTGTACTTACAGATCATTTGATATATCTGTAGTGTTGTTTGAGGTCACAGTTGTCAGATCACCATCAGGTAAAGCATTAGGATTTCTTGTAGTACCATCATCAACTTCCAGTAATGTAGTAGACATAGGCTCAGTGATAACAGATGTGAGATCTTCAAGTGTTTCAGCTAAGGTAGAGGTTGACTTGGTTGTTGATATCAGGTCTTCTCCACCAGGGGCTGTGAGAAAAGAGCAAAATAAAGTGGTAAGATTTGTATGTGCTCGTTTGATTTTCATTAATTCTTTTATTTTCCATTCATCATTCTGATATGAGGCTCAACAGGTACAAGACCACAGATAGACATTGGTCAACTGCTTCATCGTCGCCTGCATTCTATTCCAACTGATTACACACAAAAGAATTGATAAAAAGATCCTGAAAAAAATGTCAAAGTTTTATTGGGAGTTGTAATAAGTAAAGAAAAGAAATTAACATGCTCTCTACAAGCCCGATCAACCCAATTTTCTTTTTTTGGGAGGGGGGGGGGGGGGGGGGGGGGGTGGTGATTTTGAATTTAAGCTTTTTTGAACAATTTAGTTTACAATTTTTTTTAATTCTTTTAATTTTTCTGACTGACCTACCTGAGGTCTGCACATGAGAAGCTAAAACAAATTGGATATTTGTTGGCCTCACTAGAAATCATTTAATTGGATGTATTCTTAAAATCCTCAAAATGTGTTACATTTGAATTAGCTGTCATCCTGTATTAACTTACTGAGTGAGCATGGTCTTGTATCTGGTTCATTAGGGCAGGCACATATATATCCATTAGGTCTGGCTAGACAGAGATGAGTACAACCCCCATTGTCTATAGCACATGGGTTAGTACCTGCATGGGTGAAGAACAATTATACATCAAAAATAGGTTAACAATTCATAAGGATAAAATTATCATCATAATTGCGACACTGATTACAAGTCTAGACTTAATTATTTGAAAATGATACACAACAATTCATAAAGGCATTTTAATAACACTTTTCAGAGCAATTATTCAGAGAGGTCAATATTTTTTATCTCATTTGTTTTCAAAACACATTGCCTTTTACTATAAGTACAGGTTAGAATAGAACCGTTGGCAGGTCAACTGGCTCAAGCTAACTTTGTTATGTACCACTGACCACATTGATCATAATACAATGCATATTGCATATCATAATTCAGAACAGATGTATGGACCAGTAATCATGAGTTACTAATGTTACACTACGTCAACGAATAGGTCTACTAACGTAAACTACGTTGACGAATAGGTCTTCCAGAGCAGTGCTGTACAATGAGTATATTCATAGATTTGCTGAAGGGCTTCCTAAAAATGAGAGGACAAAATCTCTCCTCCCTCCTTCCAGACTATAATATGGCTTTCTTTGTAAATTGTGATTCAATCCTACAAGTGCAATATTTTGATGTTTTTTAATGTGCATTTTTATATGTAATTTGGCCTGCGGGCCACGAGATGCTTCTGAATAAAATACCAATAATATAATAATATAGAAAACATTCTAATCCAATTTAAAGATTGGTGACTTCACCTGGAGTTATTGTGGATATTTGGGCTGAGCTTCAACAAATTGCACTCGATGGTAAATATATATAAGACAATTTTGTATTTTCCATGCAATTAACAATAAACAAAGCCGAAAAATCAGTAAAAAAAATGACATATCCTTTCTCTTACCTATCTGTTTTCGTGGTGATACCATACTGATACCCATCAATCCTTCATCCATATTGCTTTGTATTGTCTTTGGGTCTAATCCAGTAAATTTATTGATAGATTCTATGGACTGCGTTTGCCAATCTGTCCAGTAGAGTTGATCGCCAAACTATACACAAAGAGAAAATAATGCTATTTTAATCCACAGACGCCAAAGATACTACCTCACTTGATAGACAATGATTTTTGATGTATGAGGGGACTATATAAACAAAATGAAAATAAAATATAACCGTGCCAATTTTTTCATACAGCATATTTTAATCTCCGCAAGTTAAATTCCTCCAGCGGTTCTATCAATAGTGACAAAAGTCACTCATTTAGGAATTACTAAATGTATAAGATAGCAAATAAGTTAATGTATAATCACCAAATTAACAAAACCTTACCATTATCTGTGATAATTTAAAGCCTTATGATTTCATACATTCAAGGTTTCAGACAAAGATGAAGATAAACAAAACAATACTTACTACAGTGAGTCCAAAAGAATGGTCCAGCGCACTAGTCAATAGTTGTCTATGTTTGCCATCAAGATCAGCCGTCTCTATCTTATCCAAGCTAGCATCAGCCCAGTATATCATCTGTGATGTGTAGTCTACAGTCAAACCATTAGGCCATTGTAGTGAGGAACTTATCAGGGTTTGTCGGTTTGTTCCATCAAAGTAAGCACGCTCTATCTTGGGATTATGTCCCCAATCGCTCCAAAACAAATAGCTAAAAATAGACATTAAACAAAAGTGTAAACAAATTGTCAAAGAAGAGTTGTTTGTAAAATGGGAGGAGGAAAGGAACTTTCTTTTTTTTCTTCAAGATGGTTAGCAATATTTAGATTATCATAAACCATTGAATTGAAAGCATCGAAAAATATTCTGTTTAAAATGTTAATTTGTACAGACCTAGAAACAAGTTTAATTCAGTTATGGAAGACATGCACATGATAAATTGTTAACAATGTGCTTTCTATGGGGGGGGGGGGGGGGGGTAAAAATAAGTTAATTAACAACTTTGCTCTTTTATTCATATATATTAGACTATATGCTGAAATTAGGTTAGAGTTTGGGTTATATAACGTACAAGTGGTCTATTCTTCCATCAACGCATACAAGTACTCATTCTTCATCAGAACAATACCAGTTTGGAATGGATTACCAGGCAGCGCAGTTGTAGCACCATCTGTGAGGATGTTCCAAACAGCAGCACTCCCCACTCTCAGGACCGTGTAACTTGCTACATGGTCTTTTTTAATTGTCCTGTATATATTGTGGATTTTTACTCGCACTTGGTACACCCATGCACCTTGACATCACCAGCTGTAATAGTTGGTCATCCGACTCTAGCGGCCACAACATTGAAGCATTGAAGCATAAGACCCAAATTGGTTATTACAAAATATATGAATGCGCCATCTGAGTGTGATAATGCCATCCTGTATGTTAACTTACCCTAATCTTGGATACAAGGCAATAGCTCTTGGTTCATCCAAGTTGTTTTCAATGATAGTCTTCCTTGCTGATCCATCTAACCTAGCAACCTCAATCTTATTAGACCCAGTATCAGTCCAGTAGAGATTTCTTGCCATCCAATCTACAGCTATACCATCTGATGTACTCAACCTGGATACTACTGTCTCCACATTGGTGCCATCATAATTAGCACGCCTATGGGAAGCAACAAGAAAAGAAGCTGATTACCTATGAGTCTATTGAACACAAGCTGATGTTAATTCACAACTTCAAGTTACATGGAGTATAACTCTATAGTGTTTTGCAGGCCAAGGATTCAATCCAAGTTAGTCATATTTTTCAAAATAGTATATTCTAAGTTTTAAAATGATGTCTTGTTGATGGAAATTTTGTGTGACAAGATGATTTACAAAAGTCTAATTTTTCCTTTTTTTTAAATACATTTCAATGACATATTTGGGCCCTTATCTCAAACGGCTTTGCCAGCAACGTCTCATTTTGAATGTGACTTGTCACAATTAATTTGAATTATTGTTGCATTAAATCAAAACTGATGATGCATGGCGAATGTTGTTTAATTACTTCTTGGAAATTAATTTACAATAATTGACAGCAAGATAAGACGGTCATAACATATAATGATTAATTGTCCAAAACATGTTTTGACATTACCGAATTCATGACCATAGACCTGTGCCATATTCACTAACCTAATTTCATCATGGTACACGTCAGAGAAATAAATCTTTTGTTCTTCGCTGTCAAAGTCCACCGCTACAGCATTGTGTATATCAGGTATGGGTAGGATTACATCCATATGGTAGCGCATATCCATGGAGATTTGATGAATACAATCACGACCAGCAAACAGCAGGAAGGTAGAGGGATCTAAGGGAAATAGTGTTTCATAAATAATGAATAAAAGATGAATATATTGCAGGGATTTCTGTTTATTATCAGACAACCAACCTAAATTCACAGCTGGATCACACTTTCTAGATTTTACAGTAGTCACTCCATCACTGAATAAGAATAATCTTTTAAGAATTGCGGTGACAATCGGCTTGGTATTTGGATCATAATATGGTGACATCATGTCGATATCCAGATTCTAAAATAGCAACATGTCGACATGAAGAAAAAAATCTTGATGACAGCACTACTTACAATCTGGGCATGTCTTGCCATCACTGTTGATTTTTATTCCGGTGATACAAGCACATGTTGGTCCACGTGGTGTTGGTAAACATATATCACTGCATCCACCATTGTCAGAACCACACACATCCTCTCCTAGAAATCATAAAGCAAATATTCAGCTGTGTATAAGTATTTTTCAAGTTTAACTTATATAGCATAATAATTTGAAAAATTGCCATTACGATTTAAGCAATTTTTAAAAATTGCTCCCACGATGCAGCACCTTTAACAGAAATACTTCAGAACAAATGACTGTAAAAATACAAACATATTCTGATCAATGAATTGAGGAGACATACCTTCCTGAAATTTGATGTATTTTAATTGGACTTTAAATAGAATTTAAACGTGGAGACCGAGACCAAGATATACAAATTCACAGTTTAATTATCCTAAACAACCATTCTCAGTGGCAAAAACCCCATGCCCATAATTCATCAAATTCCACAATTTTTGGGTCTCTGCTTTCAAACTGCTTAAAATGCATCTTTGGAACCCAAAATGCAATCCTATGCAACAAGTTCTTGGTCTTTGTTGAGCCATTCCAAATTGATTGCATATCAACACTAACGTACCTCTCTCATTGATGTTAACAGCATGTATTGCCATTAATCCTTCTAGATTATCATGTATTATTGTGACATCTCCCCCAGTATCCTTCCTTGCACTCTTAATTGTCTTCTGTTGCCAATCAGTCCAGTACACACGATTACCTGACACAGATAGACCATATGGATGTGGCATATCTTCACTGATCAGAACCGCACGATTACGCCCATCAAAATCACACATCTCAATTTTCTGTTAAATGTGATGAGAAATTTATTCAAATTTACTGGTTAGGATATGCTTAAGAATTCAAATAGTGGATCATAGAGGGCATAGCATAGCTTTTATGGAGGATAATGAATAGTGGACCTGAAAAGTGTTATCATCCATACGCATTTAGGAAATAGATAAAGAAATCCAGTAGAATTCTTTTTTCATTCAATGTTGAATACTTTCATTAAGTGTTTGTTATTTAAAATTGTTAAATCCATATTTCTCCTCGTACAGACACTTAATGATGAAAAAAGCATTTTGTCCTCCAAAATTCAATAACAATGAATAGAAAATGGTTGAAAACAATGTACTTTGTCACATGAGTGGTTGCAACTTTAAGTGTTAAAATGTTCTTTCACAGACCACAGTACAAATAGGTCAAGAATAAATTTTACCTCTGTTAATGCATCATTCCAATATAGTCTTGCCATTTCCTTATCAACAGTAATTCCATTAGGCCAACCCATTCCTGTGTTTATGATGACTTGTCTCTCCTCACCATTCATCCAGGCACGTTCAATCTTGGGTTCAGCTCCCCAATCCGTCCAGAACATCAACCTGATTATACAAAAAGAAATTAAATTATATCTGTTTAAGAAATTGAATATTTTCTTTTAAACTGTCAAGGCCTTTCCAGCATTTACCAACCAAGATGGAGGGTAGCCTTCTGTTTGAAGCATGTCAATTCCTGGTACAGTGTGTCCCAGAATGATTTATACTGTGTTTAAAAAAATAACATTGCAGTCCAAGTCTAATGGAAGCAGTATAATGGGAACATGTTTCATACTTACTCTGGTAATGTCATCAAAATTAGTTTATCTGTTCCCGATATGGCATGACTTTATTTAAAATTGATGAAAACTTGTTTTTTACTTTCAGCGCATTTCAGTTTTTAAAACTCAAACCAAACTTAACAAGGCGGTTCTCGAACGGCGCGTCTCGCCTGTTCATCAAAAGTGACTTGAAAGAAATGATGATGAAACATATGATACAATGTAGCACTGTCACAGAGGTATGCATTGTAGTTAATGCAAGGGATGTAATACCTTGAAAAATTTAATCAACAAAAAGAACACACCAACCCCCTTCCCTACAGCAAATCACATCAAGATAGGCCTTACAGATCTTATTTACCCCAGATGACCTCTGATGACCTTGAAAATGTAATCAGCAAAAAGAACACACCAACCCCCTTCCCTCCACCAAATCACATCAAGATAGGCCTTACGGATCTTATTTTACCCCAGATGACCTCTGATGACCTCGACAAATTAATCAACAAAAAGAACACACCATCCCTCTTCCGTCCACCAAATCCCATCAAGATAGGCCTTACTGATCTATTTGACCCCATATTTGACCCCCGATGACCCCGAAAAATTAATCAACAAAAAGAACACACCACCCCCTTCCCTCCACCAAATCCCATCAAGATAGGCCTTACTGATCTATTTGACCCCATATTTGACCCCGATGACCCCGAAAAAATAATCAACAAAAAGAACACACCATCCCTCTTCCGTCCACCAAATCCCATCAAGATAGGCCTTACTGATCTATTTGACCCCCGATGACCCCGAAAAATTAATCAACAAAAAGAACGCACCACCCCCCCTTCCCTCCACCAAATCCCATCAAGATAGGCCTTACTGATCTATTTGACCCCATATTTGACCCCCGATGACCCCGAAAAATTAATCAACAAAAAGAACACACCATCCATCCCTCTTCCGTCCACCAAATCCCATCAAGATAGGCCTTACTGATCTATTTGACCCCCGATGACCCCGAAAAATTAATCAACAAAAAGAACACACCACCCCCTTCCCTCCACCAAATCCCATCAAGATAGGCCTTACTGATCTATTTGACCCCATATTTGACCCCCAATGACCCCGAAAAATTAATCAACAAAAAGAACACACCATCCCTCTTCCGTCCATCAAATCCCATCAAGATAGGCCTTACTGATCTATTTGACCCCATATTTGACCCCCGATGACCCCGAAAAATTAATCAACAAAAAGAACACACCCCCACCCTTCCCTCCACCAAATCCCATCAAGATAGGCCTTACTGATCTATTTGACCCCATATTTGACCCCTGATGACCCCGAAAAATTAAGAACAAAAAGATCACACCATCCCCCTTCCCTCCACCAAATCCAATCAAGATAGGCCATATGGATCTTATTTGACCCCCGATGACCTTGAATGACCTCTGATGACCTTGAAAATTTATTCAGCAAAAAGAACACACCACTCCCCTTCCCTCCACCAAATCTCATCAATATAGGCCTTACTGATCTATTTGACCCCATATTTGACCCCGATGACCTCTGGTGACCTTGAAAATTTAATGAGCAAAAAGAACACACCACTCCCCTTCCCTCCACCAAATCTCATCAATATAGGCCTTACTGATCTATTTGACCCCATATTTGACCCCCGATGACCTTGAATGACCTCCGATGACCTTGAAAATTTAATCAGCAAAAAGAACACACCACCCCCTTCCCTCCACCAAATCCCATCAAGATAGGCCTTACTGATCTATTTGACCCCATATTTGACCCCCGATGACCTTGAATGACCTCCGATGACCTTGAAAATTTAATCAGCAAAAAGAACACACCACCCCCTTCCCTCCACCAAATCCCATCAAGATCGGCCTTACGGATCTTATTTGACCCCATATTTGACCCCGATGACCTTGAATGACCTCCAATGACCTTGAAAATCTAATCAGCAAAAGAACACCCCACCCCCTTCCCTGACATCAAGTCCCATCAAGATAGGCCTTACGGATCTCTAGATATCGCGTCACAACGCGTCTCAAAAGTTGTAAGCATATTTGACCCCGATGACCTTGTATGACCCCCGATGACCTTGAAAAATCAATCAGCAACAGAACGCACCACCCCCCTTCCCTCCACCAAGTCCCATCACGATAGGCCTTACGGATCTCCAGATATCGCGTCACAAAGGTATTTCTTAGCACACGGCATACGGCATACGGCGGACGGCGGACGCCGGACAGAAATAGTGATAACATAGTCTCTTTCTGATTACATCAGGCGAGACAAAAATGGTTGCTTAAGAAAATATGGTACAAATGGCTCAAGCTGAATAATTCCCTCACACCGTTGAAATATTGCTTTATAAAACATCACAAAGAGTTGATATAACATTGTAGGAACGTCAACAGTATGGTAATGAGAGCGAACCAAATGGCAGAGATGAGTAAGTATCTGTTGTAGGCTTGAATCATATCTCTTTGAATCATATTTCCTTTCCTTCAATGACATGATTTATGCAAAATATGTGTTCCTTTATATAAGGCGGGGTTTTTTCATTGAACTTGGATCAATTCTGTCCTTACCCCTCTTGGTGATGAATTGCTAAAGCTCGTGGACTATCCAGATTCTCAAACACCAAAACCCTGCGATGTGTACCATCCAGATTTGCCACCTCTATGCGTCCTTTGCCTGTGTCTGTCCAGTATATCTTACGGCCAGTAGAATCCACAGCAAGTCCATCTGTTGTATCCAGGTTATTATTTATGACTTCTTCAATGTCAGAACCATTCAGATTAGCACGCATGATTTTCTTTATGACACCGTCTGACCAGTAGACCTTGCCTGAAAAATGCAAAGTTATCATCACAACATTTAACCACATAAAGTAAAAGCATTGTAACTCAACTATCATGCAAAATTATGATGATTTATTCTCCATGTTTCTATAAATCGAGGTGGCGTATGACATACAAAACATAAAAAATATTTGGTTAATATGGGCAGAAAATGAAAATGTTGTTGTCAAATTGATTTCTTTATATGAGTGTGCTGTTATTTGTGGCCTCTCCACCCAGCCATTTAGCCTGTGTTGATTGCAGTCCACAAGGGAATCATTGTATCGGCACAGCACTACCTGGACTTAGTGGGATGTGATGAAAAGAGCATAGACATTAGATAATAGAAAGCTCATACAAATACTCATTCTACCACAAGGAGAATAAATTACTGTAATTTCAAGAAAATCTCACACTGTTTCAATTTAAATAGAAATCTATGGAGGCTTTAAATCTGTAATTGTCCTAATTCTACACCAATATTATAAATATTTACATACCTTCAATGACATCTACATCTAATGCAATAGCATTCTGTAGTTCTCCTAGAGGAATGACAACATCAGCATAGTACTCCACATCAAGAGAAATGATACGGATGTCTAACTTTCTGGCAAAGATCAAGAAGCTCTCCAAACCTGTAAACAAATACAAATCATTTGCAACCATATTACTAGACATTTCAGAGCTTCTGATTGTTAATGAAAAGGAACATGAAATAAAATTAATAATACATTTTGAAATATCTGCTACTTTTATATCCTATTCTGTTATCTCAATCCAGATCAGCTATTTCTATCACAATTTGTTTCTTCTTTTTGACAATGTCAGATGTTTTTCTTATAAATTAAATTGTTGCATTAAATATGTATTTCGGTAAACTTCAAATTTGGTTAACATTTCATATTACTGCACAGCTATAGCGTGTGATAGAGTAGGACATCAGACACAGATGACTACATCCACCAATGCGTGTAACTACAACCAGGAGGACATATGACGTTTCTCCATTCACTACTTACCGTCTTTACATGTCTTTTTATCGTCACTCAACACAATTCCTGTAGGACATGCATAGCTATAGCGTGTGATAGAGTAGGACATCAGACACAGATGACTACATCCACCAATGCGTGTACCTACAACCTGGAGGATATGTGACGTTTCTCCATTGACTACTTACCATCTTTACATGTCTTTTTATCATCACTCAACACAATTCCTGTAGGACATGCACAGCTATAGTGTGTGATAGAGTAGGACATCAGACACAGATGACTACATCCACCAATGCGTGTACCTACAACCAGGATGATATGTGACGTTTCTCCATTCACTACTTACCATCTTTACATGTCTTTTTATCATCACTCAACACAATTCCTGTAGGATATGCATAGCTATAGCGTGTGATAGAGTAGGACATCAGACACAGATGACTACATCCACCAATGCGTGTACCTACAACCAGGATGATATGTGATGTTTCTCCATTCACTACTTACCGTCTTTACATGTCTTTTTATCATCACTCAACACAATTCCTGTAGGACATGCACAGCTATAGTGTGTGATAGAGTAGGACATCAGACACAGATGACTACATCCACCAATGCGTGTACCTACAACCAGGATGATATGTGACGTTTCTCCATTCACTACTTACCATCTTTACATGTCTTTTTATCATCACTCAACACAATTCCTGTAGGATATGCATAGCTATAGCGTGTGATAGAGTAGGACATCAGACACAGATGACTACATCCACCAATGCGTGTACCTACAACCAGGATGATATGTGACGTTTCTCCATTCACTACTTACCATCTTTACATGTCTTTTTATCATCACTCAACACAATTCCTGTAGGATATGCATAGCTATAGCGTGTGATAGAGTAGGACATCAGACACAGATGACTACATCCACCAATGCGTGTACCTACAACCTGGAGGATATGTGACGTTTCTCCATTGACTACTTACCATCTTTACATGTCTTTTTATCATCACTCAACACAATTCCTGTTGGACATGCATAGCTATAGCGTGTGATAGAGTAGGACATCAGACACAGATGACTACATCCACCAATGCGTGTACCTACAACCAGGATGATATGTGACGTTTCTCCATTCACTACTTACCATCTTTACATGTCTTTTTATCATCACTCAACACAATTCCTGTAGGATATGCATAGCTATAGCGTGTGATAGAGTAGGACATCAGACACAGATGACTACATCCACCAATGCGTGTACCTACAACCAGGATGATATGTGATGTTTTTACATTCACTACTTACCATCTTTACATGTCTTTTTATCATCACTCAACACAATTCCTGTAGGATATGCATAGCTATAGCGTGTGATAGAGTAGGACATCAGACACAGATGACTACATCCACCAATGCGTGTACCTACAACCTGGAGGATATGTGACGTTTCTCCATTCACTACTTACCATCTTTACATGTCTTTTTATCATCACTCAACACAATTCCTGTAGGATATGCATAGCTATAGCGTGTGATAGAGTAGGACATCAGACACAGATGACTACATCCACCAATGCGTGTACCTACAACCTGGAGGATATGTGACGTTTCTCCATTGACTACTTACCATCTTTACATGTCTTTTTATCATCACTCAACACAATTCCTGTTGGACATGCACAGCTATAGCGTGTGATAGAGTAGGACATCAGACACAGATGACTACATCCACCATTGTTCATGTGACAAGGTGAACGAACTATGGACAGAAAGATAATATTCATATTAATAAAATAAATGTTGTTAACTCGTTGGCCTAAGGTACATTATACAATATTGCCATTTACAGACGATAGATGTATTATAAACACTACTATACTAATCACTTTATTTGTTAAGTGATAAACAGACCATCTTAATACAAAATCATAGACAAGCATGTTGGTTTGCACAAAAAGCCCTAAAACTAGCTATTATTCATTCAACATGGTGCTGTTGCTCTATTTTATTTCCACTGCAGTGAAGGCATTACTTTGCCAAAATATTTGTCAACTTCATTGCAATAATGCACCACAACATGTGGTAAATGATGCCTAGACATGGATGTGGTATCCATGTCTAGGCATGGATGAGGTATCCATGCCTAGTCATGGATGTGGTATCCATGTCTAGGCATGGATGAGGTATCCATGCCTAGTCATGGATGTGGTATCCATGCCTAGGCATGGATGTGGTATCCATGCCTAGTCATGGATGTGGTATCCATGCCTAGGCATGGATGTGGTATCCATGCCTAGTCATGGATGTGGTATCCATGCCTAGGCATGGATGTGGTATCCATGCCTAGTCATGGATGTGGTATCCATGTCTAGGCATGGATGTGGTATCCATGCCTAGTCATGGATGTGGTATCCATGCCTTCATCATAATTGAGTGGGTCCCATCTGTGTGACAAGACTACTTACTTTGTGGTCGGTTATTGTGATAGGCATGTATGTCCATCAAGTTCTCCAAACCATCAACCAGTATTTCTCTCTCATGGCCTGTTCCCTTATCAGCACTTTCAATGCTCCTGGTTTGCCAATCAGTCCAGTACATTCTATTACCAACTACAGTCAGTCCAAATGGGTGGTCCACCTCCTCAATAAGAGTCTATAAGACAATACGATGAAACATTTAAATTGAATTGATTCATAACACTTGTTTTTTGCCTGGTTTGTGAGAGGGTTTCTTTTCTTTTAATTTTAATTTTTAAAGATTTTATAGCAGAAGTTAGATCAAACAGTGGACCATGGATGTGACTTGATGAAAGATCCTGTCCTACGACAGAATAAAGTGATGCGAAGTGGTATTGTGATATCTTTAGCCTAGTCATACTCTGATCCCCCATTTATATTGAAAATAAATGCTTTCCTCTACTAATCTTTCGCAAGATAAATCAATATACATGTTTTGTTAGAGATCCAACTGTAATCGGGTGCTACTGCACAGAAGAAGGCAAATAAATTACAGTGATTATACAAATTTGGTAAAGAGCACATTGCATCATCACTTGAATATATTGCATAGTTAAATTGTTATAATACTGATTATCTTACACTTCTGGCATGTCCATGAATACTAGCAAATTCTATCTTCTTAGTGCCTGCATCAGTCCAATAGAGTCGATCATTATCTGCGTCAAGGGCTAGTCCATTAGGCCATGTCAGATGATCCATAATAAGAATGTAGCGATCAGAACCATCCATCCCAGCACGCTCTATCTTGGGAATCGCACCCCAGTCTGTCCAATACATATAGCTATGGGTATGGAGAAATTAATAATAGTCATATTGGTTTAATTACCATTGAAAATATTGAAAACATGATTAGGCCAAACAAAGAAGATTATCTGTCTCAGAAGCCCGCCCGCATTGGTATGTGAAATGAGCTACGGCGCGAAGGTCTATGCGCTGATGAGGCCTAAAAAAAAAAAATCGCACAGCACTTAGCTTTTTTGCCAAATGTTTCTGAGACAGACCTTCTTCTTTGAGTGGCCTTATCACACATTTCCTGTAAAAATGGAAGTACCATTTTTTATACCATAGGAAAGCACCACATTCCCAAATTACGACATTTAATTTTCTGCCTCTTCAATCACAACAGTTTTGGAAACATTGCACAAAACCATCTTACACAAGAATGTAAGATGTTAAAATCACTTACTGAAGCAATACCTCTACAAAAAAGCCAAAGACGGAGAGAAAACCTTGAAACCTTGAACATGTTTTCTTCTTACTGGTGATATTTGGATATTAATAACACTGATCCAGTGTAAGGTATTCAGATGTTTATGTCTCAATCAACAATTATTCTTCACTAGATCAGTAAGATGAACCTTCCATGTCATGGTAGATAGTAATTTAAAATATTGGAAATCATCAAATTACACCTAAATTAGTGAAAATGACTCTTTTTTCCATTTTAAGATTCGATTTATTCATAATCCCTTTTCAACATCTAGCAACTAACAGATATCCTAGACCACAGGATTATATTATAATTGCTCACCCATTCCGTGGATCCACTATGATATCCCTTGGCCTATCCATATTTTCCCATAATAGAATAGCTCTCATACTGCCATCTAGATTGGATACTTCTATGCGGTCAGCTCCGGCCTCTGTCCAGTATAGTTTGTGTGTGACCCAGTCTACCGCCAGACCAGCTGGACTTTCCAAGGCACTTGAAACAATCACCTGTGTTAGGAGAAGATAACATCAAATTAAAAATACAAATGTTTAGAGTGCATTAGGGCATTAATACTGACATTACAAGTTTCAAATCCTCATCAGTGACTCTGAAAAAGAAAACAAGTTGCAGTTGTGCTAAGATTGTTTGGTCCATGCTCAAGTACCTCGGCCAGAACTTAAGTTTTCTGTATCTTTCAAAACCAGGAATATGTGCCACTGAAATTAATTGGAATAACATTCATCAGCTGTTATCTATTGTAGAATATTTGAATAGGGATAAATATAAATGTAACAGCCAGTCCATTACAAAATGAGTTATTCCATATTATATAATCAATACCCCTAAACATAGAAATCAATATGATATTTCTAGATTTTATATAAATCTTAAATGAAACACATATGAAATGGTGATTGAATATTCTGGGATTAGCTGATGAAAGTTAGGCCATTTCATTGCCAAATCACACTCATATGACTGACAACAGAGACCTACATGTGTCATCTGATACTATAAATATGTCACAAATGGTATAGGCTAGCTATTTAATATATACAAAATCACAGCAAATTTGAAAGAGCAGGAGTTTGTTGGTATAAGACTTTGTTGGACTGTGACTAGACAAGAGAACAAACTTGACTTACAGGTATATTATGTGATCTTTTCCAGGGGACGCCCTCAATCCTCAAAAAAAATTGTAAGCAGATTTTCTTGCAGATTTACTTTTCTGATCATAAATCATAAATATTCCAAGTTACAGAGCGATACGATTCCTAATAACCTCAAAATCATAGTTTTAGAGTGAATTTAGAGTAAAATTTGAAAAAATAGATTGTACCGCTTGGTACAATCTATTTTCAATCCATGATTTTGAAGTAATTAGGAATCGTATCGATCTGTAACTTATAAGACCATTATGATTTATGATCAAAAATGCAAATCTGCAAGAAAATCTGCTTTCATAGTAAAAATCCATGATAGAGGGCGCTACTTGGAAAAGATCACATAATATGCCTTTAAGTGCATCTGAAAAGGAATAGGATGTGATCATAAAACAGGTGCCATCCAAATAAACAAAATAGTGCAGTCAGTGCAGTACATCACAACATGACATTTTGTGTTAAGGGCAAAAAGGGTCACTCTTCTTTTGTAGGTTGATATATCCTACACACAAATAACATGAACAACAACTCTTGGAAAAGTCACAATAGATATATGATACTGCACCTATTGTAAACAAATATGACTTACCTTGTGACCTTATGTCACATTGTCAGATATAAACAGTTCCATATATCATTATGCATGCATGGAATGAATGAAGCAAGTGTAACATTTGATGTCTATGAATAACATTATTTCTAATTTAGATGGCACAGACTCTTTGGCAGGGTCTAAGAAATAGTTGATTGTAAAACCCCTCTGTGGACTATATTTCTGTTTCTTTCTCCTTATGACAATCAAGACACTCTAAATAGATTAAAACAATAATTTTTAGATAAATTAGTTCTAGTGACATAGCTAGGCTAGACATTAACACAGAACTAGAAACAAGTTAAAACAAGAACCATAGACTACGGTGGATTTTGAAGTTTTAAACAATTTTATTTGGAATATGTGAAATATTCTTCAATTGATGTCTAGGGTTATTATTTTACAGTGGGGCAATGACATTTTTAGAAAGATAAATTCATGTTTGTGTAATATAAATAATATTGATACTTCTTTTTAATTTTATCCCAAGCTATCGTACTGTTCATAACCATACTTGTTTATGGAAATAATAAAAAACTAAAATCTTGAGTCCAGAACGTAATTCCCCTGCAAACACAGAAATCAGTTTTCATTTAGCCTGCAAATTCTTCTGACTCAATTAGCTGTTTTGTGTATTAAAGCTTATACACAACACCTACCTCCTGGTTGGAACCATCCCACTTTGCACGACTAATCGTGTCATCAACAACATCAGTCCAATAGATATACTCTCCTTCGTTATCCCAATCTAGCGCGATGGCGTCCTTCAATCCCGTCAATGGAATCACCACATCGGTCTTATCCACCGTATCAAAGGAAATGCGTCTGATGTCTGTTCCACGAGCAAAGATAAGGAAACTGTCTATGGCTGATGAGAGAAGAGGACATGGCAGACAGGTTGAGAAAATGGCAGGTTGTTGTGCTTTGATTATGTATGATCTCTTGTATCTTGGTTTACAAAAACAATACACTAAAAAGTTCAAATTCTGAATCACAACAATAATACAATGTTAAAAACCCATTCACATCTTACACATCAATGAACTTCTGTACTAAATGGTCAGTCACATTGGTTTATAGACCAATTCCCAAAGTGCACATATAGATAAGCATGCTGTGAACTAAAGTATTAAATATGGCAGCAAATCACCGACTATGAACTAGAGGATTTAGTCTACAGGGTCATTACTGAATAAGTGAACTGCATGATTTAACCTAAAAGCTGCTTAATGAAGTGTCAGCTTTGACCCACAGTCTGCCTATTGAAATATCAGATTTAGCGTAAAGGCTGCCTACCAACGTTTCAGCCTTAGCCTATATACTACTGAAAACTCCAATTTGGTCTGTGGGCCATTTTAGAAGAAGAACCCGATTTGGCATGCAGGCTGCCTACTGAAGTACCAGATGTGACATTCAGATCACACAGAATTATTAGTATTCCTATACTCACTCTCAGCACATGTAGTATCATTAAGTAATTGTAAACCAGTAGGACAGGCACAGGTAAAAGCATCCGCATTAAATAGGCATAGATGACTACATCCACCATTATTGCTACCACATCTATTAAAAACTGTAAAAAGGGAACAAAATATACAGACATTTGTAATAAATATCACACAGATTTACAGGTGATGCTAACTGTGGATCTTTTATTTTGTATACAGATGCAATTGAAAAAACCTGGCATCCAGAACATGGTTTGAAAAGAAAAAAATTACACATTGCTTTATCACACGGATGAAATGTTCTCATTACTTTAAGTTTCTTAAAATTAGGCCTATATCTCTGTTTAGCGTACTTTTTGGTATCAAAATGAAGGATGGATTTTGATTTAGTATGAATTATAATTCATACGTTTGATAAAAATGTTTTGTCTTATAAATAGTCATGTGAGACACAAGCCTCGCAATAATATGTCTATTTAGTACTAAAAGTAGATGATTAAATAGTCATGTTAGTTACCCATCAGAGGCATGGTATGGTCAGATGGTTATTACTCCGATAAAGTAAGCATTGTACTCACCATTAGGCTGTCTTTGTGGATGGAAGGAATGTATATCCATAGGAAAATGAAGTTCACTTTGAATTGTTTCTAGATTGTTTCCTGTAAACTTATTAGCCATACTGATACTCTTGGTATGCCAGTCTGTCCAGTAGATTTGATCCTCAAAAACAGTGATAGCGAAAGGATGGGGAAGACCTGCAAAAAAGTGTTAATATAACAGCATATAAATTGGTAAAGATCATACACCCAGGCATCATAATTGTGATAACAATTATTTTATGGGAAAATCCAGATGTTATTTGCCAAATTATTTAAGCATTATTTCCTATTAAAATTACAATATTGATTTAGTTTGATTTCCAATATCATATCCATCACCAAATAACAAGTTATTTTACCTTGACTAATAACTGCTTTGCGTGCTGATCCATCCAGGTTAGCACTCTCTATAATGTGATGCTTAGCATCCACCCAGTATAGTTTATCATTAACATAGTCAAGCGTCAGACCATTGGGCCAATACAGACGAGTGTCAGCGATAATGTGACGCGCGCTGCCATCCATGGCTGCGCCCTCTATTCTAGGTGTGCTTCCCCAGTCAGTCCAATACATAGTGCTGTAAAATAATATGTGATAATAACAATAATGAACTATGTTTTATTACATGCTGTGCTGCCTATGTCATTGTACAAAATTGTTATTTAGTTAAGCCAATTCAATGAGAATTAATCCATAAGTACCTTTACTGATCATACATAGTTAAGCCTGGGTTTTAACCCCTGCAGAATATCATCTTCGCGTTGTACAAAGGCCCTGGATTAAATTCTTAGATGTTGAGTTTTTGACCCTTAACACCTAAGGTTTTGAATCCCTGCAGAATGTTCTTCTTCTAGTTGCACAAGCTGAGGCCCTGGATTAAAATCCTGAATGTGTAACTGTTTAACCTTTACTTGTAGGGTTTTGAATCCCTGCAGAATTGTCCTCTTTTCTTTGCCTAAGTCAAGGCCTGGATTTGAGACCTACGGTGTATCCATTTCCATTTACCCCAAAAGTCCTGAACTCAAACACCTTGGGGTGCAAGAGTTTAAATTGAAATGTGCTCAAACAAGAACGAACGTACCCTCTTCTAGGATGTACAACCAATGCCCTTGGTCTTTCCAGGTTCTGCCACATTAGTACTGCACGCATACTTCCATCAAGGTTGGATACTTCTATTCTAGATGTCCCAGAATCAGTCCAGTATAATTTGTTCCCTATCCAGTCAACTGCAAGTCCACCTAACAAATGAAAATAAAAAATTTCAATCTATTTTCAAACAAATGCAACATTTCCCTTGAAGTTAAGCACAAAGACTCTTACAACAAATCCTGATGGCTACATATCATCAGCCTGCTTCAATAATTGCCTAACTCATTCAGCGAAATCGAGCTTTTTGCATAAATCATGACTTCATTTCATTATGCACATGCTGTAATAATATCCAAGTCATTGACCAATCAAAGAAGGTTGATAAATGCACAATTTCAATTTTGCCTAAGTCAGCCTTGTGAGTTAGGCCGATTGTAATAATGATGTAAAATGTTTAAATGCACTATTCATGGTGCTATTCAACATATCGTCAGCCTGCTTCGATAATTGCCAAACTCACTTTTCATATTTTTGTTGTTTTCTAAAAACTAGAAAAAATGAGTTAGGCAATTATCGAAGCAGGCTGACGATATGCAACTAACTTTGATAAAGCAATTTGCAGACAATGCTAGACACGATTGTCCAAATCTATACTTTTTATTGGTTAAACAAATAATTGTGAATATTAAAATAAAATAAAACAATTTGATGTATCATAGAAAACAAAATTATTTCATTCTAAAACTGTTGCAGCTGACAATCTTACCCCATTGTAGTGTACAATTTTGTTTTTTCCTGATGAATATAACCTCTAGTATTTGTATGTTAATGACATTGTATGTTAATGATATGTATCAACTGGTGCATATGTACCCGATTCAATTCAGTATATTTATAGAAAGCTCCTACATGTCACATGATTATATTTAAGACGTGCCATAATATTACTTTATTCTCTATTTCACTAGTTCATGTTTTAGACATGCCTTATCAACCAGACTATTAAAATATTAAAATGATTAATATAACTTTTTAAATCCTAGTTTATTACTAAGCTTTAACAGGAGATTGCTTTAATTTGATTCAAACATATAATCACAGTAGGCAGACCAATATCAGTTTGTGGCTCAGTAATTTATCAAGGATGTCATTCAAATAATAAAATTGATATGGCTAGATGCCCAAAACAAGATAGAATCACTGGTAAATAACAGGTATAAATCAAACTTGTTTGTATTGGATCCATTCTAATTGGGCAATTATTGAGGATCCAGGGTCAAGGAAGTGGGAATAGTTCCACTTGATTGGATTGCGGCTCACAATTTAAGAGAAACATAATACTTGGCATACAAAAGAGCTGTACTCTTTAGGCAAAAAGGCATATCTTCTGTATAGTTTCAATTGAAGGTGAATTCTCTTGACATGATATGTGTTTTGTTTACATGATCCTCGCATGAAGAAGGAACAACAACAAAATACCCATCAATTGTTTTCATCAATTTATGGGGGAAAATTGAAATGGAGTTAAATGCAAGCCCATTGAAGTCTAGTACTGGTCACACAATAATTTTTGTGACAAAATTAATTGGGCTGTTTGCGCTTCAAACTAGCTACGTCAGAAACAAAATTGTACCAATACATTTCTCTTGTTCATAAAGTTATGTATTAACTATTAAATTACAAATTAAAATCAAAGTAAAATGTTTCAAAATGTGCAAAGCACAAACAATTAATTGTGCAAGACACTGCACTTCCACAGTGGTCTCTTTTCTTGAAATATCACACATTGCTTGTTTATCTGTGTATTGATGATATGAGAGGGTCACCAACTCTCCTGGAATTTGTATCCTTAAATAGTCTGCTTTATTTGAGGCACTGTTAAGGTCAGGTATATAGGTCATTGCCATATATAAATATTTATTTTAAAAGATCCATTTCATTAGAACTGTAAGAATTGATACTCAACACTTTGGTAATAGGAAGTAAGGTATAAGGTAACTGAATATGAACTTTGCGGTGACAAGACATACGTGGTACAATTATATTACTGGGAAGTGGGTATGAGACACATTATCATATAACATGTTGTCAAATCTTAAGCACATATTATGCCATACAACCAGATGAATTGAATGGCTTCTTAAAGGGTTATGTTAATTTGTTTCTGTTTTTGTTTTTACATAGAATGTGATATGGTGATTTTAATGATATCACATACAGCTCTATTCCATGTAACACATTGTCATTTCACACACAGATCTTTAAGTTTAATATCATATTAATCAATGCTCATTACATTGTTAGGATACTAATGTCACCAAAATAAAAACATAAATGTGTCATTTCTTTGTGTGAATTTGATTTAGATTGATTGAGTAATAACTGAGTGTGACGATGCATCCTGGCATTGCATCAATAAATGTGTATGTAATGTGATGGCTGATGACAATGCAGCAAATAGAAAAGTATATGACAGGGGCTGAAGATATGGTAGACACAAAGTTGCACAATATATAACAAAATCTTAATTGTTTTTGGTAGAAAAAGAGCATCTATAATGTTCGAAGTAAAATACCAGTCTTATATTCAAATTCTGTCAGAATATAGTACTTACCAGGACTTTCCAGTCCAGTCCATGCCACATCCATCACTGTTGAGCCATTGAGATGTACTCTCTTGATGATATCTAGCGTTACATCTGACCAGAATACAAGCTCTTGGCCGATATGATAGTCTAGGGCAATGGCATTCTCAAGATCCTTAAGGATGGGGGAGTTCGCGGAATGTGCTGGCTCCACTCGACGGATGTCGATGCGGTTGGCAAATAGTAGATATGGTTCAGGACCTACACAGAGAAATTTAAGATTGAAATCATGAATGTAATAGATCTGGATTAGGCCAACAACAAAAAAGTTGACTTGCCCTTTCCGACCGACCCGAATTTTCGGAAATATAGGGTTGCTATTTTTTTTTTTCAAAAAAAGAAAAGAAAAAAAAGAAAAAAAAAGTTTTTAAAATTGAAAGAAGCACACAACAATAAAGAAAGATAAAAACATGTTTTTGAGTAGTATCTGCTTGTTTAAAAATCATAAACAAATCAAAACAAATCAACAAAAACTAATTCAAAAAAAAAAAATCTTTAAAACCTGTTTTTGTGTAGTATCTCCCTGTAAAATTTAAACTATATATATTTTTTTTTTAAATCCGACCGTCCGACCCAGACTCTGAAAGGGCAAGTCAACTTTTGTTGTTGTTGGCCTTATGTTGATACATCCTGCAGCTATAAAAATGGATTATTTCTAAATAATACTTGAATCTTGTTTTTCTGTAAGTAGAGCACCCTCATGTGTATCAAGGTAGGATAGGATTAGGTTAAAGTCCATGATTGGTATTAAGTTAGGATAATGGTGAGAACTTAATCTTACCTAGTGCTTTGCAAGTCTGTCCATCTGGTCTTAGTACATATCCATCTACACAAGAACACTCGAATGACCCTGCTGTATTCTTACACATTTGGCTACATATACCCTCCACATGACATTCATCAATATCTAAAGTAAATAGAGACAACAGGTAGTTAATGAGTAGCACATCCGTAAACAATTAAAACACAACCTCATATCAAATTACAATTAGATTATTGATTTTTTGTGTACTGTCCTTAAAAACTTAATCCAAAACTAAAATATCTAAAATTTCATATCTCATATTCATAAGATTCTTTTCGAGTACTGTCCTTCGTCTTGTCCGTTAGTCTATTTTGAAATTGTAACTTTTTGTTTTCCAGGGGAATGGCAACTTACAGGCCTTCCTGTCTTTTCCGTCATACTGCTGTATTTTAATTGTGTATGATGATATTGTTGATGTTTGTAAATGTTTGTTATATATGGAAATAAATGATGATGACGAACGATGATGTTGTTTTAATGTTGTCTGTAAACACAATTTTGAGATATTTATATAGTAAAGTTAGTGAAATGTAAAGACAATAATAAGATAACCAATTGCCTTGGATACATGTTCATAACATGAGCATTACTTATTTCCAATGTGGTCTTACCTTGACACGTTTTCCCATTGGCCTGTATTTCATAGCCATGTAGGCATTCACACCTGACTCCTGGGCCAGGGTCAAGATCTGTACATCTTTGTTCACATCCTCCATTCTCCTCTTGGCAGTTCTGCCTGGTTACATCATCTGTATCTGAAAGAGAAAGCAAATTATGCACAGAAAGTTAGAAACCTGGTAGTATGAAAAAGAATCACAATGACATGTATCTTTAATCTCTGGCTGGTATGAAAAGTGTCTTTGCTAAATAAGACAAATGTTATGGATTAATAATAAGAGATAGTTTCAATCGGATGTTCCCAATAAATATTGTAATCGCATAACTGATTGACCACATTACAATATTTGTTAAGGGTTTTAACCATGTACACACTCAAAAACGTAATGGTCAAGACTTCATCACAGCATATTTCTATTGAATTAATTAGAATACTGAAACACCTCAAAATACAATTAGTCCAAGGGGTGGTGGATTGACAGACACCAAACCGAACGGCCTTTCCTCGTATCATATGTTGTTTTCTCTTTTACTTACTGCACTGTCTAGTAGGTAATTCATCACTGCCATCCCCACAGTCATCATTACTATCACACACTTTATGGACACCTATACACACTGAATTGGCACATTGGAATTGAGTACTGGAACAATTCCTCTCTGAAATGATAAATAGGTACATTAAATAGTTGTTGTAAGGTCCAAAGTTTCTATTCTGCTTTAAAGAATATTTTTATTGTGATTTGTTGGTACTTGGTCTTTTGATAGCAAATGGTGCATCTACTATTCAGTTTAAGGAGAGCGTGATCTGAATTGGTTTAAAGTGCTTGCCTTTGGTGCAGGAGGTCCTTGATTCAAATCCTGGTGAGGCTAATTTCCAAAATAGAAATTGGATACTCAAGAATCTTTTTAACTCAGTAATTAAATTCTAAATAAAGTGAAAATCATACCTATGCAAATCGCAATCAGTTTTGTAAGGAGTAGTTGGTAGGGTGATTAACCCCTGACTATCTAATTAATTCCAGTCTAGTGGACCCAAATGGAAGAAAATAAGCTTTTTTTCCTAGCTTTCATGGAATATTGTTGCACATTTGTCCAACATTTTACCCTGGGTCACCTCTGCTAAGGGACGCACCATTAGATACTCAGGGGGGGGGGGGGGGGGGGGGGGCATGGAAGTTTAAAAAAACAAAAAACTTTGCCCACTATTCATTAGATACTCAGGGGGGGGGGGGGGGGGGGGGGGGCATGGAAGTTTAAAAAAACAAAAAACTTTGCCCACTATCCAGGAAAAAAAAAAAAACTTTGCCCACCAACCAGGAAAAAAAAAGAAAAATTACCTACTGCTGAGTAAAAAAAAAAAAAGATGACTCACCCAAAAGGCCCTAAAGAAAACCATTAAAACCTACAAAAAAAAAACTTTGCCGGCTTTGCTAAATAAAAAAAAAAACTTGCCGCAGAAGGCAGCAAAAAAAAAAATATTCTGCCTACTTTGGTGGCGAAAAAAAAAAATTCCGCCCGACCCCAACTTCCATGCCCCCCCCTGAAAATCAAATGGTGCGTCCCTAAGTCTATCAATTTGATTACAATAAAAATGTATTAAAGCACCAGTATACATCAAAACATTAGTGAACAAAGCACAAATGCTATCATCTATCTGATCTGAACAATCATAATCACAGTTCCATTAGGCCCAACAAAAAAAAATAGTTGTGTTGCCCTCATCCGGCCGGGTCAAAATTCTGAGAATGTGGGCCGGGTATTTTTTTTTTTTTTTTTTTCAAGATTTTTTTTTTTTTTATCTCTTTTTTTTAAGATTTTTCTTCTTTTTTTCAAGATTTTTTTTCAAGATTTTTTTTTCAAGATTTTTTTTCAAGATTTTTTTTCTCAAGATCTTTCAATCTGTGAAAAGAGATGGGCAAGAAACCAAAATATTCACCATTGGGTTGAAAATACATCCAGTAAGCGTTTTCCTTAGTATCTTCACACATGTTGACTGAAATAATAGGTATAAAATCGTTGATTTGGTAAAATTTAAAATTTAAAATTAAAAAAAAAAAAAAAAAAAAATCCGGCCGGCCGTCCCTCCCGATTTTAGGCTTGTGAGGGCAACACAACTTTTTTTTTTTGGCCTTATAAAGCAATTCTGATCTGGACAATCATAATCACTTTTCCATAATAGAGCCATTCATGGTTGAGGAGGAGAACCTTGAGGGAATCCCAATGACAAATCTACTTTCACAGTCGTCTGAGGAATCTGAATCGAAGGTTGATTAACTCAGGGATGAAAGCATGCACCAAGGGTTATGCCTAAAAATGTCCTAAGATACCAAACACTTAAACTTTTGTAAGGGGGAAGAACTTGCCTGAAATCAGAGAAAATGACTGATATATGGCAACTGCCTGTAAACTCACATCCCTGATAACCAATAAAAGAATTGTGTGTTTATAACCAAGTATTGGGCACTGTTATTCCAATTGCATAACTCTTTCAGTCAAAATGTGTCACTAGACAGCATAACATATATTGAATTGTGAAAGTTGGAGCCTGAAAAGGGTCCAAGGAGAAATCCCTGTGGAACGCCACAATATTCTACATAGGCCTAGTACTCACCACACCCCTTTTCGTCACTCTCGTCTGAGCAGTCAAAATCTCCATCACACTGCCAATTTCTCTTTATACAACGTCCGGACTGGCATTGAAATTGGTCTGTATCACAGATTTGGTCCGCTGAAGTAAGAACAATATGAGATAATAATAATATTACGGAGAAAACAGTTTTATAAACACATACGTGACCGTCAACACCGAGTCCAGTGTAAAGTCGCCATTTTTCAAAATGGAAATTTTGATTTAGTTAAAATCTACTTGAAATAGACTTGAAAATGATATATGACATCTAGTTATTGTTTTGTAAATAAATAAATAAACACTTAAATAATCAAAAATCCTCTTGAAAATCCTTTTTTTTAAATTGAGTTTTCTTGAGTTTATTAAGCCATATCTCTGAAAAGGCCCTGGCGACTTTACACTGGGTTTGAGGTTGATGGTCACATGTGATTTATCTCTGCATTAACAGATATATTTATATTTTAATAATCATAATCAATACATGTAGACTGAAATTTGCAGTACTAAACATTTTATTCTAAAGAATGAATAGATAGCTATTCCTGATCCCAAACAGTGATGGATAATTTATCTTTGATCCTTCGTTTGAAAAACAAGTTTAAAATCAATCTACACATATCTTCCCACACCATAATCACAAATATGTGAATATAATAAAATATGTGCTAGTAATTTTCCTTTTTACCATAATGTTTTGAAACATTAAAAATATACCATTTTAAAAGCAAAGCCCAGTAGCAATTAACTGAATGTAGAATTTATGGCAATAAGATGAAACATGACATGGAAAACTACATCATAGCAAAACCATCCCGGGAATACAGAGTAGAATCTTGATTCATCTGTCAAAAAATGTTGACCAATTTATACATCCGTTATAGAAATCAATGTATTGGTTGGTAATCTGTTGGTCAATGTACTATTAATGATACAACTGATCCAGAAGGTCATAAGTGGCTTACAATTCTTATTTTATGGATATTAATTTTCTTATTAATCTTATCTCTGAGTACTTATGTTTATACAGAAATTTGGGACTCTGTGTTTGGATTAAAAATGACAAGGACATGTATTATGTAGCTATTATCTATCTTTATAGGGTAAATAAAATTGCACAGAGATTTGACAGACTTATAACACACATTTTGGATTATAGTTTCTCAGCTATTCTAAGCGGAGTCTGTCATTAATCCAGTGATATCTGCGCCACATTTTTGACAGATGAATATAATACTGCTCAATCAAAAAGTAAACTTCACCAGTGTTGCCAACATCATGGCGAAAGTGTTTAATTGGGCTACTTTTGACTTGTGCCCTATGTTAACACCCAGGGAAGGGGGGGGGGGGGGGGGGGGGGGGGCGCGGTGGGTACTCAAATATATCTTTTTGTAGAGATGTGCTGCCAGCCAAATGAAAATTGACTTAACCAATTTTTAGGAAAGTGGACCCATATATTTACCAGAGACCCATAATTTTTCGACAGATTTGGCTAAAATGTATGTGAAAAACAGCAAACTTGAGGATTTTAGACCCATACATTTACCAAAATTGGCTATAAAAATGGTCATTCATGAAAAATGGGACCCTATTTGGCGGCACATCCCTGTGACCTCATATCCACTAGTACTCCCCACCCCACACCATAATTTTCCTACAGATTTGACAGATTTGTCTTTCTGTGAATAACTTAAGGATTTTAGACCCATACATTTACCAAAATTTGTTTTGAAAAATGGGCATTTATTTACCCGAGAGGTAAAAATGGGACCCTATTTGGCGGCACATCCTGTGACCTCATATCCACTAAGTACCCCCCCCCCCCCGTGTTAACAACCCAAACACGGGTGCTGATGCGTTTTAAAATAAGTTGGGCTACTAATGTTTTCCTATTAGCTCATTGACAATTTGATGGTAGTGAGCTTATGGCCAGGATGGCATTTAAAGACATTTCAGTCGGCAACACTGCTGCTTACCTACATTTACCTAAACCAGGTATGTGTCATTATGATTTTTATACATACACAGTTGAGTGCATTTGTTAATTCTATGTAACAATTGAATTCTTCAGAAAATCCAATGTAAACATTGCATTTTTGAGGTAAATAAAGGATTTTTTTATAAAAATGGGTCATTTTTGTGTTTAGCATCATCACAAAGGCTTTTAGTTATGCATTGTCCTATTTGTGTATTACATTGAGTAAAAATCATCTTCAATTAATGTAATATGACAGACATTAAAATCCCTTTTATTTTGGACATTACTCTGAATTACTCTGAACAGCATTATGCTCATGAGTGACAGATTCGAACTATTAGGATGAGGAGTACAACTCTGGTTTTCAAAATTTGATGAGGGCTTTGATAATTTGGATTTTACAAACAATGGCAGAAAGAAGGTTTTTTCCCAGTCTGGCCATTAGATGTGAAAGGCTCGTAACACATGTAAGAGTCGATAATTATCATATTTAAAATATATGTATTGACTGGTAATAAAAACTTTTAAAAAACTCAATAAACTAGATTTGATTTTCCATTGGTTAAAGTCATTTAGTATCACATGTGTTATTTGGAATGACAGAATGGATATCTGTTATTATGTGTTAAACCAACACAAAATGCAGAATTAGGGCATATCTTCTGGTATTTTAGTAAATAATGAATGAAATAAATGTTGTTGTGGTGTTTTAACACAATTAAATCAAGGTGCAGCCATTCAAAGATGGATCTTCATATTTTTTTAAACACATTTATTTCAGACTTACGACAATCTTGTTCATCTGATAGATCTTCACAGTCATATTCCCCGTCACACTGCCACCCGACATCAATACACGTTTGATCACCATTGCATTGAAATTCATCAGCTAAACAGGTATTTGCTGTAAAGAAAACCAATGATATCCCATCATCAATTAATATATTCAAGCTGGGAGTGGATTGGGAAACACAAATATTTTAACTGTCAAAAACCACAGATGACACTCGAGTGTGTAGTGTTTTAAGAAATTATTGTTGAAGAATTATGATTTTTTTTCTTCACATTTACCAATACTGAGAAGAAATATAAAGAGGAGGAAAGCATCTCATGGGGTGGGGGTACTGGGGAGTTGGGCTGATACCCCACTTTCAACAGTCTAGTCATGCCATTAAAAAAATATGCACTATGTACTATGTAAGTATCAGCTACATGTACATAAAAGGTGCATTTAGACAACAGTACACTTAATCATAAGTGACTATCGGTGACACAGAAATGGCGTCACATGCCGTTGACATCAAACATCTTAAAAGTCAACAAATTACTGATTGCACCATCACTGAAACGGGCAAAATATAGTCCTTTTTGTACCTCCTTGATATGGTACCATCAAACAGAATATATGCCTGAGGGATTCCTCTGCATACATACTCATGTTATCATATTTACACACAATGCAAGTTTTCACATGTTTTATACAGTTGAAAGTCCGAAAATCGGGTGAAACATTTGGTGAATTTTGATAACGTAAACGACAGTCGCCTACATGACCTCACGCAGTCAATAGGAATGTTCCTGTGTATGGTTGAGTAGAGCGTACAACTGATTTGTTAAAACGTTTTGCTTTGTTGTCAACGGCAAAGGGGGATCGCCGAATACACCTATTGAACAAATTATTTACCTTCAGTTAGAAAATGCATGCAGTATTATGATCAATATTTTCAAAGATGTATTTCAATTAAATTTACAAAACTGAAATGCTCAAAATATTTCCCCTGAAATAGAAAACATTCTGTACTTGGCTCCTATATGAATATCGTAATACATATTTAAATCTAATTTACTCATCAAATTAGTCATACAGTTGGATATCATGTGCACTTGATGAGTCATTGAATAATATTTGTAATTTGTTAATGATTTCATTTAAGATGAATATTATACTTTTATTAGAAGAGGTTTATTACATAATATTTGACTGAATTATATCAAGACTAGGCATGATTGTAATAAAGTATATGCAATGGAACATTATGTAAAGCAATTTGACACAGAATCTGCAGGGAAACTAACTATTGTCATCCCTTAGCACAGACAGGGCTTATAATATCAGAAACTAAATGTAATCAACCTCTTCACTTTTGAATACTGATTGATTGATGTATTCCAGACGTTAAATTAAAAAAATAAACCAAATGGTGAATCCTCTAATGAGTCACACTTGGATATCTTCTTAACATTTTTTCTAAAAGCCCTTCACAATCCGGAATGGGACTTAGAGTTTGCCATGTTAAAATACAGAGATGTGTATCCCTACCACAAAAATCTTCGTCACTGGCATCACTAGGACAATCTTGCTCATTGTCACACACATATTCCATTAATATACAGTCTCCTGAGCTACAATGGAACTCGCCCTCAGTACATGGGACTGGGTTATTGGCTGTGAGGAAAAAGAAAGGAAAACATAAAAACAAAAGTCAAACAAAAAAACATTGAAAATAGAAGTAAAAGTAAAAAGTAAAGAAATTAAAAAATTAAAAATATTAATATTAACATTAAAATTAAAATCAAAATCAAAAAATCAAAATCAAAATCAAAATTATAACCAACAGTTTCTATTATCTCATATTTTCATTCTGCTCTTCCCTTTGCCAAGAGAAGAATATGTTGTTAACTTACGACAATCTATCTCATCAGACCCATCCTGACAATCTCTATCACCATCACACCGCCATTCTGACGCCAAACAAGCGCCCCCAGTGGCACAGGTAAACTCTGACTCGCTACATGTCTTGTTGGCTATAAATATAACAATAATAGTGTAATTGTCACTCAATGCAACTTGAAAGATGGATAACTTAGTTTGAATGTTATCGCTAATCTGTTATCTCTAATGGTTTTTTGTGATTGAATTATGAATCCAAATAGATTATTGTGATATGACTTTGTATGAATAATTAATTATAAAGGAACAGTAAGGCGACAAAAGAAAAACAAAACCATGTTCTATGGACCTAACTGACCCATTTTTTCAAATTTGATAAATGTTTTTTTCTTTAAAGGAGGTGTCCGGCAAGCACAACATTGTCCATTATACGTTAGAAAAGTAATTATCGAGCCTTAATCGCATAATTATATTGAAGGGACTACACATAGTTGTCAAGTCTGTTTGGCAGTACAGACCTTATTCACATGATTCTTACTTAGTATACATTGACATTATAGAAGATGACGGAGTCCTCCTAATTGTGTAGTGCTTTATTGATAATTGTTCATGGGATATGAAGTGAACAAAAGAACATGTAGGCCAAATTGATAAGATTTACCAAATTTGAAGTCAAAATCACAATAAATTGATCAGCCAATGGACAGATTTGTTACTTACGGCATTCCTCATCTGACCCATCCCCACAATCATCATCCCCATCACACACCCAGATATTGCGGATGCATTTATTGTTTTTACATTCAAATTCGTCGCCACAATCTTGTTTAGCTGGTGAGGATAAAAGAGACAAAATATGCAAAATACAAATAAGAACCAATTTGTGTGCTTTAAAACATACAGGTATGTTGACATCATAAAATAGAAAACAAATATAATAATAACCCTGGAAGGAACATGTAAAAAATGTAACCAAATAACATCCTGCATTCCCTTTAACTGCAGATCTGCCAATACTATTCCCTAATAACATACACTGAGCCAAAAAGAAACTTATAACATTTTAACAGATCACCATAGGGTCAGTGCGAATTTCTCTTGTGTCATTGAAGCAAACGATTGGTTATTGACTGCCATTTGAAGCAATACATTGCAGTGATATTGTATCCAAATTTGGTACATTTTCATGCACAGAATTTTATTTGGTGATCTGTTAAAATTTTATAAGTTTTTTTTATTTTTATAGGTTTCTTTTTTGGCTCAGTGTATTTACTTTCATCATGTGATGGTTTTCTTTCTTTGTGGTGATCTTGGGGAATTATGGGTTATCAAATTTAAATTAAAAGGATCGAATCAAGTTACTTTGTATCACACATGCTCATCACTGCAAATGGAATATGAAGAGTTGTTTCTATTATTTTATTGATATGTAACATTCTTCATCCTCCTGAAGATATCAAATGCCCCAGGCCAACAAATAATTACCAAGTCCCAAAATGTGTTGGGCAGTAGTTTATCAAAACAAACTGATCAACGAAGATATGTTAATAGTAAGTAGGCCTACGCTGTGTAAACTGATAAAGGAGATCATTATAAGGAAGTATACTGTAGGTAATTGAATATAAGATACGCCCTTTTCTTATGGGTACAAACTTACCGCATCCCGTCTCATCTGAGTAGTCATCACAGTCATTATCTGTGTCACATACCCATGATTGTGGAATACATTTACCATTGCCACATGAAAATTGTATACTGGTACAGGTTGGTAGATCTGGTAATAGAAACAAATATTAATCAATAAATGTATCTGTGTAATTGTTTGTTTGTTGGGGTGCTTGGTTGCTTGATTGTTTATCTCGCAAACTAACTTTTGGGCCTAAGCTCAAGTGTGTACTGAAGTTTAAAACACTAAAAGAGACAGGATTAAAAGCCTAGCTGAAGCTGACATGGTGAAGATAAAACTAAGAACACATTGAAGTTAATAGAAAGAGTACAGAAGACCACTCCCAACAATTATAGTCATAACAATTTATTTCCAGTCTTTATGGTAACATTTGGATTCCAGACAAACTTTTTGAGCACTATACTTTCCTTGGCATCGAGGGAATCATCTGAATTGATGTTTTCATTTCACAGTTAACCAAGGTTAATTCCACAAATTGATCATTCCTGTTTGGGGAATAGTTTGCCCTCCCCTCCCCTCAATTTGATATTATTGAAATGTCAAGATATGAGTTTATTTGGAACCCCATGAGAGAAGGTAATTCTCCCCCTATATAAGGGACACACCATAACATTAGATTTTCAGATTTTTTTTTCTTCCAAAACTTCCTACCCCACCCTGAAAATCTATTGGTGCCTCCTTAAATGATGTTAGTGTAATCTAAAATGTACAATGTATCAACATATATTTGTACAATTAAAGCTTGCACTACAGATCTTATTTCAAGTCTTAAAACAAATCAACAAAAGTAGGGTGCTGTAGTGTAAACAACCAATAAAATTGCATATGTCTAAATGTTTAGAGAGATGCCTTATCACTCAGCCATAATAAAAATGTTACACTACACGATTCTAACAAACTTTATAAGACTAAATAAAGTTCAAGTTGAGTTGTGGTGATGTCAGAGCGTAATCTAGTGATGAATGCAGCAATTTCTGCACCACAGGCAACATTCTTCTTTGACGGGTGTATGCAAATGCCATTGCATTGAAGTTACACATGCAACATCATGATGCATTCACTAGAATAGGCACTGATGTCTCCTTCCAACTTGAGGTGACACAAAGTAACTTACTGCAATCTATCTCATCTCCATCATCATTGCAGTCACTGTCGCCATCACATCGCCATTGTAAAGGGATGCAAAGGCCACACTCCCCGGTCACCTCTGCTGGACATGAATATTCATTACGACGACACTGACAATCTGTGGATGAATCACCATGACAACCTGGACATAGAAAGATAGAAGAAATAAAAATATATGAATTGTGGGTTAATGTTAATAATATTTCATGCCAGTTTTTGGTGCTTTCTTGAGGCCTTCTAATTCAAACTGTGACTGCGTTGAGATCTTCAAATTCAAACATCCATTGATGTTTCAAAATAAACTGCTCACAAAAAGTATCGAAACACTTAGAAATTATCCAATACATAACGGCTGGAAAGGGTATGCATTAATCAAAGCAAATAACCAAGTGCATAATTTTGTTCTGCATATTTTGACACCTCGATCGTTGAGATACGATGTTGTGGAGCGGAGTTATTGTCATTTCAATGATCGTGGGTCATTTCTAAGTGTTTCGATACTTTTTGTGAGCAGTTTATTTCATCTGTTGGCCAATTTTTATTTGCACTCCTTATCAAAATCAGTAAAAGCTACCATTCCTTTAACACGTAGTACACAGTGTTGAAATGCGTATGGGCAAGGCCTTAGGCAGACTGCACACTCATTCAAGCAGTGCATATATCATGCAATATGCAATAAACAATAACAGTATTAGAAATTTGTATATTACATTGTGAGATTTTGGGGATCTCACTAGTTATTATGGCCCACAACTTTTTCCAATACTTAGGCCTAAATATTTGATACTTTCTAACTTTATTCATAATACTACATTTCAAAAAAATTGGTTAAAATATGTCTATGATAAATGCGAAACATCCCATCTCAAACATAAGATGGTATTGAATGATGACAGAGTACATGTACTGCTATAATATTCTGTCTGTCGCCTTCCATTGATACTCCCTCTGGTTAAGTCTCCTGGGTACTGTACTTAACTTATGATCCCATTGCTGTCAAACTGTATTAAAATACATGTAGGGCATTTTGCAGTAAAAGTGGCAATTTTAGCACAAAACATTTTTCATGTGTTGATAAATTTTAAACATAATGTGTGCTGATTTAATGCCTATCCTAAGGCCAAAAAAAAAAAAATGATGTGTTGCCCTCAGCGAATGACCATAAAATCTTAAAAATTAGGGTCGTAATCCGGTTTTTTTATTTTTAAGATTTCAATTGACCCAAAATTGTCAAAATATTATTTTCTGCTTGAAATTAATCAGTTTGCTTGAAAAAATTGTTCATTCACACAGATGCTTAACTTTGCCCCAACCCCAATCTCAAAAAACGTTCACATACATGTACATGTATGTAGTACATGTAGGCCTATTATTTTTCACACAAATAACTTGTTTCCATATTATTTTGTAAACAGAAGTGTGAGATATGCAGTCACTTTGATGATCTATTTTACCCTATTTCTAACCTCTTCCCCTCCTGTTCTTTCTTTTCCACCTCTATGTATCTTTCAGAAGTGCCAATCTCAGATCCCGGGGTGCTCAGTGGTCATTACAATGTGGGTATCAGGCGCGTTCAAAAATGCACGTAATTTGGGTAGTTTTTCAAGCTGGGGCACGTTACATACGTAATGTGAATAGGGTACGTATCAAATAAGCAACATTAAGAAACAAGGCGGTTCTCGAACGGCGCGTCTCGCCTGTTCATCAAAAGTGACTTGAAAGAAATGATGAAACATATGATACAATGTAGCACTGTCACAGAGGTATGCATTGTAGTTAATGCAAGGGATGTAATACCTTGAAAAATTTAATCAACAAAAAGAACACACCAACCCCCTTCCCTCCACCAAATCACATCAAGATAGGCCTTACGGATCTTATTTGACCCCAGATGACCTCTGATGACCTCGAAAAATTAATCAACAAAAAGAACACACCATCCCTCTTCCGTCCACCAAATCCCATCAAGATAGGCCTTACGGATCTTATTTGACCCCAGATGACCTTGAATGACCTCCGATGACCTTGAAAATTTAATCAGCAAAAAGAATACACCACCCCCTTCCCTCCACCAAATCCAATCAAGATAGGCCTTACTGATCTATTTGACCCCATATTTGACCCCGATGACCCCGAAAAATTAATCAACAAAAAAAAAACACCACCCCCCCAAAAATTAATCAACAAAAAGAACACACCACCCCCCTTCCCTCCACCAAATCCCATCAAGATAGGCCTTACTGATCTATTTGACCCCATATTTGACCCCAGATGACCCCGAAAAATTAATCAACCAAAAGAACACACCACCCCCCTTCCCTCCACCAAATCCCATCAAGATAGGCCTTACTGATCTATTTGACCCCATATTTGACCCCCGATGACCCCGAAAAATGAATCAACAAAAAGAACACACCATCCCTCTTCCGTCCACCAAATCCCATCAAGATAGGCCTTACTGATCTATTTGACCCCATATTTGACCCCCGATGACCCCGAAAAATTAATCAACAAAAAGAACACACCACCCCCCTTCCCTCCACCAAATCCCATCAAGATAGGCCTTACTGATCTATTTGACCCCATATTTGACCCCCAATGACCCCGAAAAATTAATCAACAAAAAGAACACACCATCCCTCTTCCGTCCACCAAATCCCATCAAGATAGGCCTTACTGATCTATTTGACCCCATATGTGACCCCCGATGACCCCGAAAAATTAATCAACAAAAAGAACACACCACCCCCCTTCCCTCCACCAAATCCCATCAAGATAGGCCTTACTGATCTATTTGACCCCATATTTGACCCCCGATGACCCCGAAAAAATAATCAACAAAAAGAATACACCATCCCTCTTCCGTCCACCAAATCCCATCGAGATAGGCCTTACTGATCTATTTGACCCCATATTTGACCCCCGATGACCCCGAAAAAATAATCAACAAAAAGAACACCCCATCCCTCTTCAGTCCACCAAATCCCATCAAGATAGGCCTTACTGATCTATTTGACCCCATATTTGACCCCCGATGACCCCGAAAAAATAATCAACAAAAAGAACACCCCATCCCTCTTCCGTCCACCAAATCCCATCAAGATAGGCCTTACTGATCTATTTGACCCCATATTGACCCCCGATGACCCCGAAAAATTAATCAACAAAAAGAACACACCATCCCTCTTCCGTCCACCAAATCCCATCAAGATAGGCCTTACTGATCTATTTGACCCCATATTTGACCCCGAAAAATTAATCAACAAAAAGAACACACCACCCCCCTTCCCTCCACCAAATCCCATCAAGATAGGCCTTACTGATCTATTTGACCCCATATTTGACCCCCGATGACCCCGAAAAATTAATCAACAAAAAGAACACACCACCCCCCTTCCCTCCACCAAATCCCATCAAGATAGGCCTTACTGATCTATTTGACCCCATATTTGACCCCCAATTACCCCGAAAAATTAATCAACAAAAAGAACACACCACCCCCCTTCCCTCCACCAAATCCCATCAAGACAGGCCTTACTGATCTATTTGACCCCATATTTGACCCCCAATGACCCCGAAAAATTAATCAACAAAAAGAACACACCATCCCTCTTCCGTCCACCAAATCCCATCAAGATAGGCCTTACTGATTTATTTGACCCCATATTTGACCCCCGATGACCCCGAAAAATTAATCAACAAAAAGAACACACCACCCCCCTTCCCTCCACCAAAGCCCATCAAGATAGGCCTTACTGATCTATTTGACCCCCGATGACCCCGAAAAATTAATCAACAAAAAGAACACACCACCCCCCTTCCCTCCACCAAATCCCATCAAGATAGGCCTTACTGATCTATTTGACCCCATATTTGACCCCCAATGACCCCGAAAAATTAATCAACAAAAAGAACACACCACCCCCCTTCCCTCCACCAAATCCCATCAAGATAGGCCTTACTGATCTATTTGACCCCATATTTGACCCCTGATGACCCCGAAAAATTAAGAACAAAAAGAACACACCATCCCCCTTCCCTCCACCAAATCCAATCAAGATAGGCCTTATGGATCTTATTTGACCCCGATGACCTTGAATGACCTCTGATGACCTTGAAAATTTATTCAGCAAAAAGAACACACCACTCCCCTTCCCTCCACCAAATCTCATTAATATAGGCCTTACTGATCTATTTGACCCCATATTTGACCCCTGATGACCTTGAATGACCCCCGATGACCTTGAAAATTTAATCAGCAAAAAGAACACACCACCCCCTTCCCTCCACCAAATCCCATCAAGATCGGCCTTACGGATCTTATTTGACCCCATATTTGACCCCGATGACCTTGAATGACCTCCAATGACCTTGAAAATCTAATCAGCAAAAGAACACCCCACCCCCTTCCCTGACATCAAGTCCCATCAAGATAGGCCTTACGGATCTCTAGATATCGCGTCACAACGCGTCTCAAAAGTTTTAAGCATATTTGACCCCGATGACCTTGTATGACCCCCGATGACCTTGAAAAATCAATCAGCAACAGAACGCACCACCCCCCTTCCCTCCACCAAGTCCCATCATGATAGGCCTTACGGATCTCCAGATATCGCGTCACAAAGGTATTTCTTAGCACACGGCGGACGGCATACGGCGGACGGCATACGGCATACGGCGGACGCCGGACAGAAATAGTGATAACATAGTCTCTTTCTGATTACATCAGGCGAGACAAAAAGGTATACTTTTCATGCATTTCACGTATTTAGGGTACTTATATGTTCCGTGCAGAATAGATAGCCGCGATATATAGGCGGGATTTCTGTCGCATAGGGATCTGATCTACATGATGTGATGATTTAGGACAGCTAATCTTTGTTTCATACTAAGGGAAGGAAAAAGGAGTTTGAAATGTCATACTTAATAAAGGTTCTACACAAATTACTTGCTTAGGGTCCCAGGATTAGGGTATCAAGCTATATTTTGACTACTTGTTTAGGATTATATCAAAATATTTTCACTTCTTATGGGTATTTGAAATACTGCTTAGGGTATGTGAAATAGTCTCCATACTTGTTATGGGGTGCTTTTTCACATTAATGCTATTACTTATTTAGGGTGCTTTTTGAAAGTCCTTGGACTCGCTAGCCTTGACCAGGCTTCAAAAATTATTTAAAATGACGCAGTCCGTAACCATCTGGCGCTGACACTGTAACACGGAAATCCCACCCAAAAATCCCCCCTTCTCTATTAAGCTGAACACAGCGTGCTAAGACAAGTGACATAGGATTTACGAACTGAGAGCTATGCTAACACGAGGGGCCTCAGTCGAACTTCGTTCTCCCGCGATGGTACTCAATGGCGATCACTCCCCAGTTTTAACACCGGGCTTCGCCCGGCGTGTTCAGTGAGTAATTGGTGGGCCAGTGAAGGAGGCGGCAGTTTGGGTGCTAGTTTATCGCACTAAATAAATAAGCTTGTAGGACTTGTTATTATTTATTAATATCAGTATGCACAAGGAGTTTGGTATATAATACTAGCCCGGACTACTACAACCCGATACAAATTTTAGAAAGCCTGATCAAGGCTATGGACTCGCCTGATACTCCCTCTTGTAATGACCACTGAGCACCCGTGTCTCAGATACCAGTTTCACATCATGAAATATTTTCCTGAGTGGAAACAATTAATGGCATTACTTTTCCTTTTGGTCTTAATATTGAAGTTTACTTATCGGCAGTGAACATCGACTTCGTATTTTTGGCAATTTCATAAAATGTTTTTAACTGAGATGTGAATTTCTAATGTACATCAGAAGCATTAGTGACATTCCTATCAGATAGCCTACTTAGATTGTGATTTGTCTTGGTTGTCATTAATGATATAAACATGCAACCCTCAGTTTCGTCTTTTTAAAGAATATTTCATTACCAAAAGTGTATAAACCGCATTACAAAACACACAATCAAATGCATCAGTGTTAACAATTGTTAGTCTTTATTTAAGTTAAAATTGATATGAAAATCATCACTCGAATACTTCAAAATGCGTCAGCTTCAAGGGGTGAAGCCCCCTAGCCCCCATAAAGGGGCTCTACCCCCTTTGAACCCCGCTGGGGATTATAATAGCACCACTGACCCCAGACCCCCTCATGTTTGGTCGCACCAATAATAAATTGCTTCCGAAGGCCTGGTGAAATGGTATGGTTGGGATGACAAAGTAATTCATGCCAGACTTCTTGAGAATTTTTCTACCGGTTATTATGATAGCATAACATTTTGGAGCTGGTTATGGTAGCATACACGGAGGAGTTGATGAACTTTTAACCCAATATAGCGCAATATTCTGCAACAGCTGTTGGGGTAATGGCAAGAACAATTGATACAATATTTCTAGCCTGTTTCATACATTGCACAATGAATGGAGATTTCCACTATTATCAGGCGGAATAGAATAATTATTTATCTTTGTATGACAATAGGACTAAAATGGTGTGTTACTTCCCAGGTATACATGTCATGAACATCATAACCAACCAAATTGGGAAATAGTAGAGATAACAACAAATCAGAAGCATTAGCATGTGATGAATGATTCAAAGGGTAGCTAGTTTTTCTAATAAAGGGTTCAACAAAAGAAAGTATACCACTTTGTTTATGTCATTTTGAGTAACTTTCAATTTGTTTTTGTCCAAACAGGCTAGATAGGCATTTAGATGAATCTTTTAGGCATAATTTGATACCAAATTTGCCCCCTAACAACAAAGATAAACCATGATTAGCACCATTTAAAAGAAAATATCCCATTTTCAAAAGTCGCATTTCCAATACACAGCACGGGAAGAAAGGGCCAATTGTTAACACACACATTATGCCGTATTTATCCCGTACTGATCACCGCGCATATCCCTCAATGCGCGGGCTAATTCAAATGTAAACTGATGCATGGGTGAAGGATTTGAATGTAAAGGAATGTTATGGATGGGTAGAACATGGACAGATTAACCAAATCTTCTCATGCTATGTATTGGAAATGCGACTTTTGAAAATGGGATATTTTCCTTTAAATGGTGCTAATCATGGTTTATCTTTGTTGTTAGGAGGCAAATTTGGTATCAAATTATGCCTAAAATATTCATCTAAATGCCTATCTAGCCTGTTTGGTCAAAAACAAATTGAAAATTACTCAAAATGAAATAAACAAAGTGGTATACTTTCTTTTGTTGAACCCTTTATATACAGAGAGCATTTGAAATAATCCAAAGAGCAACAAAATGGCTATCACATAAGTAAATAATGGGAAGGGACATTTGCCACCAAAATTATTTACAAATTAGAAACTTAATTTAAGGTGGCTCTATTGCCTAATTAAAATTTTAGATTTCCTTTAAAATCAAATATGTTGTAGCGCTTGGTCTGACAATTCTGGAACCGAAAATTGTATTTCGATCGGAAATTTGGTTACCAAGATATGTTAGGTCAAAGGGCATAATACCAACATCTTTGGCAACAATTTTATTTTATTTTCTTTATTTTTTCAAATTCCAGTTTCCATGTAATATCCTAATATTGACCCCCTTTTAGATCTAGGGTCCTCAATTAATGACATACATGTAATCATGCGTGTCAAATGCAGTGGAGGGGATCCATGTTCCCCAAATGTTAGTTAATTGATTTCTTTTGTGTTTTTCCAGTCCTTATTGACAATTTGAGTTGAATGTCCCCCCGCCCCCATATTTGAAAGCAGACTGACTGCACATCAACATAATAAACTATTTTGGCATTGTGTATTGAGCTGATTTGAACAGACAGCATTCCCACACATACATGTACTACACTCATATTGTTGGTTAATCAAAAATATAAATGGAAAACTTTCTGGACACAAAATGTTTTGCCCTCATAAATCAAAATCATTGTTATTTGTTGATCCCAATGAGTTATTAAGAAAAGAACATTTCCGACAATTAAATGTCTATGTTCCATGAATGAACTGTTGATGATCAAAACAAGCTCGCAAAAATAAAAACTGCATTGTATGCGCCTGCTTAATTGATGAAGAGTTTTGAGGGGATGTGATCAAAGGCTGCTGCAAAAAGGGTTTTGTTAGTTTGCTGATCGCCTGTTATCAAAGAGCAAAGTCAAATTAATATTTGACATCAAATTCAATTGGCATACTTCTTCTGAAATGCCATAATTCTAGCAATATAAATGCGTAATCATTTTAGAAATTTATCAGAGTCTGTGTGTTGATAACCATTCCATACTACAGTGTGTTCATGGTATGTAGACAATCGTAATACACACACGCTAGATTTGAAATAGCGCGGCGGTAACTCACAAAATTAGGTTGTGCTACAAATTCAACTAAATGATGATAATCGATTGGGATCAACTATTACAATGCCGTATCAGACCTGGATCGCTGCACATAAACAGGTATTAATACACTAGTGCTTCTTATCCCTTTAGGTATGTTTGTGTTGTCTCAGCTCTAAGGTATTTTGGAATTTGACTTCCAAAGTTGACTTTAACCATATTTTATTCACAAACAAATTCAAACTCAAATTTGACTTATTCATGGTCTGATCTGATGTACATAGCCATGTCTGTATAGAAGATTGGAATGATGACATGTGGAGGGGCATAAAGGACGATCAATGGCTGCCACTGAATTGAAGCGCTTCCCGCTTATGATGCAATCTATTTGTTAAGATTGACAGTTTGACACTAATATTCATTCTTTCACAAAGAAAAAGTCCATTTACAACAGAAGCTTCAAAATGTGTCTTTGTAATGCTAACAAAATCAAATAATGGCCCGCTCAATAAGCACACCCATCTTTAAATGATTGCACAATGCCACACAATAGATGTATATAATGGTATTCCCCTACTGTCATCTCCTTATATTATAACAAAGAGCAGAGACAAAATCCAGTCTTTGAATAACCAGATTTAGTCACCATAATACAAAGAGAAAGAGAAAGGGCTAATAATACTGATCACATGAACTTTCTCTCACATCATTTTATTCATTTGTAATCTTTGAATACTTCCCTGATTTATTGATATAACTTTACACTATGTACACACATTGTACTTCAAAGAGCTATATTATATCATTATCGGCCTAATACAAAAGCTATACATTTTAACATCACTTTCATACTCTTCCTGGTTGGCAGTGCCTTGCTTTCTTTAGACCATAAAGTGCCGTAGAGTTGAAAGATGAGGATCATCGAACTTAAAAGTTGTTTGGAGTCTTGACCAACTTCATTGAATTTGTGATAAATTCATGTTTTCAGTCTTCATGTTTCACATCTCAATCTTAATAAAACCCTCAAAAACGTTATACTTTCTCAACTTCATAAATAACCTGATTTGTGTGGTGAAATCCATCAAACCAGGATGCAGGATTTCAACAGACTTTGAAGTTAGGTAGGTGAACAAAAATATCCTGTTTGATACAATTGGTGTAAAACAAGGTACTTCTAGTTTTTCTTCACATTTCTTTTCTCTTTTCTTCTTTCATATCTTCATTTTGGAAATCATGAAAAAAGATAAATTTTGACAAAAACACTGTCCCTTTCTGTTTATGATAGATTGACTGCAAATGGATTAAAAACTGCAGGTAACCATGGGATTTTCATAGGGGTTTTATTTTTGTCTAAATTTCACTTTTATTTGTTGATGTCAATATGGTAGTAAAAAATACCAATGTCATTAAATATGTGATTCAGGCCTGCATCTGATGATCCATTCACTTTTCATCAATCTATTTCCAGCAATGTTTAGTATGTGTGAGTTGTGATTGTGAAAAATCATCAAGTTTTTGACAGTCCTGAAACAAGTTGCCAATGTCTCAGCAAGATAGCAACATTTATGCCTCAAAATGAGCAGAATTCCCATCAAAATAGTTATGTATTTCTTTATTTTCTTCAAGGAGTTCTGCAATTACCCATTGATTTCTTCTACTTTTTTCCATGTCTTACGTTTTGGATCACACACACGTGCAAAAACATCGCAATCTTTTTATCATTCAGATCGGGACATCCGTTGTTCCTTCTACAAGAAATTATCTGTGAAAAGATGAGTGAAAGAAATACTTACTAGTATTACACCAATTTAGCAGGTCTACCATAAACTGATACAAGATGACACCAGACTTGTCTATGAATGATCTTTTAGAATTGTGTATTTATTTTTATCATGTTTAAGTCAAGATGAGACATACTCAGGCTAGATCATTTGATATACATAAGGCATAGCAAAAAAAATGACATGTTTCCCGTCCGGACTTTTTAAAAAAAGGAGGAGGGAGGGTCTTACTATCTACTATTTTCCCATTTTTTAATATTTTTTTCAAGATGGCCGCCAAGTCGAAAGTGACCAACTGACTGTGTTGCAGACACTCCTAAACAGTATTTTCCACTCTAATTGCCAGAGGAATACAAATATGAAAAGGTTTACCTAATATATAGAGCCAAGTACGCATTGTTTCTTTATGTTTTCGTCATTTTTCAGGTTGAATGAGGAACAAAACATCATTGATCGAAAGGATGTAGGCCTACATGTGTCGGTCCCCTAATTGCAAGCAATTGCTACGTGAAGTTAGGTATATCGGTCCCCATGGGCCATGGTACTATTTGAGAAGCCATGTCAATAATTCTGTGTCATGTATGGCATGAACATGCTATGAAATGATACAGCATTTCTATTACACCTACCATTCCTATGGGCAATAGGAATCAAAGGATCAATCACTAAAAAAAATTAAAAAAAAATAATTTTTTTTTTTTTTAATATTTTTTTTTACAGAATTTTCGGAAATAGTAAATAGTAAAAAATAGGATGCGGCGGCCAAAAAGGAGGCGGGCGGGGACGGGAAACATGTTTATTTTTTTACTAGGCCTAAAACTTTATTGTTCCTACATATTAAGGAATTTTGAATATCTACCAGTGATCTACTAGCAATTCCCATTTGTTGAACCAAACCATAGTAGGTGATGACACAAAGTTCTGAATGTATTGTTTCTAAGCTTCTCTGATTACACTGTGTCAATAAAGTTGACATGAAGTGTAACATTACAGTTATAAGCCTGAATTACCATGGGATACTGTAAAGCATGAAATGTTCGCGGCATTAACATTTTGTGAATCACCGATTTCTGACTTTTTCGCAGCATGAACATTTCGTGAATGTGTTGAGTAGTCATTACATGCCTTTAAGGCAAAATAAAAATAAATACATGTTTAGCATTCCCTCACGCTTCCTTTTTTGTGTCTGCTTTAATTTTTTTTCTTCTTTTCATTATTTCAGTCATAACTTTTTTGTTCAGGTGTTTCAGAGTTTAAGATGTTTGTAACAGCTTTGTTTCTCTCTTATATGCATTCTAAACAAGTTTTGTGGTGACCAACCCCTCACAACCATGGAATAAAAACAATTTAAAGAGGCCTCCTTCTCTTTCAGGTTCACAAAGTTTGTCGCTAATCAGGACGATTTTGCTCCAAAAAGTGCCAAAAATAAAAAATAAAAAATAAAAAGGGCCTCCTCCTCCTTCCTTTTATTGAAAAGTCAGGAAGCTAAACATGTTAATTTTTTTATTTGGCCTAAAAAAGCACAACATTTGCGTGCATAACCTTTCATGAGTCAGCTGCACTCCCGAAATTTGCAAAGTTTTGATGCACGCGAACATTTCATGCACTACAGTATTGACCTGGCTAAATGGTGCATGCATGCAGAACATGGCACATATTTGAATGTTTCTTTATGATGTCTCTTTGACAAATTCAAATGACTTACAATCTGTAATAAATGTCAATTCTAATGTGTGGAATAGTTTTGATGGCAGTCAATTTGAATCTTAGTATTGCTATGATTGTAGCCATTTGCAGCGTATCATTCTAGTTCCTGAATAGAGTCTTGTCGTCTGTGTGTACAGTTGGATCTATTATAGCCTATTTGGCATAATAGACCGAGAGCAAGGCCATCAACAACACGTTAGACAAGACAATATACCAACAATATACCGCCATGATTAGAGAAAGGTAATTGGTTCAGTGACTATGTAAAGGGACTGAAAATTACCAGATGTATCCAAGTTCAACAGTTCATAATTGTATGGTACTAGTACCAGTATGGATAAAGTCATGTAGTATACAGGTACCATTTTTGTCTTTTCTTTAAATACAGGGTGGGGCATGGAACTCCACAAACCATTACAAACCATGTTTTTATTAGGGCTATGTAAAAGTGTGCAGCCCCGTCAGAATCTTTTTGAAGTAGTACAGCTTTAGCTGGGGTTTGTACCTCTGATGGGGTTTGAAGGGGTAAAGCCCCTCGTTGGGGTTCGAAGCCTCGTTTAAGCTGGTGCTTTTTTGAAAATGTCATGACAATTGTCACGTGGTAAGTTAATAGCACTTATAATAATGATTCATTATAACTTGCCGATTAACTTAACATTTCTCTCAAAGATTTGTTAATGGTTTTTTTCCTTTCTCCCATGAAAAGTGGTACGGCAGCTGCAGTACCTGCCGTAGCGGTTCCAACGGGCCTGAGTGAAAATTTGCCCAATTTTTGTAATTTCTGGTTCAATTCAAAGGATCTCTTTCTGTGCTCATCAGGAACCACATTTTAATATCTTATTGGAAATAAATACAACTGCAGTCATTTGTCCCCCAAAATCAGAATTCATATTATTATTATAGGGAAAGAACTTTAGCACATTGAACTCCATTTACCATGCCTGAAGTTCAAATTCATGTATACAATTTAGATTTGGCCCTTTGCCAGTTTATATATTGGCCACAAGTGTACTAGCAGGGTGTAGGTAGTCAGGTAGCGTAGCAAGTTTATAACATTGGTAAAGTAATATTTTTGTAATAAGGGTAAGCTTCCGGTCCTCTGCTTGAGTTGGTAAATACCGGAAATATGATCTGATCAGATGGTTTTGTTGGAGGGGTAAATCAAGATTCACCATCCTTGGTGGACCTAATTGCTTCAGCAGTTCTAACACAGTGATAGGAGATGGAGGTGTGAAATGCACTCAATCTACAGCCCATGGGTAGTAGGCCTACACTACATCCTCGGTATAAACTGTACATCCTCAATAGCTAGTGCTACGCAAACAGACAAGGAGTTTCTTTCTCCAGTCAGGAGACACCCTGCTCCTACTCAGCCTAGTCCTACAGAAAAGTGTAAACAATTGTAAAACTTAAACACTAACTATATCCCCACAAAAGTCAGGCTGACAAATATATGAATTCTGAACAAACTGACCTTCATGAATGATTTCCATCTATAAACTAAAATTGTACCAATGTATGAGAGGGTCTGACATTTTGATCCTAGCAGAATCTTTATCGAAGGCATAACTTTACTAAATAACTAGGCCTACATATCAAAATCTGCCGCTTTAAAAAGTTAGACATAAATCCCGAAATAGGTCTGAATAAGTGTTTACCTGCCAGGTCCTATGGAAATTAGCTTTTGATCTTGTTCATATCACCTTATTCTAAATCAATTTGTCATGTTGCGCTGGTTTACACTTGTTATCGCTGCTTTGTTATAAGTTAATCAGGGATGGATCAACTGTTTTCTTTCCGATATTGAACTGCAGGTATCATGTCACCCACTAAGATTTAACTACCTTGAAAATTTGTTTATAAATAAATTAACTTTCAAAGTCAAAATCTCCTGCATTATTTTCAAAGATTACATGTAATTCTCTGAAAAAAAAGTCTAGAGGAAGGTTTATACATAAATAAATTAACTTTTAAAGTCAAAAAGTCTGTTCATTATTTTCAAATATTACATGTAATTCTCTGAAAAAAGGTCTAGAGGAAGGTTTATACATAATTAAATTAACTTTTAAAGTAAAAAAGATCAGGTAGTTTCTTGATTTGCTGACATTTTCCACATTTGCCATAAAATCCTGGCTGCAGAGGTTTGTAACGGGGGGGGGGGGGGGGGGGGGGGGGGGGGGGGGGGGGCTGTAATATTGGCTACAGAAGTCTGTCCGTTTGCTGAAAATCCACATATTTGCCAGAACTATACCTGCTCGCCTATGATTGAGCACTGTAAATTACTGATAAAAGTGATACTCCCAGTTTGAGAACAGAACCATTTAATTTCCAAAGTTTCCTCAAAATGTAGCGTTTTATATGGCCATGTGTTTTAAGTTGGGTCGGTTTTGCGTTACATGCTTATTACACTTGTAAAATGCATGGAAATGCAGTTTACAAGTTATTTCTTTGCCAAACTTAAAACAATCCCCCCATAAGTATACATTTTCTTAAAGCTTACAAAACAGGGAATCTCAAAATATACTTCATTTTGAAAAAGTCCAATCCCCATGAGACTTATGACCTTGAAACGATGCCTAATTTGAATAAAAATGTCAACTGTTTAAACAGTGCAAAATTCAAATGTGGTAAGTTGTAACCCAAAAATGATAAACATGTTTATTTTTGAAATGCTGAAAGTAATAGCTTTCCATTGGTATATAACAAGTTGGAATCTATTTAATGGTTGAGTCTTTTGCGCCGGTCTCTTTTGAAGCCTGTTTTACCATAGAAGTCAATGGGAAACCACTAACGATGATCAGAAATGATCAGCAATACAAAATTAGTAATAAAATAAATATAAACTACCTGGAGTTCAATTGTTGGGTGTTATATTATAGTGCTCCAATGTTATAAAAAGAATATCAAAACATATTTTGACAATTGCATGTTTGTGACCCCCAGGGGGTCGCATTATCAAATTTTGCTCCGCCTGATCATCCTCCGCCTGATCATCCTCCACCTCAACAATCTTGGTGATTAAATGCTAATTAGCAAATGCAAAGTATATTTGAACATATTTTTTACTTTAAATATGTTCTTCTCCATCAAAGCTTCAATTTGATACCAAATTGAACATTATAGGTTGAACATTTACCGAGAAAATTACATTATTACACCTTAAATCTCACGCAAGTGTAACATCTCCACCTATTTACCGGCCCAACTCAAAACGCATGGCCATATAACAAAATATGTTGATTTTTAAAATAAAAGCCCTAGGACTCTTAGGAGGGAGGCTTCACCAGGGGTTCAAACTGAAAGTTTAGTTTTGTTATGAGGATATGTTCACCCTGTTTAGAGGCAACACCGTGGCTATAGATAGACCATGGAGAATTTACACCTACACTACATGCAAATGTACACAAATGTCCCACAAAACTCCACCTATAAATCATCAGTTTATTTAGCAGATCAACTCCTCTTTTAACACCATGTCCTTATATAAGGACATGAGTTGTCACAACTGATTCACTAGGGACCATTATGACAGATTTTGTCCAAGGTATACACTAGTTAGTTAAGCTACTGATTGATGGATTACTATTGAACTTGACTACCACTGGTAATGTAATTATCACCAGATGGACCTTCAGCCATGATAGTACCACTGCACAGTGTACTACATGTAGCCCTCTTGGGGGCTCTTAGTGATTGGATTTGGAAATCTTTATCTCACCTTTCATCACCTAATTTGGGTTATGAATTGGTTCCTTTTTGTACCACATTATTTGCTATAAAGTTGTCATTTTGCATCAGCTAGCTTATTGCTTATGGGCTACATGTAGTCTTGTCCTTAAATCTTGTGTTAGCATCAATTTCCCCTTCCCCATAAAGGTTTCTTTTGTCTATGATAATTGATAGGGGTATTTGTGGCAAGGACTATTTTGCAGTAGTAGTTATAGGCCTCCCCAGTACATTTTTGCTTATTGTCTTTCAGGTTCTTTTAAAAAAGACAAATCAGAATTAAAAGATCCAAAAAGCTCGAGTTTCACAGGGTGCATGTAGAAGCGTTTTAGAACGTAATGTGACGTGATTGTGAACCCAATACTGACAGCCCTGTACAAAGGTTGTAGGGCAAATTTATTGAACAGTTGAACAGAACCAAATTGTGTATTTTGATAACCAGTGATGTAGTGACTCTCGCACCAGGCGGTTTCCCTATCATAAGGATAACATTTCACCCTATCACAAGTATACACACACAAATGCACTTAAGTATACAACTCAAGACATTGCTCAGACTGCTCAATTCACATGATTTTATTTTCAAGCAATCCTATTGCGGTTGTGACAAAAAGTGCAAACATTCATCCCGTACGTACAATTCAACTTTGGCAGAAAATGTACGTAATTTGGGTGAATTATGCATATGGCGCTCTTGGCATTGGGAGCAGGTGCTGGTTCCATCGATTCAACGCCAAAAATTCAAATTGATTTTCAAGATTGTATAGAATAAGGTAACAGCCCCAAGAAATATCAGAGACGAGACTCTGGAAAAACAAGACGCAGGTACTTCACCCATTCAAATAAACATGATCATTTTTAAGTTGCATTTATTTTCACACTTTTCATGCACAAAAAAGGGAGAAAAAAATCAAACCATGCAGACAAAATATATTCCCATACAAACTTTGAAGTTGGGTGACCTGATTAAGGCAACATTTTCTGCATAGTGTTTACTATACTACTATTACTACATGATGAAAGGGCACCATAAATATAGTCTTATTCAAAAATGTGAGCAAAATTGCCATAGTAGTTCTGAAGAAAGAGGAATAGTTCTCTCTCTCATCAGTACACAAACAATGAATAACGCTGAAGCCTAACATTTTGCAGAGATAAAGAGAATAAAAAACATGGCAGTTTTTTCCCGATACCAAAATCTAATTTTGATGGGGGAAAAGTTTGGTTAGGTCATACACCTTTATAGTGAAGGTGGTCCATATTCAGGATATCCCAACAGTTTTGGTACATCTTAAATCTTTGTATCTCTGTATTTGCAGTACATAAAACTGAAAACCTAATTCGCCACAGAAAACTTTTGTAATTTAAGTCACTTTGAATGGAATTTGTTAGGAATCTGCAGCAGGCTGCACATGATTACAGTTTCACACAGTGGAAAAATCTATGGTATTGCGAGTCATGTGACCAAAGCTTTCAGCATGTTAGTGGACCTATGAATGGGACAAGTTGTATCAAAATAATTCTACGGTATTGAAACTTTGAAACAAGACAGATCTTTACATTTTATTTTACAAAATCGATAGCTCCAATTTTTTTTTCTCTTTCAACATCTTCAACAAACAGACAGACAAAATACTGTATCTTTTACCAAAATCAACCCCCCCCCCCCAAAAAAAAAGGTCTTACAATAGACCTTTTGGAAGTCCCAACATTCAACAAGCCTAGCTACAGCTGCGCAAATTATTGTGAACTCAAATGACGGACTTCTTTGTTGTCATTATTTATAAGCTTCAGACATTTCTGCCCATCTCACAGTTATCTCCAGAATGATCCTCTCCAATCCTATATCATGGGAAATGACTTCCTATGGATTATAACCATTTCCTGTTGGTCAAAACTTCAAAAGCAAAAAGATGTTCCAACCTTCCATACTGCAAGTGCAAAACCAAAAACTGGTAATATGTATAACAAGGAGAAATGTGATACATTAGGGACAGAAATTTTGCGCTTTTTAAAAGCACTAAAAGTGCTGCTTGATTTTGGAAAAAGTGCTTTTTGGAGCAAAAGGTGCATTTTTAGGTAAAAGGTGCTTTTATTCACCAAAATTATGCCATGCGTTAAAAATAAATCCAAAAGCGATTATATTCCATGTTTCCATGTTGACATATTTCTTTTTTTGTTTGTCAAAACCATCATTTTTCATTCAAAACTACATTCAAACTAAACTAAGTATAGAATAAACACTTCCACAGTTATGTAACTTGTTTATTTTTAGGTAGATGGACATTATTTGTTAAATATTTAGACAATTTTGAAAAAATAATGCTGTGTGATGAAAAAGTGCTTTTTTGAGCAAAAAGTGCTATTTTGGGCAAAAGGTGTTTTTTTGTGCTTTTGCGCTTTTGAGCATTTTCCCTGTCCTTATGATACATGCTTTGATGATTTTAATTGACAAATGTCTAAGTTCTAAGCCCTGGACCCCTGCTCAAGATAGTAAAAGTAAATACTCAATGATGTCGCTGTTCAAATGTAATGGAATTGAATAAATTCAAGATTGAATTCCTAATTGATTAACAATCAGTTAATTCATGCATAGATCCCTTTTTAGGTACCAAAAGATAAACCCATCATATTTGTAGATTGAGACCTATTGTGTTGACTGTCATGAATTCGCACATTTATACTGGAGAGGTCCAAACACTGTTCTATCAACATAGTAGATTATGATGCTGCAATGGAGAGATCTTACTTTCAGATAAGTAGGATGAAGTGGTCAACTCAAAATATTCAATGAAACAAATTCTTGTTATACAGTAGGGGTCCATATTACGCATGAGTTATCACAATGCAAATACCCTTTTAGCCAGTAATTCTAATGGTAGCGGAAATACCCTGCTAGGAGAATATTGAGGTTTCAATTCAAGGTCAGAAAAATCACAAATATATCTTAGTGTTCGCCATAATTAGGAATTTTGAGTTATTTTGGTAACATCATCTTATTATAGGATGTGACAACTGAGTACAGCTTTTAACAAATTCTACAACAAATTCTACATGCAAATCTTAAATTTATTATTCCATCTCAAACTTGTTATATGAAGTTTTGCATCCCTGGTAGTAATGCAAATGCACTGAGTAGATCTATACCTGCCATGCCTGCATGTTATAAATAGATATTGTTTGGACAAAACCTCAGGTGTTCTAAGTGTGAAAATGTTATAAAAAAATGGCTCAATTTTTAGCAACTGCTCTAAATTTCTAGATGGAATTTCTAAGTTATTTCCATGGTTATTTATACCATACCAAATCAGTGATTCCACACTGTTAACATTAGAATAGTACTGTAAACCTGAGGGTGTTATCTTGGGATAATCACTGAGTTTATATTTCCTCCTCATTTGATTTCATTGTGACCTTACAATTCCAACTTGACCTTTGCAACCAGATATTAAATAGCTTACAGCATTCATAAATAATCTGGGGAAAAGCTATTAAATACACAGTAAACTTCCAATGGGTATAGTGGTTAAGTGGTCTACACAGAATAAAGTTGGGTGATTGATTTTATCACAAGGGGTTTTCATCATAGCCGGCCCTCCTCGTAGAACCGCTATTTCAAACCCCATCATCCCGGGAAGTACAATGTACTAAGATTAAATGAATATAGAAACACAGAGTCATGCCATGCGCAGTTCTTGGGTTGATAGTGGTTCTCTGATTGGGAGCATGTTCTTACGCTCAGATAGGGTAGTCTTATGGCAGGACTACAATCGCGGCCATAATTAGTTGGAACATCCATGTAATAATGACCCTTTCGTGCGTTCCCGTTTGCGCAAAACGTGCACTATCAAAACATTGCTGTCTTTGACGGAAGGCTTAAAGCCTTTCCTAAACTATAATAACTCCCCCCTCCCCACTGGGCAATGTTGGCCCTTCCCAGTATCCCGTAACCCAAAAATCATGTTTCAACATTGATCCAGGGGGAGAGGGGGAGTTTTTAAACACACGTATAAAAGAATATTGGCCGAGATTGTAGGTTCGTCATGGCAACAGTCTTATTCCATCTAGAATTTTAAGTTAAACTATTTATTTTATTTTTAATCCTCCAGTGTGGCATACCAAATTTGGGGATAACTCACTATCTTTTTTACCTGAAACATCATAACCCTAACCCCGGTTTAGGGTTTTTGACCGGGATCACAATTTTTGAGGAAAAAACCAACAACAAAAATCACCTGCCCGGATTCGATCCAGGGACCCTCCGTTCTCAAGCCCCACGTCCCACCCACTAAGCCACAGCCCTCAGCTACACATTCGTGCAGTATACTGCGCTCACTATTTTTATTATACATGTAGGCTCGATTGACTATGTCATTGAAAACCGACGGCGCATGCGTTTGGAGAGGGACTTTGGATTAGCATTTTTTAGCACCCAGGGTGGTAAGGGTTAATAGAACACACACACACACAAATGTTACCATAACCCTAACCCTGGTTTAGGGTTTTTGACCAGATCACAATTTTCGAGGAAAAAACACCAACTAAATCTCCAGGAACCTGCCGGGATTCAATCCGGGGACCCTCCGTTCTCAAGCCCAACCCACTAAGCCACGGCCCTCAGCTACACATTCGCGCAGTATACTACGCTCACTATATAGGCTCGGTTGACTACGTCATCGAAAACTAACGGCGCATGCGTTTGGAGAGGAACTTAGGATTAGCATTTTTTAGCACTCAGTTAGTGTTAAGAAAACACATCTTGATAGGATAGGGTTCTTTTTTTTTTTAAACGGCTATATTTAAGAGTCAATTTGGTAACGAATAAAATAAAATCCGTCCTTTCTCTATACTGTTCAAGGGCAGTGCTACAAAAAACTAATAATTAATTTTTAAAGTGGCTTTATGTGTGCAGCCCAATTATGGACATTTATATAGATCTGTAAATTCAAACTCATATCAAGTTATTGAAATTAATGTCAAAACAGTCATATTCACATGTGTAGCACCATGGTAACATGTAACACCATATTTATGGTAACACTGATTTGCTCAAAATCAGCTGCAGGAGCTCAATTTCAAACTGAATTTACTTGCAAGCTGTCGATATCATTACCATAGTCACTGGAGGTGAAACTGATCATCTTACTATAATTTGCCGTATGGTGTATGTATGTATGTATGTATGTATGTATCCATAAAAGGCTCTCTCAGTTTGCAACTAAACGCCGTGAACTTTGCACTGATAAAAGATGATTATAATGTGAGTGCTATAAGCTATAAATGGCTGAAAACCGTACAGAATTGACCGAGATATGAGCAAAATTATGGCAATTTAGGGCCTTTTCAGCCCGGCTTTTGAGACTATTTCATGTTTGTTTTTCTCTGCGTACACTGTAACCATGCAGTCGGCGCGTAGCACATAACGCGTCGCATTGCGCCATGCAAAAAACAACGCGCACACGCACTACACCCACGCACCCCTACACACGCGGGCGGGTAAATATTGTAGAAATACGCTGCGCCACACGGGGTTGGTTATGGTTTAGGCATTGGGATTGAGATAAGCCACGGGGCGGGCGAAGGCGCGGGGACGGGCGGGGACGGCAGGGCGGGCGGGGGGGGGGGGGGGGGGGGGGGGGGGGCGGAAGCGGGTCATAAGGTAACGAAATAATGTGGTTTCTGATAAAACAAAACATGATATGGTGAATCTAAATTACTTGGCGTTGAGATATATAAGCCGCGGGACGGGAACTTTAGGCCTTGAGTTGAGATATGCCACGGGCGGGGCGGGGGCGGTGACGAATGGGGGGGGGGGGGGTGTAATGTGGTTTGGGAGGCAGGGGGTTAATGAAGAAATGTGATGCTAAATTGCGTAACGGATATGCAGCGGGCGGGAGCGGGCGGGGCTGGGCAGGGCGCCGGGGAGTGACTGGTGGGCTACGGGAGATGGTTAAGGTTTAGGCCCAGTGGAGTTGAAATATGCCACGGGGCGTGGGCGGGCGGGGGTTCTATTCCTGTGTGTTGCGTTATAAATTTTCCAACACTTAGGCCTATGTGTTGTTTCATGTGTAGGTGTTCTATCTGGTAGGCCCTACTCCCTAGCGGGAGAGCCCGTCCGAAGGACGGGCGTTCCGCTAGTTGTAATAGTTTGCCATGGTCGTTGCAACCTGTCATATGTTATTACTAGTTTTAATAGTAAGACCACATGTTTGATTAAATCACAATGCAACTTGATCATGTGAACTTGAAATTAATAGTGTGGGATGGGGAGGTTGTAAATACTCTCAATATTGAACCTGAACCAGGATCTGGATACACATTGTGGACTGAACACCTTGTCCTGTCACTCGCCAAACTTCCAGGCAAACACACCAAACTTCCAGTACCATCTTTGCTTCCAAGCACCCATTCTTGTGTAAATGTATTGAAAACACAATTTTCATGTTTTAGATATGGGAAAATCACCTTTTTGTGTGTGAATTTACCAATTTGAGGGGCTTGAATACATACACCCTGCCCTTTCTGCAAAATCATGAACATTTTTAAATTCTTGCAAACACAATTGTTATGGAAGGAAACGTTCCATTACAATTCACCCTTACAATTCACCTATTTTGAAATTGAAGTGTTAAAGCTAAAATGGCTAAAGTTGGGTACCTAAAATTTTGGCAAAAGTGACACGACTGGAATAATATGATCAATGAGCTCATAAGGTACAGAGAGGTATGACGGGATAGGGGTGGTAGAGTTACATTCCTACGTTGTATAGAAACTTAAGACTGCTTTCTTGAACAGCTGCCCAACCCTGGATTTTTTATTAGTTCTGATCCAGTAATATTACTTGGAAAAAAGATGTACATGTATTGCCTAGTGCTCTGTGGTCAACCCCAGAAGTCATAACTTTACTCAAGTTCAGATGCTATAATCTTGTTTTGTCCATTCACATTGTCTCTAAACCCACCCCCTGTTTTTTTTTATCAAAGATGAGGAGAGGGGAAAGGAGGAAGGGAGATGAACATATAAATCGCTGCTCCCCGAGCCCGACCAGGGATCAACCAAGGGACCCTCTGCACATGGATCCGCCGCCCATAAGCAAGCCGCAACTACAGTATAACAGCTTCTCCCCGCAGTATACTGCGCTCACTAAAGGCTTGATTGATTATACATGTACGTCATGGGAGATAGGCTTTGAAGTGAGATCTAGTAAGATTGGGGGCCATTAGGGTTAACATTCACAAACACAACTTTTTTATTATTCTCTTAAAAATATCTCCCATGAAATATTGCATTTACACACCAACTAATTCTGTTATACCTTTCTTTTTATAAAGTATGTGCACAAGACCAGTCAACCTTGTGTCTGATTCAGTGGTTAAACACAGCCCTAAACTGAAGATACTCTGAGGCATTATTATTATTAAAATAATAATATCAGCACATGAAAACAATAACATTAAAATGTGATCTTAATATGTTAATTGGGATATTGCCATGAGGCACATCATGTCACCTCGCTTTAGGCACGTTTGTCGGGCTATAATGACCAATGCGTTGGTCTTGACGGATCATGCCCTACTGGGTAGTGAATGTACGGAATAAAGCTAGTAGTAATACATAAAAACAATGTTGTATGGTATCAGGATAAAAAAGCAGTAATCAAAATAAGGCCAACTAATTTTAGTATCAGATCATGATGGAACAAAATGTAATGATCTAGATTCGGACTATTTTAAATTACTTTGTAATGTCTGTTTAAATGTTTTCCTACCTAAGATCAAAGTCCGCCAAGAGGATTATTATAATATGATCTCAATGTTACCATTACCTTGAAACAAAATCAAACTTAATCTGTCTTTGGTATAACCACAACAAAACTTATGTTGGATGAGCAAGGGGTGAGAGGAGGAATATGTGGTTGACCTATCACATATTCATGGTTGAAAACTACCTTTGAAATACGTGATACCTTTTGGCAATAACCGATTATAATTTCCAGGATCTGTGATTAAATTTAAAAGCACACAATTTATTGGTCACATACTTGTTAATTATTTTCAGGTGAACACAATTACTTCAAGGGTTGAGCGCCAGAAGGCCGTAACTCAATTTTGGGCAAATTGATATTTTGGTACAAAAAATAGTCCATATAACCTAGATTTTCATAAGCATAAAAGAGATAACTCATAAACCACTCTTAATTTGACTAAAATTAGAGTTATTAGTTGGGTGCTACAGTGTATTGTAATGAGTCCCAAATATTTGAAAGTCAATTATCTCAAAATAGCATTTCTTGAGTTACGGCCTTCTGGTGCTCAACCCTCGACTTGTACTTGTGAATAAAATTGGTTTCTTAACATTACTAATAATTAGGTGCATCGCGGCCCCCTCTTCTGGATGTTGTCAAACATAGTATCATAATCTATACAATGTTCAAGATGTCTACATTATGGTCTAGGGAATGTTGGCATGCTTCACATTTAGAATCTATTTACACAGCCTTTATCATGACTATTCTTAAACTAATACTAGTCAGTATCTTGTCAGGGATTATGTTAAAGGATTATGTAATCTGATACTTTGGACTTGGAGTAGGCAGACTGAAAACATAGTAATCATTAGCCTGATAGTCAAGTGTCAATCATGCTTTAAACCAGAGTTACAACATTACATAGCAAGTTTATGTTTAAAAGCAACTGTTTTTGCATGGTATCAAGAATACCTAAAGGCTGGTAGAATTTGCAATTAAAACATTATGATACTAATACTAACTAGATGATCTGTTTCCTCATGTTACCTGATTATAATGGTACTTATTTCCTTATTTACTTAGTGGATATGGGTCCCATTTTTTTACCCGTCTGGTAAATGAATAACCCCTTTTCATAGCCATTTTTGATAAATGAATGGGTCTACTAAAATCCTTAAATTTGCTGTTTTACACAGACATTTTAGCAAAATCTGTCAAATATGTAGGACAATTATGGGTCTCCGGTAAATATGTGATGCAATCTGAGAAAACCCGTCGGATGTCGCAAAATGTGAACTAGGGATTATGGGTAAAATAGAAAAAATAAAATAATAAAAAATAAAAATAAAAAAAGATTTTTTTAAGATTTTTTTAAAGAAAATTAGTTTCCAGTACTTTGTGTCATCATCTTTCATGAAATTTCACCTTGACAAACTTACTTAAAGTCACTTTTATTATTAACCTTATAATGTTATTATATTGAATTATGTATCTTTTTTGGCCTGTTTTCATGATTTCTTGTTTTGTAGCTTTTGGTGATATTACAATCATCATTCACTCTTAACTTTTTTTGTAGAGATCGTAGAAAAATTATCGAAACAGTTCTGTAATTAGCACAGTTTTTGCTTTCTTATGATATAAATATCTCCAATATGAAAAATGCCACCATGTGGCGGGTTTTCACAGATCGCATCACATATAGGTCCATTTCCCAAGTGATTCCTAACTGTCCCTGATTTCCAACCGAAAATTGGTAATTGTTTGGGCCAATTTTCAGTTGCTAGCGGTTAGTCCCTACTAAAAAGTATCAGAGTACCTCCACCCAGGGGCGTCAATCCGTCTTGAAATGTGGTGGAGGGGACATGATGAAATCAGTGTGTGGTTCAGGGTCCCGCTTAAGGGCTCCGATGGGTTCAGGGGTAAAGGGGCAGCGCCCCCTTGGAGCTATAAGTTTTCTGGCGTTTTGAAGGCTCTCCTGGGACATATAACATATTCGTTTCAATTAACACATTTTCTTCTCACAAATATTTTTTATCATCTTTATTTTGGGGACATTCGTTCAATACAAAGGCTAAAAACACCTTGGAAAATACAGAACCCCTTGAAGGGTCAAACAAAAGACATTTCTTTCTTGTTATTTCCCAAATTATTTTTGGGTTGAAGTTGAAATTTGTCGATCATCAGATATTAATAACGTGGCATGACTTTTGCGGTGTGGGGTCCAGAAGCCCATTTGTTCCCCTGGTGGGTATCTAGTGGGGCGACCCAGGAAGCTCTTCCATTTAGACAATTTCAAGTGCAGCCAGATTCAATGTTTGATTTACTCATCATAGACATTGAAAGAAATTCAATATTCTACATTGTATATTAAGGTGATATACAAAGAGGCAGTGTAAGGTAGCTAAAATAAAACTATGCAACCAGGAAAGTAAAACAAATGAGATTAAAAGACTGATTTTTAATGATTTATATATATTTTGGGTTATGTCGTGTTTTACAGTGTTTACTGCAATATGTTAAGTTTAAGCCAATAGGCTTCATAAGAAATAAAACTGTTTATGGCAATATTTTTCATAGAATATGGATCTACGCTCTGCATTAATTCTATCACTCAAGTCTTGATTGTTATTTCAATGAACCAGAACTACCAAACCATGAAGCTTTCAAGTCAAATTCTTTACCAAGATTAAAGGTGTAAAAATGCTGGCTTTCTCACGTCTACTCAAAAACAACAAAACGCAGTAGCTCCCCGAACCCTGGAACTTTATTCCCTTGTACTTGAGGTCTTTTCAACCATTGTACACTACACTTCTACACAATTGCCTCAGCAATGTTTGTATTTTTGGTCGTTTGTCTGGGTCTGCAGGATTTCATTCTGTATTGCCAGGAGCATCAACCAGCAGATATAAATGTATTGATTAGGCTTAGCCCAATTCGTGGAGAAGACTTTTTATTGTAAACTTATTTATTTTCTTGTCTTGAATTGTGATCTTACACTTTTTCCATATTGAGCAATCTAGGATTAGATCTTCACAAACCATCTCACCAGCCCAATACATTGGCCAGAATGGAGATGGATTGCCTAATCAAGTGATTATTTAGACAACCAAATTGTTAGCAAATGGTTTTACAGACAATTATTAGATGTTATTTAAGCATTTCCTTCCTCATTAAAACTTCTTGTAAATTGCGGTAACGCCATCAAATTTGGTTTCCTCATTTGATTACGCCAGCCCACGGCTGCTGCAAACTTGTTGTTTACCTCTCATAAAGTAAAACCTGCTACTAAACTGTGCATTTGGCAATCCTGTTGTCATTTGGCAACCAACTTGTTTTGCCTTCACCCCAGGGTAAGCGTAAAGGTCACAAGGTCACCAGACATAATAGATTGAACTTTTTAATGAATGTAACGATGAATATTGCACGGACTAATGATTACCAAACTGGATTGTTTTTTCGCATTGCATTGTCGATGATTCTGTTTTGAGACCTATAATGCCTGTGTTCAGTCAGGTGAAAGAATTAAACTTGACTTTGTCCAAACAACAATTAGCACGGGTTTAGCACAGGTTTGGACAAACTAAAGATATTTTGGATGCTTAAATATAGTTCACACTTTCAAATACTGACATTGTGAATTCTTAAAGTTACTATACCCATACCTAACCTCCCCCAACTTCAATGATATCAACTTCATGTGGTATAGATAACAGCTTTACTACAAATTTCAAGAAGTAGACCTATACCAGTTAAAATGTATTAATTGCTTTAATAGCTGTATTAATTCAATGCATTTTCGGACCCATTAATCACTTTATCCAAGTATGTGGCTCAAAAATATAAAATGTCAAAACTGTGTGAGTCCAATCCAAGACCATTGAACCCCTGAAAGTTCACCCATCCATAGATGATATGGGGACATGGTACAGGGTGTGTATTTTTTGACATGTTACCTAAAAATGACAGCATGGAGCATTTAACATTTTGCTCAACAAACTATTTTTGACCCTGTTTTTAGTTTAGTTAAAACATCAACATATGCAGCACCCAAAGTGTTTTAACAGTGTAAACAAATTGTCTAGTTGCCTTTGTGACATCTCATCTCTCATTGTGTGGATATGCTGAAAAGACAGTTGTTTTATCTTGTTACCAAATGGGCCCATAGTGTAACTTCCATTACCACTGACCACCCTCCACCAGAATCCCTAAATACTGCATATCGAGGGCTCAGAAACCAGGCCTTGAAATAAGAAATGAAAAGGGTAGGAATTTAAGGCAATTTGAAAGGGGCACCAACTTTATCCAAGGACATTATGTACTTTTGAATGGAGTGAAAACATCCATAATTTGAGGGCATCAAGGCAACTAGGTGGGGCATTGAAGGCTAATTCATGCCCTGTCAGGAACACTTGTAAGCCTTATCTCCATTTTGACCATTTTGAGAAAAAGATTATTGAAGCTTTTTAAACACACTGGGGAGATGGAGATGAGGCCTTGTGATACTGGCTATAATTTGAAAGGGGTTGTGTTATGGAGATAAGGCTGTGTGTTACTGGAAAGAGAATTTCGTTCTGAACATTTTGATACCAAAATCTCATTTTTGAAAAAATGGAAATGAGGCCTTGTGTTTCTGAGCCCTCGATTATGTAACGCTGAGATATGTCACTCAAAGTAAATGGAATATTAAGCCAAAAGAAAGGTGAGTTTACCCACACATGACAGAACCTAAAATTCTCAAAAAAAATCTTTATTTATTTTTTATAATTATTTTTTTTCTTAAAGATGTTTTTATGGTGAAAAATGTATGTTTATTTAAATCTGAAGTTGCCAATAGATAAACAGACTGTACCAGACTGCATTCATTTATACCCATATCCTCCCTTGTAAACACCAAGGAGGTGCGAATTCAAGATTCTAGCGAAAAAACAGGGCGACAAACATGGTCTAACGGTTTGTACCACAGGCTGCAATCCTGTCTGTCTGTCACCCTTGCATTCAAGGAAGCGCCACACCATATCAATGCGCAATTCATGTAATCCTGTAGTAGTTCCAGAAAAGCATGAAGACTAATCTTGAAAATGTGAGGTTTTCGAACAATTTTATGCTCCGGGGATGGTATTTTTATAATTAAATGAACGAATGGGACCTATCCGTTACACCTACAACGGTAAAGTACTACTTTTTATTTATCGACCTAAATAGTGCCCAGGGTGTAAGCGCCTGCCTAAATGGTGATCAGGCATGCAAGAAAATGTGAAAAAGTGAGGGCGCTGTGTGCGGATCCGTAGCGAAAAATTTAGGTTAATAACCCCTCATGAAACAAGGCTTAAATTAAAGTTAAGACTATACTGAAAATGGTCATAGGTGACAAGTATGCCATAAATTTAACCAGAGGGTAGAAAAGGTGTCTTGAAATATGGCATTTTTACAATGGGGAAGTTTTTCGGTGTAGTGCACCTCAACATACATGCTTTACTGAGATTTAAAACCAGTTGAACACCTTTTTTTGGTATGGCGCTATAAAACATGGGTTTTGGTAATAAATTCTTGCTGCTATTTCATATCTGACATTTTTGACTGAGGTCTGTGATTTTCCAAGATTTAAATCCAGATTAAAACATGCATCCCAACAATAAATATTTGCATATAATAATATTTGCAAATAAAACAGTGTACAACAACTTAACAAGTCTCCCAGCCACAGCATGCACAGTGGGTTTTTCATCCGATTGGGCAATTTGTTCCACACACAATGGGTTGAATTTTGTTCATTGATTCTTGCTGCCATTTCTATAGAAGGGTATTAAATAGAGGATTGCTTTCATTCTTTCACAGACTATTTGACCAGGCTTGACCAACTAGAACCAACCAATTATGATTCCTGACCCACCAAGTGACCTATGACTTCAGATTTTAATCTAAATCAGTTGGAATGATATATTTTGTTAATTAGAAGTTATTGGTCACATTAACCCTTTGAACCCTGACCGCGCCTGGCAATGTGTACCACTGACCCTGGCCATTCCGGGGGTAACACACAATATATTGATTTTTGCAGGAAATGGATAAAACAATACTAAACTTGTTTGGAATCATCTGTAATATTATAAGATCATATAAAAACAATAACAGTTTACTTGGATAGTGCTTTCAGGAAAAAAATAAATAAAATGGGAACATTTTGGACCCCAAAACCCACCTGTACATGTACATAACCGCCAATACATGAAAAGCTTATGACTTCCATCAATACCCATTCTGCCGTCAATATTTATATCGTCACCATCAGATTCCGTCTCAAAATCATCTGAAATTCGAGAACTATCATCTAAACAAATCCTTAGCAGTATCACTATCGTACTGCATGTCCACAACGCGCCATATTTCAATGTAATTTTGATGCGAAAAGACACGAAAAACAGCAAGCAAAAAGCGCTGATAAAACTACTCGTCAATTGAAAACAACAAGCTTCTGAACTTTGACCCGGCAATTTTTAGATGCGCAGTAGTCTTATCTATGTAAACAAACCCCTTTGGACATCCTACACTGAGCCTATAGTCCGTCTCATATGATTGATTGTATGCATACCGATAAGTCGTTTTAGTGACTCGTCGGGTATACGGTACACTTACGCGTAAGTCGCTATAGCGACTCATCGGGTTCAAAGGGTTAAGATGTTGCAATACGGAAAGCTCCTTGCAAGGAAGTTTGAGCATTTGGAGGGAAATTTTGGAATTTGAAGGGAAATGTTACTCTTTCATTAAGAAACGCATTCCATTTTGGAGGGAAATTTGGAATCGCTTGCCGGGAAAAAACCCATTTTTTCAGGCCATGTATGTGTGGAAGCTCAAAATCATGAAAATAAAAACAAGCCACTTTGTTCAAATTGTGCGAAGCGTGAACATTTACACACACACAAATTTACACTTTTACAGTAGTAAATGCTCTCAGTCATGGGGCATTTCTAAGCTATTTCACAGCTCAGACAGTTAGATAATTTTGCTTTCTATTTCAGAATTTTTTTCAAACTGTAGTCATTTAGATTTTTGCTAGATGTCCATGTGAAGTTGAGATGGTGTCCTTCTCTTGTCCTATGGTATGTGTTTTGCAAAGTAGAACCACAGCAGCAGGTTTATAAAACTTAAGAACATTTGAAATGGTCGATGCTCTCTGTACATTTTAATAGCTAAATCACAGCTCAGAAAGTTTGTAGGCTGTTTTATGTTTTCACGATACTTTGATTTTTTAAAAGGATTTTCGCACAGATGACCATGTTGAGTGGTGTAGAGTTGTCGTTTTGTAGTTTGTTTTGGTAGGAAAATGGCCAGCTACCACAGGTGCCATGTACGAATCAAGATTGATTATGTACAGTGTCATCTGAAAACTGTTTAAGCCTCCTTGGCTTATTTTTTTGTGCTTTTCATTCTATGCTTGTTTAATTAAATAATATCTATCCTTCCATCTATATTCAGTTTTAAATTAAATATTTATCGTATAATTATTATTATTTTATCTTTTTACTTCAAAAAATTCTAATCTCTCGCGATCGCCATTTACGTTACATACACTTGAGAAATGTTGACCCTCCCCTGTTACATGTATGTATGCTTTGTAAATTGTATGTAACTTAAAATGACAAAAACTATGGAATACCACTTACGAGAAAAGGACAATCTTCATATTTATAAATGAATATGTACACACAAATCATTTACATTGCTTGATTGCTTATACAGCGAGCCACATGGGCTAGGTGTTATTTTGACCCTATTGTTGGCGATCGAGAAGACATCAATCATACCTATAATTAGGTTTTCTACAATTAGGTGTAATTCGATACTGAAGATAGATACTCAAATCAGTTGCTTTAGGCCAACAACAAAAAGGTTGTGTTGCCCTCAGCCACCGACCCTGAAATCGCAAAAATTAGGGTCAGTTTTTTTGTTTGATTTTTTTCATTTCTCTTTTTTTGTTTGATTTTTTCATTTCTCTTTTTTCTTTTTTTTTTAGATTTAAATTTGTTCTTAGAGTGTTGAAATTTTACTATTTCATGCTTGAAATGAATAAGTTATTTTTAATAAATATTTTTAGACTATTATCATGCTAGAAACATTTGTTAAATTGACATATGCGCTTAAATACCAATTTTGTCTTGACATAAACCATATATTTTTCAGCCAAAAAAAAAGAAAAAAAAAGAAAAAAAGAAAATACATTTTGTGGAACCAGGCTTCATACCATATTTATTAAACAAATAAACTACATTATTACGCAAACACCTCTTATCCTTGGATGGAAGCAATTGCCCCTCAGGTAATGACTGTTTTAATAAGCAAACAGGAAAAATACCTGTATTGAGTAGGACTCTCATCATGCCCCCTAATAACACTTCACATCTCACAAGATTTCAATAGAAATACTTGATGATTTTGGCAATATGACAATTGCAGTTATGTTTGTAATAAAACCACCAGCCGTGTTGCTAAAAACACACATTATAAGCCCAATACTTGATCTTTTTGTGTCCAAAAATAGTATTTGAAATATGTGACCCGTCACATCAAAATGGACATGTTGGAGGCCCGAGTCAAATCTGAGTTATTTGTATGACTTGAAAGAGCACATTTTAAGCTTTGAAATGTCACCATGTTGAAGGTAATCGGACTTTGTAATCACAAGATATAATTTGAAGAAGCATATTTATTTCTATTATTTTCTTTATATTTCACCAAATATATTGGCCTCTATCTCAGAACAGTGTTTGCCGACAACATGTCCTTTTTGACGCGACTGGTCACATATAATGGATTCCAGACTGCCCCTCCCTCCTTTCCTCACCCCCAGCTCAAAACACCGGTTGTTAATTATTAGATCTGTATTATTACTATTAGGAAATGTACTTTCCTGTACTTCCGCTGCTGTGAAATTTAAATGGGGCAAATGGTCACTTCGTTGTACCTGAGAGTGAGACCATACTAACTAAATGGTCTCAGGTTGTACTGTCATTTGACTGAGGCTTTCATTGATAAATTGATCAGGATGACTTAATACATTTAAAGGATAAATGGAGACAAATACTGTCTAAGTTTTCATACAAAACAAATCCCATCAAACACAAATTATGATTATAATAAAAATGAAAGCCAATGGTGTAATATCCTGCTACAGTCTATGCCTATTCTTACAAAAACATTGCGTCACCAATCTCATTAGACAAACATCCTCATCATGATGTTAAATGGTATAGCTCCGTACATTGAAATTACTTTGTATTACATGTTGTATTGCTTTATAAAAATATGGTAGATCTAGAAATTCAATGATGCAATGGTTAACGCACACACACATTAGGCTCCTCTTTGGGCTATTTTGAATGTTTGGGGCTTGCAACACTATAAAGGACCACCAGAGGGCAATAGAGAGCGAATTCACTGGAGCATTTCCTTAATGTGTTCAACCAAACTCCTTTACATTGTTGTGACCAAAAGGCCTTCTTGTTGGCAAAACACATTATTCTTTAGGAAGCTTACAAAATCATCCTATTTTTCTTGAAACCTAAAAAACAAGTATAATATATGCCAATACAGGGCTAACCAATCCAGACTGGAGAGTACCAGCCATAATTTTGTTTGTATAAAACTTCTCTGGTTTGGGCACATTTGCAGGAAACTGAATGGTAGATCCATTGTGAGCATGTTTCTATTAGCCAGTTCATTCCGGCTAACATTTCTGTAGAAACAGATCTTCTTCGCCTTTTGATGCTGTTAGACCACTAATCGTTCTCCGGCAAATTATCCTCAAAAAATTCAGACGTCGAACTCTGTCCATTTTGTCTAGGAAAGCTGTATTTTAAAAGAGTACTACAGACCATGTCGTTTCTTTGTACAATGCTTTGTTAAGAAGTTACAAGCAACACTTCCCATATTAAATGTTAATGAATTTAAATATTTTTAGAATGTGCCGTCTGGTTTAAAATTAAAGTTTATACCTCTAAAATTCCTAAGAAATCTTGACTTTGGCAGATAATCAGATTTCATGATATTGATCCAGATTTTTTCCCTTAATTTGGACACTGGCGATACTACATACTAAATTCAGAAAAAATTCCATTGTATTTTTAGCCCACGTTAAGTTTTTCCTTTCCGAGTCAATTTGTTTTTTTAATTTTTTCCTAAAAAAACCACCCCAAAATAGAACTCATCGCATGCGGCAACTGATCTAGGTATCTCAAAAAAATTAGGACTAAACAAAAATTGATCACATTTTCAAAAGTTTCCTTTGAAATTTTCATAAGTGTTCTTGAAAATAGCATTGACTATGAAATATGTTGCAAAAAGGCCATAATCAATGTTAACCAGCTTTCATTGAGATCTGTTTGTTTTTGCTTTGTGTTTTTTAAAGCAATTTCATAAAACCCCTGTTGGTAGCCCCTTTAGATCAGTGGGACCTTTCTGGTGAAGTGGTAGTGCTCTTGTAAATCAGAACTCTCTAATAGCATTTTGTAGGCTATAATCAATAAATCTTTAGGGTTACCCCTCAAAATCAATTTAGACTAACTCTATTAAAATTTATAAGATGTGTCTACATTGTACATTTTACAATCAATACTCTTATCCTATCCTAGAGCCAGGAAAGTTAAGCACATTTATAATCTAATCTTTCAATTGATTCCTCCTGACTACAAAACTCAAAATGGTATGAAAGAGGTCTGTATAAAGAGGTTGGTAGCACACATTTTGGTGGTTTCCTTCCACCAATTAAGTGTAGGATTGGTCATTGTTGGTCATTATCATGATTATGGAAAAGAGTGTAAACTTCTGGTCTGATGCAGATATTAATTTCGTTGCAAGTCAGTGATGGACACTTCACCACACTATCGATGGTCAGGGGGCGGAAAATGACCAATCTCGCAAACTGTTGCTTTTTCTGGGTAAGGGTCGTATGTATCAGTCCCAAGTATGCAAATGAGGATGCGCTTTATTCCGTAAAGTAGTTCCAGCGCAAGATTCATGACATTGTATTCAGGGAGCTCATTTGCATACTTGGGACTGCTACACCATACCGCTACCTTTTTCTGGGTGCTCAAGGTTGATATTCCATGTGCATGTTTCTACTGGGCAACAGTAAATAACGGTACCAATTGGTTCGCTCATTAGAAACGGTAAAAAAGTGCCAATTAATTATGTTTTCTATCGGCTAAACCTGCAAAAACCAGGGTTGGTAATGATAATTAACTTTTTAATGTAAACAAAACTGGAATAACCTCTCCACATAATTTTCATCGATGCGAGACCTACTTCCCGAATTTGAGTTTATTTCATTTGTTTGAATTTTACATGTGACATGGCATCCAAAACTGGCGCAAAGAAATCGACCTCAAAAACATACAGTATGCTGTCATGAAATTATTTTGGTTAATTTATTCACACAATTTCAAATTAAAAAAAGATCTGTCTGGTCTGGCCTGCAGGAGTTTTTATTCGGGGTTGTAGCCTTACTAATACATTTGGGTAAAGCAACTGCATGATGGTGATCAATATATAAGTACTACTAAAAAAACATGTAATAGGCTACTTAAAATTAATTATTAGATTCTCATAGAACTGGCCTTCCAAAAAGTGAAGAGGGACAGAGTTTTTTATTTTTAACAAAATTGACATATAATTTGGTTGTTTTCTTGCAAAATATATTTGCCACTGCCATCATCTTTCTGCAGCATCAGGCAAATTGTGAGGCCCTTTTTATGTTTCATTCTATGAGGGTTAGACCCCTAGAGTTCTATAAAAACACTTGAAAGTGACATTATTATACATTAGTTGATTGGCCTATCAACCATTTCAATTTCAGTAATTACAGAACTTAGAAACTCAATAATGTTTGAAAATTGAAGGGAAAAAAGAAGTTGACCCTATCCCAGAGTTTTTTTAAGTGGCCATAAGGGGGTGTTTTTGTGGGTTTTTTTTTTAGAGCAGGTGTGTTATTACGTAAAATTGATGATTAACAAGAAAAAGGGTACTACTTTTTTAAGAAAAAAGAGATCTTTTATCAAAATTCTGTCAATTCTTTTTCACGCTCATGGGGTCAAATTGTGGGAAAAAACATGCACAAATCTCGTTTTATCGCACATTTTGACAAGAGGAAATACCTAGGGGGTGTTAGAAAATTGTTGGTCAAGCATGCTTCAGGAAAAGTAACGAGACAGCATGTGTGGCTGGCCTCAGGTTCATGTAAGATCTTGGGAAGGTAGACATGTAGACACAAGATAACGTTAGGCAATGATCAGGAGTCATAATACATTAGTGATTACCATACATGTTTTTTTCTCATTTAGATTGGAGGGGAAGTCTTTAGGAAATTGGCTTTAATTTAATTTCACTCCTCCATCTGTGAGTCTATGTACCTTTACACCTCTGGTAGGATAACAAACAACAAATGAAGGCCTATACATGTAGATAATAATCGCCAGGTTTTTTTTCATCTGACTCATTAGCTCAGTTGGTAGAGCGCTGTCTAGCGATCCACAGGTCCCAGGTTAAAATCCCAGTGGATGGTCAGTGAACATTTTTTTTCTTCACTGACTATCATTTGAAACGTGTGGAGTTAAGAAGAAATAATTTACTCAAACAACCAACATTTTATTCATTAATTCAAAAGTGCAATTCATTTTAACAAGGCATCCATTCGGATAGGCCTGATCTAGGCCTTATCATCATACTTCAAATGTTATCCCTTGGGATAGTTCATACAAGTACATATAAATACCCTAGCCCAACCTAAAAGAGTCATAATGTTGCTTGAACATTTCAAAATAAGGCTTGGGCTTGTGTATTGCTGCATGGCCTGGAAGTGTCATTAAAATGTTCAAAACATGCAGTAATAAAAATCATTTTTAAAAACTGATATGATCCAAGTGATTGGTATTGTACTTGTACCCATCTTCTTCTGGAGGATGATTTGAACTAATGAGTAATGACCTTTTGAGAAAGCCTACATGTAGGTCGTTTTTGAAAGGGTGACCTCAGTGGTAAGATGCTTCATGTCACCTACCTTTAACATGTTCAAATACCCAATCTTTAAAGATGGATTAATGCTCATGGACGGAGCCATTACAACCCTAACCTTACCAGAGGTCACAAAAGGCCACAGCAAATAGCTGACTGTACTGCATGCTTCACGCTTCTCGGCTTCTATCTTGTGGCACGATCCGGCGAGCGTCAAATGGTCTCGAAAAGTCAACTTTTTGGAGCTTACCGTTAGCGAAATCAGTTGGTCGCGGGCGAACAGCGATCTTTCCCCACAAATTTGACCTGTTTTTCCCTGCTGATAGTTTAATTGTCAAAAACACGCTTAGGGAGTTAGGGTTAGAATTGTGGGGTAGGGGAGATGGGGGTTACTTGGATTGGAACACAAGGTTAGTTGGAACATTGACATTTCTTTCAGCTGTATTAATTTATTGAGTTCCTTTAGTACACCTTCACTGCATACATGTCTTAAATGGGTGACCATCAGGGGTGTATCTCCATCTTATTTTCAACCAGCCAATCAGGCAGGTACATGTAGCAATAGCCTGTAAATGTAGGTCCTGTCATCAAGATAGATTTAATGACAAATTATTCTAAATGTGGTAATGTCTCTAATTCTTAAATCATGTATCATAAGGCCCCTTGCAATTAAATGTGAGTTTACTGTTGCGTTTTTGAAAACCAGGACGAGGTGACTATTTAATATTAATATTGTAATATTTTGGGGTGAAGTCACCTGATTTAATATTGTCGGCGTTGTTAACTATTATCCAAGGTACGAATACAATTCAAATGCTGTTAATTATGTCCTCCACCTACTGCATTGGCTTTGCATTTTGTTTCTTTTATAAAGGAATCTATTCATATTTGCATCCCTATTTTGAATATGAATATTAATGAGATATTCAATGTTTGTAAACAAAATTCGTTACGCTAGCTCGAAGAATTTTAAAGATGGCGATCGTAAATAACTCGGCAATGTTTTGGTGTGACGTCATGCGCAGAAGCGATTGCGCAGTAATCAATTGCCGTGCCTACGAATATGCTTCAAATGCACACATTTCAATACAAAGCGACAATTGCAAGTTTCGTGCAGAGTTTTTTACTTCACAGAAATGTTTTCCCAACCCGGAAGTATTGAAATGCGGCTCATCGGCTAATTTCATCGCCGGAAAAGTGTTAAAAAGCTTATGAAAAAGCTTTAAACAGTGAAATAATTAAATATTTTAAAAATATTACATATATCACGCGGGTGACTTTTGGACGCGCGCGGGCAACAGTAAACTCACATTTAATTGCAAGGGGCCTAATACTGGTTATCAATACATGATGACAATATTAGGTGTTATTTCATGGACTGGAATAATTAGTATGATAGAAATTTTAAACATTTCGCTACAACTTGTCAACAAGAGATCATTTCTATCTAGTGTCCAAATATCATGCCGGACCCATACCTACAGTCAAGGTTGCAGCTACGCCGGGCGGACCCAGCCGGGCCCAGCACTCTAAAAACTTTTTTTTTATACAATTTGTGGATTAAAAATCATTAAACTGCCTCATAAAACAAGAAATTATGTGGCAGGAACCCTCAAAGTGCATTAATAAAGCCTAAAAACATCCCGGCCCCTGAGCCGCGAGAATTATGTAACCAAATAGCGAAATATTGAGCCTGGCACTCAAAATGCTCTGGCTAACCCTGCCTACAGCAAAATTCTTTCAGCCAGTCAGGTGTGTATTTTTTTTAAAAGTTACCCGCCCGACGCAAAATGTACCAGCGTTGGGCGTGCGGGTACTAAGTACAGCCCTGGTGACCATACCAATGTTTGCAGAATTTGCCATTGGTGGATGGCCATTGTCTTGGGACTTGGGTGGTAATGTCTGAAAGAAATCTCAATTTTTCAACATCCAAACCTCATGTTCCAACTAACCCCCAGCTCCCCTACACCTTAAAGGGCAATCATCACAATTTCAGAGGTATCGTTGGAATTCCTTTAGAAAACCCTACCACCCTGACATCACCTTTTCAAATCAATGGCGACTTAAGAACAACCCAGGAAGCAGTGGGTGGAATTAGACTTTACAAGGTGGGGGCCACTTTACAGCCCTGCAATCGCCCACAGACTGCATACTTTTAAAAATGAACTTCTCTCACCCAATGTATTGATTGACAATTTGAGCTCTCTCTCCCAAACACCCCTTTTTGAAAATTTGGTAAAAAATGTAACCCAGACCTTTTATTGGATGCATTTTTGGCGACCTCACATTCTATGACCCCTATGGTTTTGTAGACTCTCACCCCGATCCCCCAACTCTAGGGGAAGGTGGCTTCCAAGATGGGGACTCCGGAGTTTGCTTAAAAATATAAATAGCTCTTAATTCTCTCTACTATAAATGCCAATGGTATTGCTGATTTTCCAGCGCTTGAATATTGTTGAATAATAAAACTTAAAAGGTAAGATTGTTGGCGACTGTTGAATCCAACATATCCATGGAAATGATGCTAGACTTTAATCAATTCAAGTCCACAACGGAATAAAGCTTAACAACACTCTTTATGCAATATTTGTATAGTCTATATAGGAGGGGGTTTACATGCACAAATGCAGGTAACTTTGGCACTGTGCATGTAAACATTTGCCTGTGTGCATGCATGTAAAATTGGGATAATTCAGCCATTTTCAAGGAAAAATATCAATTTTTCAAGGAAATATTGCTATTTTGCAGATAACTTTTATTTTCTAAATCGGACACTGCTATAGGATGTTGCATTATGCAGTTGCACCAATTTAGACTTTAGTGTTAGGGTAATTAGGGTAAGGGTAAGAAGAGTTCATGTATAAATGTTTATAGGGTTAGGATCTATAGCACTAGGGTTTAGGAATAGAGTTTACGGTTTATTCAGTAGGTGAAATGAGAAATCAGCAAACTCGACCACAACTGCGCACTATCATGACTATGTGATTTTCAATGATAGGGATGTTCATATCATTGACTATAGAGGGCGACATATTTGACCAAAATATGTAGAAAACTCATGTTTACCTCTTTTAAATTCAGCGGAAAAGTATGAAACTGCTGGGATGTATTCACTGATGTATAAATAACCCCACACAAGCAACTAGACATCATGAAAGTAAACCCTTAATTTACCTAAAATGGTTTTAAAATGTGCATGACTTAAACTACTTTTGGTTATAACTTTTTTATTATTCAGCCTGCAGACAAGGTTGAACCATCATTTTTTATTGTAAAGTACTTTGTTTCCATGTATTCCATTTTCAAAGAGATAATTTTATTTTCAAAATTTTATGAACATGCCTATCAATGAAAAAGCTGAATTAATTATTTATAATTTATATCAAATTATTATTTTCTCTACCAAATCCTAGACTCTCTGTCGAGTATTTCAATGTAGGCCTAATCTGCCTAAATACAACTTACAAGATGTAGACCATTATAAAAACCTCCATCATATCAGTATCATAAAACTAAAACCAGTATTTATGATAAAACATACTATACCATGATACACCTACGTGTGTTATACACAGTGTACACAGTACACCTGTTCAATCATAACACGGCACGATTGTAGTACTACTACTAGCATAACTAGCGTATCGGATTTTGATACTGGGAACAAACTAATAATCCCCATTTTAGGGTATAGATCCTTGCAAAACTTACCTAATAAAATGCCGCATAGAAATAACACCTCTCTCAAAACCTTCATGTCGGCAAAGTCTTCATAATTAAATAGAAACGGGGTAAATATCCATGAATTTAATATCCAAAAGCTTATAGTCCGGTCCCAGCTACGACTTGTTTACTCCATTGCGCCCTTCCATTGAGTTTTCAGTGTTTGCTCTCCTATTTTCAAGTTGGACATATATCTGTACCTGTGTGTAGAGAAACGCAGTGATGCATGCAGATTGCTGAGTGCACAAGCCCTGGTGTGTACCATTGTTCAAGAGGGGTGCAAAAAAAAGTTCTGATGATATTATGAGGATGGCGATAGATGGCGATAGTGAAAGATGATAACAATATAAACATGACAGACAGGCGTGGTAGTTGTGATTGGGGGGGGGGGGGGGGGGGGGGGGGGGGACAACAGACGTGGATCCAGAAAATTTTAGGGCCAGCGCGGACGGGGGGGGGGGGGGGGGGCGTATGAGGGGGATTTTTTTTCTTCAATTTTCGAACCCATTTGATGCGATCTGGTGTATACTTTTAGCCAATATTTTATTGAAAAGCCACCACTTCATTTGCAATCAAATATCAGACATTTCCTCCCGCGCATTTTGACACCTCATTTGTTACTAGCACCAATGTTGATGAAGCAGTGGTCATTTGAATAACAAATGATGTAGTTTCCATTGTTGCACTTAACCCTCCCTATACCCATGAAATGAGCGTTAACAAAACAGTAAACCTCTTCTTTCGCTCTCTCCATGAAAAGACAATCATTATCCGAATATTTCACATCATCAATTGTTTCCAACACCTGTACCTACTGGTGTGAGACTAATCCTTTACAATGACCAGTATTTCCGTGCGGCTTTGTATTCCTTAAAACTCCAAATCGAAGAGCAACTTCAGTTACCGAAATTCCAGAAATTGTTCATGAGAGAAATAAGTGGTACACACACTGTAAAAAATAATTACCCAGTATGGTGTAAAATATTACACATCTCAGCGATTCTGGGGAAACATGGTCGTCACTGGAGTAAGCTTTACACAGCAAAGGGGAGTAACAAATTTACACCAGTTCGGAGTAACATTTTACCGAAAATGGGGTAACTTTTACACAATTGCTCGCATGTTTCCCCAGAACCGCTGAATGGGGTAAACTTTACCAAATTCAAAAGCGGTAGTAGTTTTACCCCTCAATTGTGTATTATTTTACACATAAATGGGGTTAAATATTCTTACCCCATAGAGTTGTGTAATATTTTTACAACTGTTTGTGTACATTTGTTGTAGATATTTACACAATTTTGTGTAAACATGATGAAACCTGCAGGAAATAAATTACACATCACAATGAAATGAACATCACTGAATACATTTATTCAATTTTTGCAAAAGCCTTTATTCTGAACATGTTTCTTTCAACGTTACACATGAGCTTTTTATTGCCATTATTTCAAGGTATGTGTTTCTATTGATATCCTAAATATGTCATTATCAAATCATTGCATGCATCATGTGAAAACTTCCAAACGGTCTGAGTACTATACGGAGGATACCAACCAAGTACATTGTTCATATGTTTGATTGAAGTAAGCTTAAACTTTTATAAACACATGCAATGCATGCATGCAGGTCATTTTTTATCGTCATGTACCGTGCTTTACCAGCCTGTATATGTTTTTGAGTCAGCGTGCACCTTTAAATTTGATAATGACATATTTAGGATATCAATAGAAACACATACCTTGAAATAATGGCAATAAAAAGCTCATGTCGTTTTCCATCAGGAACACCGTGACCGTCTTCGACGCCATTATTGCAGCATGTGTCGTTCGTATAGTCAAGTTTCGCACATCATTTTGGCAATAAATGCCGCGCGCGGTGTCATCATGGTTGCTTTTACCCCGTTGCCGGGGAAACCGTCACTCATCTGCCACGGTAAAAGTTTACCGGTGTGTGTTGTGAATCAAAAATTGTTTATTCACTCATTTTGGGGTAAAAAATGCACAATATTTCACCCCATTCACTTTACCGCTCGAAAAATTACCACCCTTTTTAACTGTGCACTTACACTTTAGATTTACTATTTTGTTTATGCTCTTTTCATGGCCTGGCTATAGGGTTTTGACCCAATTTTGACCCACATTTTCTGAACAAAGCTAATAAAAATATTTTTGAGTAAAAAATGCCCAAATCGCTTGATGATGATATGTTAAGACACTAACTTATAGGGACGCATTTCTCATTTTTTAACCTAATATATTATTTTTGGAAATTTTGACTCAAAAGTGCCCCCCCCCCCCCCAAAAAAAAAGTTTCCATTTCTCTTCACTTAAAACCAGGTTTATAGGTAGAGAAACCTGTTTTTTTGACAATACTTGTCAGAGTCTTTTTCTCAAAAAACAGGTTTCTCGGGCGATAAACTTGGTTTATCAAAAACTATGACAATCGAATCGAAAACCCAGGTTTACAAAATCGAAAAACCAAGTCTATCGTCGATTGTTATAGTTTTTTTTCTCTCGAAAAATCAGGCTTCTCGACCGAAAAAAACAGGGAGGTTTATGACAATGGAATCGCAAAAAAGGTTAATCAAATCGAAAAACCAAGTTTTATATAGTGCAACAAAACTTGCTATATAGATATGTGTAGTTTGACAACCGAAACTTTGTTATATGTTTTTTGAAGATTCGATGGATCTTTTCTGTGACTCCGGCAATACGGTATAGAGTGACGTTAGTTATCGAGTTGTTGTTCTGCATCCATTGTTGCCGAAAGGCCTGCTTTGCCATTAAAACCGTGTAAACAAAGAAACCGGGTTATCTTCTTTTTTTCTTGTATAAAGAGCAAATGTGAACAATAGCCCAACAGACATTAACAAGGTTAATGAACTGAGCGATTAGAAATCAAAACTGGTAACTCTCTACTATAAGAGCTCTGAAAGGCCACATCAATCGGTTCACGGCAACTCAGAAAATATGCATAATTTAATATACAAGAAACACAAATGGGCAGGGGTTAAAAGTACCAATGAAAGTGACATAAAAATAAGATAAAAGCCTAAATATAGAGAAGAACACCAAAATATGAAGAAAAAAATAATATCTGGAGGTCATGGGCATCAGGAGAACCTATACACAACAAACTTGGGAACTAAATACCAGGAGCTGCCTGTCGTCACCTGTTAACCGTGGCCGTATCAAAGACGTCATGGTTATTGGTGCTCTAGGCCTATCATCAAACTGAAAAGGTCGTCATCATCAGTAGATAGTATTATTATGCCTTATGCGGGCCAATCAGCAACAGAGGGCGCACAACACTAATTAGCTCTGGCCACAAGGAAAACTCCATGGCTTCGGACCGATCGGCCATTTTTTTTAAACAACAAAATAAATTCAAATTTTAGATAGAGTTGACATGCTAATGGATTTTCTCTAAAATGATTACTACATTAGCAGCTTGTTTATGGAACAACTTTCATCCCACATTTTGAAAACTATTGTATCTGGCACCCAAAGTATTAATTTATGGCAACATGCGAATTTGAGTGGGTCACCCACGTTAAAGGCTTTGTGGCTGCAATTCCTGGGAAATGTAAACAGAATACAGAAGTTGAAATCTGAAGAATAAGTCTATAGGCATTGTTTTGTTAGTATAATTTATTGTTTCCTATCATCAGTAGTAGAGAGCATTACTGGTGCCATTCATGGGTCATCAGCAGTAGATACTGTTGTCATCCATAGGGCAACAGCAATAGCATTACTGGTATCCATGGGTCATCAGCAAAATATTGCATTACTGGTATGTCATCCACAGGTCATCAGCAATAGATAGCATTACTGGTATGTTATCTGTAGGTCATTTCATTTCATTCATTCATTTCATTTATCATTTATTACCATAACACATCAAAATCACAAATAACATCAGAAATCAGTAAGAAACAGTCAGATAATTTACAACAACAGAAACACGATTATACGGTTATGGAGGAGAAGGCTGGAAGGCCAAAAAGGCTTGTAAAGTGCCATCCCCCGAAGCCCTGGGACAATAAAACACAAAACCAATACAGCCAAATTCAATTTAACGGGTAAAAGAAGTTGGTCACACTTGAGTGACCCCGTGCATTGTTTTATTTGACAAGTGTTTAGCGACTTCTAAATGAAGTGGTATTTGGTGAATCACCAGTGGCCTATATATAGATTTCATTTTCACGTTGGATAAAGGATTTCGTGAGGTTAAACACTAATTGACTTTATCATTTTTAACAAGTTTGTAGGAAATTGCATCTTCAATATGAAAAAAGTCTAAGCCACTGCTAATTACCCATGACCACGTATTTACCTGTTTCAATGTCCCTCAAGTTTAGCCTCAGAACTAGCTCATTATAGAAACAAAGCTTGGGGTCGCTCATGCGTGACGATCCATTTTTACTCTTCAAATTGGATCAAAATGAAGAAGTACACACATAAACTTTGATGAGTCACTGTGATGCATCCAGGTGAGTTTTCAGTTTGTCCGTGTATTGACACGTTTCGTTAAGTTTTACTGAGTCAATTGACTCATTTTATATTTAATGAGTCGAGACAATTGACTCATTTGTAGTGAGTCAATTGACTCATTTAAACATTTGTGCAACCCGGGGGTGCAACCTTTTTCGGTTCGGTAGTCGACAGTCGGCAGCAGTGACTATATTGTGGTACAGTTTAAGCTGTACATTACAATGTTTCTGTAGCGTTAGGGAAATGATAGACCTATTTTAGAACATTGTTTACAAATTTGCCTCATAATTGACTTTTGTGGATGTTCTGTTTTACTACACATGTACATGTGCGGGTAGTTCAAGCAAAACACAACATCCACAAGAGTCAATTATATACAATTGGAGTAAGCTTAAAGCTTTACAAATTTGTAAACAATGTTCTAAAATAGGCCTATCAATTCCCTAACGCTACAGAAAAATTGTCATGTAAAGCTTAAAACTGTACCACAATAGTCACTGCTGCCGACTGCCGACTACCGAACCGAGAAGGTTGCACAGTGGCTGTTATTAAAACTTTGTTCTACGTAATCTCACAATACTGTGCTACATCACACGGTACTCGGTGATTGTCTGCACTGAATTTGAAGAATACTGATTCGCTTTCAAATTCGAACTGGACTCATTTTGTCTGTAAAAAGTCGATCTTGACTCATTTCGATGTCATGTGAGTCAATTAAAACTGTTGCGAGTGAGTCAAGATCGACTTTCTGTTGTAAAAAGTCGATCTTGACTCATTTCGATGTGAAGTGAGTCAATTAGAAACTATTGAGGATGAGTCAGTGCTATTACCACATGACTCATTTTTTCGATGAATGGGTCAAAAGTCGAACTTGACTCATTTTTGACATCTTGTGGGTCAATTCACATCTGTTGAGAATGAGTCGGAACCTATTTGACTAATTTGACTCATTATTTGAAATGATTTGAGTAATTTGACTCATTATTCTGACTCACTACTTTCACAAGTGAGTCCCATTACACCTGACTCATGAAAAACGCACCCAAATGGGTCAAGTGACTCAACAAAGTTTATGTGTGTATTAATGGTTGAACAACAATATGATACAACAGCAGTTTATAATAGACAGGAACCAAAGCTATTAGCAGACAACGATTGAGAGAATGTTTTAGTTTCTTTCAAACAAGCTGTTTAAAAACACATTTTTTGCACTTTGCCAAAAAGGTGAAATCACCATGTCTTACAAGTGGAGTGTAACTTCAATAAAATAAGTCCGATATTCATGATCTAAAATTCTAATAAAAGGGTAGAGTTTGGAAAATATGATAGAAAAACAACGGATCTAAATCTCATTGATTTTGATGATGATAACATTTATTGAACTTTGGGCATCGATGGGTACTAATCATGTTGGGACAGCCTGTATGAAGCAATAAAGTGCACAAAGTAAGAAGAACACAAAATATTTCCCGAAAATACTTCATATTCAATAAGAAAGAAGACCTTCAGTCATGCATATAATAATTGATGGTTATACATTGTACTCGATATCCTCATTATCATAAGGTTTCATCCGGTGCGTCAAGAACATATGATTAATGAATGCATGTCATGTCTAAATTAGATAATACCCATCAGAATCAGTCAGTGTTTGATCAAATGAAGAATATACCTCGAAATTGGCCAAACTATATTTGAAACAATGGCGTATTATATCCAAGAACTCGATGTCGTAAACAACGGGCCTCGACATGTACGAGTAGTAGTGATGGGTGCTTCGGGTGTTGGCAAATCTTCTCTACTCAACCGTATGGTTCGTAACATCTACTCCGAGCATCCTGACTCATTGTCTATGATACACGGTAAGATTTTTGCTACATGTACCATTAATTTGAGTTCAATTTAAAGTAAAAAGCTATTCTGATATCAATCTTTTTTTAACTACGCCTTCTTACGTAACGTACCATCCGGTAAAACTAAACCTTTAAAATAACGCAGCTAACACTAGGCTCCTTCCCAACTGTGCCGAGCGAGCGCTACGAGGGGGTATCAAAAGTTATTGAAATCACCCAGAAGTGAAGGAGCTATATCGATGAAATTTTGTCAGTGTAATCACTGGTTCTTAAAAACATTATGGTGCAAAAATGGTCTCATAAGTATGTTTACTTATTAAACAGGGGGCGCTAGATGCCAAGGCCTAGATGCTAAGGCAATGACGTCTTCCAACGGTGATGTGTACATGGTAAATTATATTGGTCCAATAACTGATTCTTGTGGGACGCCTTCCAGAAGAATATTAGGCTCAGAATTCTTTTTAAATGTTGTCATTTGTCACTCGTAGGTCTCAATTTATCTCTGTAAATGACAAATTTCTAAGCCTCATACTCCCCTGGAAGGCGTCCCACAAGGATCACTTTTTGGACCATTATCGTTTACCATGTACACCGCACCGTTGGGAGACGTCATTGATTTACATGGCCTTGGCATCTAACGCCACCTGTATACAAATTTAACATACTTATGAGACCATTTTTGCACCATAATGTTTTTAAGGACCGGCCAGTGATTACACTGACAAGATTTCATCGATATAGCTCCTTCACTTCTGGGTGATTTCAACAACTTTTTGAAACCCCTCGTAAGTGAGAATAAATCCTACGTTCCAATGGTTTGCAGATATTAAACACCGAAAGAACAAAGTGGACTGTTTTGATAGAATAGCAGTTGATGGAAAGGTGCTTAGTGAATTTAGGCGACTTAGATCTCTCGACGAGCATCCTTTAACATAATTATGGTATCAAAACATATTTTGATTGTTCATTGTATAATGTTATTCATGTGCTATTTTATCCGTAGTGGCGCCTGCTGAAGAGGAAACATACCATATGGAAATTTACAATTACAAAGGCGATCACTGTGCTCTTCATCTGGAACTCCAAGACACACCAAGTATATCATGCGGTGTCTCAGATGGCATGCGTCGCATCGCCATTGCCACGGCTCACGTGTTTGTCCTAGTCTACTCCATCAATGATCTAAATTCATTCTGTGAGGTCATCCGTTTGTGCGAAGATATCATTAACCAACGAGGAAAAGATGATCCACCAATACTACTGGTCGGGAACAAAATTGATTTATCAAAAGACTCGCGTTGCCGCATTAAAACGGTACCTGTTGATGAAGTGAAAGAACGCATAGGACCCTTGGGAATTCGTGTGATTGAGGTATCAGTTAAAGAATCGTTGAATATGTCAGACGTCATTCACGAGATATTGCGTTTATGCGATGCAACGCCGGATCTTGTTCTCCAGACTAGACGAAGAGTAAGTTGGATGGAGAGTGTTATTAACGTGGTGACTTGTTGCTTTCCGCGACTCATACCAGAAACCTGGTAAGCATGTAAGGCCAGATTAGGAAAATTTAACTGTATTACTGCAGTTCATGTCTGCAGGAAACATTGCCGTACTTTTGTAGCAAACATTGCCGTAGTTAGTGTAGCAACGCAATATCTCGTGAATGACCCTACTTCTATTATAACCACTGCCGTATTACTACTGCAGCAAACATTGCCGTATTACATGTATTACTAAACAAGACTAGGCACGCCTAGTAGAGCAAGTCGGATATTTGAATGTTAAAAAATGTTTTTGTCTTGTAATAGGGCAGAATATAATTTTGTAATTTGGAAAGTGGGGTTATGGTACTCATTTTTTTTAACTGGAAATATAATACCATGATTTTGAGGTAATTAGGAATCGTATCGCTCTGTAACTTGGAATGTATGTACAATTTATGATCAGAAATGTAAATCTGCAAGAAAATCTACTTTCTAAAAAAAATCATGAATAGAGGGCGCTCTCTGAAAAAGATCACATAATATGCCTTTAAGTCATGATGAAATGATAACCCTGTGTAATGGACACAGGTTATGAGGGTGCTATGAACAAGTACAGAGAATTTGGTTGGTTTCCATTTAAAATATGAAAGTAAAGGTGTCAAAATGAAACTAAATTTCCCTCCCAAATATCTTATTATGAAGATGAATGAAGAGATCAGGTGTCAATATGTGTGAGAGATTAAAGATTTGTGACAATATTGGGATTAGTTATACTTGAGTGAATCCATTGACAAACAAGTTGAGAAAAGTTTTTTTTGAAAGGAAGTCAAAATTGTCAGACTACCTACCATAGGATTACATTGGCTATAATGAGGTTGATGAATTATTCATGAGCTATTTCCAATGGGAAATTTGTATGGGATTTGAAGAAGGCACATGTTTTCTTCTATTCCATGGAGTTGAATTAGCAGATGATGTAGGAAATATGAATATATTAATGAGAAGAGATTCAACAACACATTTGTGAAATATTACACTCCAAATTGAATATATGGGATGACCAAACCATTTTGAATAATTTCCTATTTTACGAGCGTGATAAATCTTTAATTCTGTGCCTACCTCTTTCAAAATTTTCAATCATTAATCTGTGCAGGTTATTGCATGATGAAGTGCGTTTTTGTGTGTCCTTATTTTAGTGGTTGGCGGTTTTTTTTATAACATGTCGAGTTAATTGGTGCAATCCGATTAAATCAAATAGACGTTAAGTACGTGCTAACCAATAATAGTGTAGATATCTGAAATTATGTAAAATAAGAAAGTTTATAATCTTGTCATGGCTGGCTAATTTATGAAAAACACGGAACATTTTGTTTATAATGTGGGTTGGCTTGTTAATTGCAGGGGAGAGGGGAACTACGGAATGCTATAATTGTCACATGTACTGTTTCAGTCAGTACATAAAATGACATGACATGACATGGCATAACAACCATTAATATTCCATCTAGCTCGTAGCGTTCGTGACCGATGTCAAGTATGAGGACATCCAATTACATGACAGGAAGGTTTCTTGTCGGCTTATCATGCTTATTGGAGCGGCAAAAAACCCAAAAAACTTGCAGTCCTTGTTCTGAATGTCTTGATTAATTGTTTAACCAATACCATAAATAACATCAATACAACACCTTTAATCATTGGATATCCCCGAAGTTTATTATAACCATATAATACACCAATTACAATTTTAGTAAATATATATAACCAATTAACCAATGGGGGGGGGGGGGGGGGGGGGGGGGGGGGGGGGGGGGGGAGGGGGGGGGGGGGAAGACAGGTAGATTCGGTATTATGAGGCATCAGTGTTCTTAAGGAGGTACTTATTGGTATTGGCATGGAGACATTTACTAATTAATTCAGACTTAGTGTTCAGAGTTATCGATTTGTCCGCGGTGATGATGAAATACTTTTCCCACAGGCACAATTGGCAGCGTTTAGAGACATTAGAATATGATTTGGAATGTTTGAGGATAGACGATGCAATATTGAAATCCATGTTATTGTCCTTAAGTTTCCAAACATGCTTGCTGAGTGCAGTTTGCTTCCTTTTATAACCAATTACCTATTAATATAAATGTAACGATTATCAGGTATGAGGATTCCTAATGCCGGAATGGCCAGTTTATAACTGGATACATTAATTATTTGCATGCCGCGAGCTCTTAAGAACAAAAAAATGAATGATTGACTAATTATCATTCTTAAACAGCTAAGAAAGTTTAAGCAGTCTCATTGGTTGAAATCGGCGACATTTAGATGAGACAATTGAACTGGGGCTTACTGAATCGTAAAATTAATATAATTAATACTCGATGCCAAGGATAGGGGATAGATAATCCAGTGTTTACCAATAACTAATGAAGAAAACGGAAAGATGAAGATGGCAATTAATATGGGAAGCCGTAAACCGTATATAGCTCTGCATAGCTTTCAAAAGACATTGTTAACGAATGATATATCCGGGTCTTGGCTTTGGTGGCTGGCGAGCAATCACACATGCTATCAACAGGACAATTCCGCATAGGATAATGAATCCGAATACGCCAGCAATTATAGCTATCACAGCACCGATTTCTAGATCATCTGAAATAAACAAATAAAAGGAATCAAATTTGAATACATTTACTGATATTATGTTCCAGATATTAAAATAATTTTGCCTGATCAAATCAAATGTTATTACTCGTATCGATAGACAATCCCATGAAGGTATTCCTGAAATAGTGCTTACTCGACTAATTTTACGCGAAAATTTTCCGTCAAATACAATGCCAAGAGAAAAACACTGTTGTTCATTTCATTTCTCAGACTTCATATTTGTTTTGAACACGTTTTTTACTAAGGACATAAGGGACTTCAACTTTCGTTTCAATTGTAAAAAATCTGTTATATCGAAGGTCATAATACTCTTACCACTATCAATATTATCACTGTCTTCATCGCAGTCTTGATTGTTACACTCGACTATTTCTAAGGTGTACTCATTACAGGATCGCCCAAGTCGGGGATCATAGCAACCTCGTGTGCGTTGACGATTGCCACCATCGCATGAAGCACTACATGCACTCCAAGGTGACCAAGGTGTGTACTCTGTTATAAAATAAAGAAATGTTGCATAAGTATCAGTATCAATATCAATATCAGTGTCAGTACATGCAAGATGAGTATCGAAGGTGACCAAGGTATGTACTCTATTATGACATATGGAAATTTAGCATATTGGTATCAGTATCAGAATCAGTATAATTATCAGTATCAAGTCAATTTATTGAGGAGTTTTTACACGTGAACGTATGTATAGACCATGTCACCTCATTGTTGATCAACAATGTTAAATGCCTGGTTCCATTCCATGCATGGGGGGAACCTGCATTGACTTTTACATTGACTGCTGTCGTTACTTTGCTTGGCTGCTGTGACGTAGTAGGTGACTTCGTGTATAGGGCACGTTGATAACAGTTGCTGCAAAGACTGATGCAGACGTGAATGCATTGAGAAGTGATCGTGACACATGGGATTCCATATCACTTTTGAATCTAAGGAGAGTAGAGTGTAACATTTACAGGTTGTAATTGTTGTGAATACTAAGGGTCTTCATGTTCTTGTGAAATGCTTAGATTTGGCCAGGTTTGACAGTGAAGAAACCAACTATTATTTTAACATAACGAAATTAAGACAAGTTTATGTAATAGGCCTATTTCCCTGATCTACATTCGTAATGGAAACTTGTATTTATGGTAATCTGTTGTGTGCGGAACGCACGTGCTCACACAATTGTCCTGGTCGAGAGAAAAAAATGATATCATCAATACTTACGCCAATCACATGATTGGATATAGCAAGGTTCGGCTTCATAGGAGTCTCCCTGACAATTAACACCAGTACAGGTGCGAGTACGCACACGTTCACCGTTTCCACATGTGTCGGAGCACCCACCCCACGATGACCAACTTGACCAAAACCCTGCAAAGAGATTGGGATGTCAACAAATTATTTCTAGCCTTTCATGGGGCCGGGGAATTTCGCCCGCGATTAGTGCACACATCTCATCATCATATTATTCGCATGGTTTTCGCAAAATGTGATGTCAATAGTAGACATCCAGTTGCTTTTCATTTTTGCAAAAACGTACCAAATATTAATTAAACAAATCTTATTCTCTTTTTGATTGGTTTCCGTGCATGGTTACCTTGTATAGGAGGACACCCAAACGGTGAGCTACAAAGTTCATTCTGATACTCTAAACCATCACAATCCTCATTGTCCATCACGTCAGGATCAATGCATATCCGTGTGCGGGTGCGACTCCCACCACTACCGCATGTGATACTGCACAATCCCCAAGAGCTCCACGATGTCCATACTGGATCTGTAATTATAATCACATTGTCATTCTAAAAATGAAGCTATAGACTCTAACCGGAAACAAAATATTTATCCTTCGTCCTATGAGAATGCGTGGAATTAGCCAATTATGTTACACGTAAATGAGTTCAAAATATTTATGAGGATTATTGTATACTACTAATTACTGCTACTGCTACTTTTGGCACCAACATTTTCTCCTGGTCGCCACGATCGGTCGACTGGCAACCATCATTGTGCTACGCAGTTTTATATATGTATTACTAATTCCTGAATCTCCAGCCCACATATCTAGTGACATGTTTTAGCCTACATGTAGTCATGGTCTTGGCCATTTGGTGGCCACGTTCATCCCGAGCAAGTAAAATACATACCTGGTATAGGATCAACAGGGCACGACTGGGTATTGCATTCGATAGATTCAGAGCTGGGCCCTAGACAATAGACGTAATCGTCCGGCTTTGGATCGTCACATGACCGAGTACGGGTCCTTGTTCCTCTCCCACATGGTCGAGAACAGACTTCTGTATACGGTCCCCATGGCATCCACATAGGCTCTGTGAGTATTGTACGTCAATGAAATTGTGATGGTGATGATAGAGTTGTATGACACCAACTTCACCTAACTCTTGTAGGCCTACATTTAACAATTTTGTGTACACTTTGACTTACAAAGTATTTAATATAAGTTAAGAGTTTAACGGGTTCACCGTCGGACATGTTTAAAACTGTGACAGTTTTATTAAACCTGTCCGACGGTGAACCCGTTTAACTTATATGAATACCAGTCGTAAAAGTCTATCTCACACAAATTATTTAATTCCGTCAACTTTATTTGTTCTTCATCACATAACAATCACCTACTCAAATAGTATTGATCAAGAGCGTGATTGATTTCTGGTACTCCATATCACAGACAGGAAGGTTAAGGAAGGGTAAGGTCGTCATTAGACGTCAGACGAAACACTAGTTCAATTACATCAAGGAATGGACTGTGGACAGGTACCGTATAAGTGACAAAGCAGCTTGGCTATGATAATTCGTAGATGTGAAAATGGCAGCCAATCGTAGCTGACGTTGGCCAAAGGCAAGGCGAGGCAAATTTCATTTTCAAATTTCATAGTTAAAACTATTAATACAACTTACCATATAAGTACTCATTATTACAATTATCCCAGTCACAGAAGTCGGTCGTTCCGGTATGTCTAACTTGGCTGTCCAGTTGGAATCCAAGTATCTCCTGAATTTCGTCGCTATCAGATGTCCAACGTATGCTACCAAAGCGTGATTCCTGTACCGCGACACAACCACGATTTATGCCAGTAACTACAAAGAGAAAATATTGTCAGTATTGGAGGGGCTGGTCTCAGTTCTACGGATCCAAAGGAATGTTCCTCAAAACATAGTTCCATATCATAGGTAGCCTGAATTTTGATGAATGTGAATGCGGCATGATGTAGCCATACAAACCAATTCTGAATTCTTCAACTCAATCTAATCATATTGACTTTTGTCCCCAAGATGGCAATAATTTGAACAGAAACAACCGCCGCACAGATTTGTCAGGTGAATTGTTTCACGGATTATAAATATGATATCGTAATATTTTATAACTCGTAATATGCGAAAACTACAAACGAAAGTGGAATTTTATTTGGCGCCAACGAAACTAAACTCCAACAACTCAAACCAACCCCTTCAACGCCCTTAAGCGACAAATTTGAGATAACTCTACATTTGCCGTGATTCTCGCTAAATGGCTAAACGAAGACATTTATATTACGGTGAGCATTTTATCATGCATAACATTGGGGGGTGGGGGGGGGGGGGGGGGGGAAAGGGGTGATTACATAGGCCATCCTCCCATGGTCCCATATTGGGGGAATATATCCCCCCCCCCCCCCGGGCCGGATTTACGCCTATGCTTTCAAAACTTATTTTGCGACACGCGACTTTTAGCTAATTTTTAATTCGGCATGCGACACGGTTGAAAAACAGTCAAAATGCGACATACGACATTTCGCGTCAACATGACATGTGACATGTAGACTGTATAGACTCCTTCTTGGGAAAATACCCGTGCTCTCTCCCTCCCCTCTTCCCCTTTCTCCCCCGCTTTCTCCCTCTCTCTCTCTTTATTATTTTTTGTTTTTTACCAAATTTACCCGGGGCACGGGCCCCCGCCCCCCTTAATCCCCTACTGAGGGCAACCTTACGCCCCGTTTAAACATAATCCCGGTTTTAGGCGACGAAAAAAACAAAAACGTGTTCTACGGCCCGGCCGACCTACCTATTTATTTTGTAGAAATTGGTGAAAAAGAGTTTCACGTGCAAATGAATACCGACCCAAACGGCAAAAGGTTTACAGATTTTGGAGATTTGAAAAAATTAAAAAAACGAGAAAAAACCCAACCGACCGATCCATCCTGATCGGTAGAACAGGTGTGTGGTGGGGGGGGGGGGATGTTTTCGTGTCCTGTATTAGCGTACATTTTCTTTATGATAACAATTACAAACAATACAATAACGAAAAACCTCAATGGCACTTACAATAATCACCGTTATTGGCATCGGTTGCAATCCATGAAGAGGTAAAACAACGGTAGATTTCTCCTTCCTCCAAAGGCATCGTATCAACGCAATTAGTTACAGCCGCTCTTGAAGGATAATTCTTACAGATATTCTCATCGGTAATAAAGTTGAGGTTGTCAGTTACACCATTTGTGTCGGAATAATAACACTGATGACACTGCAATCCTAAATTAAATATTTGAAAGAATCGAAATAGGAATATTTAAGTCATTTCAATAAAGAATTGTTTTCTTTACTTCCAATCGCATCACTATAATATTGTCCGTTATATTTACCTACAATAAACCTCCAGTGATAGTCATAATATCAGCATGATCAGTCGCCAGGTGACGTTCATCAATGCCGGGCATCAATGATTTAGTCTTCATCCACGATTTGTAAAAACAGTCAATAACTTTCCATCAGAAATATGATGGGCACGGACGCACACTATTAGCTCAAAACTGCATTGTTTTAACTCGTGAATAAACGAACCATTGGAAAATCAACTCCATTCTCAAAAATGTTCCATGTTTTTGGTGAATTAACCCATAGGAAGGATCTATGATTAACCATCAATACATGACTTTTCAAATACGTCTAAACTGGTAACACATTGCCAACCTGTATTTTTCGCATTCCAGATAAAAAAAAATGCACGTCGTCGTCTGTTTCCTAGGCTATCGTCTGTTTCCTGTCGTATTTGCTTCCTGTCGTATGATTCCTGTCGTCTGTTTCCTGTCGTCTGCTTTCTACAATTGGTTTTGAAAATAACTTGATTCTTGCATTATGTTTGTCTTACCTGCAGCATCGTCGTTACAATCATCCGTGTCACAGAAGGTAGCTGTACCAGTTTGTACATCTCCAATAGGTAGGGTGAAATCGAATGTCTCCTCTATGGTTTTGATGTCGGATGTTTGGGAGAGGGTTGCCTTCTCTCTATGTACAGCCACACAACCACGGAAAATTCCTTCCTCTAGAAAATAATAACAATAACAATTATTCAAAAATCAAAATGAATTACAAGATTTGAAAGTTCATAACAGTACATGAAATGTAATAATGTCATGTTCATGAATTGATGTGACTTGAACAAAACCAGTGGCTTGGTTTGACTTGACTTGGATCTATTGGATGGAATGACTCGACATGATTTGACTTTTAAATTGATATTCAACATGTTCAATACCACCTACTTGCGCAAATCTTACATCAGTTCGTTCAATGTGTGATTTAATAAGAGCAAATTAGTTTTCTGGTTTTCAAATATTTTATTTTATTCAAATTGTCAATGAGGACGTAGATTGTGACTAATACTAATTAACCACCCTATTCTGTAATTAATGATTAAATTAAACTTAAGAAATTAGAAATATCTTACATTTTTGTCCCGCCATACACAAAAACCTGAGTTAACAATACCGTAGATATTCGATATCTAGCCAACTTTCTGCCAACTTTGAAACTCTGAAAGAGATGGCGCCCTCTCGCGATTAAAGCCGGCTTTTAAAAACATCATTCTAACAAAATAATTTCGGCGGCGCTGAAAATGACGTACGTAGGCCTAATGCTCGTAGTATAACAAGCAACCTAAAGTATTCTGTGACTCGAATGGCAATTATACTGTTAATTTCTGGTGATATCCAAACAAACCCAGGTCCCAGAACAACTAAAGCACCTAAATACCCGTGCGGGGCTTGTGGAAAAAATGTGAACTCAAATCAAAAAGCTATGGAATGTGAGGACTGTCTGGTCTGGTACCACAACAAGTGTTCCAACATGAGTGATTGCGTCTACCAAGTCCACAACCAGCATAGCTCCTACGTCTGGCTATGCTATAAATGTGGTATGCCAAACTTCACAAACTCGTCCCTTTTTGTGAGCTTCGATGTGTCAAACCCCTTCGACAGTTTAAACAATAACTTGAATGATAGTGATGCTTCTGTATCCCAAAACATGGGTACTCCTATCCACTCATCCAGCCCAAAGACTAAGCCAAAGAGAAATAAAAACAAGCGTCCAACTGGCACTCGTCGTGATAAGGATAAGCCCTTAAAATATAAACTTTCAGAGTATTGGCAACAAAACGGCCCAGTTTCAGGCTTTGTTGGATACAGAGGACCCCGATATAATTGTGGGCACGGAGTCTTGGTTAAAAGATTCAACCTTCTCCAGCGAATTTTTACCAGATAACTACCAAATTTTTCGCAATGATAGAAATACAAATACCCATGGTGGTGGCGTTTTCCTGGCCTTCAAATCAGACCTCATTGCCAAAGTAGAACCCGATTTACAACCAAATTGTGAAACAGTATGGGCTAGCATGCATGTTAAGGGTAAACCAGCCCTGTATGTTGGTGCTTTCTACAGACCACACTTAAATAACACTCCCCTAGATGTACAATGCATCAACGAACTCGATACTGCTGTCTCAAAAATACCAAGAAACAGTCAAATCATCTTAGCTGGCGATTTCAACATTCCAGACATTAACTGGGAAAATGTATCTTTTACACCTGGTGGTAGATACCCTGCAGTGAGCAAACAGGTGATTGAGTTAGCTCAAGATCACAACCTTCATCAGATTGTGGACAAACCAAATAGAGAGGATAGCATCCTAGACTTGGTTTTTACAAACGTTCCCATGCTTGTCCAAAAAATTGACGTCATCCCTGGCATGTCAGATCATGATATTGTAACCGTTGATTTTCGCATGTCGGCTCAGAAAATAAAGCAGCCACGCAGGAAAATATTTTTGTACAAAAAAGGGAATTTTGACAAGATCAACGAGGACTTTGTGAAATATGCTGATACCATCACTGAGGACGTGTACAAGAAATCGTCGGTAGACAAACTCTGGCTTGGTTTCAAAAACTGTCTGCTCTCTGCAATGGAGCGTCACATCCCTTCAAAAATGGTTAAGCCAAATGTTAACCTGCCGTGGTTCAAGCAATCTCACAAAAGAACTATTAGGCGCAAGCGTAGAGCCTACAATAAAGCCCGCAGAACAGGTATAGACTCTGACTGGGCAAACTTTAGACATCTTCGCCGCTCTTCAGACCGTGAATTAAGAAAAGCACGTAGCACCCATCTGCACGAAGTTGGTGAAAGTCTGTCAAGTAGCAATACAAAACCCTTTTGGAGATATATCAAAAGCTTAAGGCAAAGCTCCACTGGTGTGTCAGCTCTCAACACAGCGAATGGTATTGCCACAACTGCCCGGGAAAAAGCAAACGCCCTGAACAACAAGTTCCAGTCCATCTTCACCAATGAAGATTGCCAAAACTTTCCCTCTGCAAAGAAAGAGACTGCTCCGTCAATGCTTCACATACACGTAACTACTGAAGGTGTCCTAAAGCTTCTGAAAGCACAGAAACCACAAAAAGCCCCGGGCCCCGATAACATCACGCCCAGAGTGTTGAAGGAATGTGCAGACAGTATTGCACCCATATTGCGTCAGATCTACCAGAAGTCATTAGACACCGGTGAACTACCAGCAGACTGGCTGACTGCGAATGTGTCCCCAATTTTCAAAAAAGGAAACCGTACCGACCCATCAAATTACAGACCCGTTTCGTTGACATCAATTCCCTGCAAGATCCTTGAACATATTATTCATACCAACATGATGCATCACCTGGAATCACATGGTCTCTTAAATGACGAGCAACACGGTTTTCGCAAAGGTCGATCTTGCGAGACTCAGTTAGCCCTTACTGTCCACGATCTTGCTAAAATTATCGACGTGCAAGGACAAGCTGATGTTATAATCATGGATTTTAGCAAGGCTTTCGACCTTGTCCCTCATCAAAGACTCTTGCTGAAACTTAAACATGCTGGGATCACTGGATCACTACATAAGTGGGTCACAAATTTCCTCACAAAGCGATCTCAACAAGTTGTTTTAGAGGGTGTATCGTCGTCATCTATAAATGTTACTTCTGGTGTACCCCAGGGTACGGTCCTCGGGCCACTTTTCTTCATATTATATCTAAATGACCTACCAGAAGGAATAACGTCCCAAGTAAGGCTCCTGGCAGACGATTGCATCCTGTACCGCCAGATAACTTCTGATGAGGACAGACAGAAATTGCAAGACGACATAAACATTCTCTGCGACTGGGAGTCCCATTGGCAAATGAGATTCAACATTGCCAAATGTTACGCCATGCACGTCACCCACAAAAAACTCCCCATTCAATCAACATACTTCATGAACCAAAAACCCTTAGAGACTGTCAAAAGCCACACCTACCTGGGGGTAGAGTTAAACCACAAACTGACCTGGGTGGATCACATCAACAGCACCACTTCAAAAGCAAACAGAGTCCTTGGCCTCCTCCGTAGAAATCTTTACAGCTGCTCTGCAGCAGTCAAAGAGACTGCCTTCAAAACCCTCGTTAGACCCAAACTCGAATACTGCGCCAGCATATGGGATCCTCATCATCAAAACCACAAAGACAAACTGGAAGCGGTTCAACGTCGTGCAGCCAGATTCGTCTGCAAGGATTTCCGCCGAAAATCCAGTGTGTCTTCAATGATATCCAAATTAGGCTGGAAGTCGCTGGAGGAACGAAGAGCTGCTTCCAGACTCACCCTACTGTACAAATCCATAAATCACAAAGTCGCCATAAATACAGACCAGCTCCAAACTAAACCACAAGGGGGTATATCTACACGCAAATCAGCATCAATCTCATTCAATCACCAGACTTCAAAGAAAGACTGTCTAAAATTCTCCTTCCTGCCAAGAACCACAGTGGAGTGGAATCTTCTGCCCGCCAACACTAGGGAATCCACATCTGTTGAAGCCTTCAAATCCAAACTTAATAATATGCAGATGTCATCTTTCATAAGGGGGGCCCACCATTAACCACGTCAGCTAGCCGCGTCTGCAACTATAAATATCCCGCAGTGGAGTTTGTTGCAGTATTGGACAGATACAGATATAGTCAGTTCAGTCAGTCATTATAGCGCGATCACTAACTAGAGAGATAAGCTCTTTCTGTTATGAAGATCCCGTAGATTCTCCTAGTTAATTATGTTGCATTAGATGCTCGATCATTCGGAGATCGAAATTTGTAAGTGTGTTAACGTTAATGAATTATGATCGAAATTATAGAACCCAGAACGCTTGACCTACAAGTTGTCTACCTCTAGTCCATCTTACTGTATAGGCCTATGGGGCAAGAGTTCCAACAGTTCTGCCAATATACATTTGATTGTTAGCTTTCAGCGTGTGTGTTATCACGTTATGTATATTTCAAATAAAATATACGCCCCCCAAAACAATTTTTTCCTAAAAGTACTGATTTTTAGTCGAATAACTCGATAGACTACCACCACTAGTTCATTATTCATTGAACACGACGGTTGCTTCAATGAGTAGTATGGCCGAGCGGTTTAGGCTTTAGACTGTAAATCTATTGGATTCTCCCCGCGTCGGTTCGAATCCTGCTGTAGGCCCTATACATTTTGTTACAAAAAGCGATTTAGTCTCTGCACTTATAAAACTCTATTGTATATTTCACGGACATAAATTATGCTAATGAGCTCATTAAATGACGTCACTCGCATCATCGGGGTTTCCCGATGATTGAAATACGTTGATTGAAATTCTAGGTCGAGTAAAATGATCTTCTTATTTGTTGTCTGTGAGCTTTTCTTTGACAAAATCACAGACCACTTACACAAAAATCGCATCTGCGCATGCTCCTGTCGTGATCGAAATCTACCACACAAGCAATGGGCGAGTTTTATAAGTGCTCTGTGTATTGGGAAATGAAATGACGTATATTTTTACTCCACACATTTTCATTCATGGATGTAATTGCCTACCTCCAGACACACACCAGAGTATCTTAAATGCATTATTACCAAGATTTTTCACATCTTAATGTCGGGAACCTTATAACCTTTAAAAAAATTACATTCCAATAAATGTGTTAATGCAAGATTTTTATTCAAATATGTTTTCTATTTACCTCCCTGATTAGACCTACTCCTTTATTTTCATATCAGTTTGAAATATTAAGGTGCTACACTTAAACACTCTCCACGCGGCAGGCGGCTGCAGACGACATTCCAAAATTTCACAAAATATTTCAAAAATTGAAATAAGTATACATGCCTAGTATTTTTTCATTAATCCTTTGGATAGACCAGAGAGTTGTTATAGACCTTGCAAGCTGTTCAATAAAAGCAACAGCCGCATGGAAAGTGTTTAGGGCCCATTTACAACCCAAATTGTTCCTATTTTACACGGGGTGTTTATTTTTGTTGTGACACAATCAGTTGCATAGATGTAATCGTTTCGTTGTCATTATTAATCGTCTTCTAAAAATGACATTAAAGATCGATAATTGCTCAGCAGCAAAATGATCGAATGACAATCTCAACATTCTTCAATGTATTTAAGCGATGTTCAACCAAGCGTGAATCAGTATTCAGCGTGCCATGTAATAAATAATATTGAATTCATTGGTGTCCACTGGAATGAATAAAAGTCAGGAAACTATAAACAGTTTGGGGAAATAAAAAATAACATGAAGACAACCATAAAATATACACGGTCTCGAACCCGGGTCCTCTCGCTTCTGTCGCCGGAGTTTACCCACTAGACCACACGGAGACTATGTTCAAGTGAGCACCACACGACGAGCCCTAATGTATTAGCAGTCGTGTCAGCAGTTGCCACAGTTTAGTGAATCTATGAATCTATTGTAGACGACACGATTTTATTTTCACGTGGAATGAGGATGTCGTCGTGCAATTCATATGACAAAATATCAGCCTTAGGCGTAACAAAAATTGTTTCCGGTAGGCCGCGCGCATTTACTTTTGGCGACGTAAATTAATACCGCATTTCATTTTGTTATTCCCATTTTTTAAAACATATCTCAAAAGCGATTTGAATACAAATTACTGTAATAAAATGTTAAAACATTTTACACAAACAATTGAATCTGACTGCTCTGGGAAGCCCAGTATGACATGGGGCACAGTAGTAATAGTATACTGGCTGTGATTATTTGTGTCTTCAGGGTTCGCGGCGCGGCGTATGCTAAATTGCAAAAATTGCCTTTAGAAAGTCATCCCACCGCACTTCTCCCCCCCCCCCCCCCCCCCCTAAAAAAACACATCAACAAAACCGCATCTCGCATCTTGGTTTTCAGACCACCTAGAGGAAACAAACTTGTTTTTGTTTTTTGCCTTATAATAGGCCTAACAGTGCCAACAATAAGGCATTTCAACGCAATGTGCCTAGGTTTATTTTTACTACATGTAAGGGGGTGCTATAACAAGTTGGCTAAAGTCGTGTTTGCCGGGACGCTGCTCGAAAACGCTATTTTCTGAAAAATATGGGGTTTTTTTCTTTACAGAAAAAATGACGGTTTATTTGCCGTGGCCTTGACTCTTGTCGGCCTTGAATCTTGTTTTATTAGGCTTTAACTTTTTTCGATCAGCAATGTATTGCTCTTCGCGTTGATACCCAATTTAACCTGCTGAGACGCCGATTTCACATTTAAAATACGACTTAGAAAGTGGGTTCGATTTGGCTATTGGTCGAATAACTCAACAGTTCACCACTAGTTCATTATTTAGTGCACACGATAGACGCTTCAATGAGTAGGCATGGCCGAGTGGTTTAGGACTATGGACTAGAAATCTGCTGAATTCTCCCCGCCTCGGTTCGAGTCCTGCAGAATACCTTTCGTTAAAAAGCGTTTTAGTCTTTGTGTGTTGGTTGGGCATATTTTTACTCCACGCATTTTAATCCGTGGATCTAATCGTCTACCTCCAGAGTATCTTACTGCATTCTGAACACGATGCTTCACATAATGATATTTTCCCTTGTTGGGAGCATATTAATCATGTTAAAGACGGTAATAATGTAATTGCACTGGTTTATCTGATGGGCGTCGTTTTGTGTATAAACATAATTTTGATCGAGTTTATTAGCTTATGAACATTGGTAAAATTCGATGTTACGATCGCATTGAAAATGCATCTTTGTCGACTCAAAACAATCATGTTTATTTTATTAAAACAGAAATTGCATCCTGGATAAATATAACTTTCCCTTCAAATGAACCTAAGTTGATCAAAATTGATAATCGTGGCGCAGGCCAACCAAAAGACGGTTAATTTTCACGTTTGGCGTCTGACTGCCAAGCATCATTGATATAAAACGCATGCAACAAATTAGTGTGAAACATTGTTCATCATTTTTTTAACCTTAGGCTATACCCCGGGCTATACATTAAAATATTCATAGTGTTCCTCTTTAATTAATTAATTCATTTGTTGATTTATTTATTTATAAGATTTTGCTAACATAATTGTCATTTTTTATATCATCTGATTCGGAGCGCACAATGAGAATTAACCAATATTTGTAACTTTTCTAAAATAAGAATTAATAGGTCGCATTCAAACCACAAAATTATAGGTACATGTACATTCGATTTATTCCCAACTGCTAGTCTAATTTGATGACCGTGTTAACTATCACGCTACACCAAGGAGTATATAATGGCTACACGCTTTGGATTCAACGATTGAAATGAATAACATCCCAGTGGAACTATTTACTGTTCCAAAAGTTGTGTTTGTTACGTAATAACTTCTCTGGTTATTGAATAGAGAGAATTGGAGATTAGAATAGAGACTATACTTATGCGCCCCGTAACAAAGGGTTCTTGTACCCGCTTTCGCTGTTCAGATCAATTCAATGCACGACCTTCAATTCAAAGAATGACCTATTATACATTTGGCGGGTTATTTTATTTTGAATCGAGTATCTATCAACATGTGTAATTGGCACTGTGAGAAAAGATTTACCGCGCTGGTGGTGGGTGGGATGGGGGGGGGGGGGGGGGGTGCTTGTCACAACCCCCTCCCACATCCCTCTCAAGTTAGTTGTTGTGACTCGTTGAATTCTCAAAAGTTGTCAGCCTGGTAAACTCACTTTTATTTTGCCCAACCCCCCACGCCACCCCAAACTCATTATGAAAAACCTAGCTACCCCACTCGAATAAAAATCAATCATACATGTATATATAACGATTTTTTATTTTAAAATCTTTAGGATAGGCTGGTTCCAAAAAAATATTAACTGGTGACAAAATAAAGTAAATTGATAATTTTGGGATATTTTCTCTATAGTCAGTGTTTTTAAAATAATTTTAAATTCAGCTGCTTAATATATATCCTTAAAAATAACGAATAGCAACAAATACTATTTATGAAAAAGAAAAGATACACTGGTTAAGTCGAATATGACCTGCCAGAGTTTAGACCTCGCCCCTCGATTCTCCGTAGTGTACGTCTGCTGTTTTACCCCGTTACCAGACACTCACACTCGTATACATGTAGTAGTCATTGGATAGGTCCCGGGATAGATTCTTGATCCGAAAATTATATTGAACGGACTATATACTGCGACATTACTTAAGTCATTTTCAGCGCCGCCGAAATTATTTTGTTAGAATGATCTTTTTAAAAGCCGGCTTTAATCGCGAGAGGGCGCCATCTCTTTCAGAGTTTCAAAGTTGGCAGAAAGTTGGCTAGATATCGAATATCTACGGTATGTGTGATAGGTATAGCCTTCCTTCCAATCGTCGTGAATAACAATAATACAGGTATGAGTGTATATTATACCTATATCTCCATACGATGTTGTCTTCCTGTAAACTGATGTATAACAACGGTAAATCTCCCATGGATTCTGCAGAGGTCCTTCTTCGGATACACAACTAATAGAATTCAGCAGCCATGGATAGTAGTAACACGCATCTTTATTGTCAACATTTTCATCGTTGATGCCATTTGTTTCACGGTATTTACACTCATAACATGACAGTTCTGAAAAATCATGAAAGTGAAGATGTTTCAATTGAATGATTTGAAATGAGATATTAAAAACTGTAACTGTAGTTTGAATTTTAATGAAAGATATAGGCCTATAGCACATTTAATCATATGCCTAAATTCTATCGCAACCTATAGTAATAGTAATATGACAGGCTCTGAGTTAGATATGAATGTAGCTGAAATAGAACATCCGAGTCAAGAAAAATTCTATGAAATAATATTTGTGTACAATATTATGGAAAAACATTGTATTTTACCGATAGGATTAAAGCTGTTTTTGTCAGAATATAAAGCTTATACGATGAAAATAAGTAAGAAGCCAGAAATAAGTAAGGAGACTGAAGGACCTGGAGGAATCATGCTACCTTCTTATATAGTGGTTTGGTTTTGGATGCCAATATGCAATTTGATTGGTTTTGGGCTGAATTTCGGCCGATACGCACTATATAATAATTATGAGACCGATACTCTGCATTTTGTAATGTTAATTAATAGTGCTTATACAGCTACATTCATATCCGACTTTGTTCTCAGAGCCGGATAATATATATTTTGTGGGTGAGGCATACTTAAAAAGTGGTTATGGTCACTGCGTTAAGGGAAGTGTCAACCCTGTTTGGCGCCAAATTTATCAAGCACTGTAACTTTTGAACTATAAATGTGGTGTACATAAAAGTATACATCTTTTTTTAATGAAATGAGTCAGAGAATCCATTTTTGGTATAAAATTTCACTAAAAATAGTGGCTTTTACTTTTGTACCCAAAAATCACTTTTTGCGCCAACATTTTTCAGAAAACCTAACAAAATCAGTTTTTGATTAAAAATTCCAAAATTTCACCAAAATCATCTAAAGTCAATTATCTAGGATCGTTGTTTTTTTTGGCTTACAATTTTTTAGTTTTGAAAATAAAGACCAAAAAGTGCCAACAATTTGTTTGTTTTTTCTCTAAAAAATCACTTTTTGGCACTTTTTGGTCAATATTTTCAAAACTAAAGATATTTAAGCCAAATAAAAATACGATCCTAGATAATTGACTCTAGATGGTTTTGGTGAAATTTTTATTTTTGAATAAAAAACTGATTTTGTTAGGTTGTCTGAAAAATGTTGGTGCCAAAAAAGTGTTTTTTTTTGGCAAAAATGTAAAAAACACTATTTTTTGTGAAATTTAATATCAAAAATGGATTCCCTGACTCATTTCATTTGAAAAATTGTATACTTTTATGTACATTACATTATTAGTTTAAAAGTTACAACAGTGCGCATGAATAAATATTGCCGACGGAGGGCGCGCTAACCCGTTGTATCAGAAGATTCCACACCAGTAATTATTGTCAGTCTTTGCAGAAGTCAATCAAACTTTTGTTGTCAGCTGGACATCCTGTGGCCCAATGAGTATAGAATTACTAAGTAATGGTACTTATTGCTCCCAAATGATTAAAGTTGCAGTTTAATCCTGATTTTAGGACTATTACCTAATACCACAGTGCAAAATGCATTTTGTAGGTTTTTTGGATGCATTTTGATTGTAAATGTTCTGGAAACATTTCTCAACTTTTTCTGATAACTGAGGGCGCTACACCAGTTGTCCAACTCTGGGGGCTAATTTATCTGAACTTGCGGGGATACCACATATAATTGTATTGATTAAATGATCAAAGATATCATGAAATTCAAGGAAAATGTCAAATTAAAAAATCCAGTCGTTTATAAGCGAGAAAATGGGCATTTTGTAACACTCCTTTAGCATGTAAACCTACAGGTGAACCATTTAGTGGTGTGAATTCAGAAGGCACTCAGATTCAGATAAGCCTAAATTCTAATAATGTTTGCCTCACCAGCTTGTTCATCGTTACAAAACTCCGCGTCACATAAATCAGCTGTTCCAGTCTGTTCATCACCAGGCGCTAGTGTAAAATCGAATACATCTTGCACAACGATGATATTATCTGTTGTAGTCAATGTACCATAACGGAATGACTGAACCGCTACACATCCACGTCGTATGCCTTCAACTGTTGACGAAAAACATATACAAATATTACAATAAAAATGTCTACAATTTGTTATTCTATTTTCTATTTAACTTTGATTTGTTGTTTTGTTTCGAATTGTCAAACTTAATTGACAGTGTGTTAAGTTATTTAGGGGTTCAATAAGGTTTCGTCGTTGTTTATCTTGATCGACAACGGTAAGACGGTTTATTTTGCGAGGGCAGCCCGAGCAAAATAAACCCGTCTTACCGTTGTCGATTCAAGATAAACAACGACGAAGACCTTGTTGAACCCCGTTCAACAACGACCAAACATATTTACATCATTCATATGTGAATAGCGTTTTGGAAAATTGATGAAAACAAGTAAAAAACGTTGTTTAACAGGCTTAATTTGACATGAAAAAATAGCTGCTCTTTAAAAAACGGAACAAAATGTTTACGCTTTATTATAATTAGGCCCTTATTTGGACATCGTCCGTTACAAATTTGGTAACACATCCGCTTTACGTTACCGAAATCTCCTTGTCTTGTAGATTTGCTATAGACCGATGTATAACAACGGTGGACATAGCCTGGTTCAAGGGGCTCATCGCACTCCTCATACTTCTCAGGATGATAGAAACAGTTGTATTTATCCATGGGACCCGATGTGGGTTTACCGGGACGGGTTACGGGAGCACCGTTGAACTCCTCATAACTGCATTTATAGCAATGCATTTCTGCAGGAAAAAAATATATAAAAATAGTAAAACAGATTTATTTATAAAGGCGTATGTGTTGTTTCGAGAGAAATAGGAAAAATCGATGCACGCGCGCTGATGTTGGTGTGAGAATAATGGCACGATTCCGTAGAGGGGTGCTACTGTGAGCATATCTACATTTGCGCAAACAAAAACTGGAAAAGGGCAAAGGTAACACCCATTTATAAATCAGGGGACAAATCAGTTGTTGGTAACTTCAAGTGCCCAATTTGGTTTTCGTACTAATCACTTTACAACTATACAAGTTAAAGGGGGGGGGGGGGGGGGGGGCGGGGGTTGAGTCAGGAAAATTTGTCAAATTGTACACACTGGCAAAAGTGAGATAATGCAGCGATTAGAATTTGTGGAATTCCTTCTTTCAGAAGGTCTTTGTTTGATAGCAATCGGGTATGTAGTTTTTGAGATATGACCGATTGTACTTACATGAATTATTCAAAATTTGGTAAAAAACGGTGTTTCCTATACTGTTAGACACAAAAATGCTCACCCAGTTATATGTAAGGCATTTTTAAAACTATTATAAATAAATAGTTTAAAACAATTATGTTGCATTAACTTTGAGCTAAAACGTGTTTCAGGATTTATGTAAAACAATAATTGGGTTCGAAATTTTGTAACAATGAATTTCTTATGTATTTTATTGTTTTTCACCCTGCTATATATAAGGAAATTAACTAAATAATTAATAAAAAGCGAACGCATCACTCGATTTTCTATGATTCTTTCATTAAAAGTTATGATAATTCAATCTCCAACTGAAAATAGCAAAATAAAATTAATTAAATGTCTGCAAAAGCGCCCTCATGTGTTTCAAAACTTTAACGGCCTATATCTCAAAACAGCGAAAGCGCGTATCTGGAAAACGGGAACGGTCATAACTCAAAAACGCAAGGCATGATTGTACTGAAAATTTGCACAGATGTTAAGAAGAGCAATGCTAACAAAATCATGAAGAGTTTTTTTTAAATTTCCTTTTCAATTTTGAATTACGGTGTAAAATACCCTGATTGGCTGCGGCCTGGTTACCATGGCAACCATTCAAAAAATCCGGAGACATGATTTTGTGCGTATTGTTCTAATGCATCTATCCCTCAAATATGATCCCAGTGGATTATTTGGTTTTTGAGTTATGACTGTTCCCGTGTTTAGCCAATCAGAGCCCTTGCTCGGTTACCATCGCAACCAGAGCGGAACCGAAAGCGTTTTTCAAAACTAGACATCAAGGGCTACAATACAACACTTATCGGCTGTTATTCGGGAAAGTTGCGTAAAATGGTTTTCTAACATAGGCCAAATCTGACTCAACCTCCCCCTTAATTATAATCTTTCAGAGTTTGAGCATGGACAGGCCTACATATTGGTGTTCCATAAAGCTCAATATTACGACCACTGTTATTTATTTTATTATATTGTAAATTGTTTACCAGATGCTATAAATTGTAAAACTATACTATATATATCAAAATATACTGATGAACTTTGAACTTCTCTGGCATCAAACCTGGATTTGCTAATTGGTTGGCAAACAAGCTTACACTAGATATTGTTCTGGTCAAAGACTAAGCCACCTTGATTATTGTCTTGTTCCTGACATTTGACCCAAAGGTCATGATTGAATTTACTTCTTGTCTTTTCAAAAGAGATAAGATGCATCAAGTTCGATCAAAATTGGAGCATGTCTTACATTTTACCTGTGTATAGATCAATAACCCCTTGTGACCCCCATATGAAATGTCACTTTTAATCGCTGAACACCCTATATGTGCATGGATACAAGGAATCTTTTGATAAATTCTGACGATCACCAGTTATTTCCTCTGAGACAAGAAGCATTTTATGTGAATGGATTGAAGATTTATATGTTGACCCTAGTGACCCATTCTTGAACTTTGACCTTCTTATGATGGTTCACTTTTTTCTTGTCATATCAATTCAAATAAGATGAACTAAGTCCGGTCTCAATCAGATCATGTCTTCAATTTTACCCCCTGTATAGGTCAATGACCCCTAGTGACCCAATATGAAATGTCACTTTTAATCGCTGAGCACCCTAAATGTGCATGTACCCAAGGAATCTGTTGACCAGTTATGAAAGTCATCAGTCATTGCCTCTGAGACAAGAAGCATTTTAAATGAACGACTGGAAAATTTACATTCTGACTCCTAGCGACCCCATATAATTTGTCATTTTAAAAACCGAACAATAATATATGCGTACGGTGATAAGGAATATGTTGACCGATTCTTACGATCCTAGGTCATTTCCTAAATTGCAAGGGCATTTTAAGTGAAAACCCCGTTTTGACCCCTAGTGACCCTGTGTGACCTTTGACCCCAAGGTCATGATTAACTTTTTTTCTTTTCGTATCAAAAGACATACGATGCAACAAGTTGCCTTCAATTCTACCCATGTATAGGTCAATGACCCCTCTATATGTGAATGTACCCAAGGAATCTTTTGACCAATTGTGGCGGCGGCCATCAGTGATTTCTTCTGAGGCAAGATGCGTTTTAAGTGAACGGTTTGAAAATTAACATTTTGACCCCTAGTGACCCCTTCTTGACCTTTGACCTGGTTATGATAATTGACGTTTGTTCTTGTGTTATCAAATCAAACAAGATGAGACAAGTTTGGTTTAAATCGAAGCATTTTTTCGATGTTTCACCTGTATAGGTAAATGACCCCTAGTTACCTAACATGACGTGCCACATTTAATCGCTGAACACCATATACGTGCATGGACGAAATTAATCTTTTGACTAGTTCAGATGGTTATCAGTCATTTTCTCTGAGACAAGAAGCATTTTAAATGAAGGGATTGAAGATTCACATTTTGACCCCTAGTGAAACCTTATTGACCTTTGACCTGGTTATGATGATTGACCTTTTTCTTGTCTTATCAAACCAAACAGGATGAAATAAATCCGGTTCAAATCAGAGCATGTCTTCAATTTTCCCGCTGATAGGTCAATGACCCGTAGTGACCCCGTATGACATGTCACTTTTAATCGCTGAACACCCTATATGTGCATGGACCCAAGGAATCTCTTGACCAATTATGAAGGTCATCAGTCATTTCCTCTGAGACAAGATGCATTTTTAGTTATCCAATTGAACATTTACATTTTAACCCCTAGTGACCCCAAATAATTGTTCATTTTAAAAACCGAACTAATATATATGCGTTCGATCATAAGAAATATGTTGACCGATTCTGACGATCCTAGGTCATTTCACTAAATTGCAAGAGCGTTTTAAGTGAAATTCACGTTTTTACCCTAGTGACCCCTGTGTGACCTTTGACCCCAAACCGTGAACACCCTATGTGAAGGTCTGGTGAGGGTCCTACTAAACAAGTCTGATGATCGTAGCCCGGGGGGGGGGGGGGGGGGTACTCACATATTGGCCATACGGGTATGTGCGGCTGTCAAGGCCCCCTTTTCACGCCTTTCGGCCGCTCCGTAAGACCCCCTTTTCATCCACTGTCAGTTCCATAAGACCCCCTTTTCATCCATTGGCAGTTCCCCTTAGACCCCAAATTCAACCAAAAATCATAAAATGTGCGCAAAATCTTATGAATTTGAGTTATATAGCCTCAAATTTTGCCTAAATTCAGTTCATAAGGCAACATTTTGCCTAAAATTCAGTTTATAAGACACAATTTTGTATAAGAATTCAGTTCTCTAAGACCCCAATTTCGGCGACCGTTCAGTTCGGTAAGTGTTATAGGGAGTATAAACATGATAAACCCTATATATTATAATGTATTATTAGATCACCAGATCTTGCGCTTTACATAACGCATGCGCAGTACTAAATACATTGAGTTAATAACATGTCATCTAACCTAAAAGTACGGTCTCCTAGAGTCCTCTTTATTTAACGTGATATATCAATACCTATCCACGTTACATGGTGTCAGATGTAGGATTTGACATTTGCGAAAGCTCCCGCCCATTTTGAACCAGGTTTTGACACCAAGGATTCCTGAATTCACCGAGAAAAAACGATTTTAGATTCAACATCGTGTGGGCGTTAAACACTAGATAAGTTTCGTTATTAGTGGATCGAGCAGACCAGATACGAGCCTGGAGCCAGTACGCATTTGATTTCACGCATGGGCTACAGGCTGTAAATAACACTTTAGCGAAATGTAAACAACTTTGGTGAGAGAGCAGCATTGCGATATTGCTTGAATTAAAAGACGAGATCGGCGATGATGAAAGACAACTCATCCAGAGAGAAAACTTATGATAGTTCGTCGTGACTCATGAGAAATATTTCAAGCTTATATTAAATACCAGCAGAGACTGAAAGAATTGTATTTTTGAATGCTTGAATTGAAAAACGAGATCGGCGAAGATGAAACTATTGAAAGACAACTCAGTCAGATCATCCAGCATGACCAGTGAGAAACTTATGATATTTCGTCGTGACTCGTGAAAAATATTTCAAGCTTATTAATTATACATGCAGAGACTTGAGTGTTTCCAGCAAGGACTAAAGGCCATTCAGTTAGACTGTGTGATGATATATGTAACTGTTTAATTTATTATACAAATGCCAGCACTGAACATCTGGTATTAGCCATCCAACAATAATATGTTCAGGATGTAATTCCAGAACTTTTGCTACACAAATAAGACGTTCAAACAACGATAGTACGCAAACGTAGCTGTAACAGTGTGAATAAATAAGCAATAGACTGGTGGTGAGACACACAACGCGATGATGTTTAAAATGAAACAACGCTTGATACAAAGACTGGTATTGTGAATGTGAACAGTAGTCTACTATGAATGATATGAAAAAACAAAGCCTTGTGATAAATATGAACTTGTCGATGATGTTTCGTTTCGCTGAAAGAAAGCTGCACAATAAGAATGACAATGTTCGGGATGTCCATGCTGAGACTGATATTAATAAACTCTGCTGATATGCAACATGAGAGCTGCAAAATGATTAACAAAGATTATATGGATTGCAACATCTGGTTTTGAACTTGAAAATAGGCCATAGGATGCCTAATAAGCAGATTGCAACTTCTTTGTTTACAAATATTTATATTCCATTTTATAAAACAAAAAAGCTATATAAATGATAAAGCCACCTCTCATTTTCACGACAATGTGATTGTTATCTGAACTTTAGTTCAACAACAGACTGTTCAATAATTATAATGTGCTCACATAAAGCATAGTGTTTATTTCAAATACATGTATCTTGACAGTTGATAACATGATAATCATATAAATGGACAATGACTTTAAAACCTACTTCCATAAAGGAAGGGCGATGTTATAGGGAGTAAACCCTATACCGTATATTATAATGTATTATTAGATCACCAGATCTTGCGCTTTACATAACGCATGCGCAGTACTAAATACATTGAGTTAATAACATGTCACTCTCTAAATTCGAGAGATTAAAAATAATAATCTATAGTGCGATTACAAATTTTTTAAATCTATTTTGATTATTTATTGTCGTTGTCAATCCGAAATGGTTTACAAATCGACAAATTCGCGCGCATTTAAGTAATCGAAATATCCATTTGAAAGTATACAAAGTTTCAACCAATGAAAATACTTAAAATGTGTAGACTGATTTTTTTTAATCGAAATCTTTCTTTCGGTAAGCGACGCGACGGAGCATAGCGAAGCGAAACAGATCATGGAGATGGCAGACACTTATCTACAATCAGATTTGATTAAAGACTATTTGGAAAACATGTCTCACAATGCAGGTGTCTAAATTAGGCAAAAATCATCTCACAACTAACATGAATAACACCATGGAAAGTCGATTCGTAGGATAGTATAGGTACATATCTAACCAAAAGAATTCAAGACGTCACTGCTTGATGGCAGGCAGTGATTGTTCATACTGTATATTAGAAGCACATTATTTGTTTTTATGAAGTAATAAACACGATGTTTAAAGCCGTTATACAGGTTTTCTTGACCTCGTGTTTCCCGACTTACAAATTAGAATAACCAATCTAATACAAAATCTAAAAGAGATTTAAAGTTAATCCATAACTGATTAGTTTTTAATCCAATTTGATTATAATTGATGTAATCTTTTTAAAGATTAAAAAAAAGTAATCCAAGAAAAGATTACTTTTTAATCCTAATAGATTTGTCCTTCAGGACAATCCGAAATAGATTAAAAAGTTAATCTTTTAGATTTAAATTTTAATCTTTCAAATTTAGAGAGCATCTAACCTAAAAGTACGGTCTCCTAGAGTCCTCATTATTTAACGTGATATATCAATACTAATCCACGTTACAGTAGCCCCTGTTTTGGTGCCCGTTCAGTTCTTGACTCATCTGTTAATAGCAGTGAGTTGTTTCCTGATTCATATGCAGTTTTTCGTAAGGATAGATGTTTTGGTAAAAATCAAAAACGTGGGGGTGTCCTTATCGCCCTGAAAAATGACATCATTGGAACCCACAGGATCGACCTGGATACAAAATGTGAGCTAATATGGGTTACCGTCAAGATTCAGGGTGCTAAGGATGTCACCATAGGCGCCTTTTATAGGTCACATACTTTTGCAAGTACAGCTGAGTACATGAATGAATTAAGAGAATCCCTCAGTAGGATAAAATGTTCAAACAAAGGGCAGATATGGCTAGCTGGTGATTTCAACATCCCAGATGTAAATTGGGAAACCAATAGCTTTAAACCCGGTGGCCAATATCCTGCCATTTCAAAACAGATGTTAGACATAGCAGCCGATTTTGGCTTAGAGCAAGTTGTTAAAGGGCCAACCAGACTGAAGAACACCCTTGATTTGTTTTTCACAACAAATCCTACTCTGGTGGAAAGATCATCTACAATACCAGGTGTGAGTGATCATGACAGCATTCCCCTAATAATAATTAACTCTAAGCCAAAAGTCATGAGAAAAAAACCTCACAGGCAGTATCTATTTAACAAGGCAGATATCCCGGCGCTTAAACAGGACCTTAAATCATGGTCATCTGATTTCGTAAACAAGAACAAGGACTCACACAAACCAGTTACTGAGTTGTATAGAGATTTCACTGAGACAATTAAACAAGCTATGGACTCACACATTCCAACCAAAATGGTTACCAAGCGGACACAGTCCCCTTGGATCTCCAAAAGAGTCCGGCGCCTTCAAAAGCGCAAACAACGGGCATTTAATACTCATAAGAAACTCAACAATAAAGAAAGTTATGAGAGCTTCAAATCAGTACGTAAAAGTGTCCACAAAGCCACAAGATCTGCCCATAAAAGCTATGTCTCATCTGTCTGTACAGAATCTACCAAAAGATTCTGGTCGTTTATCAAGTCACTTAAGGTAGACTCAACTGGAATTCCAACCCTGAAAGATGGAGCTAATTTAGAAGCAGATAACAGGCGTAAAGCTGAAATTTTGAACAAACAGTTCAAAAGTGTCTTCACTGCGGAAGACCCCAACCTCCCTCCCGAGTCAGGGATTAACATCCCCACTATGCCTGACATAGTTATCTTCCCTGAGGGGGTTGAGAAGTTGCTTAGGAATTTAGATCCTAATAAAGCAACTGGCCCAGATGATATAGGCCCACGTGTTCTCAAAATTGCTGCTAAAGAATTGGCTCCAGCTCTTAGCTTGATTTTCCAGAGGTCACTGGACACCGGTATTCTGCCTAAGTCTTGGTCACAGGCTAACATCTCACCTATATACAAGAAGGGTGACAGAACTTTGGCAGAAAACTACCGTCCAGTGTCCCTGACTAGTGTATGTTGCAAAGTGCTTGAGCACATCATTCATTCAAATGTTATGAATCATTTTGATACACATTCAGTCCTTACAGATAAACAACACGGTTTTAGGTCAAATCACTCAACTGAATCCCAACTCATTCTCACTGTCCAGGACCTTGCTAATTCCTTAAACCACAAAAATCAGGTTGACTTAATCATCATGGATTTTAGTAAAGCGTTTGATGTTGTCGCCCATAATAGACTTCTTCAGAAACTCAAACGCTATGGCATCCAAAACAAAACCCATGCTTGGATCAGCAGCTTCCTCAAGCACCGTGTCCAGCGTGTCGTTGTCGGTGGTGAGCACTCAACCTGGGCCGAGGTTGATTCGGGCGTACCGCAAGGCACTGTGCTTGGGCCGCTGTTGTTCCTAGCATATATTAATGATCTGCCTAACAATATCAACTCGAGTGTCAGATTATTTGCTGATGATTGTGTGCTTTATAGAGAAATCAACAATGAATTTGATCACAGGTCCCTTCAGGACGACCTTGACACACTGGTAGTTTGGCAAAATACATGGCAAATGAGTTTTAACCCGAAAAAATGTCATACTATGAGACTCACACATTCAAAAAACCCAAAGCTGTATGAATACAAGCTGGGTGACTCAATCTTGCAAGAGACCAAAAGTCATGCTTATCTGGGTGTCACCTTAACCAATGACCTGACATGGAATAATCACATCATACAAGTCGCATCAACAGCAAATAGAACACTTGCATTTGTTATGAGGAATCTCCACCAATGCCCTCAGGATATCAAAGTATCGGCATATAAGACCTTAGTCCGACCACTTATTGAATATTCCTCGAGTGTGTGGGAACCTCATACAAAAGTCCTCACCAACAAGCTGGAAGCTATCCAACGTAGAGCGGCAAGATTTTGTATGAATGATTTTAAATCAAGATCTCCTGGATCCGTCACCAACATGTTAAGGAAACTGCAGTGGGAATCACTCACAGATAGATGCCAAACCAGGAGACTGGTCATCCTTCATAAAGCGATCCACGGTCACCTATCCATCCCAATTGGTAACCTCACCCAGCCAGCATCACGTACCTCACGGCACACGAACTCTCAAGCCTTCAAAACAATCGCCGCATCGAAAGACTGTTATAAGTTCTCTTTTCTTCCAAAGACCATCAGAGACTGGAACAGTCTCCCGGACTCAATTGTCACACTAACCGACAGTGAACAATTCAAAAAAGCAACCAAAGTTTACCTCGCAACTAAACAAGACTAAGCAACCAACCCAAGTAGAATCTGCATACACAACAACCCTGACCGCTTGGTTCCAGTGGAACGTTGGCCAGTACTACAAAAGAAGAAGAAGAAAAAGTTCGGTAAGCCCCTGTTTTCAGACTGCCCAGCTGCACACCCCTACTTTCTTCACTATTCGAGTACCCCCTCCGGGGATTGTAGCATGTAAACTGTAGGAGGAGATGCATTTTGTAGGTGGGTTTGAGGAAAGAAGAAAGAAATTCGACAGATAGAATACCTTGATTTTTGAAAAAGTCAAGGTAATTAGATATCAATAAGACTAGATTTATGCTATTTGATACCAAACACATGCTAGAGATAGGTTTAATGATACTTCACTCGCCTATAATGATGCTATGAATGAAATGGTTAGAGAATTTAAATATCTTGGTGTCAAATTTGACAGGTCTACTATGTCTTGGTAACCACATGTATATTAGGCCTACTTAGCAACAGTGGCGTACCGACTGGCTCCAAATACCGGGACACTAAAATAGCAATACCGGGACGCTAAAATCGCATCAGGAAAAAAAATATAGGGCCTAGATCGAAAACACTGAGGTTTGGGCATTATTTGTTGACTGTTGTGCTTTTTGGACTGCGAAATTTTGTGAGCGTGCGAAATTTTGTGACCATGCAAAATTTAGTGACCGTGCGAATTTTTGTAACCCTCCCCCCCCCCCCCCCCCCCCCCCCCCCCCCCCCCCACTTACGTGAAATTCACGTGACTGACTGGGAAAATTTTTGGGGCAACCTTTTACGAAAATTTACGCCACTGTCGGGACGACATATACTTGCCCCCACCCCCCCTGGCTCACATGCCGCAGTACGCGCCTGCTTAGCAAATAATGTTTCCAAGAGAATTTGTGTTATTCGACGTGTATAGCACTTTCTTCCCCATCCAACTCCTATGATGTTATCCAATGCACTTGTGATTCCTCATAATTTTGAGTAATTCAGCCCAGTATGGTCCAACTGTTCAAATTCATGTCAAGCAAAACTGCAGATCTTACACAAACGTTAAGCTAAAACAATATTATCTGCTGATATCAGAACACCAATAAATGGTATTACTTACTTCAGTGGACAAAACTAAGTGATCGGTGGAAAATTCAAATGCTTATTATTGTATTCGAATATTAAAAAGATATGAGTCCAACATTTTTGTCATCCAATTTGAATTTGTTCATAACTATAACAATCATACTACCAGAAATCATACAAGTAATAATTTAATGATTCCTAAAGTCGACACGGGTCACTACTAATGCTATACCTGGTAATGCGGATAGAGTTTCGCCATGATTCAGCGCGGTAGTATGAACAGGTTTATTGATCCGGATTAAATCGTGTCTCGGATATAAATTATAATTGTGAACACGCCCTTAATTCACCTGCTCGTTCGTCATTACACCCGCTGCTGGTACAGAATTCAGCTTCCCCCACCTGTTGATCACCTTCACCCAATTGGAAATCAAATATCTGTTGAATATCATCGATATCGTCCACCTCGTCTACATCACCGTACTTTAATGAATCAATCCCGATGCATCCACGTCTTATTCCTACTCCTGTAATTAATTGAAATGCACAGCTTTTAAAGCAGATTAACCGTAACCATGGAATGTCGTGACTGATAGGCCTACTTGATGGTAACGCAGAAAGATATAATGTTACCGGACCATTTCCTATAGTATTTTAAATGTTATACACAGAAAAATCTTTGCCAAACTTACAGAATTGATTCTTCGTACATGTACCCATGTAATGGTACGACGGGTATTATTATTAAGTGGACCATTGTCTCCGCAACAGCCCCATCAACGTCGGCATCTATTAATTTTTTTTTGGCGCATATATGCGTTGGCCTGTCACACAGCACAGCATAGCGACCGCGCGTGTTATGTGCTCTACTACTACATGTACGGCTCTACTACCACCATGACTATACCTGCCATGATCTACCCATGCAGCTTTATGATCTAACCTTGATACCCAGCTTATTATGCGATGGAATAAAATAAAGAAGATTTGATGAGCAACACCAGCATGCCTCATTATCATTATCAGCATGCCTCACTCATGACCATTTTCTGTCTCCACTGTCAAACGGTTCCCATTACAACATTGAAACCACTGGTTTTCTGTTTTATACGAGGGGCATTCAATACAGACCTGCAACTATTGGAAATCTCTGAATTAACCGTGACACGTGTCAGTAAAATAAACTTATGATACTTAAACTGTACCGTACGTCTTACTCTTTTCTCACATACATTTTCGAACACGTAGGTCATTTTTATCATTATCAGTAAATAGTTAGGTCACCTAAGCCCTATATATGCAAGCTATGAAGATTGTTAAACGGGGTCAGTCGTCACAAACATGCACAGACACAATAGCCAAAGGACCTTGCTTTTGTCAACACTCCCTACACAGAGGACTGCAGTGCAAATCACTACGATTTTCGCTATGTAATCTCTATGGCGGATTTCATTCCGTTGTATATATGAAGCTATGATGTTTGCGTGGTCTTCACTATCTCCAAGCAGATAGAGCAATACGTACATGGACGTTTTTGTAGACGAGGGTTCATTTCATGATTTGGTGATGTTTAGAATGAGTTAGGATTCCTGTAATTTCGAAGACCACAGATTTTCAAAACGTGAATTTTCCAACATTTTACGACATACATTTGGTCACAAAACGTGTTTAATACTATACATTTTACCGTTCTGCAGATGTTAATGACCCTCCTCTAAAATTCTACATGATTTTTAACACGTTTCTCAGTTATTGAGATGGCCAAATAGACCATTTTCCGAAGCTATTTCTAGCAAATATTGCAGTCACTGACACTCCATTGTTTTCTTGCGTATAACAAAATCTGACACGCAGCGTGACCTCCCTGCTGGCTGTTATATTTCAACACTGTGAATACCGTGATCTCAGGGCACTGGTTAGGGAATTTAATGTTACAATGGCGTGAAATTTGAAAGACAAGTTTATGGTATGCATTAAGATACATGCGTTAACAGTGTTAATATTGGCGCTTGATTAATAATGCTAATTCTTGTCAATTTTCAGTGCCCAGAGACCATGATGTTTATAGTACTGAAATAACATGATACAAATGACCCACATGTTTGAAATGAAAGGGGTAAGACTTACAGTTTAAGTATCATAAGTTTATTTTATTGACACATGTCACGGTTCAGAGATTTTCAATGGTTGCAGGTATTTATTGAATGCCCGTCGTAGTGTCTGAAGGCTCCTTCCCATTGGCATAACATTGCACTACAGAAGGTAAATCAGTTAGCTAATCGAACGTCTACACGAAACATTATTTTTATTAAGTTTGTAATATGAATGACATACCAAAATAATTCGTCGTATCAAATTGAGAAAATAAATCATATACCGTATTTATCTTAAAGGCAAAGGTCCACTCTGGCCAATTTACCCAGGATGAACTGACTTAGGCCTACACCTGTTGCTTTGATGACAGATGGAATAGAGTTAAGATGGAGAAATCTCAACCTAGAGATATTCCCAAAGGATCTAGCTGGTTAGAGTGGACCTTGAGGTTTAAGAAATCTTAAGATTCATTGGTTGAAGTGAACATGGTTTCTTACGCTGATCTCCGTTAGCATCCACCCGCTTCCATTGTGACGTGTAGCAGCGATAGATAAAGCCCGGTGAAAGAGGATATTCGTCCACACAGTTTACAAGAGGTACCGCCCATGGATTGTTATAACACGCCTCCTTGTTGTCAGTAACAGATGGATCTTTGTTCTTATTTGTCTCGGAATAGTAACATTGGTGACACTGCAGTTCTGTTAAATAATAAAACACATGAGATGTACTTAAGCTAGGACACAGAATTCACAAATTACATACAGAGTGTATAAAAACACCACAACACCTTTTGAATGTCTTGGCTATCGCAAAGTCAAATTACAGCGATATCGATTATAAAATTGCTGAGATTTTAATCTCCAAGATCTGAGGAACCGCATCATCAACGCTGTTAGGGAATACGGCGCACACAAATAAAACGTCGTGCAGTACTTGAAAAAGGACAGCATTTTGAGTGTCGACCAGCACCATTATAATTACCTTCAAAACATTCTAACAATGATTGATTAATGCAAGACAATGACCACCTTCACTGGACTACTTCATTTCGTCGCTGTTCTGACATATCGGCACATCTCTTTACTTATTTCTGTTGTGATGTCAAGAGAACCTACACAGCAAACTTAGGAACTAAATCTACCAGGAGCTGCCTGTTGTCACCTGTTGGGGCGTGGCCGTGGCTGTATCACCAGCCCAGATGGCTACATGCTTTATTTTACAAGACCATCCAACATCTCCCTAACCAAGCATTAACCTACACTTAACCCATGAGAGGGTGAGAGGATGGTGTAGATCCATGTCCATCTTTTACGATAGACGTCTATACTAGAGTGAGGGGCTGAGCGCCCTCTACCCTCCTTAGCTGTCTTATCTGTACTTTTCTTCTGTACACATTTTCCCATTCTTTTACTCTTTTCTTCTAATTTCTTTTTCGTAGAAAACCTTGCTAGCCAGGTTAGTTTGTCTGCATAAGTAGGGTTTAGAGGCGCCTGCCCCCGGGAAGACCAAGACAATCACTGATGTCAACTGGAGTACATATACACAGATCTCCAGTTGGCGGGAACCGCGTAACCCCACACTGCGGTGTAGGGGACTGGTTTAGGTGTTCTCACTTCCTCTTCCTTTCTTTCCAGTTCTCTCTTTGAACTCACCTGTAAGTCAGGTATTTTGTACCTGCATCTCCCCCTCTTTTAATTTGATAACATCATTTTGAGTTGTGCTAGAAAACCAGTGGATGTCTATTGTCTATACAAGTGACAGTCGTTCTAGCCTAGGGCGGGGCAGCAGCCGTTCCTAGTAGAGCTTTCAGGGCATAGCCTAATGTAAGGGCAGATTGGCTTGTTTTCTTTGGAGGAGAAAGCTAGTAACCAACAGTTGGTTAATGGTTTCTTTTCAACTGCGCAATGGTAGAAGGCAACGGCAACCCACTACCGACCACCTGCCAAGAAAACCTATGATGATGAGCACGACCAATGTAAATAGAGATATGACACCAGATAGTGAGTCCCTCAGGCCTGAAGGTGTCTCAAAAGTTACTGGGGAAGAGAGGACTGATAACTCCATCCTGGCCACAATGACGCCGTCACACTAAAGCCATTAGGACGTGTGGAGGCTGACACTCCCAAGGATCGCGACGTTAGACGTGACCTCTGGAAATCCACGCTGAAGATTGGCACATGGAATGTTAGAACAATGAATCATGGGAACCTTGACATTGTAACAGAAGAATTAGATAGAACCAAACTTGATCTTACTGGGATTTCGGAAATGAGATGGACAGGGAAAGGACATTTTACCACAGATAGCAAACATGTTGTTTACTATTCAGGTACAGAGAGCAGAAGAGAACATGGAGTCGCATTTGTTGCTAACTCTCGAATTGCTAAATGTGTGCTTGGGTATAATCCTGTAAGTGAGAGGATTATAACACTTCGCATCCAAAGCAAACCAGCAAACATTTCGGTGATAGTGTACGCTCCTACCTCTGCAGCAGATGAAGATGACATCGAAAACTTCTATGAAGATTTGCAACAGACCATAGACAACATCCCTAAAAGAGACATCCTTGTTATTACAGGCGATTTAAATGCCAAAGTTGGAGATAAAAGTACCAATAGCAATGTGATGGGAAACAACGGTCTATGTGAGCAAAACGAAAGAGGAGAACGTCTCATTGAATTCTGTGACGAAAATGGATTTGTGATCATGAATACCCTATTCAAGCAACACCCAAGGAGACTTTATACCTGTCGTCACCAAATCAGAAGATCAGAAATCAGATTGACTACATTCTTGTGAAGAAACGATGGAAATCTAGCTTTATGTATGCAAAGACCTATCCAGGAGCGGATTGCGGATCTGACCACCAACTTCTAGTATCATGCATGAGGTTGAAGCTAAGAAGAATAAATCGGCAAAGTAAGCCAGCCAGACTTGATATGCCTCAAATCAGTGAAAAATACAGAGTGGAAATAAAAAACAATTCCAGAAGCCAGATGGAAACAGTACTGCCAAAAGTTATATGCATCACAAGATGGGATTCAAGTTGACGATAACACTCTCAACAATGACATGTCTGAACCAAATATTCTGAAGAAGTGGAACAAGCTATGAAATTAAAGATTGGTAAATCTCCTGGAGCTATGATAATATTCCCGCAGAACTCCTAAAGGAAAGTGATAAAGAAGGCATTGAAGTGATCCACAATACACCAAGATCTGGAATTCAACTAAATGGCCTACGGACGGGAAGAAAGCAGTCTTCCTCCCTCTCATAAAGAAAGGGGACACCAGAGAGTGTGCTAACAACCGCACGATAACCTTAATTTTATATAGCAGTAAGGTTCTACTACATATCATTGCAGAAAGGATCCGACAACACCTGGAGAATGAGTTACGACATGAACATGATGAACAGGCAGGTTTCAGGAAAGGACGAGGTACAAGAAACCAAATAGGTAACCTAAGAAACCTGATGGAAAAGAGCTTGGAATTTCAACAACCCCTATATCTATGCTTCATTGATTACTCTAAGGCATTTGACTGCGTTCAACATTTGACACTATGGTTGGTAATGCAAGAAATGGGTTTCTCTCTTCACATCATTGAGCTGATTAAATCCCTCTACAAAGATCAAGAGGCTACAGTAAGAACAGATAATGGCAATTGTGAGTGGTTCTCTATTGGACAAGGCGTTCGTCAAGGATGTATCCTGTCACCTTACCTATTCAACATTTATGCAGATAACATCATGAGGCAAACTTTTGATGGAGTGGAAGGCCAGGTTTCAGTAGGAGGTCGCACCATAACCAATCTCCGATATGCTGACGATACCACCCTGATAGCTAGAACTGGAGCTGAACTTCAAGTTCTAATACACAGAGTGAAAGCAGCCAGTGAAAAGTTTGGACTCTTCCTAAATGTTAAGAAGACCAAAGTCATGATTTGCGGAGGAAACAGCAACCAACAAGTGAAGGTCGATAATGATACAGTAGATTGTGTAGATAACTTCAATTTTCTTGGATCACTAATTCTTAAAGATGGTGGAAGCTCTGGAGAAATTAAAAGACGTCTGGCTATGGCTAAAACATCAGCAAATGCCCTATCAACCATTTGGAAGGATAGAGGAATCACAAAGGCCACGAAAATACGTATTATGAAGGCACTTATCTTTCCGGTCGCAACATATAGAGCTGAAACATGGTCAGTCGGAATAGCAGATCAAAGAAAATATCAGCTTTTGAAATGTGGTGTTGGCGCAAGATGCTAGGAATATCATGGAAAGAGCATAAGACAAATGAATTTGTCAGAAGCCAGATTGGACCAAACTTCTCTGTATACAAAGATCATGCGCAACAAGCTACAATACTTTGAACATATTGCTAGACGAGAGGGTGACAATCTAGAAAAGGTGATAATACAAGGAGCTATCGAAGGAAGACGTAAACGTGGCAGACCAAAGCTTCGTTGGACTGATGGCATTAAAGAAGCAACTGGTCTATCTCTTATCTCTGCACATCGCATGTCACAAAATAGACAACGTTGGCGCTCCATCATCAATAGGGTCACAAAGAATCAGCCATGATCCATAGAACGACGACGACGACGAACCCATGACCACCATGCTAATGCAACAGTCAGGTGTTGAAAGGACTTGAATGAAGAGTGTCATGAAAGAGTATGAATGCTTTGACATGTTAAGACTTGTAGAGAAGATGTATGTGCACACGGCAGTTGAAAGCCTGAATTCCAACCGCTGAAATGTTGCCAACAACATCGTCTGGAAGACTGTTCCATAAGGGAACAGCAGTGTAATGATGCTTCTGTCTATAAGCAGCGAGTTCTGGCAATCGGCAGTGAAAGATCATGGGCTGGCATTGATACGCTCGAACGGGTACCACGGTGTTGGACATAATATGGTGTGGGAAGTAACCCTGCTAGATCTTGTAGGCAGTTAGTATGCATCTTGTACACGACCGTAGCTGCTGTTACCTGTTGATTTTAAGCTGTGACCGAGCAGTAGCTTCATTAAGTCCAATGATTCTGAGTGCCTTCTTTTGGATGTTGTCAAGCTGGCTTATGATGGTGGGTGAAGCATTCGCCCAGCTTAGTGAAGCATACTCCATTATGCTGCGGACTTGAGACTTGTAGAAAGTAGATCTGCCTTTAGCCTCCAGTTTATATGCAACTTTGCGTAGAGCGCCATGCTTCTGACCAGCTTTAGTTGTTATGTCTGAGATGTGCTTTGACCAGGTCAGCTCGCTGTCAATGGTGACGCCCAGGATATCCAGTTCTTCTGGAGATGGTAGTTTGCACTCTCCAAAGTAGATACCAAGTCCAGATGGGGCTCTTTTCCTGGAGATTACCGTGGTCTTGCATTTGGTAGGCTCAAAGGTCACTTTCCATTCATCAGCCCATGCTTTCACGTTGCTTAGATCTCTGTTGAGACTAGCAGCTACTGTGTTGGGATCGGTTGATGACTTAATTGGTGAAAAGCGTGTTGAGTCGTCAGCATATAGAAATAGCTCGTTGTCACAAACATATACAAGGTCATCAATAAAAACAGAGAACAGTAGTGGGCCAAGGATAGATTCTTGTGAAACAGAAACATTTATTGGAGCAGTGTTGGATGTCTGACCTGACCTGACGACGTTGATGGATCTATCAGATAAATAGTTGTCTATCCACGAAAGCAGTCTTCCAGTAACTCCGTTAGCCAACAGTTTCGAGCAGAGTCCGTTGTACCATACCTTGTCGAAAAAGCTTTTTGTTATTGTTAACCTGACTAGACACATGTGCGATAGAGCAGGTATGCAGGATAAACGATGTAAATTGGGTTTTCAGGTCGTCTGCTTATATCGTGAATATCTCAGCGAGTTCATTGTTGATATCGCTGTAGTTTGGCTATCATTATCTCGTTTTAGAGCGATATGTGATTCGCCGTAAGGGTACGTAACTCGACTCGTGTTGCGGTTTTTGATACACCCTGTATAATACTAACACAAATACTATTTCCATGCAAACAGGTACTGAAAGTGTTATATGCATTATTCATTATGAGCTGTTTAAAGATGACATTTAACCCAGTTCGTAGATCTACACAGTCTTACCAGGTCGGTTGATCTTCATATATAACTAACCGGTTTATTTGGAGCCAGCGGTTCAGTAGATGTGAACTTATTAGCATCAATATTGTATTTCATATACCAAAATAATAACAAGGTAATATGCACTAAATGATTACAGAATATCGGTCCATATTTTATTATTACCGTTTTACAATAATAGCACTGCTGTTGTTTATGTCAAATCATGATGGTTTTACAAATCAATGATAGTTTGACAAATATACATGTATGTATAGCATATAATACGTCTTGACTGCCAAGCCCTCTTACCGTTCATAGGAGTCAGCTCATCTGACAGCACATTCTCCCAATACGTGGTTACATCTTGAACAATAGTTGCTCTGATATATAATAAATATAAATGTAATTTATGGTGAGAACAATACGAGTTTAATGAATTGAAATAAAACGAGGCTTCCAAATAAAATTAGGAAATGAATATGAATTATCCACAAAACCATCGTTAGTTAAAGGCGAAATGATTCATCATTTGCCTAAAGACGAACCGTGGACGAGAACATGTAGTCATTTTTTCGGTAATCATCTAAACATCCATCAATGAATATGTTTGTAAACGAATTTGGGTTTCTGTGCCAGCTTCATCAATCGGAGTGGGTTGTCTAGGTTTAAATGTCATTTTCGGTTCTGGCATTTAGGTTTTTGAAGTAAAAAAAGTATTTATTTGTACCGTTTCATGTTTTTTTAAATGACCGTTTCTGTATACTGGAGTAGGGATGGCATCCAGCTTCGTACGGATTGAAAACCGAAGATCGGAGAAGGTAAACGCACTGGGATAAACGGACAGTTTTGTGTAGATAAACGGAACGCGGTTAAATAATGACCCACCAATACGTGTTTAGCCATGCTTAGCGAATGCATTGAACAACTCCCGTGAACGGACAGCCAGTGCGTCTACCCTCTCCGATCTACGGTGTTCAATCTGTACGAATCTGGATGCCATCCCTAAGCGATAAAAATTACTGTTTTCTCCCAATATTCTTCTCGCAGCTTAGAGGTTTGCCTAGATAAATTTACTATAAAACTAACCGAAACACTATTGGTCCTTCATAGCGTGGCGGAGATTTCCACCATATGATCCTGGTGTGTTTATCAACACTGCTGGAATGAGCCCAAGCATTCTGAAGAAGGACATTAAACAAATCAGGAAAACAAACCATCGAAAATAACCATTACCAAGTAGAAAACAACAAGTTATGTTTCCCGGAAAAACATCTCTAAAAGCTGATTTGCTTTTTGTACATGTTTTGAATGGATCCGAAATTATAGTAAACTATTTATGTCAAAGTTTTTCAAATTAAGAAATTAATACATTTAAGAGGAAGTAGCGAAACCCTATGTTAATCTCATCTGTAAAATTCTATAACAATAAACGATTTAATACAACTAAACTAATGTAACCTTACATCTGTGCCGGTTCCACAGTTGACAAAGTTAGTGTCATCAGGCGGCGGGATATCGTCAAACCGACCAAGTGCTTGATCTAGATATCCATAACCGTATTCTAAGCGTCTAGCTTGTAGGAAAAATCCTTTGAATGTAGTGTCATAGTTTCCCTTGATTTCCACTAAAGGATATTTGTTTGAGAAAACAAAAAGGTATAATTTGGATGTTTAAGTATCAGCAAATAAAATAGAAAGAAAACATATGATTATTGCAGAAAACCCTGGTGACCACCACCATGACCACCTCCTTCATACAGTTTTACAGGTTTTACATTTCGAATCTAGACATAGTTATTATTTTTCAACACATCGTTTAATAAACTCAAGTATGATATACATTTTAGAATATCGATACATAACATACCTTGTACTTTGGACCCTGGTTCGTAGGTTTCAGGGTATATATTAATCCTGTAAGGTGCATCTGAGGTTTGGGGTTCAACTCCAGCCCCATGAGTTGCTTCTTGAGACACACATACCGAATCTGGTACGTAGGTGGAGTACCCATGGGCGCTACTTAGACACAACAATAGCAACAATATTCTGACGAAAGATAGTGTATGAAGAATTCTTTGAATGGCAAGTACAATTATGTGGATTCCAATGGAACCAGGTGTTTACACTACACATGTTACTTAAATTCTACTGCACAGATTATTGCAAATTGAGTGTTTTGAAATTAAACGCCTAAACGTGTTTACTTTCTGAGCCGTGTGTTCAAGTGCTAAGCATTTGATAGGTGCTGAGCAATTAAACATACTCGACTTACATTCATTCATTCATATTTATTCAGTACTCAGATTACATAATTGCACAATATCAAAAATCACATGTATACACATGGAAAAAAGTATCGCACCACTTTTTTGTTGTTGAAAAGTGCAAATGTGGCCTCGAATTTTGCCACCATGGTGTGATATTAAGGATCATTTGTTTGCGTAAACTGTCCAACAAAATGCTATGCAATAAAAGGACCATATTTTAGTTTGTGACGTAATCGATGTGATGTTTTTCAAGGCCAAGGGGAAAATGCATGCTTTTGTCCAAAAACATGCATGAAACAAGTTTGGGTATAACTCGATATTGAATAGACTTTAAAAACTTAAAAAATAGTCATTATATTAGTTCTGTATTTGGCGCAAGAAATGTTTCATTTAGACGTTATAGGCTACAATACAGTGAATGAGTCCAAACATGCAATTTTTTTGTTGCTCATAAATTCAGCATATACGATGAGGTCACCGTTGATTTTTTAAAATTGATTTGACCTAGGTCAACATTTCCGCAATATTGCTTTTGTCATTTGAACTTATTTAAAATTTGACCTATTTTGACCTTTGACCCCATAACCGTTGGGCGTACGAAAAATGGAGTTTTTTCATGTTTGAGGACAATCGGGCAACTTTTGAAATTTGACCCCAGATGACTTTTGACCTTGGAAGACTTGAATGTGTTACCAAGGATTACAACTATAGAGACTAATCATTGGGCCTCTCAATATCGCGTTTTACCCAAACTTGTTTTATGCATTTTCACTTTGGCCTTGAAAAACATTACATCGATTACATCACAAACTAAAATGTGGCCCTTTTATTGTATAACATTTTGTTGGACAGCTTACGCAAACAAATGATCCTTAATATCACACCATGGTGGCAAAATTCGAGACAACATTTGCACTTTTCAACAAGTGGTGCGATACTTTTTTCCATGTGTATATATAAAAGCACACATAAAAGACATAAAAGCAAGATGCTTGCTAGAATACGGCCGGATTGGGAAAATGTATAAAATACCAGGAGAGTACCAAGGATAGCCCAAAAAGAATCCATATAGGAAGCTTATTTCCATTGGGGTCCTTTTATAGGAAAAGAGAGACATGAGGGCGAAACGTGACGAGACTACGGTATAAACAAACAAATAAATAAATATATATAACAAAACATGTCTAACTCTTAAGCATAACATATTGAAAGTCTAAACGTTTGCTAGGCGAAACACTTGCTAAATTAGTAATTTAAAAACACATACGTTATTTGAAGTAAATACTTCCTAAACATGTTTAGGTTATCAGGCGTTGAGCATTTAAACATCTGTTGAACACGTGACGTACAATAATGAATGTTATTGGTTGAATGTATTGGATCATGCTAGCGACTGTCGCCATTTTGGATTTCACTAAGTGGGCATCGTATTCAGTAAATTGGGGTGGAAAATCAGATTTTCCATCTCAAATGTAACCAAATTTAACTGTGATGTCACGTGGGAGGCCGTTAAATATGTTATGTTATGGTCACAAATTTTGTTCAGTGAGTTGGTGAGACCAGGAACTATTTAACTATAGGACAAGTAACTCGTAAAGGTCAAGCCCGCCTACCTATACCTTAATTGACATGTGATGGTTCGTGAGGGGGCGCACTATCATGTTCGTAGCAAACTAGACGATATTAGACGTGGTGGTTTTTATCGGATCAAAACATGATTTGTGACACAGAAATAATACATCAATGGTAAAAAAAGCTGATTGTGATTGAGAGTGGCACTGATATGCTTTGATGATGACAGAATTTAGTTCTTATATGAATTGTTTATTTGAAATTAATTTAACGTGGAACAAAATACGAATTTGAAATTGTGGATGGCTTCGTCTGACAGTGACAGAGGAGGGGCGTGGCGTTATTTGCAGCTAATGGATATTGTAATCAGATTTCTTTACGACGGCCTGGAACACGTGACGCTTGTGACACGATGACCCGGCCAATGAATAGTCCTATTATCTGAATATTGATTCACAACGAATGATTGACAGTTTACTCTTCACTGCTTGTCCTAATCGCATGTGATACCTCGTATAGAGTGCGCTATTATGAACCAAATCTCAACAATGGGCAGATATGAGATGCATGGGCCTGGTGAGACTTTACGAGGTAAGGTGGTGAGAGCCTATACATAATGTAGTATCAATTTATTTGCTCAGGCCCGTCAGATGGGGGGGGGGGCGACGGTTGCGAACGCCCCCCCTTTTTTTTTTTTTTTTTTTTTTTTTTTGAAGGTAAAAATTGCGTTTCCTTAGTTTCAAATATCAATGATAGTAAAACTAACCATAAAACATTGACTACAGTGCTTTTTGGACTGCGAAATTGTGTGTCCGTGCGAAATTTTTTGACGTGCGAAATTGATGACGTGCGAAATTTTTTCACTCATACCCCCCCCCCCCCCCCCCCCACACTTACGTGGGACTGACTTGGAAAAAATTTGGGGCAACCTTTAACGAAAATTTTAGGTGAAAACGCCCCCCCCCCCCTTGGGCAAAAGTGTCTTACGGGGCTGTTTGCTCATCGTGTTGGGGGGGGGGTGTGGGGGGTGTAGAGAGTAGGGGATCATCCCGGGTCTGTATCTGTACACACGCACATAATAATGTATTCCTATACATACCTTCACTATAGACGTGGCGCACCATTGAGTAAACAAATAGCAGGGATATTAATAATTATGGGATAAGAAACTCCTGAGACAAAACCTCGATTCTCTTGACCTTAATAGTTTGTCGCAGCTGGTCTAGTTGGCGCTATAACATGGTCGAAGCCAACCAGGGGGTATTAGACATGATGATTCCAATCTCTTTGAAACACATTTATGGCACAGAAATTATTCACATTAATGGTTGAAAAAAGCTAATTTCTAATACACTGGCGCGGATTTGGTTTAGGACAGGCAGAATCACCTATTATATGGCATGAAATATCAATAATTCTGTATTTGAAATTAATTTTAATGAAGAACAAAATCAGAATATAAAATCATGGATGGCTTCGTCTGGCAGCGACGTACGATGGGCGTTGCAATATTTGCATTTCATGAATATTTAAATTAGATAGTTGATAAGGAAGCGAGTTGATGAGATTATTGACAGTTAACGCGCCAGCTTGGCTTCGTCGTTCGCAGACGATCATTTATGGTCACAGGTCACTAATAGGTATATCAAATAAGGTGGGGCCGTTTCAAAAATCCTTAAAATCGTGATACGTGTCTCTATTTTAAATAGAAGTTGTAAAAAAACAAAAACATTTTTGGTATCATATTAAAGACAATTTATCCAGCTACCGAATAAAAAAAGGATTAAAACCACATGTTTAGCAACAGTGAAGTTATTAATCTAAACGTCGAGTGAGTGGGTGGGGCCGGTGGATGTGGCGCCGGTGGATGTGGCGCCCATAGGTTTCTACACAAAATAGCGGAAAACTAGAACCTTTGAAATTGATGCCATTTTAAAAGTATACATAGGAAAGTTTTCAAACTTCTCATATGTGTTAATAACATGTGCCTGCTACTATGAATAATAATATTGAATTGTTATCTAGACATTTTCTATGATGTTCAATTCAGGGAGTGTTTTAATGTAAAAAATACACAGTTTTATTCATTTTATTGATTAAACAATGGCCAAATCACAGTCTCTCTATTTCATTTGTGTGACTCTTCGGTCCTTTTCTCCCTGGGTAGTAAAACATTTAACTAAAAAAGCCAGAAGTGTTTCTTCACAGAATTGTTCATAGATTTATGAAAAATTTGCTATTTAGACCTATTTTGGACCACCCTGTATTCAAAATAAAAGGAACTTTAACGATATTCATGTGGTTCATTTTGATAACCATTTTCTTTTAAATTAAATAGTCCATGCTAACTAAATGTCATAGAATATTATATACAAACCTTCATTTTTGCATTATTTCATCATAATTTTAGACACCCTGTACTTTTCCTGTGTACATTTTGGGCAAGTGATTCTTAGCAAATTTGGTAGCACCTTCTGCGGTTGTTCTGATTTTTGTGACTATCTTCAGCTAAACCCTAATTGTACAAACTATCAAAATATTTTGTGAGGAGCAAAAACGATCAACTTTTTTATATTCCACCCTGTACAAATTTTACACACCCTGTATAATTTGATTTTCTTTTTGCAAAAATGAAAAACCTTGAATCATAAGCTTTCCAACAACATATAGTTTGTGGGTCATTAAGTATGTAAAACTTAAGTTTTGTCCCGTTTAATCAGAATTGGTGCATTTCTCAACATTATTAGAAGTGAAACATTTTTTGGACCAGTTTGTGACTTCTGACCTTATCGCAGTGAAATTGCAAAAGAAAAAAAGTATCATTAAAAATTCAATAAATATAGCGAACGATAGGCAATCCTGTCAATTTCAAAAAAAAAGGTGTAATAACAACAACAAAAAATATCATCACATTTACAGGATTCGAACCACTGACCTCATGATAGGGAAGCCAGCGCTTTGCCGTTTGAGTTAATGAGGACTACACATGAAACATTCCAAGAAGGAAGTTACATAGAGTTCAAAATACGAATATCACTTAAATCAGAGGCTAAAATGCTTTATAATTCGATTGTTGTGCGTTTTTAATATAGGTTTATCGCCCAATAGTTGATTATACGCTGAAGGAGATTGTAATTATGATTTCATTATAATGCATTGCACTACTTATTGAAACGATTCTAGACACCTATTCGTTCGTACAATACATTTTTGGCAATACCGATAGAGGTTATCCAATATCCATGCTGCCGTCTTGTCAGGAATGATATACTGTGTTTAAGATGTTCAGAAAGAAAACACACATCTGTCATGATCTGTGTCATCTGTCATGATCTGTGTCATGACAATCGTAAGCCAATTTGGTTACACGGTTTATGCCATGAATTGAACGTCATGCACCAATTCAATTGAACATAGAATACGTCTGTGACACGCCTATAGAGTCTTTTTATTCCTATAGAGTCCACACAGCACTCCGTTAGCGCCCTCAACGGAACAAATCACAATAACACTAGTTTAAGATTACGTACAAACAGTATACGTATTTTAGATTAGACACCTTGGAAATCATATTGATACATAATTGTATGCCAAAACACTCAGGGGTTGGCACAAGCTAAAACTATAAATTGAATATCCTACAATCTTAAACTATAAATTGGATATCCTACAATCTTAAACTAGTGTTATTGTGATTTATTCCGTTGAGGGCGCTAACGGAATAAATCTAAATACAGAATGCTGTGTGGACTCTATAGGAGTAAAAAGACTCTATAGGCGTGTCACATACGTCGGGTGAGATTCCAATTTGTCCGTCCGTTGTGCATGACTAAACTGAACTCGGTTATAGACTTATTCAGAGAGGAATGGCATGAATGGATGGGAGTGGAATGGTGTACAAAATCACGGTTTTGAAAGAACCGTATCAAATGTGTCTGTAAATTGGATATCCTACAATCTTAAACTATAGATTGGATATCCTACAATCTTAAACTAGTGTTATTGTGATTTATTCCGTTGAGGGCGCTAACGGAATAAATCTAAATACAGAATGCTGTGTGGACTCTATAGGAGTAAAAATTTGTACGTCCGTTGTGTATGACTAAACTGAACTCGGTTATAGACTTATTCAGAGAGGAATGGCATGAATGGATGGGAGTGGAATGGTGTACAAAATCACGGTTTTGAAAGAATTGGCGATGCAAATGCTCGTACAAATACAATATTTTCACACTTACAACAAAAGTCCCTGACCAGGTACTTTGAGGTTGGCTAATTCAAAATAGATAATCGGTACCAAAAATCTGAGATATACATTAAATGAGCAAATTTCTTCTTCGCAGTTTGATACCTCATTCAACAAAATCGAATGGATACTTTTTAAGTTATGGCGGTTTCAATGACCGCACATAACAACAGCAAAGTTGCACTACTAGGTATAGGAAATCATTGATTTGTGTGTGATTATACGCACCCCTGATGTGTGCGTAAAGATAGCAAAGACTTTCATTCTTCACAGCTCACTCCAGACCCATTCATCCAGATAGCACAGAGTTATGACAGTAATCACACACAAATCAATGTGTAGCATCTAAATTCGTTTAGCAATTCAACATGTGTCAAAAGTCCTTACAAGACGGTGTTTAGATTCGTGTTACGGATCTAAACACGTAATTTACAATGTAGTAGGTATTCTCTAACCACATCAATGAACGATAAATGAAACGCCACACGCAGGCGCTAGCTACGTTCACACCCAGGATATATAATTTGAGCGTCCTTGGTTCATAGAGTATAAGAGCGGCGTATGGAAGAGTAGCCTTGGTGTGGCATCCCCGTAAGACACTTTTGCCCAAGGGGGGGCGTTTTCACCTAAAATTTTCGTAAAAGGTTGCCCCAAATTTTTTCCAAGAAATTTCGCAGTCCAAAAAGCACTGTAGTCAATGTTTTAGGAGTAGTTTTACTATCATTGATATTTGAAGATAAGAAAAACGCAATTTTTACCTTACAAAAAAGAAAAATGTTTTCAAAGGGGGGGGGGGGCGTTCGCAACCGTCGCCCCCCATCTGACGGGCCTGTGTGGAGTAGCGATCACGCAACTGATGGAGTAGTAACCGTGTGAACTGTGGCTGGCGTAAGTTACGCCGCCTTAATCCGGTCGACGTACTCCTGCTTTTTAGCAGGAGTAGCGAGCTATATAGCTCCGCCGTGGAGTTGCACTTTACATGGTTACTGTTGTGGCTGTATCCTGTGTATATGAAATGTTTTATCAAATCCAAATAATTTTCTGAAATACATCGAAAACAACATAAAGAACGAAGCATTTTTAAAACCTATTAAATATGTTGTTCGGGCAGATTGTGCAATGTTCTACCGACACATTTGATACGATTTTTTTGTTTTTGTTTTGTTTTTTGAAAGCGACCAAAAAGCCCTTTTTCAGCACGCGAAAACTCGAAGGAGGAACATTTGGAAGATTCTTTGCGTGGTTTTAATCATAATAAAATTAATACTCAACATTTGATGATCGGCGTAAGTTACGCGGCGTATCGATAGAATTTTGTGTGTTTGATGGGATAGACTGTATTTGATAGAATGACTATAATACGGCTTACCAATGGTCTATTTTTCTGAAAACACAAAACATTAGAGGTATTTTAAATTATTTATTCCACTAATGGGACACTTTTTTGGACACGCCCTGTATAGACCATATCGGTATTTCAAACACACCTTCATCATCAATTAGAACTGTCTAACCTTAGTTTAGAACCAATATCCGATCCGAGGTTAATTTTGATTTTTACACACAAAGTATAATAATCACTAAAAATATCATAACAATGATTGTATGCCGATGTCTGAGCTTACCTTGTTTCTATCACCACAGCCATAATGGATCGTTACATATACAGGAATAACAAAAACACCAATAATCCCGGTTTTCAGGTGGTATATCTTCTTTATAATTCTTAATCTACCGGTATAGATGCGCCATTTTAAGTTAGTTGCACGTACACTTGTTGTTTTATATATATTTATATAAATTTTTCCCTCTCAAAGTTGGTCTTGATATTGAAAAGTCAATTGATACGGCTGAATTATTAATAATAACTATCTGGACCTATATTAAATCAGGTCAATATCGCTTCAATAATACAATGCCTCAAGGTAAGTTGACGACCTTGGTAAATGGCGCATGATTTGTTCATATTTTTATAATCTTAATATTTTTGATGACAAATCTCCCTTTTTTAATTTATTGTTCCAACAAGATTGCTTGTGAGATATTTCACGAAATAAAAACTTCATACGGATTTGAAATATCAAATGTGAATTTTAAATTCTTAAACGAGATTGATTCTAAAAGACCTTGCCATCGGTAGATGTTTAATTGACATTGGACCTCGATTGTGTGTCAATGAAACATCAAAATCTCAATTTAAATTAGTAAAAACAAAAACAAAAAACACCAACAAAACATACAGGCTATTGACCATAAAAACCTAGTATATAATATTGTTCTCTTGAATTTTCAAAAGGTCAAGGAAACAACTTTTGATCAACGATCAAAGTTGCTATTATTCGTTTGGTCTAAAACTCAGCCCAACAATATAAATGTACCTTTTATAGTCAATAGCATGTGTTTTACATTTTTACCATGTTAAATTTAATGCTGACGTCCCATTGAAACACACCGTGACCTTTGACCCAATATCAAAGGTCAAGTAAACACCCACTTGACAAGGATGCCCATTTAGTCAGTGGTTCCCAACCTTTTTCTGGTGGTGACCCCATTCCAGAAACCAGCATCATCAGAGCGCATCACAGACAGAACAAAGTCACGTGTGTTACTATGATACAATATTATAATTCATTTCATTTTTGTTAAATTAGGCTAGCCCCCGACCCCCAAACAGTGCGTCGCGATCCCAACCAGGGAGGGGGGCACCATTTTAGTTCAAAAACTGGGGTCTTTTTTGCTTGATTCGCGCTCACATTTTCAACAGGTTTAAACATTATAATGGGTCTCAAAACACATAATAAAATATTCTAAATATATGGGGACGTTAAAAACGTCATACTGGACCATTTAAGTGTTAGAAATGTCAATTTTTGCGTACATCGCTCGCATTAGTTTGAATGTTTCATATTTCGAGCTTAACAAGATAATAATAATAATAATAATCCTATATAATAATACGCTACAGTGCTCTCTGTTCTGTTTGTCTGTTTGTCTGTCTGTGCGCGCTTTTTCGTCACCTTCCCGGGATCGGGCGGCGTTCAAACTCGGTGGGTGGGTGCAGCTCGGTCCCCGCAAGAGCAAGTTCGCATTTGCTAGAGTATACGAGGTCAAAGGTCATCTAGGGGTCAACTTTTTGAAGTTGGTCGGATCGTGCTTAAGCTCGGTGATCACAATGCTCGATGCGAGGCGAGCGTGGCAAAACGGGTTTACGTTTGTCGGGTCTTCCGGGGTCAAAGGTCGTCTAGGGGTCGAATTTTCAAAGTTTGTCCGATCGGGCTTAAACTTGGTGACGGGAAGCCCGAATACGAGTCGAGCGTGGAAAATATAGAACGGTTTTGCTTTTCTTGGGTCGTCCGGGGTCAAAGGTCGTCTAAGGGTCGAATTTTCAAAGTTTGTCCGATCGGGGCTTAAACTCGGGAAAGGGAAGCCCGAATGCGAGTCGAGCGTGGAAAAATAGAGCATACGAGGTCAAAGGTCATCTAGGGGTAAACTTTTTGAAGTTGGTCGGATCGTGGCCTAGTAGTAATATAATAGTGGATATTTATATAGCGCCGCAAGCGACGCTCATGGCGCTGTAGCCTATATAATTATTACACTGTCGTTAGGAAATCGTCACAATTCATTTCGCTTTCATCTATCGTATAGGCTGCCGGATAGGCGCACATCAATATCAGCACTTAGATTGTAATATCACCCTTTTTAACAGCTCCCCAATCTCGCTTGGGTCGACGAGGCAATTGAGACTAAGTACCTTGCCCAAGGATACGAAAATGTTTGACCTAGCGGTGCTCGAACTCACAACCTTTGCATCGTGAGACCGGTGTATTATCCACTAGACCACACACGATGGCATTGCAGGACAGTTTCCAATGACCATTTTGTTCCAGAACTGAAAAAAAATTTGCGCGCTCTGCGCGCATTTTTTTTACAGGTTTTAACATTATTATGGCCCTCAAACCATGCCAAATATTCTAAATATAATGTTGGGGACGTTAAAAAACGTCATACCGTTTAAGTGTTAGAAATGTACTTTGCACATTAGTTTCAATGTTATATTATTCAAGCTTGACATGATGGCTTCAGGACAGTTTTCCATGACCATTTTAGATCCAAAACTAAAAAAAATTGCGCGCTCCGCCAAATATTCTAAATAATTATGTGGGGGACGTTAAAAACATCATACTTGACCAAAGTTTTAATGCAAATTTGTGCGCGCTTCGAGCGTATTAATTTAAATATTTCATTATTTAAGCTTAACAAGGTGGCTTCAGAACAGTTTTCAATGACCATTTAAGTTAAAACTCAACAAATTTTAGCGCGCATAATTTCTACAGGTTTTAACATTATAATGGCCTTCAAACCATACTAAATATTCTAAATATTATCTGGGGGACGTTAAAACATCATACTGGACCATTTAAGTGTAAGAAATACAAATTTGTGCACGCGTCGCGCGTATTAATTTCAATATTTCATTATTTAAGCTTAACAAGGTGGTTTCAGGACAGTTTTCCATAACCAATTTTACTTCAAAAACTCAAAAATGTTGTATACGGTCCGCGCGAATTCAGGTTTTAACATTAGTATGACCCTCAAACCACACCAACAATTCTAAATATTATGTGGGGGACGTTATTATCATACTGGACCATTATTTTAAAAGATGCAATTTTGTGCGCGATTCGCGCGCGTATTAGTATCCATATTTCATTATTTAAGCTTATATTAACAAGATGGCTTCAGGACAGCTTTTCATGACCATTTTAGTTCAAGAACTCAAGGGTTTGCATGTTTTGTAGAGGTTTTAACATTATAATGGCCCTCAAACCACACCAAATACTCTAAATATTATGAGGGGGACGTTGAAACGTCATACTGTACCTTTTTAGTGTTAAAAATCACAATTTTTGCGCGCTTCACGCGTATTAGGTTCAACGCTTCAATATTCAAGATGGCGTCAGGATTTGTTTGGCCCCTATCAAAACAGTCCTGGATAAGCCATTGACCCTAACAGGGGTTTGTGTATTCCATGTGCCAACAGACCGTGACCGAAACCCGTAAAATGGACCCATGTTCCTTATCTATTGCTTAATGACTATGTCAAATTGTAGTGTAGTGTACTGTAGTTATACGAATTATGAAATCAAGTTGCGTTTGAGTAGTTTGAAGTATACCATTAATAATTTTAATTTTAACCAGGAACAAAAATAATAATGTTTTCTAATGTTAGTCATTTAAAAACTACAGCATTCTCGTCTTGGCTAAATCGCTGCTTCGTTTTTTCAGTTCACATAACCCTCTTCGACGTAAATTCGCTAATTGAGAATAACGTCTATAGGGGGCTTTTTACCTATCAGCATGATCAGAAAATGTCTGAATTTAATATATATATTTGATAACCAAATACAATCATTATCATTGCTCTGGGAAATGTGAATTGATATGGTTCAATAGTTTTTATAGACGAAATCTTTGATAAAAGAAGATCTAGATGTGGTTTATTTCAATTGCCAAACCAATAAAACAGGTAATCGATCATTGCTGGAATCTAAGTTTCACGTATGTCAAGTGAATAAGTTAGCTTAGATTGCAATTTGACAATCTATTAAGGCCATTCAATAAATTCCATCGTAACACCCTGAGATCATATTCATTGAACCCTTTTCTGCAAAAAAACTGTATACTTATATAAAGATTAAATGAATATTGAAGAAGTTACGGTAGTTTTACGGAGGCCGTACCTGAGAGTCCACACACCCCTTAATAAAAATAGACGCCTCTTTTATTAACAAATTGTGAAAGAAGCTGGCACCTTTGGGTCAGCAAGATACCCAATGGTATGGTTACGATTTATGTTTATGAACGCGATGCATGCATGTTGTATGGGTTTCGAGCGTTTTTGTCTTACTGCATGTAGTAAATACCCTTATATCATATTATAAATATTTAACTTCATAAAGGTATTTCTATTCTCCCTAACATATTGCTCGGACTTAATATTGTCTTTATGGATGATGATACTGTGATATTTGTAAGGTTTCATTTGCTGTATTGCCTTGACCTATTACCTAATTATCTACCAAATCTTGTGTTGAACTGGTAGATACATTTTAAAGTGCTGGTTTTTCTTTAATTATATTGTTGGTCTGTCGTTTTCACAAATCTTTGTATAGGCCTTCAACCTTAACCATGGCCTCTTTGCAGTCAATTATCCACGCTTTTGGAGTACAATTGTCAATTGTGTGAGCCATTGACGGAGCACAGTTAGGTTGAAGGCCATCTTAATAATGATTATTGCTATTTTATATACGTAATAATGGCCTTTTGGAACCCAAAGTGTCGTATTTGATACCACTCAACGAAAACCAGAGTTGGTCACAGGTCACTAATAGGTATATCAAATGAGGTGGGATCGTTTCAAAAAACCCTTAAAATCGTGATACGTGTCTCTATTTTAAATAGAAGTTGTCAAAAAAACATAACATTTTTGGTATCATATTAAAGACAATTTATCCAGCTACCGAATAAAAATTAAAGAATTAAAGCCACATGTTTAGCAACAGTGAAGTTATCAATCTAAACGTCGAGTGAGTCAAGGGTGGGAGCGGTGGATGAGGAGCCGGTGGATGAGGCGCCCATAGGTTTCTACACAAAATAGTGGAAAACTAGAACTTTTGAAATTGATGCCATTTTAAAATTATACATATGAAAGTTTTCAAACTTCTCATATGTGTTAATAACATGTGCCTGCTACTATGAATAATAATATTGAATTGTTATCTAGACATTCTCTACTAGAATATGATGTTCAATTCAGGGAGTGTTTTAATGTAAAAAACACACAGTTTTATTCATTTTATTGATTAAACAATGGCCAAATCGCAGTCTCTCTATTTCATTTGTGTGACTCTTCGGTCCTTTTCTACCCTGGGTAGTAAAACATTTAACCAAAAAAGCCAGAAGTGTTTCTACACAGAATTGTTCATAGATTTATGAAAATTTTGCTATTTAGACCTATTTTGGACCACCCTGTATTTAAAATAAAAGGAACTTTAACGATATTCGTGTAGTTCATTTTGATAACTATTTTCTTTTAAATTAAATAGTCCATGCTAACTTAATTTCATAGAATATTATATACAAACCTTCATTTTATGCATTATTTCATCTTAACGCACACCTATGACGTCATGACATTTTTTTCACTTTTCTCACTCCATTATTTTCCAAGAATGGAGAGATAGAACAATAACACGCCATTCGTACATTTACGAATGGAGAGTTATTGTTAAGAATGGAGAGTTATTGTTAAGAATGGAGAGTTATTGTTAAGAATGGAGAGTTATTGTTTAGAGAACAACATCCCTCCATTCGTAAATCGAGAGCCATGGAGAGTTGTTTTTCTCTCCTTAGATATCTCTCACCCCTACAGAAATAAATACAACAATAATTGATTACAGACACACACACACAGAAGTGAACTCCTTTTTCCAGAATACCATAATTAAATTAATCGTATTTTAGCTCGAAACATTTATTTTATACAATACAAATACAATACCATTGCCTTCAAGTCGAAATACCATGAAAATGTATCAACATTCTGTCGTTGCACAATACCATTGCTTTCAAGTCAATATTTTGAACATTTGGATATCAAAACTCTCTTTCTTCGTACAATACAATCAAACAACACCATTACTATCAAATCAAGTCAATATTTTGTACATTTATTAATCGTAATTGAAGCAAAATCTTTATTTTCAAAGACTGTTTTACTAGAACCCTTGTTAATATCACATAAATAATAACATCTTTTGTATCATTAAGTCATATAAACACATAATATTTCTTCATCTATGATCAGTTGAAGTAATTTTCCAGTAAATAATATTGCGACAAAATCAAATGCACAGTAGGATATGGCACGGTCATAAACCACCAAACTTCATAATCATAAATGATGTTCCCCCTATTTGTATTTTACAGTTACTGATATAATGATTTAGACTCATTCAATCCTGATCGGGAATTGATTATTGAAAACAATGCGTTTAATATCAAAGCGTATCTTTAATTCACTGTACATTTTATCATACACATACACATACACAGAGAATATTAATTCGTCAAAAAAGGGGTCTTATTTGACAAATTAAACATTTGTCATGGAAGGTTCGTCAGTTAAACAATATATGCTAAACAATTATTTTTAATGATAATTTACCAATTAGTAGTATTTTTAATTGAATTTTCAACATAGCAAATATTTTCACGACTCATAAATATTTGATTTTCAATGACAAATGAATGAATGACAAATGAATGAATGACAAATGAATGACAAATTAAATGACAAATTAAAAGAATATTTTTAATCAATAATTAGTCATTTAATATGAATGACAAATTAAATGACTAATCTTAATTTGTAATTTTATTGATGATAAGTAATTTTAATTTGTAATTTTATTGATGATAAGTAATTTTAATTTGTCATTTAATTTGTCATTCATTCATTCATTAAAAGTTAAATATATTTCAGTCAAGCAAATGTTTGTTATGATGAAAATTAACTAGAAACACTCTAAATTGTTCTTTTAGCATCACAAATAAATGTACACCATTACAGAATATTTCAAACAAACCTGCCATTTTGGATGACAAGTTTTTAATTTGTCAAATAAGACCCCTTTTTGACGAATTAATATTCTCTGTGATGCTATCACATTCTCTTGATTTCATTTCAATATTTTTCATACGTTTTCTAACGTTTTCCAGTTCAATTATAAATTAAAGTTCAGTGTTAGTGAAATGTGCTTGGTAGCACCAGGAAGACCTGTATTTTCAATGACACTTGAAACAGACTGATGACGTGCTTGATTATTATCTTCATCCGGTTCATTACTTACATTACTGCTACCGCTTGTGCTTGGATTAGCTACTGTTAGTCCTTGGACGACGACGTTTACCTTGCGCTTTAAGGTGTCGGTTGTGCGCTTGTAATTCCGGACTGCATTGGATCTGTGTCCAGTGACTTCACATATTAATTGTTCATCAATTTGCTCATCATAGAGCCTTGATGCAGCAGTAGCGCGTAGAGAATGGTTTGTACGATGTCCAGATAGGCCTCCCTTTTTGCACAGTTCTGAGACAACCTGGGAAAGCTTGTGTCTGCCAATTGGTGTTGCTGCATACCAGATTGCGCCCTTAGGCTTGGCGAGGGGTCGTAGATAAAACCCATTTGGTTTGTTTTCCGGGCAGTGGTACGTGTATTTCTTAAAGAGAGTAACAAGGCAACGTTTTCTGTCTTTCTTATTCTCATATGCATCAACTACCTTCGGCTTAATTTTGCGATGCTTCAAACCGCCCTGATTGGTCTTAGAGCAATCCTCTGAGTATCGGAGGAAATTGTTTCCTGTACTGTCTGTTAAGAGTTCAAGCTGGGGCTCTTTCCATCTTAAACTCCTGTGCTCCTGGCCACCACGCAATGCGAAATTTAACCCAACCATGTAAACCAGGGTGTTAAGAAGTTGGGTAGGATTTGATGATCCAAGGATTTCACTTTTCCATAGCATGTCCTCCTCGTCCACTGTGATAACTTGGGCTTGTTTTGTATGTGCCCCTATACCAGACTGGGCACGCTCCTTCATTTTTCTGTCCAGTGTGTTTTTAAGTTCCAGAAAAGCAGGATCATTCTGGAACTTGTAGGCTATTCCCTTCAGTTCGAAATGCAGCTGGAAACAAATAACCATCTCGTGAAGTGTGTTTCCAGGGTAATGTTCACCATTATGCTTTTTTACCTCACAAAGAAACCTAGATATTGAATAATTCAATTCGTCTTTCGTCATATTGTCGAGATGTACATTGATGGAACTTATGTTGAGGGATGGGTTCGATGAAGCTTGTATGTTTCTCTCTTTTTGCCACTGGTTAAAGAGGTTGACAGCCCAACGGATTTTCCTCTCTGTACTATCAGATAATCTGCATAAACGAAAAAAAAACAGGAAATAACTGTAACTATATAGCACCAAGAAAATGTTCTTACAATAACAAGAAACTGAAACGCAAGTAGTGTAAATAGTACGACAAAATATATTTAGGTGGTGTCTTTGTGTGGCAAGATAATTATGAAAATATATATGAAGAGCTATGTTCCAAAAGGGATCAACTCCATATAAGTGAAATTAAGGATGTTGCACTTCTTTGATTATGCTAATTTTCTGCCATATGAAAGATAGGCTATACTATTATAATACGTGTAAGCTTAAAAATGGTTTGATTTCATTTGTTTAATTTTCACCGTATTTCTTATGTCATTCTTTATTTTCGGAAACTAGTGGAGTTGATCCCTTTTGGAACATAAATGTTTCGACCAATTTGTAAAAAAACCACTTTACTAAACAATCGTTATTTTCAATTAAGGATCACCTGAAAGACATTATCAAATCACATTGAAAACAGAAATCCGAATTCAAATACCTTTTTTTAAAGTATGACATTTTGTTTTTTCTTGAAAAAAAACCTGAAAACTTTGACAATTTGGCACATTTTTGAAATAAAAACACTTCTGTTTGTGTGCAATTTTATTAACAATTATCCCATACATTTTACGTTTTCTTCATTGCATTTCATTAAGGACATTCTTATCGATGTTTTACCATGATATGATAAAAGAACCATATTTCTACCATTTTGGCTTACTAAATAGTGAATTATATTCAAATTTCCGGAAATTACCGGACATTTCCTGAAATTAGATCAAAGTGTAACATATGTATTTCGGAACTCTCTTTCATGTTCTGCACCTAACTCAATTTCGACAAAAGGTGGAGTTAATCCCTTTGCTTTTGGAATAGAGCTTTTCATATTTTGTGTTCATTTTCATTTTGCGGTTTCTTTCCAAAACATGCCTCGTTTGTGATTTATCATGTTTATTGTCATGATCTTAATATGATTTTACAACATGTTGATTCGTTATCGTACAAACCGTCTTTATAGAAGACCATCACCCTTACAAATTGACTAACGAGAGCAAGTGAATATTGTCAGATTTATAATAGTATTCTAAAATAAATTAATAATGTACCTTCGTCTAGAAATGTTGGCCATTTCTTCGTCATTGACTGGTTTGTCGAATCGAGAAGGTCCCGACGGAACCGTAGCAATCTTTTCTTTCTCCTCCATAGCCAGGATTGCCGCGATCAATTCATCATCCGATATATCGGAAACCGCTGGATAGAATTTCTCGGTTTCTTTTTCCACGTTTTCATTAGGAAACACATCATCATAATTTATTTCATCATTTCCATCACTATCATTCATTTCATTTCGAAACGAATTTTGTGTCAGAAATATATCGGAGTCGCTTTCGCTTGCCATCTTTACTAGTCAATACCCAGAGTCAGAATGAGTTTATAATATCTTCAAGACTAATTTCACTATCGTCTCTTTAAAATTACGTAATTTATCAATGAATATGACTACATGATCAATTTATATCTTTCAAGTTTCTTTAAAGTTACAACACTTATCATATACTTTCCTTAATATGTGGTTATGCAAATGTCATTGCCTCTTTTCAAGGGCCTATAATGCATTGGCTATAATCATGATAATGTCATTGCCCTTCAAGAGTCAATAATGTATTGGCGTGTTTTTCACTACATTCGTAAGGGTATTGGTGTGTTTTTCACTACATTCGCAAGGACAATGCAAATCATGTCAGTAGCTCATGCAAAGTTATCCTGAGAAATCAAAAACAATTGTATGACGTCCTAGATGTGCGTTAAGTCGGATAATGGCCTCGTATTCACGCCATTCGTGGAAAAGAATTGTCCTCGGCCTGCGGCCTCGGACAATTCTTTTCCACGAATGTCGTGATACTCGTCTATTATCCTTAACATAATTTTAGACACCCTGTACTTTTCCTGTGAACATTTTGGGCAAGTGATTCTTAGCAAATTTGGTAGCACCTTCTGCGGTTGGTCTGATTTTGGTGACTATCTTCAGCTAAACCCTAATTGTACAAACTATCAAAATATTTTGAGGAGCAAAAACGATCAACTTTTTTATGTTCCACCCTATACAAATTTTACACACCCTGTATAATTTGATTCTTTTTTGCAAAAATTAAAAATCTTGAATCATAAGCTTTTCAACGATATATAGTTTGTGGGTCATTAAGTATGTAAAACTTAAGTTTTGTCCCGTTTAATCAGATTTGGTGCATTCCTCAACATTATTAGAAGTGAAACATTTTTTTGGACCAGTTTGTGACTTCTGACCAGTTGTACATTTTTCTATTCAATGCAACTCATAATACGTTTTAATGAATGGAATAATATATTGTTGTCCTGTCACATCATGGCTGAGTACACAAAGGAATTAAAGGACTCGTCCAAAACTATAATTATCATTCCTTTCATAAAAAGCATATCACGAGTTGCTTTGCATTGACAAAACATCAGTGACTAGCCTTCAAGTATTGATTTCGTGACCACTGACACAGTGCGAAGCACGTTACAGTTACGACGATACTGCAGGATTAAGCCGGCGATGCACGCCCAGGTCATATTTACAATGATTCTACAGGATTAAGGTCACATTTATAATGATACTACAAGATTAAGCCGGTGATGCACGCCCAGGTCACATTTACAATGATTCTACAGGATTAAGCTGGTGATGCACTCCCAGGAGGTCACAGTTACAATGATACTACAGGATTAAGCCAGTGATGCACGCCCAGGACTCAAATTTACAATGACTAATGGCATTTATGAGCCAAATCTGAGGGTTTTTAGCTGTTTTTTGGAGCGAATTGTTAACCAATTTCAGTGGAATAAACTTTAACACTTCCCGTTATTTCCTTGATATTTCATGCAAATTAGGCGCCACTTTGATCAAAACTAAAGGAGAAATAAGGATAACAAACACCCCCACATATATGTACATACCCACACCGTTTCCAGATTTATAGTAAGATACTACAGGATTGAGCCGGTGATGCACGCCCGGGAGGACCGTCAGTTACAATGATACTACAGGATGGTCACATTTACAATGATACTGAAGGAGTAAGCCGGTGATGCACGTCCGGGAGGTCACAGTTACAATGATACTACAGGATTAAGTCGGTGATGCACGCCCGGGAGGTCACAGTTACCATGATACTACAGGATTAAGCCGGTGATGCACGCCCGGGAGGTCACAGTTACAATGATACTACAGGATGGTCACATTGATACTGAAGGGCTAAGCCGGTGATGCACGCCCAGACTCACATTTACAATGATACTACAGGATTAAGCCTGTGATGAACGCCCAGGAATCACATTTACACTGATACTACAGGATTAAGCCGGTGATGCACGCCCAGGAATCACATTTACAATGATACTACAGGATTAAGCCGGTGACGTACGCCCAGGTCACATTTACAATGATACTACAGGATTAAGCCGGTGATGCACGCCCAGGAATCACATTTACAATGATACTACAGGATTAAGCCGGTGATGCACGCCCAGGTCACATTTACAATGATACTACAGGATTAAGCCGGTGATGCACGCCCAGGAGGTCACATTTACAATGATACTACAGGATTAAGCCGGTGATGCACGCCCGGGAGGTCACAGTTACAATGATACTACAGGATTAAGCCGGTAATGCACGCCCAGGAGGTCACATTAACAATGATATTACAGAATTAAGCCGGTGATGCACGCCCGGGAGGAGGTCACACTTACAATGATACTACAGGATTAAGCCTGGGTCTGGGAACTGGATATTAAAGTAGGGCTTGTTCTCACAATGTAATAAGCTCGCAGTCGCAAGGATGCATCCTCTCCGGCAGGTCTGCTTGCACCGAAAGTAAAGCCAACCACCGTTAACACCAACCTCCTCCCTATTGAATGATATGGCACGGAGGACTAGGACAACACCAACCTCCTCCCGATTGAATGATATGGCACGGGGGACTAGGACAATCTGGAACCGTCAGTAATAAACAATTATGTTCAAATAGCCACTTTGGATTGGGTGTGGAAACCCCACTCTGAGGGGACCATCCCATCAATCGTCATATGATTTATTGACTGAATGACTTTCACTCTGTTTACTCATATGGACAAGGCATAAGTGTGTTATAAATTATAATAAACCTGCCCAATGGCCAGCATATACCGGAAATATATATTCTCCGGCGTTCCTGATTTCGATGGCGCATTGTAATTATATTACAGGATTTAGCCGGTGATTCACCGTACAAGCGATCATTTATGACGTTACATATCCAAGGATGGGCGCTGTTATATTTTGGAAATACTCTCAGTTTAGAATTTTTAACGGTCATGCCCAGGCGGGATAATTCTAAAACACATCAGCGCCATTTTCCGTAGATAGACTATGGGTAATGCAGATTTGAAAAAAACCCAGATGTATAGCTTTATTCCGTAATATGTATTTCATATTTCCGTATCATCTATCAGAGGATAAGAAACAAGGATGAATGAGATCATTGCTGTTTACTGTATACGCTACACTACACATTTCTTGTAGATGTAGTGGCTATTTTAAACACCCTAACCAGTATTTTTATGAATACACCTACTATTCTGGAAGAAACAGAGGAACCTTACTGCCAATTAGCAACTCATTTTGGTTTTCGCAACATCAGCTAAACTCAATAAATTAGACTTCCAGCTTTTGCCATTTTATCGGTTAAGACATTTTATTGTATTGCAGATCGATAATTCATTTGCATTTTAATTGACAACTTGTTGACCCGGTGCTTGTTGATGCTGGTATCTCAACTTGCCAATAACAAATATTCAATATATTTATAGAAGCAGGTTTGGTTTATATCGAGGGTTTGAGCGCCAGAAGGCCGTTACTCAACTTTTGGGTAAAATGTGATTTTCGTACCAAAATAATCCATATAACCCACAGATTTTAAAAACCATAAAGACTTAACTCATAAATAAACACTCTCAATTGAAGATAATGACCAATTCCACATAGCCCCAACTCAATGTAACAGGTTTCAGTCAGTGCCAGAAGGCTTCAACCCAGACTTACGTCCTTCTGGCGCTCACTGACTTGACATAATGAGTGAGTTAAGGCTTGTGATCATACCAATTGCCAACCTGTACAACATTAATAGCACAATTATTAAGATTGCAGAATATAATGAAATTCAGTTCTGAAATGTACCAAGTGCTTGCCTTTTAACATGACAATCTTTTATACACAAATAGGTGACTCTAAAGCAGTAACTCAATTTATTGCAAATTCAGTTGGTACCAAAAGGCCGTATCTCAAGCATTTCTATAAATATTGTCGTAATTATAGTTATCTCAAATAGAAAATAATAACTGGTTCATTAATAACACTAAGTGTGATACTAATACAACTTTTCTTTTTACTACATGTATATCAGAGGTATGAGTTGGGTGCTAGAGTGTGTTGTAATGGGTCCCAACTATTCAAAGTTAATTTAATTTACTTTATCTCAAAATAGCCTTTTTCAGTTAAGGCGTTGTGGGGCTCAACCCTCGATATCCAGTTGTAATTACAGGTACTTCGATGAATTAGTGAACCGAGGCTTATTATTGTTGCAAATTCAATACTGTTCGTTCAAGGTTCATTTCATTCAGAGATGCATTTTAACAAGGTAATGTAGCATACGATTATCGGACGATTATTACTGGCAGTCGCCCGATATATTGAACTATAAGTATGTAATCATCACTGCCTTATCACATCTCTTTAGTGTTTTCTCTCAGCGTTCACAGATATTCCAACACCGGTCCTAAATTAACAGTGATGTCATCGTATCGCCCATCTATATTACGCTCCATCGATTGGTCAAACGAAGGTCCCTGTATAGTAAACAAGAAGCCACGAGAGAAACTAACAATTGAGACAAGGCAATGATTGTATACTCATCACAAAAAGTATCGAGACACTAAACAAATGAGCCAATAATTAACGGCCCGAAAGGGTATGGAGTTATTGTTATTTCAATGGTCGTATGTCCAGTTTCAAAAGTGACAATCATCCCTATAGAAGCATTTTTGTACACGTGTGTAAAGCATAAACCTGATCATTCTCCTGATTGTCACTTTTGAAACTGTACCTACGACCATTGAAATAACAATAACTCCGCTCCGCAACATCGCATCTCAATAATCGAAGTGTCAAAATACGCAGAACAAAATTATGCACTGGGTTATTTGCTTCGATTTATCCATACCCTTTCGGGCCGTTAATTATTGGCTCATTTTAAGTGTCTCGATACTTTTTGTGAGGAGTTTATAAAAATAAAAAATGAATTCACGAGGGCTCAACGAAAGATAAAATGTTGTTATTAAACTAACATTGAACATGGTTCCCCACAATTTACAGTATCCTTTTGAAACTTCATCTCCGGTCGGTAAAATTGGTAAAATAAAACTGAGTAGGAAACAAATAAAAGTATTTTACATGTAGCAACAACTAGCTATACATGTACAACCAGGCCTGTGTACAACCATATTCGTGAACAAGATGAAGGAGGTGGGGAGGTTTGCAAATTGTAAAATCGCTTTAACTAATCATGCAAAATACATTATATGGACCGAAATCATAACATTGATAACGATGATAAAACGAAAGTGTAATTGGATGATCCGCAATGTGAATAGGCCTAAAAGTGACAACGACACTGGCAACATTTTCCCGTGACTTATGTAATAGCCTACCTTTCTTCCCACTATAATTCTGCTAATTGTATCACTCAGTTGTGTAAAAGTCGGTCTTCTAGATGGGGCAGTATTCCAACAAGCCATCATCATGTCATATCTGTAGTCAAATAATAAATCATAAATAATTACTTGAAATCTGAACTCAAACGAAATAATGTGCGAAATAAATTAACCAAATGTATTCCTTCCTATAGCACTTCTTAATATATATATATCCTAGAATTAAATGAATTTTAATCAAACAAAGTTAGAAAGTTACAAAAATATTATCGGCATCTTTTGATTCCTACGTTGTTGGTATTGCGATGACGATGAAACAGCGAATTTAGCAATTCAGATGAAGAAACAAAGAGTTGCATTTAAGGTCCAAAGATAGGCAGCTGGTTTTAATATAACATCATTAATACTCCGCGCGCCTAAACTCGATGATGCGGGAGGCGTTACTTACAATACACCAACCGTAGAATAGAGGATCATTCGTAGAAACCAATTAGACAAGATTGTGTCTAGGAACTGTACTAGGGTCATTCTTCGGTAAATGTCACATTTCATGTCCCGATACTTTGATATCCTATATCTGGTAATTTCGTCATTCTTAACTACATCTTTTAATGTATTTCTGTTCATAAACGTAAACCCCATCATAACAAAATCATAAAACGCTGGAGAATTATTTTTTTATATAACATTTGTCCAGTTTGATGCCAAAACCCTACAAAACCCCGTATCCCGATGGTTACGCGTAACATTTCCGATTGCCATATTAATTTGGTGGAGGGATTTTCGTCACGAAAATACTCATAAACGCTAGTTATTGACGATTTAATCATAATTTAATCCATCCAAATACGATATGGCATATAGGCCTATTGAAGCTTAATTTACCAGTTTTTGTCGAGAAATGTTGTCCCGACGTTTTGCGTCATCTCCGTCACAGACCATATGCAACGCCATAGCATTCGTAATAAAAGGATAATATAAATACTGCTTTGACCGTTTGAACTTACCGCACATGAGATTTAACATATATGAGGTGCGCGCGCTAATATTTAGCAATACATCAAAAATCTGGTTTTTTTTCGAAACATAGTATGTGCGTATGTTTATTCAGTGTCATCTCCGAACGCTATAGAATCAATTGAAAATATATATTCATTGGATTTGTAGGATCAATGGTAAAAAAAGAGTGGTGGCCGCTAACGATACCCTGTAGTAGACCGCTAGACATACTTTTCTAGCGAAGCTATCGTCCCAACACTTAAGATGGTCATCTCCGTCACGTCATCTCCGTTACATTTTCGTTGATTTTTTGCGTGACGGAGATGACCAGGCACCGTGACGGATATGACTTTCACATGCAGTCATCTTCGTCACATGAATATTTGATGCTCAAAATGTGTAAAGTTATAGAGCATTGGACACAATTATCAGTTGTAATTTAGAAATAAATAGATTTCTCATGCTAACTAAGCTGAAATGTGTGTTCGCTAAGAGGGTTTCGATGACAAATAAAGTGACAGTCAACATTTTCACCAAAAATCGGTACTTTTTAATGTTGTAAACTTGTGAGAGTTTTAAAATCGGTATGTTATACTGAAACAATAACATAGTTGGATTTATTTGAAGAGAATACTCTTTTTTATAGTTTAGGGATATGTGTGTCAATTTTAAGTCTGGAATCATATACATTTTCTAATGGATTATTTTATACTGAAAATGTGACGGAGATGACTCTCTCGTGTGACCAACCTATAAACAATAAGGGGAAAATCAATTAAATATCCGTACAGATTGTGCCAAACATGTTTTTAATATGTTACAGATGTTTATCTTTGTCAAAAAATATTCGAAGCTAGAAAAATTTGAAATTTAAATCCGAGTTTCTAGAAACTTGAAATGTAACATTTACCATGTTTACCGAAGAATGACCCACTAACCGTATGTAACAAGGACACATGCGTTTTCGACGCAGATACGATAGATATATTATCAATTACTTTAAGGCCGTGTTTCCACATAGAACAAAATCCCGAGTAGTCTAGACTAGTCAGGTCCGGACTAAATCGCTAATAGGAACGCGATTCAAGTAGGTCCCGGTCCGGACCCAAAGTGTTTTTTGTTATTTTTAAGACCACCTTAGGTAGTCCCGGTCCGGACTAAATCAATAATTTTTCATGTGGGAACGCAATTCACTCGAGACTATCTAGTCGAGACCCGGACCACTTGACCCGGAAGGAAATTTTGACCTTTGCAATTGCGCGCATATTAGTGCGCATTGTGTAGCTACGGCGCTCGCGTTATACATATGAAGACGCGCGCATTATAAATAAAGTCGCGCGCGTTATAAAGGAAGACGCGCGCGATGTATAAAGTCGCTTGCGTGGTGAAATAGGACGCATCGATTGTCACGATTTTAGGTAAACAACTTAATAAAACAGTATTTCAGCACTAGTTTGTGGTTTTATATCAACTAGTGAGACTTATTTTGTTATGCGAAGCCGATAGTAGCTATTTCTATTGTTTTTATCTTATTTCCATGTCATAAAGGGACTTTTACATACGTTTTCCGGCGATTTTCGAATGACTTTCGATTTACATCCGGGTCTAAGTGGATCATTTTTAGACCATTATTAGACCACTTTGCTGAATCATCGTTGTGACGACCACTTACATGGGAACGCAACTTTTAAGTGGGTGCCGGTCCGGACTAGTCTGGACCGGGACACGGCCTAAGTAGTGTCCTTCTTTGCTGACCAAACAGTGACATGGTTATTTTTGGCATCACTACATGTAGATTACCTCAAGGTTCTAGACAAATGTGTCTGCTTTTATTGCAGTAAAAAAAGTTTGTTTATTAATATGTAAACATAAGTTTGCTCTAGACCTTTACTGCAGTTTGAATTCACCGAACTTTGTAAATTTGTAAAATCACATGTTGTCTGTCATCTTACTTACAGTTCTTGGCTACAATTCTGTGGTTTTAACATACGATTTCCGCGCTGTAGATATAAGATGACTGCTGAGGGTAACATTCCACCGTAGGGTCTACCACCTGCGTAAACATAAATAAACGGAATGTTTTAGAGTCAACAGTTTTACTATCATGAATAAATAAGTCAGGGGTAACTTTGTGCAAGGCAAGGAGCCTGTATACAATTCCAAGTGCCGTTGAACGGTAATTTATTGTCCCAAACCTCTACGGATGGGAACCTTTGCATTTTACGAGTGTATACATTAACAATGGTGCACTTATTGTGTCTAGGGGTTTGTCTTTGTATCCACTTAAATCTCACAGTGCTACAATGTTTCAACCCCGGGTTTCAACGAGATAGGGGAGAGCGGGGAGTATTCGCCCCATTTTCATTTGAAATGGCCTAGAGACGTCAGTTTTAAAGATTGAATGGACCTATTGACATTACATGAAAGATTGATATATTGGCTACATACGACTCCAATTTCAGTACCCTGGGCTTTACTGAAAAGGAATGAGTAAAGGATAAAGACAGGTGTCAAAAATGGTGAACTTGCCCCGACCCCGGAGCAGGTTCGCCCATATGTCGGGGCAAGTTCGCCATGGGCTCATAATTAGGCTTCATTAAATGGTATGTATTAAATAGATACACATTTATTATGCAATGTGACTTTCTTCCAAAATAACATTTAGGGAGTCTAAAAGATAAGGGTGGGGTCATTTTTGCGGATTATACTCGTTTAGAATTTTAAAATTGTAATAAATACCACATTTAAAAATATTATCTTCTAATGTTAGTGCTACTCCATTCCAGATAGCTGTTTATAATTACAAATACTATAGGCTACAGGAGTGGACGGTGAATTATAATTGTGAAATTATACAAAATCTTGTGCAATGTGCCCGGATAGGACAATCAAGTACATTGACCCGATAACCACACATGTCCCTCATACAATGACGGGTTTACAACTGCATTAAATCCATAACCAATCATGTACATATCTAATGATGATTTACATTAAAATCTTCTGTACGAATATCTTTAGAAAAAAATAAATACCAAAAATGGAAGAAAATCCACTTTTGTGATGTAAAACTGGTTTTTAGATTATAATTTTATACGGAGATCTGCCATGTTACCATGGGAAGATCGCTACAAACAGCGGAACATATTGTGTGTTCGTCATTTTCAACCAGTGGCCGCAATGATGAGAATCACGTGGTGGGCGAACCTGTCCCTACACTCCCCGATCTCCCCTACTCTTGGAAACGCCTGCCACATTTACAATAGCAATGTTCTCACTATAGTAATTGGTGCTATTAAACTATGATGTTGTGGTTGGCACCGCTGTATAGCTAATGGTCTCATCTTCCATTTATACGAGTACCAACATTCCCCATGATGTCGTATTGACCCAGACGATGCCGGACACGGGCATGTTTTCGAATATTCAAGGTTAAATTATGCGTACGAGTTTACGTGAGCAAGTTAATGGGGTGAACGCTTAACAACGGATTAAATTCAAAAAATGATACTGACACTGGAGCTGGTTATCCAACTCCAGCGGTTTTAGGATGAAATAATTTAGTTCCAAATCCATGGTTACATTGAAACCAACGGAAATTCAAAATTTACGGCCGTTCGTGTCCGCCATCGTCTGTATTGACCAAGCACCCAAACACCCAAACAGCGCCCTCAGTTGACATAAATGTGGGTGTTTTGGGCTAAAACCATGCAGCTAAACACCTGATTTTCATCATCGTTTTGCTAACGCCAAATATCTGTATACATCCTATAGGCCTATTCAGATATAACGCATTTACCCACACCGAGTAGCCTACTTTTAAAATGTTAAATTCATATGCGTTCATATAGGCCCATAGGCTATTTATCAAAGAAGATAATGTATTCGATAAAAATGGAAATATTTTTTTAATTGAAGCAAATTTCGATAAAAGCAATAAATAAAGTAAATCATTATACTAATTGTTTACATTTTTGAGAAGTGTCTTTTGAATATAGTAAAAGTAATAGAAAATGAAAGGGAGAGTGTAAGCTGGGGTGGTAGCTCCGTTCCGTATAATGAGTTTTATATCACATCAGTTTATTCCGTATAATGAGTTTTATATCACATCAGTTTATCACTTACCAAGAGTAATTATTTCCCACATAAGAACACCATACGACCACACATCACTAAGCGGCGTATGAATATCATCAATTAAACATTCAATAGCCATCCATCGTATTGGGTGTGGACCCTGCGTTAACATTGACACAGAAAATTGAAAAAATAAATAAAAATTAAACATTCTCTCATTTATGATTGCACTAATAATTATGTGAACGTGAAGGCATATGCACAGTAGCGTAACTATAGGGTATTTAATTTGGGGGCATGGGGGCAGGCCTTTGAGCAGGGGCATAACCAACTTTTTTTTGTTAATATACATAGAGTTTTATTTGGGGGCATCAGGGGCGAGCTTTTCGACAGGGAGGGGAGAAAATATTCCCAGCCCTGCCGGCCCCTCTAGTTACGCTCCCGGATGTGCACGTGCTAATTTACCATTTTTTTGCATGACAAGTTGAATAATATACATGAATTTCCACCTCTTCCGACATGTCCGATGAGAAAAGAAATTTGGTATTTTTGTTGTTGATTTTTATCTGACATTGACATTATGCATGTGAAATCAACATAATACAAACATGATCTGATAACTTTGAAAGCTTTCCTTTACGGTTCTGTAAACAAAGAACCTCGACAAAGAACAATGACAATATGCATCGTCAACGATGCGTGTATTTCATGTGAGGTGGCCGGTATATTATGTATTATCTGTAATTATTGGATATTAAAGGGGCACTAATCATTCATGGAGAGAGCCCTCAATTTTGTAAGAAGTTGGGTTTTTCACATATATACGTATAATGCTTATACACGTCCTAACTATACCACCTATTCATGGATTTGATAGCGTATTGAGTTTCGATGTAGATCACATCGAAATTCATCTAAACGGCCACAGATGGCTTCTTATTTTTGGGCGTTTCATGTTTATTCAAAATAACCTTGAAGACCATCCATGGCTTGTTGCGTGATGCATAGTCATGACTTCCCTGATTTAATTGGTGGTGATTTGTAACCAAAGTACAAAAAAAACAATAATATCATACCTTCGGAAATGCTGAGAAATTGTCTTTATTTTTCATTTTTACTGATTTGTATTTGGAAAAAATCTTATGTGAGAGGGTTTCTATGTATATCATCTATCTAAACAAGGTAAAAATGTTAAATTTCATTTATTTCTCTGAAAAGATCTCGCTAATATTGAGCATAATTTATCAACTAAAATGTTATTCACATATGGCTAAACTCACTATCAGTCGTTTTTTGCCGTAACTCGCCCCGGTGTAACTTCCTTGACGGGTACGTCCAAAATCTGATACTTTGCACTGGTAATGTTTCCCTATAAGAACGTTTCTAGTCGCCAAGTCACCATGTATGAACTACAAGTTATAAACATAGTAGGCTCTAAGTTATTTCACATAAGATTGACGTATTGTATTTAATATTGTGGTTAGTTAATAAACACCTACAAATTCCATACTTATTAGAACTATTATCACAACTTTGAATCCGATAAACTACAGATCAAACTAATAAATAGACACGTCCCTATATCATTGCATTATTAAGTAATATCAAAGTGAATCCATTACGAGGGTGATCGGTGTGTGTACAAGGTTAGACAAGTATTAATTCGCTTTCATTTTAGATTAGACTGCGTCCTAGTTTACTCTGTGTGTCAGTTCGCATGTTCACGACACCGTGAAGTCATTATTTAAAAAAAAAACCCCAGTCAATTGAGGTGTGTTCAAATGCACAACACAACCTGTAGGTCATGATAGGCACACTTGGTCTTATGTATTGTTGTGTCACTTATCGATGGCTCACTGGTGGTCAACTATCCATGCTAATAAGTTAAGTATGGAGCATAACCTAGACTTATAGGGGCCTGCGTGTTCTGGAGAGTAAAAAGGTAAAATTAAAAAGACACAGTAGGCTTCTCAAATTAAAATAAAATGTTTGTTAAATTTCCTTCTCAAATTAAAATAAAATGTTCCAAAATGATCAGCAAAATATCGAAACAACCACGGAAAAAGTATGTATCATCAATCAATCATATTAAAGGGTAATTGGACCTCAGTCGAGTAATGAACCTGTTCACACTGATTGTAAGAAATTACCTCGTAAGAAGACAAGAATGCCATGCCATCGGCGACCTGTCGGGAAATATCCAATAACTGTCTCTGGCTTACAACATTGGCAAGACTTGTTTGACCATTCACTATTTGCTGCAGTAACCTTTTGCGATTTTTATCCAAAAAAATCTTAAGGTTTCCTTGTGGCATGTATTCCACTATCATGAAAAAGGGTTCTGTCAAGATAACAAAGAACACTTATTATAATGAAAGCATTAAGGAACACAGGATACATTTTGCTCTTTGATTATTCATGCATGTCAAATTGTTATTTCCATCTTTTTTACTTCTGTTTAAATGTAGGCCTATGCCCTTTTGAAAATATTAAAGTTTGCTCAATGTTGCGGATGCTAACAAAACTACTGAACTAACATAACTTCTGATTAATGAGGAACTTGACCCGGTCCTATTTGGGTAGTTGGGGTTGCTGTGAAACGTGCCCTTTTATACACATGATCTACCCTCTGCTCGCTTATCAGAGTATTCGAAGAGACATGCTAGCAACGCCAATCAAGAAAACAGACATGGTTAGGGACGCACCATTATATTTTCATGGAGGGGAGGTAGGAAGTTGGGTTCGGGGGGGGGGGGGGGATTTTTTTTGGTGGGTTCGGGGGGTGGGGGCTCCGTAAGGAGGCGAATTCTCTTTTTGTCAATTCAGTCATATTGAGTTGGGTGGGGTAGAGGTTTTTTTCTCACTCATCAGAGGGTAATTTCCTTTTTTTTTGGCCTGCATAGAGGGGGAATTTTTAAAATGTAATGGTGCGTCCTTTACACTTTGCCAATAGAATGTAGCCTATACAATATGAAATCTAACCTTGCTCTGTACAGCAACCTAAAAGTTGTAGGACGTTTTTATGAGGCTTCATTCTTTTCATCAGTTCCAGTTCATGAAGAAAATCCGTCTTGTCTTTTTGTTTTGCGTTAGCTTTAAATAAAAGAGGGAGAAATAAATAAACGTGACATAGTGTATTTCGCTTTTAAATAGAAGATTATTTTCTCCAAGCAAGAGACATTATTTATTATTTATCTCATAATTACATACACCATCGCAGGTAAAAGATGACATCAAATACTTTTAATAGGAGATGATGCTTTTGATTATCCTGGATTAATTTTAAGCAAAGAATTCGATTGAGGTAAACACGAAGAGGATGGTATTTCATTTGTGGTTGCAAAGAGGAACAATTGACACCATATTTCAAATAAGGCACCTGATTGTTGAAGGAAGACAGATGCCTTTACTGAATACCAGTACCACAGATTGCAGCTATAAATACCAGACAATATATGAATGAATCAGCCAATCCCGATGTAGTCATACATCATAATGCTTGTTCAACAGAATTTGACTAAATTTGAAAAACTCTTCTTTGCTTCGCCAAATTTGGATTTTCTGGGGGAAACCCCCAGTAAACCTATTCAACAGAATAGATGATATCTCTTCATGCTCTTGGCATGATATACGTGTTTCAGATATGTTTCAACTACTAATGGTATGACAGAGTTATTTTGTTATATTGAATTATGCAATTGAAGGAAGGGATTAGGATAAGAAATAGCGAGGCCTACGACAGACAAAATAACAAAAATGGTCCAAGATAACTGACCTGGTGCCACTTCACAGAATAATTATGTTTCTCAATTATCTGACACTGTTGCTCAAACATGAGAGTTGGTAAAATGACGATACGGGCTTACATATCCATCAACATTATGTGAGACACAGAATTACTTATTGACTGGTTATCCGACCGACGGCATGTAATATCTATTACATTCTAAATTGTGTAACGTGTTGCAAACATTTGGTCGGCATTATTTAGAAAACGGGATCCTTCAATTAAATTGCAATTTTTCATAAAGACAAAAAATGCCCATGGGGCGATTCCTATTTTTGCCACATTTTACTATAACTATAGCATCCTTTTTCTATTTGTCAACCTCTTGAAAATGCCTTTTTTACTCAAAAAACAACAACTTTTGAAGTTGACTGTGTGTGTTTTTTAAAATTTTATTTATGCTTTATTTATTGAGGGTAAGATACTTCAGTGTACACACACTGCTTTCCAAGTAGGCCCTCATTTTATGCATACATAAACAGATTATTTACAAAGAAGAAAGAAAAGGTATACACATAAATATATAATACTATACTAAATAATTATAATTTAGTTTGAAGTAGTAAACATGACTTAAATTGACTTAGTGACATATTCCTTAACTCAATACGTATTTTGGGTGAAACATTGTTCCAAAGAGAAGAAGCTCTGGCATGAAATGTACGTTTACCAGAATTGCTATTAGATTTGGGAATCAATCGAGTATTTGATGTATGATTTCTTGTTGTATAAGTATGACTATTATGTACAAAATCAAATTGGCATGATAAATAATCTGGACTGATATTTCTTAAACATTTGAATACAATGGTAAGCATTTGTTTTGTCCACCTTTCATTTAGTTTTACCCACTTGAGTAAAGTCATCATATCATTAATAGGTGTTCTAATATCAGCAGATAAAATTGTTCTAGCTAAACGATTATGGAGAGTCTGTAGTTTAGTTTGGTACGTCTGAGAACAGTTAGACCATACTTGGCTAGCATAATCAAAGTGAGGCATTACAAGAGCATTTGATAACATCAAAAGAGTATTATGTGGGAGAAAATGCTTAACACGTCTAATAATACCAATTCTTTTTGAGATATTATTAGATAAATAATCTACATGTGATGACCATGACATATTCTTATCAAATTTTACACCAAGATATTTGAATTCACTTACCATTTCAATAATTGAATTCTTGTAGGAGAGAGTAACATGACTAAATCTATTTAAAATGTAGGTGGTACCAAAAAGCATTACTTTAGTTTTGTTAACATTTAGTGTTAGCTTGTTAGCCTCCAACCAGTTTGCTATAAGATTCAAATTTGTAGTTAAGTCATTTGAAAGATTATCAGGGTTTTTGGCTCTACATAATAATGAGGTGTCATCTGCATACATAATAGTTTTACAATTTACAGCATTTGGCAGACAATTTACAAATATAATAAAAAGTAATGGACCTAATATAGAGCCTTGCGGTACACCAATATTTATGTGCTCGAAATCTGAAAGGCTACTGTTAACATTTACAGCTTGTAATCTATGACTTAGGTATGATTTGAACCACGAAAGTTCTTTACATTGAACTCCATAATGTTTTAGTTTGTCAATCAATATTTCATGATTGACAGTATCAAATGCTTTCTTTAAATCAAGAAAAATAACCCCTGTAGCATAACCATTATCCATATTATTTAAAATAACATCTTGGAATTCAAGAAGAGTTGTGGTTGTTGAATGTTTAGCTCGAAAACCAGACTGAGCATTAGAGAGAATATTTGTGCTAGTAACATATTCATATAATTGATCATGAACAGCTCTTTCAATAATCTTAGATACAATTGGTAATACTGAAATAGGTCTATAGTTTCCAACATCTGATTTGCTACCTGATTTATAAATAGGCGTTACCTTAGCTTTTTTCCAATCATCTGGAAAAACGGAACTTAATAATGATAGATTGCAAATATAAGAAAGCGATTCAGAAATATATGGTCCAGCTAATTTAAGAAACCTGACACTAAATTGATCTAGTCCAGCTGATTTATCATTACTCATTTTGCTAATCTGATTGATTACAAATTCTGGTGAAATTTCATAAAATGTGAATCTATGCTTACAATTAAATACATCATCACTATCTGAACATGAATTATTACAAGGACAATTCTGCTTTATATTAGTGTTGAATTTCTCACCAAGAGTGATACCAATTGAAGTGAAATAGTTGTTGAAAGCATTAGCTGTGTCCTTTGAGCTAGGTGTTCCATCATGTGAATTAACAATATTAGGGACTGGTGAAGATTATTTGGAATTATTTTCTTAATAACGTTCCACAAGTTTTTACTGTTATTCATATTGTTAGTAACTGCCTGATTACAGTAGTTCTTTTTAAGATGAAACTTCATATTGTTAACTTTATTTCTTAAAGCCTTTGCCTTATCCCAGTAGATTTGTTCATTAGTTTTATGAGCTTTAGCATAATAATAATCACGGTCCTTAGACAGTTTGAGAAATTCATGATTAACCCATTCAGGGAGGTAACCTTTGATCCTTTTCTCTTTAAAAGGAGCATGGGCATTGCACACCTCAGTAAATAATGATTGCCATTTACTAAGTGCAACATTAACATCATCAATACAACATATCTGAGCCCATTTAATTTGCTGTACATTGTTAATAAAGTTTGACTCATTGAAATTCTTAAAGCATCTTGAAAAAACAGTTCTTGGTGGGAGTTTAATTTGCCTGTGTTTACGTACAACATAAATTAATGAATGATCACTAAGACCAAGACTGTGCACGCCATAAGTAGCAATAAGCTCTGGACGAGAAATAAAAATTAAATCAATAATGGTTTTACTATTGGTAGTTATTCTAGTATACTCATTAATCAGTTGCTTCATGTGACTATTACGCGCTATACTATTTATTTTCCTAGAATTACATGCTTTGGATAAATCCAAATTAAAATCACCAAGAATATATACATCATCATATATGGAACTGCTATCTTGAAAAATGAGATCAAGTTTATCTATGTAATCAACACAGGCGCTTGGAGGGCGATAAATAGTACCAATAAGTATAGGTTTGGTTTTAGGCATGTTAATTTCAATCCATAAGGCTTCAATCTCATTGTTATGAAGATCAATATTATGTTTAAATGAGATACTCTCCTTAATATAGCATATTACACCACCACCATGATGAGACGTACTATCCTTTCGATCTAAACGACATATATCATAACCATTAATTTTCACATCAGAGTCATCGATCTCATTATTCAACCAAGACTATGTAAGACACAAGACATGAATTTGGTTTTCATGTAAAAGTAAATTAATATAATCAACCTTATTGATGAGACTTTGGATATTTATATGAACAATTTTTAGTCCCTTTTGTAACTTACAATTTAGATCAACAAATCCATCACTAAATGGAAGTACATCATTAGACATTTTGAAAAAACAACAATCGCAAAACCAATTTTTGGTCAGCTCTACCTTAGTTTTTTCAACACAATTAACATGGAAATCTATGGTACAGTTATTACATGTTACAAAAGAGTTATACTTCACAATTTTACGAGCACATTTACCACAGAACATTTTGTGATTAGTGTCATTGGATATAGATTTACAAGTATTAGATGAATATTCATCAGATTTACAGTTATTGCTATTGGAGTTCAACTTTTGGGTCCGTATGGTTTCCTGGTAGGGCGGACAGGTACAGTGGTGTCAATTGCTTTTCTTAGGTTAATGACTAACCTACCAAGACCTCTATCGTTAAGATGAACATAATCCCAATAGAGATCTTGGATTATGGTGCCATTATCGGCGACAAAGGATGGAACATGATCCACGAATGTTACTCGAGGGCTGGAGTGGCAATTGAAAGAAAATGTTTTATTTAGTTCAGCTGACACTCGATTTGACCAATTGTCTTGATCAACGGGACACAGTCTCGGTAACATTCCAGATAAAATGATCTGAGCTGAGGGGAATTTCGTAAGGGCTGCGTCGATAAGAAATCTGGCTCTGATATGGCATTGATCCGCAGATATGCGTGCAGCATTGTTTGCCCAAGCTTGCAGAACTACAAATTCAGGACTTTCTCCTTTAGTGTTTTCTAGAATCCGTTGTATATCTGATATTGTGGCGCCACTTTCAGCATAAACTTTCGTAGATTTTGTCCTATGAAATTTTCTACCATCAATGCGTTTGCATATAGAGTTACTGAAAATCAAAATTTCAGCTTGCTTGAGATCAGCCTTAGGCCTATGTTGAGTTGTGTCTGTATCCACTGGCGGTTGGTTCTTGTGTATTATGCGAGCGCGTGACGAACGCAGGTTGTCTTTGACAGCTTGACTGTATGTCCTGCGAGCCTGTGGTTTATCTGGAGTTAAATGAGAAGTGGAGGCAGAGGGCACTGATGGCTCTTGAATTGTACCATCTTGAGACATGAGGGACAAGTTTGGAGCAGAAGGAACCGACATAGGCGGTGTAGATTGATACCCGATGCCCGATGATAAGTTCTGGCCACATGTCGTCTGAATATCTTCTAAACTTAAAAAAGGTAAGAGAGCGTGGCACACCATGGCCATTTCTTTTTCATCGAATAACAATAAATAAATGTTAGAACTCTAATAATTACTACGCATTACAAAGTTACCTTTTACTGTTTTGACTGCTAACTTCATAGAATCCCAGTGTTCGCCTCCACCACGTGACTCCCGTAACCCCACAGCGGTAGTTAAGAACACTTGTCCATATTGGCCATTACCGATACATTTTCCAATTGTCAGATTCTGTCGCGGGAATGCAAATGGATCATTTAGAGTTCCGAAGGAAAACCTCCGGTCCGTCATTGGTATAGCTGCCATGTAAAAAGAATATATGTTAATTTCTATACTGACAGATACTGATATCTTCTGAAAAGCAAATGCATTAAAGGATTCTAATGCCTTTGATTTCAGTTGAATCAAGAAATGTTCAAATATCAAAATATATCACCAACCGACTTTAAGTTAAACATTTGTATTTCGTCTTTGATGTACGCTTGAGACATATACTCATCACAAAAAGTATCGAGACACTTAACAAATGAGCCAATAATTAACGGCCCGAAAGGGTATGGATTAATCGAAGCAAATTACTCAGTAAATACTTTTGTTCTGCATACTTTGATACCTCGATTGCTGAGATACGAGGTTGTGGAGTTGAGTTATTGTTATTTCAATGGTCGTAGGTCCAGTTTCAAAAGTGACAATCATCCCTTTTAATAGCATTTTTGTACACGTGTGTAAAGCATAAACCTGATCATTCTCTATACATGTACATGCTATAGAGATGATTGTCACTTTTGAAACTGGACCTACGACCATTGAAATGACAATAACTCCGCTCCGCAACATCGCATCTCAATAATCGAGGTGTCAAAAAACGCAGAACAAAATTATGCACTGGGTTATTTGCTTTGATTAATCCATATCCTTTCGGGCCGTTAAATAATTATTGGCTCATTTTTAAGTGTCTCGATACTTTTTGTGGGGAGTTTACTACCCGTCGAAGTAATGCCCAAGTATGGATAATGTGACCAATACCAACGAACTCTTAGATATAAATGTTTGTCAAAATATGCGTCTGTTTTCGTTTGCACTGTATTTACTTACAATTGTTGATAACATTATTGCTGTACCGTATGTTATTTGATCACAATGTGACATCCACACACAAACAATATGAATCTGCTTGGTAAGCCTGGAGTGGCTGGTGTAATAACAGATCGTATGATCTCGGCATTTCAGCACCTGTACCTGTATATTGCCAATCTGTCAATTCACCTGTCGATGAAGCCGGTTACAAGCTAATTGCTATCATTGTGCCGGATTGTTGTAAATGCGAGGATAAATTCCCGGTGCAAATCAACCGTGAAACGCAGTTGTATATACAGCCAAATATTGCCCAGGGTACCTCAAGGGTCAGTCCTTATAATTTGTTTATATACTCACCACTAGGGCTTAAACTTCCTCGACGACTAGGGCTTGAACTCCCTCCACGACTATCATGATAGATGACAGAGCCATTTGAGCTATTTGCACCTACACAAAGCACCCCTATCACAATAATACTCATGGTAAGTGTTACAACTGTCAGAATGCATGCCGCTGGTGTAAGCACTTCGCTATTGACTGCAAAACCTTGGAGAAAAACGTGGAAAAAAAAGTATTTGAGAAAATTTTACCTTTGACTCGATCTATATTTGATAAAATAAAATATATACTGTGGTTGCTGTGCTAACTGCGGGAGTACCCTTTGAAGCATCACGACTTAAAGTTTTCCCGATCAAGAACTATAATAGAGGACCCTTTAATCCTGTATTCTCAGATCTGAGTGAACTTTTGTAGGGAAGCCCATCATCAATCGCAAATGAGGAGTTCAATGGGACACACCGTGAAATAAATGTCCATTGAAATACATCAGTTTCGCCTTGGTTCATGCGCATTTTTACCCCATGTTACAAATTACAATATTTGACTACCTTAATGTCGTTTAGTGACATCATTTTGTTTCTAATACTTTTTATCGATCTGACGATATGAACATCGCCATGATTCTAACCCAATATCTGCGTTCTAGTTTATAGAACCTTAGCAAGTTCTATTTGGACAATCTTAGCATGAATGCATACACCGAAGACATTGCATTAAACACAACGTTTTAGCATGAATGTATAAACACAATGTAAGCATGAATACGTAACAAGTCCGCCGTCTGCTCCATAGACGTCATGCCATGGTTTCTCAAAAAGTAGCGTTCCTACATAGCAACGCGGCATCAAAGCCTCCTCGTGCCAGTCCTTGAATCTTTCGATTCTGACCATTAAACATTATTATATTTGGATCCAACTCCATAGAAACAGGGACATTTATTTGAATGTCCCTGATAGAAATAAGCAAGTGTCACTACAACTCGCTTTTCTATTGACTTTGAGACATTTGACATAGTTGCTATTAAAATAGTGCACAGATTTCCCTTAATGCGCATAAGGAGTTTTGTTGGAGTTAGATTTTCCGGTCTCAGTCAGGGTAACGAGAGGCTTCCATCCATTGGGGGAAATTTCCCCCTGTTAGTTGTTACGCTACTGGGTTTTCTAAATAGCATTCCGACGAGTTTGGTACCACCTACGTACGTCTCTGCTACAATGAAAGCGTCTACAACAATATTCATGGTTGGCGGGTCACCAGGGTAGCATAAAATAGTATTGACGAACAGGTTAAAAATAATAATGTAACACATAATACTTATGCTTACAATTCATTAAAGAGGTCATGTACTTCACCTTAACTTGATTTGATCGTTTATCGTTATTCTAATTGTTCCGAGTATACCAAGTCGCAACAAATTATTTGAAATATCGACATTTGTTCATGCTCATTGTTTCATTGTAGATTTTAGGAATACTGGCTGTCCCAAAATGATTAGTGCCCATCGATGCCCAAAGTTGAATAATTCTGGTCATCATCAAAATCAATGAGATTAGATCTGTTTTTTCATATCATATTTTATATATACTGTACCCTTTCATTAGAATTTAGATCGGACTTATTTAACTGAAGTTTCACTCCATTGTGTAAGACATGGTGATTTCACATTTTTGGCAAAGTGCAAAAAAAATGAGTTTGTAAACAGGTTGTTTGAAAGTTTAACTAATACATTCTCTTAATCTCTTGTCTGCTAATATCTTTGGTTTCTTTCTATTTTAAACTATTGTTGTATCATATGGTTGTTCAAACCATTAATACTTCTTCATTTTGATTCAATTTACAGAGTAAAAATGGATCGTCACGCATGAGCGACCCCAAGCTTTGTTTCTATAATGAGCTAGTTTTGAAGCTAAACTTGAGGGACATTTAAATAGGTAAAGACGTGGTCATGGGTAATTAGCAGTGGCTTAGACTTCTTTTTTCATATGGGGGATGCAATTTCCTACAAACTTGGTAAAAATGATATAGCCCGATAATGATAACGAAATCCATTCTCCAATGTGAAAATGGAGTCTAAGCCACTGGTATTTCACCACATAACCACATACCACTTCAGTTAGAAGTCCCTTAACACTTGTCAAATAAAATAATGTATGGGTTCACTCAAGTGACGAACTTCTTTTACCCTTTAAATTGAATTAAAGAAAGAGAAGAATTATTAATGATTTGAATACCCATAACTAATAACAGTTACAACAGAAAGACACACAAGATTATATTAGTAGACAAGAGATTATGAGAATACACGAGTTTCTTTCAAACAAGCTGTAATAACACACACATTTTTTAGCACTTTGTCAAAAAAGTGAAATCACCATGTCTTACATAATGGATTGTATCTTGAGTTTGATAAATCCGATATTAATGATCTAAAAGTCTAATGAAAGAGTGCAGTATGACAAAGATGATGAAAAAACAACGGACCTAAACCTATTGATTTCGATGATGATAAAAATAAATGAACTTTGGGCATCGATGGGTACTAATCATTTTGGGACAGCCTGTATACGCCTATAAATATTGGTCCCAAACATGTATTGGGTACACGTTAGAACTTGGAAACGAAACATTTAATGACCAATGCAAGTAAAATACGAACTTTCTTTGACTAACATTTAACTTGTAATATAAAGTGGGATTACTTAGCAGCCTTGTATATACTAGACTTCTGTGCACTGGGACCCTCATTAATTACGTGATACTTTTCTGTCAGGGTGTCTGTTTGGATTGCATGCATGTTGGCCTACACAATTACACATAGCAAGATGCAAGGAAGCGCTGGGTATGGAAAATGTTACTTGATCCAGCCCGGACCTTATTACGCATCGACAATGTATTACATTGCATACATTATTATCATGGCCAACTTCACGGCATGCTCCAACTTTATCGTGTGGAACTTTTGATACATTTACTATTCATGCCGACGTCGCCATTACTGTTTCCATTATTATTATCATATCTTTTTATCGGTTGCTTCAGCGTTTCTCGTTAATAATTGACTGATTTTTAAGTGTCTCGATACTTTTTGTGAGGAGTTTACTGTTGATGGCACGTTTCGAACGAAGCAAAGCAAATGTAGGCCTATGTGATCATAGATTACATGAATTACGTTTATAAATAAGCTTAATCACTTAATTAATTCATTGAGTTCTTCGATATTCTAAACATTTTGCTTGACCTTTTTCTCGAAGCTGTGCCCCTGTGGATATATATACGATCATATACCTCGGTACCAACATAAACAATTTCCATTTTTGATAGCTTAAACTAAGCAGGTCTCGGGAAAAGGTAGAAGTCAAAGCAGGTCTCGGGAAAAGGTAGAAGTCAAATTCTGCATTTTGCGGCACCCATTATATACCTTAACAAAACTTAAGGAATGACTAGTATGACACGAACATCTCTGTAGCTAATTCCACGTTTGTATCGAGTTTATCAATTAATGTTAGAATGCCAAATATTCAAACAATTGTTAAATAAACCCTATGTCTGGTTTCCTAAAACTGTAGTACATGCAGTTTCAAGAGCCACAACAAATTATACTGCACAGGCTGAAATATATAAACAATTCTTGTAATCTTACCTTGAACTGGCTCAAGTATACAAATGACCACTGTTAATAGTCGCATATTATGCTCATGAAAAATCATTTTTGATGCAATATTTTACCATAAACACGTATCTTCCTGTCAACATGCTCAATACTATTGCAGTATGCTACCTGGGTCTTTATCTCACTGGGTGTAGATACTAAATAATATTGTACGGCAACAACAAAACAAGAGTTAGCGTTAAGGTCGCGAAAAAGCCAATGATCCGTGAGTTAACTAGTTATGGTACAATTGTGTTTATCATAGTCTATGCTCGGTGAGATCTTTTGTTCAAATGTCACCTAAAGTATTATTTATTATTTATTGTCCCCATACGTATGTCTGTACGGTATATATATGTATATGATCAAATTGTTGCGTCTTGTTTTAAAAAAACAAAACAATTTTGAAAATAGTGCCGTATCATATCAAAAACAGTAGACAAACTTGTTTCCGTTCGAGTAGTGTATATCACTTTGGGTTAAGTATTCTATTTTGGGTTGAGTTGACTTAAAACTAATTGTTAGAACTCAGTGGCCTCAAACAATTAGAGGTCTGTTCTTGCCTAACCATGCTAACCGTACGATAATCGTACTTATTCGAGTATATTAACAGGTTCAAAAAAGAGTAAAAGGTCACTGCCTACAAAGGTCACTGCATACACCTGTATTTTATATATTTATATAGATCGTCATGGTCTGTCTACTCCTTTTCCAAAAGACTCCCAAATAACTGTAGAACTGATTTTGTTTTCTTCAAATATAAAGTTATTATTGACAACCGTTTCTGGTTAGACTAGCCATTGAACAAAGTGCTCAATACCGTAAACTGCAGTGCTTATAAAAAAATAGAGTTATAGACCTTCTGGAATATATCGCTACTCTGCTGAGTTTCATGGACAATACCATACGGTCATTTTGTCCAATCATCAGGCGAAAAGAATATATATATATAATTATTTTAAAAGGGATTATTTTAAGATCATGTCAAAATTCAAAACGAAGTCATCTTGAAAAAAACACCTTTATTTAAAAAGGAGATCTACATGAAACAGGGAGTAATACCTCAATAAGTATCAATATTTTCCATATGATTTCTGCTTTAAGGAACTCACAAAACAGACAGGCTTATCGTAGATATAGGTACATAAATAGTATATCGTATGGTAAAAGCATGTACATTTAGGCCGGATTTGTTGTTAACAAGGGAAAAGGACAACACAGGGAAATATCTGTCATTTGCACGTAAAGTTACACATCCATAACTAACAACACAATCAACCAATTATATCAACCCTGGAAAGGACAGCGGATCGGTTTAAATTCAATATACTCGAACTTATATACATCAAGGTGTGTGATCTGTGGTGAATTCTAGAATTATCTTGCTACACAAGTATCATAAGAGTGCACTACACTAAATCGGATTCCCCGCACCCTTAAGACATGTTGCTAAACTAGAATGGCAAATTATGACAAAATCCTAAATCTAAGAGTCTTGAAAGTAAGAAAAATTGTGTAAATGCCAAGGATTTTTTACTAATTATGAATAATGGGACATCACCTCAATGCATACGGACTATGAGGGATCTTTCAAATTCGTGTTTTTACAGGAAACAAAGGAGATTACGGCGACATTTCCAAGCTCATTGGATATGTAGTCTCTTCATGGTGGTCGTTTGGAAAATCAAGCAGGCTACCCTAACCCTACCTATTGTTTGCATTTTCTGGTGAAAAAAGGAATAGTGTTGAAGCAAAATTCACTCTAAAACCTCGAAATGGTCCCATTTCAAAATGTAATGGTCTAAAATAGAATTTTATATCACTATAATTGTACATATCCCTATTTGCAAGTTTGGGGTAGGCTTTTGTATGGAATATGTTTGTTTTTATGTTATTTTGTGTGAATAAATTGTAATTTGTGTAATCTTATGCGTAACGTAACAATAACTTGGTAAGTGACAAAAGGTAGATACACGTGCAGATTTCTGTAATTAAATTATTATAACTCATTTCAGCTCGTACTACAGAGTGTCCCAAACATGTTTTACAGTCAGGGTACGAATTCTTTTCATGCTATTGTTACAGTAATTATGTGATAGATCTTTTTCCTGTCATTTAATTTATTCCAGTCGGATTTGCAGAATGGTAATAATTATGTGTTTTTTAGAAAATGAGAGAGAGAGAGAGAGGGATTTGATTGTATACTGTAGAACTCTGCTGTATCTATAATGTATTGTAGTGGTATAAATTATTACAAACCCAGTGCAGATACATGTACGTGTTACCCAGATTATTTATTGAAAAACTCTGTATTTAACGAGTTTGTAGGTAGTTTTTCGTGCAGTATAACTATAACTGTCGACATTGATAGCTATTAATTGGTTTAACAGCCAGTTAACATTATTGACTCATCTTTTCGGAATAAACACCTTGACAATAAAACAGCTGCAGATCAGTGCCGTGCGTTCATCCCGTGTCACGATGATGCGCTATAGTTATGATGCAAACAATAATGGTGCATTGTTTACCGGAAATCTATTATCACCGTGGGAATAACATCTGTGACTGTTAAAGTGAAGATAAAAGACAGAGGATGCCTCTCAATTCGTTTGACAACATATCCACCATAGTTTTACTTTTCTCCATACGCTAACGACTTACCCAACACAACAAAGAATGCGCCCTCTAGAGTTGAATCGATCATGTGTCCTTAAACCTTACCCGTAATACTGAACCAGGGATTCTATTAATTTTGGGATAGGAAAGTGCTATACTGATGTACGTAGCGAAAACGGTCCCTTTTGCATATTTACATAAATTATGGTAATCGTCCGGAATGCGTCCGTGACCGGCGTTTAACGAGTTTAACCATGGTTTAACCTGGTTTAACGTCATTTTTGGTCAGCATAGGTTTGGTGGCGCTGTTCTCGCGGTAGATTTACACAGACGACGCGACGGTGGCCACGGGAAACCTACATTTTGAATTCGTATTGGAATAACACGTAAACGCGAATGTTAATCTTATCATTTTGACAAATTCATCATAATTAGAAGAATTTTCATCGTTAACCGGGCGATGACTGTTAAAAATATTTCAAAATGGTGCACTCCCGTTGCCATATTGTGTCGTCTGAGAGAGGCGTGGCCATCGTCGCGTCGTCTGCTACAAACATGCCTGATCGGTATAGCGCCACCAATTCTATGCTGACCAAATTTTAATTCAAAAAATGGCTTCCGATCGGCAAGCTGAGTGGCACACCCTGACTGAACCTAAATCTAATCCTTGAATCAACACTTAAAATGAGTAATTCCACGTATGTGAACAAATCGTGAAGGATTGATTGAGACTTCACACCATACTCATTATTGTTACTTTTGTAATAGCACATACACAGCCAATGCAGAATTCCACAAATTTCACTTATTGTACAGCTTCAGAATGCTGTAAATTTGACATCGTAAATAACCTGATTAATTACAGCAGTTGTAATTATTACCCAACTTGGTGTGTGTGTGTTTAATAGTAGATGAATGTCTAAGTCTGGGTGAGTGAGAGGTGTCCTACTGTGAAAGTGGTGTGTATCTGGTGTGTAGGGTAGAGCTCTGCCATATAAATCATCACTAAAATGGTCACTGTCGATGAGTGCTATTAATTCCTTATAGCACTCGGCAGCTACGCTGCCTCGTGCTATAAGTCATACTAAGCATCCTGGCTTTATTTAACGTTGACTATTCGTGATTGGAGACCATGTCCGATGTCTTCTACAACCGGTGCGCAGGGCAGAGAAAAGTACTATCTTTCTGGGAACTAATTTATTAAGTGAAAATACGGAATGAGTCTGAATGATTGGGACTCATGACTGGGTATTCTATATGAATGTCCTCATGTACTCCATTGGAATTTAACATTTTGTCATATTAGTAATTATGATGAGTAAGAAAATACTCCATTTTCCATAATATGGCTGTTTTTACATTTTGCAAATGGAATTAGTTTGCCATTTTCTGTAATGGATTGATAACTACAAATGTGTCAGTTACCGTGATTGAAATATTTAAATTTGATGGCTTTACCTGTTCAGGCATTTCATTACAGGGCAAGGTTGAATTCACATCGCTGATTGAAATATTTAAATTTGATGGCGTGACCGGTTCAGGCATTTCATTACGTGGCAAGGTTGATTACACACCGCATTTGTGAAAGCCAATCTTGCATTAAATCAATAAGAAAACGCACAGCCCTAAACGTGGTGATAATAACCCCAAACAAGGACGACCATCCCGACAAAAACGCGAGAGAATAGAATCTGATACAGGGTGTATAACAAAATAGGCCTCTCTTTTATGGGCGGCCAAAGGGGTCAAATGATGTCAGAGATGGATTCTTTACACCCAAAAACCCATAAAATGATATTATGTTACACATACTTCTATGGTGAGTTCTTCAACATTGAGATTTTCAAAATGGCCACCGGGGGGCGACCTTGCTTTTATCGAATTCGCAGCTGGTTTGAAGAAAAAAAACCTCCTGTGTGATTTGTAAAGGTAAAAGGTCTCACAACTCAAATCAAGCGTCAAAATCTCTTTCGGATGAATTGTAGACCAGATTCTATTGGACAGGGCCAAGACTAATATACCCGACACAAACCATCCTGTATAAGATGGGCAAAGGAGCGTCAACTATTTGGGATTCGTGTTTAATGTTATTGGTCATATTGATCACTTCTTTTATTCATGTAAAAAGATTAGTCATATTTAGAAAACCGTGAACTTTATTATAAAATAAAGCTATTTCTCTACAGCTACTACATTCACACAGTGGTTACTCGCCGGCGTAAGTTACGCTGAGAGTAATACAATCTCCACGAATATGTTCGTTACTCTGGCCGTACGTCCATACTATTACTAACGCTACTCTTTTGGTACGCCGTCGCTACGCCGTGTAACTTGCACGATGATTCGCTCTGCCAGAGTAAAAACTGAGTAGGCAGCGCCGCTTGCGTTGACCTTTGCATTAAATCCGCACGAAATCTTAAATCTTAATATTTAGTCGGCATCAAAATGGATCCATCTAGTTTTCGAATGTTGATGTTCATCCTCAAATTTTGGCATTATTGCTGTGCCGATGTAGACTTGTTTGGTCAAATTCCCGTACTCTTCCATACAATGAACATAAGAGGAAGACGCCCGAAGGGCGCGTTTCAGAGCATATATCCGTAATCGCACTGAGGCAGAACTTGCCTTCTATGCGTTGTTGCATGTAGCAATGTGGTGGTGGTCTAACCTAAAATCCCGTGGGTGGGAAAACATTGTTCTCCAATGAGTGGGACGACGAAGACTGGCTGTTGAATTTCAGGTATCAATCTAAATAATTCATATACAGGGTGAGTCAATAAAATTGCAAAAGTGGAAAGAGGCCATCTTGTTTTCAAAACCAAGGTGAAGTTCGAAATTTTTAAACGTTGCAAGAATGATATAAGATATAAGATATATATATATTTGTTCCTAACTTTGTGAGAAAAAATGAAATCAATCGCATTGTTTTCATTTGTCGTTGATGAACCTTTTTGCTGCACAACCCAGTGTACGTGTTTATCAACGAATAGTGATTTTCAATTAAAATGGTACACATTTCTTGTTCACATTTGAATATCCCGACATTTGTTCCCACTTTTTAATTCACATTACGGTTCCGTTCCCTGTATGTTTACACACTTCCTTAACCACGGCTTCCATGCTGTATCCGTGGTTATAAATCTCGATTTTGTTTTCCGCCCAACTCTTTGAGTTATTGCACCAGCTGTTAGCATGGTTAGTGCCTACGGCGCTTTGGGTTCCCGCTCTGGCCGTTCGGACCTTCCGACACAGGGTTGACTATGTTTTTTGTAGCAAGGCCGTCACACTAGTGACCCACTAGTTTTTAGTGGGTCATTGTGAAGTTTAATCAATGCAGTTTTTGCTGATATTCGTGATTTAAGTACAAAAATGAATACATTATATAAAAATAGCACAGTCTGTTTTTTGAACGAGCAAAATTGGTGGGATATATCTCAAGTTATGGTATTAGAAAAAAATTCATGTTCACAATAATTTCATATTCCATAATAATAATAAACAGTTCTTATTAAGCGCCCGTAACCAAGGTCTCAGGGCGCTTTACAAAGTTAAAATACCAAAGTAGCAGCATTACTATTGCACAAAACATAATAAAAAGAGCAATTCCATTCACTTCATAGCTCTGTCTATAAATAGCTTCAACCTTCAATAATAAGTTGGGTGGAGCAGCAAGCCTAAAATGTTAAGTTTATAATTTGTTATGTTATAAAAATCATACTTTTAACTTCAATTTGTTATAAAAACTACTGCTGTTTCAGATTTTGTAAAATAAAAAGTTCAATTGTCGAGAAAAATCACGATACAGTTTTGCTAGAGCAGAGTTTAGTTTTAAAAATGAGCCCAATGTGGACCTTAAGTGACCTCATGTGGCAAAACTCTAGTGCCTCTTGATAAAGCAAGCCCGTAAGCAAGTTCCCCAGCATGTGGGCATGTTGTCGATGGACACTTGATCTGCCTATTGCTGGTTGAAACAACACCCAAATTATAACGGGTTTTAGCATGTTTGTATAAAGAATTGCACTGCAATTTGTTATAAAAAGTAGTGCTTAGTATTTCAGATTTTATAAAATAAAAACTTTAAATTGAGTCGCGATATCGCATTTCTAGAGTAGATTTTAGTTTCAATTATTAGCCCAATTTGGCTACTTGAAATGCTAAATGTAAAGCGTGTCAATACTGTATTGGCTAGACAAAGTCGGGACATGTGTCCATGTACCGCCCGCAATTTTTATTCTACTAATCAACATTTGTAAAATGTATTTATTCCGTTTTAATACGGAATAAAGCAAAATTCACTGAATAAAATTTAATTTATTGAAAAAGTCAACTGATTTTGCAAATGTTGATTAGTAAAAAAAAATCGCGTACTCCTGGTAAACAGACCGGACTTAGGCGACGTAACTTACGCCAGCGACCGTGCACACAATCACTACTCCATCAGTTACGCGCTCGCTCCCTCAAACCACCGATACTCTTCCTTCCACCGCTCTTACTCTCTAAGGTGTGAACGTAGCTTAAGTGTTACTGATGTCCTGTTAGGTATTCATACTAAGAATATAAGTAATGAAAATAATATGTTTATCATTGCTAAGCTATTGTAGTAATCTTCCATATCTTCTTTTCCTCTTCCAAAATAAACTCAATATTCGTCATGTGACTTTAATATTAGAGATAACTTCACTGGAGGTGATGTTGTCACTCACTGCACCACACTACAATCCTTGTTATTTTACAGTTATGTATAGTATGTCTTTAGTACAAATACTTACACGCCGTTTTGTAACTTGTCAGTAGAAATTATATTTAATTATTATGTGTTTGATTTATGTGACTTCTTGTATGTAAATTGTAAATGTAACTCAAGTCATCACTATGGAAGCTTAAAAGTGCCACCCAGAGGTTTTTAAGTAACACCGAGAAGTTGAGATCACCGATGCGTTTTGCAGTAAATAATCATTGTTGTTTATGTGTTGTGAGGAATAAAAAGAAGAAAAAAATGATAAATAAAAAATCAATTAAAAAAATCATGAAAAGTGAAAGTGAGTATTATGTTTATGTAAAATGAATAAGCATTACCGTGACGCTATCAATTTAAGCTACAGATGTTTTGTGTCTTTTTTTCTGTGATCCATGATTCCTTTAGAAACGTCGTTCCCGCATTCCCATTGATTTCGTAAACTTGTATCAAGGAGTTATTAACTCCTTGCTTGTATCATGAATTCCAACAACAAAATAAATGGCTGCCCTATAAAATAAAATATTAATGCGTTACAATGACAATATTTCGCTGGTCATAAAGTCGGACTCAGCTGCTTACGAAAGTGGGCTAGGAAACGTCTTATTTAGTTTAAACAGAAGAATTCATCGTTTGAGGGCAGTATAACTATATTCGGTGAAACGACAGACGACGCTGGACTAGCTTGACACGATTTGCCTAAAGCCAATTCGTATTGGTTTAATATGTAATCGCGGATACCCATCGAAAAATGCTAAATATCACATTCCTAGGTACAACTACATTAATTAATCCTAAAACCGATGGAGTTGGATAACTGGATAACCTACTCCAGTCTAAGTGACCTTCTTAGGGATTTGACCTTATTTGGTATATACTTGCGCACATTACGCGCATCAATGACTTCCGTGATGTGCGTGTGTTGTTAGTTCCAGCTTTCAACCATTGGTGATTGATTGGCGAGAAGGTATACTATCCTTAGCGTGCTATTTGATAAGTCATGAGAAGCATATAGATAGAGGAAAAAGCAATATTGTTGAATAAGGATAATAACGTTGATCAATGGATTTATGTTAACATTCTAATTGGACTACAGACCTATAGAATGTTATGAAGTACTCGATGAACGACTGCGACTGATGTCTTTGTTTTCAATAAATACATTGAATAAAAATTAATATTAAAAAAAAAAGTTTGATGATTCAGCATTTATTCTAACCTAACCCTAACCAGATTTCCCCCAATAGTTAAATATTCTAGGTCGATCGGGCCCATGATAAACAGGGTATTTGCCCGTTTCGCCGCACCATGGGCAACGCGATATAGGGGGTATCAAAAAGTTGTTGAAATCACCCAGAAGTGAAGAAGCTATATCGATGAAATTTTGTCAGTGTAATCACTGGTCCTTAAAAATAGTCTCATAAGTATGTTTATTTTTTATACAGGTGGCGCTAGATGCCAATGCCATGTATATCAATGACGTCTTCCAACGGTGCTGTGTACATGGTAAATGATAATGGTACAATAACTGATCCTTGTGGGACGCCTTCTCCAGAGGGGTATGAGGCTTAGAAATGTTGTCATTTGTCACTCGTAGGTCTGAATTTATCTCTGTAAATGACAAAATGTCTAAGCCTTCATACTCGTCTTGAAGATGCCCCACAAAGAACAGTTATTGAACCATTATCGTTTACCATGTACACAGCACCGTTGGAAGACGTCATTAATTTACATGGCCTCGGCATCTAGCGCCATCTGTATAAAAAGTAAACATAGTTATGAGACCATGTTTTGCACCATTTTAAATGGAGCAGTTACATTATGATTAAGTTTGATAGAGGGCACTCTCGATCGAACTCATTTACTCCATGAAACGGAAGTGACGTGCTTTGGATGTTGTTTGCATCCCTGTCATGACTACCGGTCGATGAGCCAATCAGAGGCCGTCTTCCAAGTCCCGCGGTTTTTGGTTCTACCTCCAGTGCCCATTTATTTTCATTCGCTTGTCGGTTGTTCTGCTGAGAGGAACTATTTACGAATCGGAGCTGATCATTCTTTTGATAGGTTGTCTGCTTGGACATTTTTACTAGCTTTCTATTACCATCCTTGGATGATCTCATTCTAATTGACTTTTTCGTGAGTAATACTCTTATTAAAACCGGTTCTATCAGTCAAAACATTACCAATTTTGGTCTCTTGTTTTGTTGACATTCGTTATGCCACCAAAAAGAGGCACGAAGAGGAAGGCAGGCGACTCGGCCTCTCGCCCAGCCCCTTCCCAACCAAACGTTCGAGTCCGCCAAACAAGGAACACAGGCGAAAGCTATGTCCAATTTAATTTCTGATCCGGGAGCATCAACATCGCGTTCGGGAACGGACTCTGTCAGAGGAAGAGCTAGAGGAAGGGGAAGGGGTGCTAGAGGAAGATCTACCAACCCGCGGACTCAGCAAGTTATTTCTGCACTCTCTGCAACACAACGAAAGTTCGCAAAATCATGAAAATGGAGGTGATGCAGATGCGATCACCCTAGATGTATCAAACGAAGAGCGTATCGAGCTAGAAAATGATGACGAGCAGCAAAGGGATCCGGCGAATCAATGGACAACAGCAGTACTCGTCGTCGAGTGTCAAGCCTGTTTTTGGGCCCACAGCCGCCGCCTCTGCAGCTGCTAGTGATACTCGCCAAGCGAGGATGGACAACAACGGAAGTGGTGAGTTTTTTAGTCGTTCTACTGTTTTCAGGCCTTAACGAAACTCAGTCTGCCACTTACTTTGCCCCAAGCTGGGAATTCTCTAGGCAGCCAATCTCGTCCATTTGCTCCACTTTGGGCGATAAATTGCCCAATACGATTAAAGAGAAAATCGTGCGAGGGGACTTTGTTGAATTTGGAGCCCTAACTGACACTAATTTCGTGGATAATTTTCAATCTGCAAATGAGATGGCTTTGCGCATTGACAATTCAGGGCAATTAATTCTCAAAGATTCAAAACCTACTCGTAGGGTTACTACCATTCATGGATGGACTAATTCATTTCTAGTGTTCTGCACAATATACCTAAGAGCACATCCAAATAAGGCGCAGGAATTATTGAAATATGGCCACATAATTCGCACGACAGCTTCAAGGTTTAAAGGGTGGGGTTGGAGAAATTATGTACACTCGGCAAAAGAAGTTCTTGGACACTTTAATTAAATTAATATTTAATAGAATATATATAATTATATATATGATTATATATATATAATTGTATATCAAAATAAGCAGAAAAGTAATCCTCTAACAGCTCAACATGGAATTTAGACATGATCACTCATGCATGGCAGATCCCATTCACTTGACAATGGCAAGAAGATTGCAAAAAATTGGATAATCCCTCCATTCAAATGACTGTAAATGCTCATTTCTTGCAATTTCCTTTTACGCACCTTACCCATTGCTTAATGAATGTGCTCAGCCATGCATGAATGCGTACATCTTAATTTCATACAGACATGATAGAGAATTATTGTCTGCTTATTTTGACATGCAATTGTTTAATTTATATTAAATATTTATGTGAAATATTTGAACTTCAATGAGTGTCAAGGAACTTCTTTTGACGAGTGTATGTCGCAGTCCCTACAACGTCCAACTTCAGTCAGGATAGTTTTCGTGGCCCCGGTAAAACAGGTAACCAAAACCAACAACACACCTCCCAGGCTGCACCATAACAAGGCCGCAACAATCCCAACAAAGGAAGCTCCCGCACAGCTACATGGGTATGCTTTGCCTATAATAAAGGAGCATGTACACAAAAACCTTGTCGCTTCAACCATGTATGTATGTTCAACATGCCATAAAGAAGGACATGGAGCCAACTTGTGCACCAAACGGTAATCTTGCGGCATATTACCCTGAACCAAAGGTGCCTTGTTCATTCACAACTAGGAACTGTCTTTGTTGCAAATATCCATCGCCTATAATATTACACGAGCTCTATTATTTTCTGGAATTCATATCCCAATAATATTGCGGCATCTCGAATTAAGGACGGTTTCACTAATGGCTTTAAATTGGGTTTTCAAGGTGTTCGTCACTCATTTGAGGCATTGAATTTAAAATCAGTACTTAATGACCCTCCCACAGTATCAAGTAAATTACAGAAAGAAATCGACCTTGGCCGAATGGCTGGACCATTTGAGAATTCACCTTTACCAAACTTATTTGTCTCCCCAATTGGTCTTGTTCCTAAAGCTGAACAAGGAAAATTCGTATCCAGAAGGGGGGTCAATCAATGATGGGATTGATCGTGATCTATGCTCAGTACACTATGCCAAATTCGATGATGCTGTTAACCTAGTGGTTAAGGCGGGAAGGGAGCTCACTTAGCCAAAGCAGACATTGCATCTGCATTTAGGCTTCTCCCAGTCCACCCTAATGATTTCGAATGATTAGGCATTACATTTCAGAACATGTATTTTATTGATCAAGCCTTCCCAATGGGGGCTTCTTGCTCACCTGCTTTTTTTTAAATGTTCTCAACTTTTCATGAATGGGTGGTCAAACATGAATCCAATTCAGAACTAGTAACCCACTATGTCGATGACTTCTGCTTTGTAGGAGATCCCGATATCGACAGTATATTTTCGTGTCAAAAAAATGTCGACTGCTTTGAACGAATTTGTGCTAAATTAGGCGTTCCGTTAGCTAAAGATAAGTCTGTGAGCCCGACTTCCAAACTCACTTATTTAGGCCTTGAAATTGATTCAGTCAATCAAATAATTTCTATTCCTAGCGAAAAGTTAGCAAACATTGTGGCCAAGGTTCAAAGCGCCCTCAACGCTAATATCCTGACTCTTCGAGAATTACGATCCTTAAAAGGGGTCACTGTCATTTGTGTGCAAAGCGGTATCACCGGGAAGAGCCTTTTGCGACGCTTAATTATTAGCCTATTTTGGATTTCTCAGGGTGGGAGAATTCGCTGCACCATCAAAAAATAATGATGGGGATCATGTGTTATCTGTCAAGGACCTCTCCCTTAAATCTCCGGATGCCATGGAAGTCAAAATTAGATCATCCAAAACGGATCAAAGAGGCAAATCAACCACTCTGGCATTTGAGATGGGAAGCGACAAATTAATCTATCTGGTTACCGCAATGCTTGAGTACATCCATGTAAGGCCTCTCCGTGATGGCAATTTTTTTGTTCATTTTGGAGGAGATCCTCTGACTAGATATCAATTCAATTCTATGTTAAAAATGGGAATCAAATTAATGGGCCTTAGCCCTGTGCCTTTCAGCACTCACAGCTTTAGGATTGGAGCAGCTACTTCGGCAGCTATTAACGAAGGTCCAATTGATCTGATCCAATGTATGGGTCGATGGCAGTCCTCGGCAGTCAAACTGTACATCAGGCCTCATCGCGTGCTGCACTCAAACTATTGGGTTTAAATTTCTGTTTCTTACAATCCATAGTCAATTACATAATTTTTTCTGTGCCTTTTATTTGCCCTTGCTTGCTGCCATTTTTCACTTATATAATTCACTAAAGGTGGACTGAGGACATGGATCATTGGTGATAGCATCATCCGCTGGGCTGGCGAACACCAGACGCAATTAAATGGCGGTGGATTAGTGTATTGGAATGGTATTGGTGGCGCCCGCATTGCAGGTTTAACCAGCCGACTCGGCAAATGTCTTCATAAGCGGCCACTTCCAACAACATTAATCTTGCATTTGGGCACAAATGACATTTTTGCGGACCAAATCCATATTATTCGCCAACGTATTGTGCAAAATCTGGTGCGGAACCTCTTTCCACTCTCTCGGATCATATGGTCCTTCATTCTCCCTCGCTGGAAATTCAACAAGGAAACACGCAGAGGTGCTGGATACGCATGTGCTCGCAACTTAAATAAACAGGCATATCGCATTTGCTCTCAGATGGCAAACACACATGTCATATGCCATGCGCATTTGTTCACACGTGAAAAGATGCACTTATACCGAGATGATGGCGTTCACCTAACAAATGATGGTCTCGCGCTGTTCAGAGATCACCTAGAATCAGCTCTCGTATCCTTTAATGCCAACCCGGATGAATTCCGGTTCCCAGTTTCCATGAAATGACTCTTTATTATTAGTGTTTACACTTCACATCTCCAGACATAAAAAAGAGGAGGGGGGGGGGGGTGGATTGTCAAGTCTGACCATGCTCAACTTGTGTGGATTAATCTTTAACATTTATGGGTTTAAATCTCAATTATTGACTTTTTACGATAATAAATATCATCAACGAGTAATGATTAAAGACAAAATTATATACTTATAAGGTCAAATCTTATACCAATTACTATTGGCTAATTCACGTCCAATGGTCAATTAAGATAACCATTGTGATAATGAAGTATTTTTAATTAATAATTCTCACATTATTTTTGGTATCATTTCCTTCGAAAATTGAACAGTACGGATGTCTCCACGGGGGACTTATAATGAATGAATTAGTAAAATTCTGACATTGGTCATAATCATATTATCAATTGGTGCGGTATCAGATCCGCTATTTAACTTTAGGTTTTTTGGTACTTTACTAGGCCTTTTAAAATTGATTAACCGAAACTGTTTATGAAACTGAACAGTCGGTATTTCCTATTATGACCTTCCAATCATGTGACTCTTGGTCCCGCCTGTGTTTTGAACTTATAGATTAAAATTATTTTTAAATATACTGGTATGATATCAATTAATATATTCAATTCATCTATATTATTAGATGTTCAATAAGTGTATTATCAAATAATAATGTCAAATAAAATTTGACATTGTTGAATTCTGTAGTATTTAAGGAATAAATCCTCTCAGCAATAGCCGACCAGCAATCTATCACATTCCCTGTCTTGTCCAATTCCGTTATCTGAGAGTAATAATGCTACTTACCCCTTAAAATAGTTTATACAGTACAGTTACGTGTCGAATTACGTGTTGTGGACACATAGCAACAATTATTAATATTTTCAGATGATATTTCTGTACATATCTGTGGCACAGAAGAAACTACTTTAACGCCCTACTCAGTACCGATTCGATCATCAAGCACCTTTGATTGTAAACATCATTTACGAGGCTAGTTTACATTTTAAAAAGTTTAAATTATTCTCTCGAGGTCTTGTTTGTTTCCTCTCATATTATTAAAAAAATATTTTCATGATTGATTCTATAACATCTTCAAAAATAAAAAAACAGGCCTAAAGTCTATTTTTACGTTTAAAATGTAGCTATTTCAACAAAGGTCTATATACATTAAAATACTTCAATGTTGTATTACACAGATTTTATACCGATATTTCTTATCGTTTTGTAGTAGCTTACCATCTGCATGAAGTGACTCTCCATGCATACTAACTAGCGCTACAACACTGAAGTGTTTCTTATCTGCAATAAGAAAACATGAAGTCAGGTTAAAGTTATAAAGGTGTATTACATGATTAATGTATGTATGCGAGACGGAATTGAACTTTGGTATAGGCAAACAGTGATTAGAAGCCAGACGATCAGAGAAAAGCGTCCCGTTACCGTTAGCAACCAACTACATTGTATAACACACTCGCTTTACGGCGGCACTGGGGCTGTGTATACAACAAGAGTGTCAGAAGGAAATAATATTTGCCGCACGAAACGTTACCAGCACAACTGAAATGTATATTTCATATAAAAATTCAATATTGAACGCTGCAGTTTGATTATTTGGGTAAGTGACATCTTTTTGTTACAATTTTCAAAATGTTCGCTATGTTTCAACGCTAAAATGAACTGCCTATAATACAGTGCTGCTTCAGATATAGACGGCTATATTAATTATTTTGGGCAAGTTTTTCCTTCTTTACCAAATTAATACTTTTGCTTTCATATAATGTCATGATATTCTTACTTTTATGAAAATATAAGCCGTCAATCATATTCTATTGGGTGTCAAATATTGTTTGAATTCAACATGATAAGATAAATACGATATTTGGCTACATTGATAAAGAATCGTTTATTTATTTAGACCAATAATATCTATTCATGATGAAAATAGGACACAGTACACAGTTTTGTATACAACATCCGAGTGTGTTTAGCATGTGTTACTAACCACATAATCCATGACAACGCACTATCAAGAACCGAAAATATTCAAATATGCACATCTATACAAAATAATTGGCAACAATTTAAGGTAAAATGAGCGATAAAAATTATTTCGATTTTTGATGATGGGAGGCGTTATAGTAAATGACTTAATTGACTATAATGTCGGTAAAAGGACTTTTAACCTGATAATGAGACAGTTGAGACTGATACCTATAAAGAGCCTTAGGGCAAATGACAGGTGATTGCAGTTCCGTGATCGTCGCACACACCCGTTTGCGCCTATTTTGAAATGATAATTATGGTTAGCATAGCGATTGCTAGATGACTCAATCGTTTTTACTAGCTGGCAACTTCCAGCAAAATGTGTTACCAATGTTTTGTGTTGATATTATTTTCTTCATAGTAACTATATTTGGAGTATCACACGTATCTCACATTAATTGTGCAGCTGTGGTCATGTTGACATTTTTGATGGAGGAAAAAACAGGTAGGTTAAATTATGTAACATTTCGATAATATGTTCGCGTGGATATTGCCCAGTAGCAGAAGTCATTGCAAATCCACGTAACAGTAAAGCACACAGTAGCTCAAGCCTCATCATATCATCATAGTATACGGTTTGTATTTGTAGCCTATAGGATAGCTGTTGCAGGAATCTACGTTAAGTTATGTTTTCAAGATATGTTTTCACTAAACCTGGACTCGGACATGGGCATGTTAATCAGAAGCAGAGACATTACTGTACCAATTCTAGAGCTGCTGGTTTGTTGAGGCTGTATTATCTTCTAATTATTATACATATATTCGAAAACCTGTACCAATTTCATTAAAATCACGATGCGTACAATATTCCATAAATTACATATAAATCATATTTGGTAATTCAAATATCACAATAATATGTAATTCTTGATTGATATTTATTGACAAAAGGTTAACATGTAACGTAAACTGAAGCAGTCGGCTATATTAAGTAAAACTGTCACTTGATATCTATACATTTTGAAGCCTTCTGTATATTTATTCAAACGTTTTGCCTACAGCTTTTCTCTGATATTTGAAGTTTCAACACTCTAAATTGTTATGAGTACAAGTCATTTTATTACAAGTATCAAAAGCTGATTATTTTTATCACACATTCACGAAAAATATACAGTTGTCATAATTGTCAAGACTGCATTCCTTATATTAAATTAGAATCAAGAGTCTTAAATGAACGCATCTAAATCGCTCTACTGCAAGAACCATGAAACAACTATTGTAATGCTTGTTATGACGAAAAGATGGATTAAAATGCTTTAAATGGCATTTGATTTGAGGTTTCTACTAACCATTAAGTACGTCAATTATACGCAACATTCATTTGGCCTTAACGTAATCTTGCTAAAGATCTATTTAAAGGAGTAGGCCTACATAGATGCAAATGTAAACATATTTTTATAAATTTTCATGACAATAAAAATGTATTTTTAATAGCGGCAATAGTTTTACATAAATTTAGTTGAATACACGCTCTGTGGTGAATTGAGATAACATTTAGCTTTATAAACATAGATATCCGGTTCACATATATTTGATAAATTCTTGGCTTAAAAGAATGTATTATCAAATAAATTCATAAACGATTACATTTAAATTAACTGAATCAATTATTATGTACATACGACCTAGTGCACGCCCGATATGCAAATAACATGTAACAGATGGGACGGACTATAACGGAGAAGCCCTACTGAGTCTTTATACAAGTTTATATATACATGTTATAATTATTTTATCTCGATATTGAAGGTTGTTGTAATTGTCATGGCAACGCACTAATGAGAAGCTTTACAATACGGTGAATTAAATACAGTTATTAAAGGTACATTCGCCGATGTTGAAATCAATGTTTTCATTAACATATACTTCCTTCAAAATCATATATATAATACACAATATCATCCATCATAATTTCCACTGCAAAAAAAAAATCATTTACAGGGTGTATCAGAATGAACTGTACCGAGGCAATATGATTTATTACGGTATGAATTCGATCGATCTTGTTCAAACCGTTTTCACATATATCTTGCGCCCAGCTTTCATAAGAATTTTAGCTTTTGAAAATCGGAAATTTCTGATGGAAAATACAGACTTTCTGGTAAAGATAGTAGATTTCAATTTTGGTCGAAATGATCAATTTAAAAAATCTGTGAAATTACTAACGCTTTCAAATAGTAAATTAGTTCTGACATAATAATAGGTTGTACCCTCTTCTTAATGACACTAACATGTTGATATCAATCGATTGTTGTGTGCATACCAAACATTGAATAGACCGGGATTTGTTCTGCTTGGGTGGTTTCAACTTTCCTTTCTTTGGCGGGATTTTTGAATATTGCTTATGTGGTGTGGGCTACATTGTTGAAATGTTGGGGGTAGTGGTAGAGAGGATTGAATCAAAGTGGCTCCAACGCTTTTTTAATCGATTTTCGATTAAGTCTTGCCACACGAGAACCAAAAGCGATATATCAATGAAATTAACATATAAGATAGGAAATATGTTCACCTTTATATTGCAGGTGTTTATATATAAAACAATAATCATTTTGTATTTTTTATGTATTTTAGAAACACGGTACAGTTCATTCTGATACACCCTGCATGCCCTGTATAGGGAAAACACGTATTTCAGAAAGGATTTGTTTTTGTTTGAAACAGGAAAGATCCACGAAGTACCCTCGATAAATTGTGTCAGGTGTCTAGCCGGGGTGTCTAGTGTAATAGTGATTACTGCTGGAAATGCCGAGCTAGAAATGAATTGGAAGGTTACAGGTACTGCGCATGATAAGTGAAATTCACTTTTACTGACAAAATCATTTTGGGTGAGCAGATACATATAGGATATTATCCAAAAATAGTAAATTAATAGACGAAAGGTTAAAGTATCACACACAACTCTCGTCCGTTCAATTACGAAGTATTCCAACCTTTTCTCATTTTAATGCAGGTGACACATATTTCGAAACATGTGCATATTCCAACAGACACTATTTCACCTTCCATTCGGGCTTCCAGTCCACCACCCACTCTTGTATCACCACTAGTCTTTGTCACAGGCTCCAAGCACTAGGTTACATCTGCTGAAATGGCTTTTGAATGCTCAATTGCAACACCAGTATGGGACATTCTTATCAATACATCGTTTTGTGTTTCCATTGCACGAATATTTCTTTTGTTAACATTGCTGTTATCAATATCAGAAATGGCACAAGAGTCAAATGGTAAGTTTTTGTAAAATAATTTCCTCTTTATCATATTCACTTGGTGGTTAAAATGGATTTAAAATTAAAAGAACTTGTTGCAGGAATGATATTAGAGAACTGTTTTATTGCCTGTATTATGTATTTTAAAGGTTTTTTACACATTCTGTTTTCACATGGTGTTTTTTTAAAGTAACTATACTGTAGCCTAAATATGACGGTCAGAGATATGCATTTAATGATTCACTCAATTAAATGCCTGTAACATAACCCGGAAAAAGTAGTCATTATATTAAACTCAACATCAGGGTTGAACACTAAATATACCAACGATTTTGTTCCTTTTTAAAATAGTTTTAATATTCATTTTTTCATCATTATGAAGGTCACCATTTGGACTATTCGTATACATTGGAATACACAACGGTTCTAGTGCCATCTACTTATGTGGATACACACTTGGAAACAGTTACAGAAACACCTCCATTATATACAAATGATATGTATCACACGACAAGTAAGGTAAGGAGAACCGCTCTCTCATATCCATCTGTAATTTGAAACATGTAGAACTAAATACCCTAAGGGCTGATATCCAAACTCTCAGCGGTGTTACACCGGTATTACACCGATGTTATACCGGTATTACACCAATATTCTATACAAATATCGGTGTAATACCGGTATAACATCGGTGTAATACCGGTGTAACACCGCTGAGAGTTTGGATATCAGCCCTAAATGCGTATGTCCATTTCTTAATAATACAATACGATACAACTGAGCATTTATAAAGCGCCTTTACATCAAGGTCAAAGCGCGATGTAAAGAAGGTGATTTTATAAATACATTTTAAAACATGGTGCAGTGAGACCCCAAAGTGATGTAAGCCAATGTAATGTTAAACTTGTTAATGTTTGCATTTCTTATCTAAGCTATTATAAATCACTGATAACTATACAGTTACTGAACAAAACACTCTTCAAACACATAAATACTCTATTTATAAACATAAAGTAGTTTTATCAAGTTTATTATCATTTATCTATACATTCGTGTACTCTTTTCACGATTATGTAATTCGATTCCGGTGCTGCTGGTGTCATTCAAGTTAGGCAGATTTCAAAAGACATAATATTTTTATATATTTTTATATCATGATTCATGTTTAAACCTGGTTTGTTTGTTTTTCAAACGAGTTAATTCCACGCAATAGAATACAGTGAACTCAGAACAAAAAAACCGGATCTAAAGCTACAGCTGTTAAAAACTTTATTTTCGTACAAGATATTTCATAACATCGACGCATGCGACTTTTGAATATCTAGAGATCCTTGCTATAAATATAAATATAAATATAAATGTAGATAAAGAAATAAGTGTAAATATAAACATAAACATGAATATAAATGTGAATATAGATGTGAATAAATATGAACATAGATGTAAATAAATATGAATTTAAATGTTTCAGTGAAAAAGTGTATCACCTCGTGTGCAAACAGTAGTCTGTTTTGTAAATACCTTTTATTATACGCCCTGACAACAGCTGTTTCATATACCATGCAAACAACATGTACCATGTATACAGTAGAGACTTGGGAAATGCAATACCAAATAAATAGCACATGGAAATACCCGTACGATTTTAACTCCTTAGGTCCACTCTTACCAGCCAGATCCTTCGGGAATATCTCAAGGTTGATATTTCTCCATCTTAACTCTATTCCATCTGTCACCAAATAAACAGGTATAAGCCAGTTCACCCTGGGTGAACTAGCCAGAGTGGACCTTTACCTTTAACGTCATATTGTTAACATGAATGTTCTTCGCACACACATTTTGGACATAGAATGTATATATTTATTACAATTAACCTATAACAATTATACGTCCAGTTCTAATTTGGTTATTATGGTATATTTATCTTTGGTAACTTAGTCTGTTTGTTTGTTTGTTTGTTTGTTTGTTTGTTGTTGTTTGTATTGTTTTGTTCATCAACATTTGAAAGATTAGACTTCAAAATCATTTACTCCTGGCTTTAGCTCTGGCGCTTTAGAATAATTGAAGCTAATCAGAGTGATGGTTTCACTAAGACACTTCATTATACTTCCATTTGTTAGGTATAAAGTAATCCAAGGTAGTGAGAAAATGACGAAAATAAAATACATTTTAACATTGTTTTTGTTCATTTAACAGATAATCATAGTAACGAATCACTTCATCGCAGCGTCCATTCATCCGTCACGTGACACAGCATTTAACACTAACCCACATATTGAGGAAACATCTCACATCATCACAACTAGTACATTAACAAATCATCATAACAATAATCATCCATCGAACCATTTATTAGCGTCATTAGATTATAATCAATTAATATCTAGCACAGAAATCCGACCAAAAGAATTAAGCAAAAATGTGGTAAGCATCTCAAAATCCAACAGCTTAAGCATTGCGTTATCCACCATTTCTTATGATCAAAACGCCTTATTGAGCTCCGAGCAATTTGTCACAATGGCAAGTAATGTATATGACTATGAAACATTACAAACTACGCATCAAAAGACCGTCAAAAGATCTGATAAGCCTGGTCTATCAATACATACAGCAGGTAAAAGGTTTACGCCCATGATAACAAGTAACACTTTAGACCGGTCGGCTTCTTTGGTGCAAGATTCCACTTACTCAAAAGGACCACCACCACTTATGCAAAATGATATTTCATCTAGTCACGAGATTGACGCACACACTAAAAATCATTATGGAGATGATGGAGTATCCACCGTTAGCTTAGTTACAGCAGGGGTTACAGCTCATTTCATAGTAGAGCCAAGTGAACAATCGATAACGAAATCGAACATTCATATGACAGTCTTCGAAAAAACCCAACCCATTTCACCCGATGACTTAATGTCTTCAAAGAGTAGGCCTATATACCCAACGTATGATGCGCTATCAATCTCAACTGCTATTCTTTCAAGTATAACAACTGCTATTTCTGAAGGTGCATTTACAGCTCAATATTCAGATACGCCGCTTATTGAGATAGCTCCATCGTTTGAAAATGTGGTTACAGAATTTGTAACTGAGTTGGTAACAGATGCTGACATTTCTACAACTTTTGAAGATACATCTCCAACTACGAAAGCTTCAGTTATATCCATGATTCAGCTATCACCATCGTTTCAAAATAAGAAAACAGAGTTGACAACTGAATTGTTTACAGAGCTTGACATATCTTCTATTTACACAGATACATTTACAATTACAAGAGTGTCAACATCATTCGTTATTCAACCATTACCATCGTCTACAAATGAATTAACAGAATCAGTAACTGAACCAAATAATTACAAATCTTCTATTTTTGTAGAGCCAAGTGAACAACGTAATGCATTTATAACTCAAATAGTTTCAGATAGACCGCTTATTGAGCCATCGCCTTCGTTTGACAATTGGGTTTCAGAATTTGTAACTGAGTCGGTGACAGACTTTGATACATCTACTGTTTCTGAAAAGGCATTCGCAACTAAAAAAGTGTCAACATATTTAATGATTCAACCACTACAATCGTTTGAAAATGAGATATCAGAATTGGCAACGGAATTTTTTACAAACCTTGGAAAATCGACCATTTTTGAAGATGCGTTTTCAATTACCAAAACGTCTTTCCTGTCCATGATTCAGCCAACCGCCTCAGTATTTTTATCGGACCTTGAAATATCTACTATTTTTGAAGATGAATTAACAGAAATTGTAACTGAATATGTTGTAGATTTTGACATTTCTACCATTAAAGACGGTTTATTCACAACTACCACACCGTCAACGTTGTCCAAAATTGATCCATCAAAGTCGTTAAATGACATTGAAATAATAACTGTATTTCAAACAGACCTTAACATATATACTGTGTTTGAAAATTCTTTAACAACTACGTTATTCTTAATTGAGCCATCATCATCTTTTGATGATGGGATAATAGAAATTGTCACTGAATTTGTAACTGATACTGACATGTCTACTATTTTTGAAGATGCCATAACATCTACCAGGGCGTCTACCTCTACAAGGGCCTCTACATTATCCTTCATTCCTCCATCATCATCATATAAACACGAGATAACAGACGATGTAACTGAATTAGTAACAAATGTTGACATATCTACCATTAAAGACGGTTTATTTACAACTACCATACCCTCCATATCGTCTATGATTCGGCCATCGAAATCGTTTAAAGAGACAGGAGTATTAACTGAATTTGTAACAACACTTGACACATCTACTATTTTTCAAGATGCGTTTACATCTACCAGGGCATCTACGCTATCCTTGATTCAGCCATCGACATCGTTTGAATACGAGATGACAGATTTTGTAAATGAGTTTGTAACAGATATTGACATATCTACTGAGTTCAAGGATGCGTTTACATCTACCAGGCCATCAGCATTTTCTTTAATTCAACCATCGACATCGTTTGAAAACGAGATAACAGGTTTTGTAACTGAGTTTATTACAGACTTTGACATATCTACTATCTTAGAAGATGCGTTTATATCTACCAGGGCGTCTACGTTAGCCTCGATTCAGCCATCACCATCGTTTGAAAACGAGATAACAGATATTGTAACCGAATTTGTAACATACCTTGACATATCTACTGAGTTTGAAGATGCTTTAACATCTACCAAGCCATCTACGTTATCCTTGATTCAGCCATTACTATCATTTGAAAACGGGATAACAGATTTGGTAACTGAGTATGTAACAGATATTGACATATCTACTGAGTTTGAAGATGCGTTTATTTCTACAAGGGCATCTGTATTTTCTTTAATTCAACCATCGACATCATTTGAAAACGAGATAATTGATATTGTAACTGAGTTTGTTACAGACCTTGATGACATATCTACTGTTTTTGAAGATGCGTTCATATCTACCACGGCATCTACGTTAGCCTCGATTCAGCCATCACCATCGTTTGAAAACGAGATAACAGATATTGTAACTGAATTTGGCACAGACTTGGACATATCTACTCTTTTTGAAAATGCATTTACATCTACCAGGACATCAGGATTTTCTTTAATGCAGCCATCCACATCGTTTCAAAACGAGATAACAGGTTTTGTAACAGAGTTTGTTACAGTCAGTGACATGTCTACTGTTTTTGAAGATTCTTTAGCATCTACCAGGGCGTCTACGTTATCCTCGATTCAGCCATCACCATCGTTTGAAAACGAGATAACCGATATTGTAACCGAGTACGTAATAGACTTTGACATATCTAATGAGATTGAAGATGCGTTTACATCTATCAAGGCATCTGTATTTTCATTAATTCAACCATCGACATCGTTTCAAAACGAGATAACAGATATTGTAACTGAATTTATTACCAACATTGACATATCTACTGTTTTTGACGATGCGTTTATATCTACCAGGGCGTCTACGTTATCCTTGATTCAGCCCTCACCATCATTTGAAAACGAGATAACAGATTTTATTAGTGAGTTTGTAATCGATCTTGACATATCTACTGAGTTCGAAGATGCGTTTACAACTACCAGGGCATCTGCATTTTCTTTAATTCAACCATCGACATCGTTTGAAAACGAGATAAGAGGTTTTTTAACTGAGTTTGTTACAGACTTTGACATATCTACTATTTTAGAAGATGATTTTATATATACCAGGGCGTCTACGTTCGCCCTGATTCAGCTATCACCATCGTTTGAAAACGAGATAACCGATATTGTAACTGAGTACGTAACAGACTTTGACATATCTACTGTTTTTGAAGATGCGTTTATATCTACCAGGGCGTCTACGTTAGACTCGATTCAGCCATCACCATCGTCTGAAAACGAGATGACCGATATTGTAACCGAGTATGTAACAGACATTGACATATCTACCGAGTTTAAAGATGCGCATACATCTACCAGGGCATCTGCATTTTCTTTAATTCAATCATCGACATCATTTGATAACGAGATAAGAGGTTTTTTAACTGAGTTTGTTACAGACTTTGACATATCTACTATTTTAGAAGATGATTTTATATATACCAGGGCGTCTACGTTCGCCCTGATTCAGCCATCACCATCGTTTGAAAACGAGATAACCGATATTGTAACTGAGTACGTAACAGACTTTGACATATCTACTGTTTTTGAAGATGCGTTTATATATACCAGGGCATCTACGTTAGACTCGATTCAGCCATCACCATCGTCTGAAAACGAGATGACCGATATTGTAACCGAGTATATAACACACATTGACATATCTACCGAGTTTGAAGATGCGTTTACATCTACCAGGGCATCTACATTTTCTTTAATTCAACCATCGACATCGTTTGAAAACGAGATATCAGGTTTTGTAACTGAGTTTGTTACAGACTTTGACATATCTACTATTTTAGAAGATGCTTTTATATCTACCAGGGCGTCTACGTTACCTTCGATTCACCCATCACCATCGTTTGAAAACGAGATAACTGATATTGTAACTAAGTTTGTTACAGATTTTGACATATCTACTGTTTTTGACGATGCGTTTATATCTACCAGGACGTCTACGTTATCCTCGATTCAGCCATCACCATCGACTGAAAACGAGATGACCCATATTGTAACTGAGTATGTAACAGACATTGACATATCTTCCGAGATTGAAGATGCGTTTATCAGGGCGTCTACGTTATCCTCGATTCAGCCATCACCATCGTTTGAAAACGAAATAACCGATATTGTAACTGAGTACGTAACACACGTTGACATATCTACCGAGTTTGAAAGTGCGTTTACATCTACCAGATCATCTACATTTTCTTTAATTCAACCATCGACATCGTTTGAAAACGAGATAACCGGTTTTGTAACTGAGTTTGTTACAGACTTTGACATATCTACTATTTTAGAAGATGCTTTTATTTATACCAGGGCGTCTATGTTATCCTCGATTCAGCCATCACCATCGTTTGAAAACGAGATAACCGATATTGTAACTGAGTATGTAACAGACATTGACATATCTACCGAGTTTAAAGATGCGCATATATCTACCAGGGCATCTGCATTTTCTTTAATTCAACCATCGACATCGTTTGAAAACGAGGTAACAGGTTTTGTTACTGAGTTTGTTACAGACTTTGACATATCTACTATTTTAGAAGATGCTTTTATTTATACCAGGGCGTCTACGTTAGCTTCCATTCAGCCATCACCATCGTTTGAAAACGAAATAACCGATATTGTAACTGAGTACGTAACACACGTTGACATATCTACCGAGTTTGCAGATGCGTTTACATCTACCAGGGCATCTGCATCGACATCGTTTGAAAACGAGATAACAGGTGTTGTAACTGAGTTTGTTACAGACTTTGACATATCTACTATTTTAGAAGATGCTTTTATTTATACCAGGGCGTCTACGTTAGCTTCCATTCAGCCATCACCATCGTTTGAAAACGAAATAACCGATATTGTAACTGAGTACGTAACACACGTTGACATATCTACCGAGTTTGCAGATGCGTTTAAATCTACCAGGGCATCTGCATCGACATCGTTTGAAAACGAGATAACAGGTGTTGTAACTGAGTTTGTTACAGACTTTGACATATCTACTATTTTAGAAGATGCTTTTATTTATACCAGGGCGTCTATGGTATCCTCGATTCAGCCATCACCATCGTTTGAAAACGAAATAACCGATATTGTAACTGAGTATGTAACAGACATTGACATATCTACCGAGTTTAAAGATACGCATACATCTACCAGGGCATCTGCATTTTCTTTAATTCAACCATCGACATCGTTTGAAAACGAGGTAACAGGTTTTTTAACTGAGTTTGTTACAGACTTTGACATATCTACTATTTTAGAAGATGATTTTATATATGCCAGGGCGTCTACGTTAGCTTCCATTCAGCCATCACCATCGTTTGAAAACGAGATAGCCGATGTTGTAACTGAGTTTGTTACAGACTTTGACATATCTACTGTTTTTGACGATGCGTTTATATCTACCAGGGCGTCTACGTTATCCTTGATTCAGACATCACCATCGTCTGAAAACGAGATAACCGATATTTTAACCGAGTATGTGACACACATTGACATATCTACTGAGTTTGCAGATGCGTCTACATCTACCAGGGCATCTGCATTTTCTTTAATTCAATCATTGACATCGTTTGAAAACGAGATAACAGGTTTTGTAACTGAGTTTGTTACAGACTTTGACATATCTACTATTTTAGAAGATGCTTTTATATATACCAGGGCGTCTACGTTAGCCTCGATTCAGCCATCACCATCGTTTGAAAACGAGATAACCGATATTGTAACTGAGTATGTAACAGACATTGACATATCTACCGAGTTTAAAGATGCGTATACATCTACCAGGGCATCTGCATTTTCTTTAATTCAACCATCGACATCGTTTGAAAACGAGGTAACAGGTTTTGTAACTGAGTTTGTTACAGACTTTGACATATCTACTATTTTAGAAGATGCTTTTATTTATACCAGAGCGTCTATGTTATCCTCGATTCAGCCATCACCATCGTTTGAAAACAAGATAACCGATATTGTAACTGAGTATGTAACAGACATTGACATATCTACCGAGTTTGAGGATGCGCTTACATCTACCAGGGCATCTGCATTTTCTTTAATTCAACCATCGACATCGTTTGAAAACGAGGTAACAGGTTTTTTAACTGAGTTTGTTACAGACTTTGACATATCTACTGATACCAGAGCGTCTATGTTATCCTCGATTCAGCCATCACCATCGTTTGAAAACAAGATAACCGATATTGTAACTGAGTATGTAACAGACATTGACATATCTACCGAGTTTGAGGATGCGCTTACATCTACCAGGGCATCTGCATTTTCTTTAATTCAACCATCGACATCGTTTGAAAACGAGGTAACAGGTTTTTTAACTGAGTTTGTTACAGACTTTGACATATCTACTATTTTAGAAGATGATTTTATATATGCCAGGGCGTCTACGTTAGCTTCCATTCAGCCATCACCATCGTTTGAAAACGAGATAACCGATATTGCAACTGAGTTTGTTACAGACTTTGACATATCTACTGTTTTTGACGATGCGTTTATATCTACCAGGGCGTCTACGTTATCCTTGATTCAGACATCACCATCGTCTGAAAACGAGATAACCGATATTTTAACCGAGTATGTGACACACATTGACATATCTACTGAGTTTGCAGATGCGTCTACATCTACCAGGGCATCTGCATTTTCTTTAATTCAATCATTGACATCGTTTGAAAACGAGATAACAGGTTTTGTAACTGAGTTTGTTACAGACTTTGACATATCTACTATTTTAGAAGATGCTTTTATATATACCAGGGCGTCTACGTTAGCCTCGATTCAGCCATCACCATCGTTTGAAAACGAGATAACCGATATTGTAACTGATTTTGTTACAGACTTTGACATATCTACTGTTTTTGACGATGCGTTTATATCTACCAGGGCGTCTATGTTATCCTCGATTCAGCCATCACCATCGTTTGAAAACGAGATAACCGATATTGTAACTGAGTATGTAACAGACATTGACATATCTACCGAGTTTGAAGATGCGTTTACATCTACCAGGGCATCTGCATTTTCTTTAATTCAACCATCGACATCGTTTAAAAACGAGGTAACACGTTTTGTAACTGAGTTTGTTACATACTTTGACATATCTACTATTTTAGAAGATGATTTGGTATATACCAGGGCGTCTACGCTAGACTCGATTCAGCCATCACCGTCGTTTGAAAACGAGATAACCGATATTGTTACTGAATACGTAACAGACTTTGATATATCTACCGTTTTTGAAGATGCGTTCATATCTACCAGGGCATCTACGTTATCCTCGATTCAGCCATCACCATCGTTTGAAAACGAGATAACCGATATTGTAACTGAGTTTGTTACAGACATTGACATATCTACCGAGTTTGAAGATTCGTTTACATCTACTAGGGCATCTGCATTTTCTTTAATTCAACCGTCGACATCGTTTGAAAACGAGATAACAGATCTATTTACGGAAGTAATTACAAGGAGTGAACAATTCACGAAACAAACGTTGATTCAAACGAGTACTTCAGTTTACAGCGAAACAATCTTTCCAAAAGTTGAGAGCATAGTAGTGGAAACGTCAAGTACCACAGCACGTTCATGGTGTCTGAAGACTTCTACAGTGTACCTTTGCGTCTCACAATCCATTGCAGATTCGGATATTACCGCTTCACATTTGACTTCGGAGCTATTTTCATCTCAACCGATGACTTCTGACACCCATTACTTGAATTCTCCATTAACGTCCCTGCTTTTCCACGATCAACAATCACATCTATTCATCCATCATTCATCGCTTGCAGTAACACCATCACTAAGCCAACAATCCATCATGGTAAGTACATATCCATTGCTTTATCAATACAACTAGCCCAAAATGTACTTGACCAGGTGCAGGTGACGTGTATCGTGCATTGTGCGCTATAACACTTGAACAGGTGCAGGTGACGTGTATCGTGCATTGTGCGCTATAACACTTGACCAGGTGCAGGTGACGTGTATCGTGCATTGTGCGCTATAACACTTGAACAGGTGCAGGTGACGTGTATCGTGCATTGTGCGCTATAACACTTGACCAGGTGCAGGTGACGTGTATCGTGCATTGTGCGCTATAACACTTGACCAGGTGCAGGTGACGTGTATCGTGCATTGTGCGCTACACTTGGCCAGGTGCAGGTGACGTGTATCGTGCATTGTGCGCTATAACACTTGACCAGGTGCAGGTGACGTGTATCGTGCATTGTGCGCTACACTTGAACAGGTGCAGGTGACGTGTATCGTGCATTGTGCGCTACACTTGGCCAGGTGCAGGTGACGTGTATCGTGCATTGTGCGCTACACTTGACCAGGTGCAGGTGACGTGTATCGTGCATTGTGCGCTACACTTGACCAGGTGCAGGTAACGTGTATCGTACATTGTGCGCTATAAAAAGCAGTCAGGCATGTATAGATGACTAGATAACTAGATAACGCGGAACTACTGATGATTAGCCGTAAGTCATTGCACACACATTGCGTAGCCCATGCTAAGGAATAAACCATACGACCCCATCTAAAATTATTGGTTTTGCTACAACTTATTTTTCAATAGGTCAGGTTAATTAAAACATAACTTTTGAAACATCCACTCAGTTTTTATGAATAAGGTGTCAAATTATGGGGATGACATGTTTTCGCTTAATATCAGTTTTTGGTACCGATTATTGTTTTTGAATTAACTAACATAAGCATGAGGAACGGTTTTGGTTAGGTGTATATCATTACACATTATCGTACAATGAAGTTTTCTAAAAGCCTTCGATCTATACATTTACACATACTAATATAATGCATTTCTTTATTCTTACAGAATATCAACAACTCGGCAGCACCACCAGCATCACAAATTCCACAGATGACAACAGGGGAATCAAACTCCGGCTTGATAACACCTTCAGTCACACCTAAATCGGATAGTTCAGTTCGTAGTACATGTAATAGAACTACTGTTACTGAATATTCACATTGTGCAACAGGAACTATAACTCCGTCAACCAATGCCATATCATCTGTATCCGAGGAGTCTATTGAAATGCAAACGATATCGGCTAGCAACATTATTGAAGCAACTGTTATCAGTACATCATTCACATCATCAGAAATCGATTCTTTGACAAAGAGTAATTCGGAATTTCCGATCCCCTCGTCATTATCAACATCAAAGTTTGCATATACACCTACGACAATGACAGTAAAGACATCTTCCCTAAATCTGGAGTCAAATTCTTTGCACACGTCCATCCAACCTTCATTCCCCTTTTCAGCAGTAGTGTCACATCCCTCATCACTTACTACAACATCCCACTTGATTATTTCATCTATTCCAATGGCGCAAGTATCTTATGCTACAAGTTACCCATACGACAAGAGTTTAATACCTGATCGTACTGAAATTGACTTTTTACCATTCTCTACTGAAATTATCACACATACACTGTCAGAATATTTCACAAGTTATGTTATGGAAACGTCCGATAATATGGCACCGATGTTGTCAAACTATGATTCTGCGGTATCCCAAACATTCACCAGAGACTTGCCCGTTACAAGGACATTGGCATCAATTTCAGCCCAACCAAGGGCGAGTTCTTATCAACCAATGTCTACGACTACAGTGCCAGATGTATCTCATACTGGAATATTGACATCAATACAAATTCAATCCAATAGGAGTTCCTTTCTTCCTCTCACACCAAGCACCGTGTCCTATCTATCTAATTCGCATACATTGTCAACAACGCAAAGTCAACCCGAAAAGAGTTCATATATTTCGTCTATACTAACTGCGATGTCATACTTCTCAATCATTGAAACAATGACACCAACAAAAAGTCAGTCTGTGGAGACTTCCTATCAAGCCTCCCCAAGTTTTACTTTTAACCCAATTAAGTCAACCGGGTATGAGGAAACACAATTCTATTCCGATATCATTCAGACCCTAACTCAAACAGACATCGTTACAACAGTTTGGCAAACTAGTGACGTCATGATAGTGTCGACAGTAGAGATCACGCCAACAGCGACAGTGACCTTGAGTAACTCGCAGATAACATTACCACCACACGAAGGAACTTCACCCGTTTCACATGGATACTTAGGTTCTCCTTCTGTATCTTTTACATTTTCGTCATCATTTAAATCAGCATCACTTATTTCAGATGTAGGAACCATAATCGATTCGACTTTATATTCAAAAACCCCAACAATAACGTTGCCAAATTCAAGAAGCACAATTTCGGAAATAAGAAGTGTGCAGTCAGATATCTTCAGAACACTATCAATTGAGCCTAGTGTATCGTACCCACCGATGGAGACAACGATTCTACTACAGTCATCTAAATTTGCAACAGTAAGTCTTCAAACCTCCACGGTTGAATCTGCTGTGTCCATGACATCGAAAACCACTCGAAATGAAACCCTTCGAGAGTCTGTCGCGAGCACATTGTCGATCCCAAGCAGTATTATAGAGCCATCGGAACAATTTGTAACGGAGACAATGGTTTTATGGACCACTATATTTCTATCAGAAGACTTTTCATCATCCTTTAGGACAACAATATATGAGCCCACTGCTTTAATTCCGCCAATTCCCACTCTAACTGAAAATCCTACCCAGTCAACCATTAGTACGTTTCCAATGTTGACAACTGTCAGTAGAGCTACAACAGACATACCACCAAGATCATCGATAAAGGGTTCCACCGTTCTCTCTATATCTTCACGTCAACCAGAGAGTCTTATTATACCTTCATTATTATTGCTGTCCATGACGTATTCCGCGCCACAAAATTACCCCACGGCAGGCATTGAAATCTCCGCAACGCCAATGTTGAGTTCATTTGAGCTGCAGACCACAGAATTGATAGTTACAACGGAACAATACGTTACCGATTCAACGGTTTTGATGGCAACGCCACTTTCAACAGAGAGTCTGTCCATTCCAACACTGACATCATTAGATAGCATCCCAATCTACACAACGTCTTCTCTGGACACTTTGACTCGGACTCAGTTGACAATGGAAAGTACCGTTGGAATACATACCAGTAACATATTAGTACCGAGCAATATCAAATCAACGCCGGTTATAACAGAATCAATTATTGCATCACCGTCTTCAACCACTCGTGACTTATCCTCATCAGAATCAACTACCAATCATAGAACTACTTCAACCACAAAGCCTTCTGCATCAATTGCAAGTAGAATTGCAACCCAAATCACTCCATCAATGGACCTGATTGAAACGTCATTGTATATAACAGAATCAATAGAATTGCTAACAACTTTGAGTTTTCTTGAAACAAACGTAGAATTGACATGGATAGAATCCAGTGTATCATACCCGGCTACTACTTACGTGATAAACCCGAGCTCTAGTCCAATAAAAACCTCTACTGATTCATCTGCTATGTCTGCTGCTTCTCAAATGCCAACGGTAACGTCACATAGTGACATTTCACCGTTGACAACACTATCCAACGTAATGAAACTGAGTGAAATAACGTCTTACCCATACCAAATGCCATCATCGATTTCACTAATGTTGCCGAGTCTATCTGAACAATTTGCAACACAAATGTCTACGCTAATAGAGGCTACCACCGTATTGTCGACCCTGGAAATGACGACAAATAGTATCGTTACAGCGAGTAAAACATCAAAACTATCACATTCTACAATATTTGAGACAGTAAGCACGTATTCGTCTTTGCCAGTATCAACTGACAGCATGCATCCAACAATCATGAGTATGCTGACAAATAATCCAATAGTAACCAGTGTTGAAACATCAAGACCGCATATCACAGATTCCATTGTTTTGTCTCCAACTCTTAGTTCACAAGAATATCTTACACCAATTGTGTCATCCACAGTAAAACCAATGGTTTCGTCCATAATACCAATGGTATCGCAAATTGTATCACCAATAGTTTCGTACATAACACCAATGGTATCGTCCGTAACACCAATGGTATCGTCCGTAACACCAATGGTATCGTCCGTAACACCAATGTTATCGTCCGTAACACCAATGCTATCGTCCGTAACACCAATGGTATCGTCCGTAACACCAATGGCATCTCCCACCAATTTACCATTGATTTCGTCCATAACGTCGATGTTATCTTCCGACGTAACATCAATGGCATCAATGACCGTAACACCAATGCTATCACCCTCCGAAACACCAATGGTAACGTCCATAACACATATGGTATCATCCACCGAAACACCAATGGTATCGTCCATAACACCAATGGTATCATCCACCGTTACACAAATGGTATCATCCATCACACCACCAATAGTATCACCCACGGTTACAACATTGGTTTTGTCCAGCACACCAATAGCATCGTCCACCGATACAACAATGGTATTGTCCATAACACAATTAGTACCATCCGTAACACCAGTGGTGCCATCTTCTGTAGTACCAACAATTACAGCCATGACACTAACGCTATTGTCTACAACAGAATCTTTATCAACTACAACACCAATTGTTTCGTCCATACCATTAATGGTGCCTTCCGGAACAACGTCCATGGTACCAATATCATCGTCGGTAGAACCAATAACATTGTCTGTTACATCAATGTTAACACCCATGACACCAATGGATTCGTCCACATTACCTTACCAATCATCAATCGTATCGTCCTCAACACCGTCGACAATACCAATGGTATCATCGGTGACACCAATGGCATCATCCGTGACACCAATATTTTCATCCGTGACATCAATGGTATCGTCCGTGACGCCTATGTTGTCCTCATTTCCAATAGTGTCGATCGTAACATCGATGTTTTCGTCTGTAACACCAACAATACCGTCCGGACTATCAATGATATCGTCCGTGACACCAATATTACCGTCCATGACACCAACAATGCCACCAATGGTGTCCTCTGTTGCTTTGACATCGTCTGAAACATCAAAAGTATCGTCCGTAATACAAATAATATCACCAGTGTTACCAACGGTATCCTCTGTTCCCACGATATCGTCCATGACACCAATGCTATCTGCCGTGACACCAATATTGTCGTCCATGACACCAATAGCATCGTCGGTGACACCAATAGTAACGTCTGCGTCACCAATCGTATCATCTCTGCCAGTGGTATCATCATTAGCACCAGCGATATCGACCTTACCATCAATAACATCAAGTTACTTGGGAATAAGAGTATCTAGTTTGACCAGCTTAGAACCCACGCAACTCTTGACATTAACCTCTATAGTTAGTGGGACAACTATTCACTCTCAGAATACCCCTGCGTTACCCTCGACAACATTTGTTCTGACAACACCAGTTTTATCGTCCATTGAATCTTCTGTATTGCACACTTCTAACATTCCAGATTTAAGTACATCTATGCACCATATAATACCAACATCTACTTACAGCACAACTATTCCACATACAACTCCTAGTTCTACGCCCGTTACGACGCCCGGTATTACGCCTGTTACGACGCCAGGTACAACAACTGGTACGACGCCAGGTACAACAACTGGTACGACGCCAGGTACAACAACTGGTACGACGCCAGGTACAACAACTGGTACGACGCCAGGTACTACCCCTGGTGCGACGCCAGGTACAACAACTGGTACGACGCCAGGTATAACAATTGGTACGACGCCAGGTACGACGCCCGGTACTACCCCTGGTACGACGCCAGGTACAACAACTGGTACGATGCCTGGTACAACAACTGGTACGACGCCCGGTACAACGCCAGATACAACGACCGGTACGTCGCCTGGTACGACGCCACCGGTTGCACCTGAATACATTGTATTAATGAAGTTATCGATTGAAGAGAATTTAGATATTTCAGTTCCGACATTTGTTGAGCCGCTGGAACAGGCTTTGGAAGAGTTGTACCGTGAGGAAATTCTGGAGAAGAGCTTGAAAGCAGCTGGGATAAATACAAAAAATCGCAGAGCCACCAATGATGAGTACGACGTCGAGGTATGTATAAAGGATGCTTTGTTTATTGCTGAAGAAATTCTATTTCAAATGTAGCACAAACAAATTAATAGACCAAAAAAAACCGATTGCGTCCAAGTAATTCAACCAAAACGTGGGCGTAAAATGTAAAAGTTAGTGAAAGAATTTATGGTTAACGAGAACATTTTAAATATAACATGAGTTCAGAGTATATTTTCATTGATTTTGAGTGAACTATGATAAATAACTACGTGCATGGGTAAATAACAAGAATGTACTTATTGATGTGATGTTATTTTTCATCAAGAATTAAAAAGGATGTTTTAATTATAATAATGACTCGTGGTTGTTCCAGGTGTCTGATATGAGTAGAGACAATGTCGACCCGGAAGAAGTAGCTTTGACCTTCTACGTCACAGCTGGTGGGGTCACGGTTACTGCAATAAATGTCAGTGAGACATTTCAGGACATTGGACCCGCAAAGATGAGTGCAGTTCTTGGGTTAGAGGTGCGTATCTATTTAATATTGCTACTTGTATGAATTGATATTAAAGCCATACTCGTTTAAGAATGTCTGCCACTATTTTAGAGACAGGATAATTTTGTACTGTTGAAATGGTAAAAATATTGTGTTACAAATGCGTCATGACGAGTTTCTTAAATATTCAAGATAATGTGTAGGTACCACATAAGATGAGTTCAGGAACACTGGGCGCATTAGTCGAGGAAGCTTGTGACCAGCTTTGGCGCTGACGCATTGTTCAGCAAGAGTCACCGTATGAAATCAATGTTATGTTGTACTTTAATTACTGGTACAATTTTACCACTCTCGTTTTTCTGCTAACTTTTACTTTATCAGGTGTTAGAATTACCCCAGCCCATGGTTCCTCTACCTTCATCTACAACCATAGGATACCCGTATACGATCAAACCTGGTGACGCAGAAGATCTTCTTACTATATCAATGGTTGTTGATCAATCTATCGATATCTCAACATCGGAATTCATAATCATCTTAAGAAACAACTTAGAAGTGCTTTACATCGAAGGAAATGATGTCTTAGATAATCAAGGATACCAATCAAGGAAACGGCGGTCAAGCGGATCCTCGCAGTTGTTAATATCACGCGAGAACCTTGGCAGAAGTCATCCGGGATTTTCTCAGGCAGCGGAGACCACGGCATCTGACGCAGATTTGCAGAGCAGTACACAAACTAACTCTTTAACGAATAAAATATGGAATTGGATTCATCAATTGATACGAAAATACCAAAATAGTTACACGCTACCAGTACGTCGCCATGCAAGAAGTTCCGATCCTGATACAGAAAGCGAAATAGTGGTAAGCTAATACTTTATCAACACTTGGTTTTGAAATGAGGGACACAAAGGGGAAAGCGTTATTTGTTAGGGTACAATATCGTAGATGCACCATTTATCTAGAAACAGAATCTTATCCAAGGCGCAATTAACAAACAAGAAAACAACGTTACAAAACAAAAACAGACAGTATTTTAGGGGTTAATTGTGGGAATATTTGTTCATTGTTTGTTTGTATGTAGCAACTTGGCGCTTAATTAGCTGACTGCCTGAACGTTGCATGGTTTATTAATGTAAGCGCTTTGTTCTATGTAGATGCGCTATATAAATGATTAAATTAAATTAAATTAAAAAGAAAATGCAAGCACAGAAATGTGAAAGAAAAGAAAACATGATCTGGAACAAATCTGGCGCTGATCAAAAATCATATACAATTGTTAGCTCTAAATAGAACCAAATCAGAATAGTCAGTGCACAGTACCTCTACTATGTTAAATGTAACATTGCTATTTACTAATCCAAATTGTTTGAAATGTATACCAATTGTGAATACGTTATCGTTATAACACATGTTGACTTCTTTTCAATCAGACAAGTACTGTAGACAGAAATGGAGAAAACAAGGACCAAGTTAATGCTGAATTCTATGTCGTACAATCGGGAGCCGCGGTCCCAGGGAAAACAGCACTACAATCCTACCAAGCGCTGTCTGTTGCAAGACTGTCGGTCGTACTTGGCTACGAGGTAAATAAAGTATTATCTAAGATGAAGAGAATTATACATAGTTAATTTGTATCAACCTGGTCGCCTACTAAACTGCTATTTATGTACAGTTTACAAAATATATAGTCTACAAATAGGACTATGGTGTATTCCGTAAATTGCATAAGCTAGTAGGATAGCGGGATATGTATTTGTATATTATAGTATTTGTTTAAATTAATGAATATTATTTGGATTCTTCTTAATCAAATCATCACAATGGATTTCATATTTTGTTATGATTTAAACTTTACAGGTGTTGAATCCGGGAGTAGCTTTGGTTCTTTCAACAGCTTCTAAAGATGTCACCGCATATATCATTGGATTCTCGGTTGCTGGTGCATTGATATTGTTTGTTGTTATCATATTTCTGATTTACTTCTTTTGCTTACGAAAAACGGTTTCAGACAAAGTGATACACATGGTAGGTGACATGGTATGTGACATATATATACCTAAGATTTTTAAGAAGTGTCTCACAAATGAAAATGGCATTTTTTGTAATTGTATGTATACAGACTATCACTAGAGATTTATATGACCACGACCTTAAAGGAATAAAATGACACGATAATGGTAAAACACATTCGCTCTTCATATGGATCAATTTAATTGATAAATCATAGTTGCAAAATGTATTTTACCATGTCTTTCATCAGATTGTAAATTAAGAAAGAAAAATTAAAGAGTTTGTAAATTAATATCTATTTAGTGATTCTATATTTGATTGTAAATAAACTTGCATATCTTTCATAAACAGAACACCGCGGAACAAGGAACATCTATGACCGACTTGAACCCGACACTTCGTATCGATATTGAGAAAGGGGAAATTGTGATAGCAGAGACCGCTATTGATGATACCATACGTAAAAAGGCAAATAAGTAAGGCTTATGACTTTCATTTCTTGTTTCTCGAATAACAGCTGTTTATTATGTTACAAAACTTAGGTTTGAATTAATGTAATCATATTTAGATTGACATATGATATCTAACGTTTCTGAGAAAACTACGAGTAGCCTAATTATAGCCAGTCGTAGATAGATTAAATGATTACCACCGTGACTAAATCTAGAGACTAGTACTGTGAATCAGTTGAGCAGATAATCATACGGTATCCGATATCCTGCCAGTTCTGTACCTTCGAAAGTAGCGGTATAGAAATGGACTTTATAATAATAATAAAATAATAAAAGGGCATTTATAATGCGCCTCACATTGTGAACACAACCACGAAGCGCATAACATATGAAAAAATATTAGAACATATGAAGAAGATACATCATAGATTACAGAAATAACTTAAAATACAAATACAACAACAACAACTTATCATACAAATGTCACTTGTTCGGTCATAATAGTCGGTAGTTGCTACAGCTTCCATCCACCATTTACGTAGAGTTCGATGAGTTTTGCCGATAATTTGATTTAAGTGGTTGGGTATTTTACCAACACGATTAGAATATACATTGTGATTTATGTTGACACTAAGTATATAATACATTTTGATAACGTAGGTCCAAATCTACAAAGTCCAAGCGTAAGAAGAGCTCAGCACAAACGACAAAGAAACGTTTGGAACCACAAGGAGTTACAGATGAGGTAAGTATGGATTGAAAACCATTGCATCGATCAAAGTTTAGGTGTGGTCCCTTTTACTGCAAAAGTTTGTATCTGACATACAGCTACCTGATATTATTTTACTATAGTTTTTATCATGACAAATGGTATCTCATGGTACATCAAGAGAGAGTAATAGAAATTATCTCCCAACTTTGTTTTTCCTTTTTTCATTAAGTGTGCATCTTAATGCATACGGTATGTTAAAACAAACAGATCGGAATATTCGTACTTGACTTACTTACTTTGACTTAGGGCGGATGATTTTTCCGAACCACAATGCCTCTCCAGATCTTCCTATCCAACATAGCTGTCTTGATTTCTTCCACCTGCAGTCCTGTATCACGTTTGAGTATGTCAATGTAGGTAAGGGCTGGTCTACCACGCTTTCTTGCTCCGTGCTTTGGGATCCAATGTATAAGTTTGTGTACAAGCTCCTTGGACCCTCTGAAGCAGTGTCCAGCAAATCTTGCTCTGCGTTCTCTGATCTTGTCCGAGACTTTTGGCATGTCCCCATACAGGTCCTTATTTGTCACATGCTGACTCCAGTTGATGTTGAACACAGATCTTAGCATCCTAGTGTAGCATCCATCCAGTTGTTTACCAAGCTTTGGGGTGACTGTCCATGCCTCACATCCATAAAGGAGGACGGATTCTACTGTAGCTATGAACAGTCTTTCTTTGAGCTTTCTGGATAATGATTTAGCCTTCCATAGCTGACTAAGTTTGCCACAAGCTCTCCATGCAGATGCTTTGCGTGTTTTGATGTCCTTTTCAGTGTTGTTCATCCAGGCTCCAAGGTATTTGAAGTCTTCCACTTTATCAAGGCGCATGCCTTCACTTGTGGTAATTACAGGTACTTGCGTCTGGTTGAAGGACATGTACTTCGTCTTTGCAGCGTTCATTTTGAGCCCCACTCTTCCCACTGAAGTCTCCACTCTATTGAGTAGTGATTGCGCTTGAGACACTTCCTCAGACAACAGTGCAATGTCATCAGCAAAGTCTAAGTCTGTTACTACCGTTGGTCCTATTCTTCTGCTGCTTCTTTTTGTTAGGTGGAATCCTAGCTCTTCTTCTCTGGCATCTATGGCCTCTCTTAGGGCATAGTCAAGAACAATGACAAAAAGATATGGAGCCAGGGTGTCTCCTTGTAGTACTCCAGCCAGTATCTCAAACACTTCTGTTTCTTCATCTGGTGATATGACCTTTGCCTTGGTGTCTTTGTATATGTCTGCTATCGCATTTGTAAGCTGATCGGGTACACCATAGGCTTTCAATATTTGCAGCATTCGTCCCCTATGTATTGTGTCAAACGCTTTCTTGAAGTCGATAAAGGTTATGATGGCTGGCAGATGATTTGATCTTATTCCCTCAATAATTCTTCGAAGGGCAAGTATATGACCTACAGTGGTACGTCCTACTCTGAAGCCATTTTGATTAGCTCTTAGATGGACGTCGAGCTCCGGTCTAATTCTGTTGAGTATCATCTTGTTGTATAGCTTGGCAACAATTGAACTCAGGCTTATTCCACGGTAGTTACCCCCCAAGCTGAGATCACCTGATTTCGGTATTGGTACTATGTTGAGAATGGACCACTGTTCTGGCTTTTTCCCGTTCAACAAGGCATCATTGCAGAAGTCGAGAATGATGTTATCCAAATCACATCTTTTGAGCATTTCAGGTGTAATACCATCTTCCCCACTGCTTTTCCCCTCTACTAGTGCCTTCTTAGCCTTCTCATATTCCTCCAAGTCAAAGGTTCCTACTTTAATGTTGAGATCTGATATTCGTAACAATAATGAAAAATAAGTATTATTAGGAAACATCGCGTGAAAAATACAATCGACAAGTTGACAAGAGTAATATTCGTATAAACATCATAAACATCTATTACAAAACAACTATAAACAGAGGCGGGAATGTCCCGTTCAATGAATAATGAATAAAAGGGTAGAGACCTAATTTCCTAATTTGGTGATCTTTTCATACAATAACTAAATAATTATTTGATGATATTGATACGTTGCCATGGTTATATCTTGTGTTCCTTGCAAGAAAATATTATGAAACAACCAAAGAAACCAAACGGAAGCGATCAATAAAAAGACAAAGGGTAAGGATAATTATAAGAATAATTTATTTACAATACTTTATGTATTTTCAATATTTACTCAATATCTACATAGGACGAACCTTTATTCGACCACGTTGATAAGCACCGTAGTCACCAGCTTCAGTATTCCAGACGACTTCCCCCACTTGCTACGAGACCTGACGAGGAGTCGGGTATAAGGTTTAGGAACTCCATATACCCGGAGACAAGACTTGATCAATCGCGATCACCTCCATACAGAGCAAACATTTTAGAAGAGGAAATTCACAAAGCCAGATCTGAATCACACAGAAAACAGGTCAGGGAGATTATGCGGGAAGCCCGGGTACCGAAGGTAGGACTCAGTGCAAAATTGCCGATAGTTTTTAAGGTCTTTGTTAATTTCATTTACGCCAGTTAGTCTGCGTCTCTGTATTTATGAAGTTGAAAGTACTCAACATTGCTCAAAGCACTTGTATTTATATATTTGCTTAAGATTCCATTCGAGAACAAAAAATGCTGAAAATGTGATTTCATAACACCCAACATACGTTATACGTGGGTGGGTGTCTGTGTATGCAAGTTTTTAAGGTATAGGCCTATACCGTTGCAACATTTGATTTTATCTCATCTCACTAGATATTGACCATTTTGACGTACATTATTTTAAAACTATTATTATTAACAGAAATGGTACGTCACTCATATAGACAAGACTCCGGCTGAACTTCAAAAGGACATCGAACATTGGAGGAACAAAAAACGTCTACGTAAAGCGCGAAAAGAAGAGAAAATAAAGCAACGTACTTTACAAGCACAAATAGGTGCTGAAATGCGCCAGAGAATTGTTATGCAAGAAGAGGTATGTTACGTAATATTATCATGAATCTGTAACAATCAAACAGGCGACTTGAAAACTGAGCAACACTAGCATACGTTATACATCAAATTCAATGTTTAGTGATTTATATTCGCATTGTACTACATTAACAAGATTTGAGGCTCTTACGTGTATATTCCGATTCGACTGTCGTTAAGGAAATCAGCTGCAATGGTACACTTGATACTCTACTTGATATAACTGTAAACCATACTTTGTCTGTTCACAGATTGATGCTGTATTAGATGGTGATAATGTAATAGGAAACCCAACAGCAAGGTAAGAAACTGTTGCTCAAAATATTCCAGACCACTGTTAATGCAAGCGAAACGCCATATCGCATAGTGGTTGCATGGATGGAATTAACCTAGCACAAAAATCATCTATTGACGGATGATTAAGGATTATTATACAGCTTTATTCCGTAATGGGGGTGTACACACACTAGTCACCGGAATACGTACTATTGTTAACTAATATTTCCCGGTCCGAGTATGTGTAAGGGACAAAAAACAATCTGATTTTATTATTTTCTCCTGAAACATGAAACATACACAACTTGATTCTACACAACAACCTTCGATAGCTCGAATCTTTCAGTACGTTCCGTGTTTATTAGGGATCGGTAAGGGAAGCCGAGCCTGTGTTTACATTGACCATCGTTTTTCTGTAAAGCTGTTGGGCCAGACTCTTTTGCTTTTTTGTGTTTTTTTCGGGGATACTCCTATATCTCTACAGCGAGTTTGTTACCTTCCCACCACTGAATAATCATACCCCTTCAATACACCTAAGTTGTGAGGAGTAACTGAGATAAGGTGCTTCATTGAAGAGCACAACACGTTGACCAGAGCGGGACTCGAACAACAAACCTTTGTATTGTACGCAAGTCCAGTAATCTATACACTGCGTAATAACAAATGTTTTTGTTGTTTGTGAATCTTTTTTTATCGAAGGTATATGAAGAAATCCAGAAAAGATCGATGGGGAAGAGACAACAAAATACTACCAAAGGTAAATAAATCAAGTTATCAGTCCAGGCAAATGACATAATCTGGAAATCGGGTTTTATTTCCTAATCTGGAAATGTAGTGATATTGTAATTTTGCAGGTAGTTATTTTTGTGAATCATCAAAATGCTTCAAATTTGTGGATACTGAATTTTGGCGAGTCGAAACTATACAAAAATATCATTATATGAATTACACTGCAATTTTTGAGGTAATTAATTTTGCGAATTTGAGCCCTTGCAATTTTTGAGAAATTAAGTTGTTTTCTACCCCGGGTTACTTTGTTGGTAAATCATGCTTAAAAGATAATTTACGAAATAATGCCCGAGGCGTTTAAATATTGATCGAGCCGTTTTAAAAACAAAAGAATTAATTAATAAATTAATATAATTAGCAATAATTAGTTGATAAATGGTCGTCGGATAATTATTTTTGGTTTTTATTATATTATAGTTATGTTTAAGTCACTTTCAAATAAAAAAAGTACACATTATTGCTGAAATCTATGTTGAAATCAAGTGTTTAGTTTATAAATCAGAAAACCATGTACAATGCATGGATTTCCAGATCAGGTAATCGATTTCCAGATATGATACATTACAAGATCTGGTCAATTGCCCGGACTGGTTGGTTAATGCTATTAATATCACTTCCGGTTAGCACATCTTTCAATGTATACGCTTTTATTACAATTATTTAGAAATAAAGATATTGTTTTAGATCGTGCACGTGTTTTGTTGTCTGATATTAATACGGACGTTACTTTTATATCCAACAAGTCAACCTTCTTTAAGACGTTGACCGACATATTGCTTAGCGTTATCAGCCATTTCTCCTACTTGTGTTAACAATCATGTCATTATAGAATAAAGAAGAAGAAATCACTGCAGCAAAGATGAACTTTGATACTCGCGGTTCTCAAATGAAAGCAGCGGCTAAAGAGACGAGGGAAGAGATGGATATGTTAGCCGGTACGCAACCAATAGTTGATCATCCACGAGTATTGAGCTCGCCTCCACAGGTCAGTAGATATAAGCTTCACAGAGAGTGATTCCATAAATGTTGATTCTAAATGTGTTTCAATTGAGATCAGCTCAAATTACATGGGATAAATCTATAGGGTACTTCAGAAGAAAAACTCAATTTACTCAATTACGTTTCGATTCCTTCGTACTGTATCCTTCAGACTGGCCACTTTTCAGTTGATCTTGATACTTGGATCTACCAAGCTTAGTGAGAGCGATTTGTTTATCAGCTGGTCACTAACCAGCATGCCAGTGCTAACGTTGTTTTGACATTTTAACATTCCTACTTATTTGAATCTTAGTTGTTACCCTTGCCTCTATGTAGCTTCGATTTATTCATCGTTGATAGATAGCTATCCATGTATTAGTACAAATTTAGTAAGATTTTACTCAACAACCGAGCAAAATCTTTACTCAACCCTTGAGTAAATGTTTACTAAACCAGGAAGGGTTGTCTTTTGTACTCAAGTAGGACCTTGCATTGGTTTTCGGAGTCCGAGGTAATGATTGAGAGGGACTGACGGGGGCGGGTAAACATTTACAAGTAATTCGGGTATTGAGTAACATTTTACTCAACAGCAGAGCACGACGCGTTCCTCGCTGTCGACAGCAATGTCTGGTTCTGAACCACTGACAAGGTCATGTACATGTACATCCCGAAAACACCCACAAATAAGCTTGATGGGGTCTTGTAAGTTCCCCATCCTTCATTAGCCAGTGCTTCTGTCCTGGGTTTTAGCACGTGTATTCGGCGCGGCGTTTAAGGTTTAATCCTTTCACGTGTTACAGTTTGCTCATATGACAGGTCAGAAGCCGCCAATGTCAAAGATCAAAAGTTGAGTAAACTTTACTCAGCCGCCGCGGGTTTTTTTGAATTTACCTTTTGTTTTTAACCCATCCAGTACATGACAGTTTAATCAACAGTTAAGTCAATGTTTTACTCAATGTCGTACTAAACTTCCTACTCAACAACTTTATTTTCTCATCATATTGCACTTGCAGTGTAAGAGTTGAAATAAAACCTTGAATTTTACCACAAAAATGACTAAATCCAATTATATCGAAATAGTGATGTTTTATACTAAGGCATTATGTTTATGTTGTATGTTCCATTCCAGTTTACGACTGTCCTTGACGATGTCATTCAGGACAAGTTACGCCGTGAACGTGAAATAAAGTCACGATGGGTAGAGGAACGTCACAGACTGAATCGTTTATTAGACGATGCTTTTGCTTTGTCGGTTTCATCCTTTTACTCACCCGGACAAAACACACTGTCGTCACAAGAGGGCCCTGGAGACTCAGGCAAATTTGATCGGTCACACAGTGGAACAACTGATGAAACGACATTGTACCCTTCACGGCAGACGTCATATACGTTGGAAAGACAAAGTAAGAACAGCCGGTCTGAGACCGATGACAATGAACAAATGAGATATCAAACTCAAACTGCTAACGGATACAATGATCAATATACTACACCACTCAAAGGCAATGGACACGATACTAAGCAGCCGAGATCTGGCATTGCACCTGTAATGTCTCAAGTAAGCAAAGCTCCAGATGGACGAAATCATCGCAAGATCACTCCCTCTGAAAATGTACCAACGGATATACCTAGACCACGTGATGTTTGGAGTAATATGCCAGAAACGGACGTAAGCGAAAGCAGTGCTTAGGGCTTGATCAATAATATCGATACCAAGATCACTATTAAAGGGGCATCCTCATTGATGTTATAGCTACACCAAAGTAGAAATTTCGAACAATTTGTTAATATTATTTAGGGGTCGAGGAGGTGTCCCGCAAGCATAAAAATGTGCATAATATGTTAGAAAAATAACTATCGAGCCCAACTTTTGTAATTATATAGAACAAAACACCACACTTATGACAAAAACAAATAAAAACCGCAATCTCTCAACATGCACTTTTTAAAATTCGCGGCGATCGAAAGTCCCAGTGTCGGTGATGTCATAGTTATACAATGCACATGCGCAAATTTTAGCACCGATACCCGTGACGTCATCGACACCGGGACTTTCGATCGCCGCGAATTTTAAAAATTGCATGTTGAGTGATGGCAGTTTTTATTTATTTTTGTGACTAGTATGGTGTTTTGTTCTATATAATTACGTAATTTCGGTTCGATAATTATTTTTCTAACAAATAATACTCAATGTTGTGCTTGCGGGACCCTTCCTTTAAAGACCTCGTTATTTCACTAGTTTTCCAGATCTGTACTACAATAAGAGCGTTTCGCTATATAAAAAAAGGATGTCACTGTGCTCAACGTGAAACAAAGTACTCTGGTCATGCTAGCCATGACTAATAACTGTTTATGGACTCATTTTGTCTTGTTCCTCCTTCATTTCGTATTGTGAGTGTTGTGACCATTTCATACACCATTAACGATTGTTATTAGTTGTTAATTAGTTGACACAACACATCTAGCTAGAACATCCACTCTTCATCCATTAATTGACAGAATTAATATTATTTGGTATATTCCTAAGTTCCTTCTGATCTGAAGGACCCAGCCATGTTTACCGTCGTCGTTATTCTCGACCAGAAGTTAACAAACTATTTTGGAGAAGGTTTTAGCGATCTTCTTTTAACAAGAGTGGGGAATACGAGTTCAACTACGAGTTCAACTATCACGTACAAGAGATTATTATTCAATAAGTTGTCTTAGTTGTCTGATGAAATATATCAGATTCACAAGCATCGTAGCAATTTGTAACATTTAATCCAGAATTGCACATATCTCACACGTCACGGCGTCTCACCATTCACACATTAAACATTTTCACTTCAGTTATCACATCAAATGTCATCCACTGATCAAGGAACTGATTTACATCAATCATCCTCGCAACATAGTACCATGCAGTCTACAAATCACACGTCAACTGTTTTGAATGAATTGGAATCAACGTTAAAAGGGGCAGGTCATAGACTGCATTCAGGTACATATGTGTATTTAAAAGCCATGGACAAGGCACAAACAAACTGTTCTTTGTCACATCGAAACAATGTTCATTGTCTCATTCCGAACCATAAAACTATGAGTTGCCATTTTACTGACATATCCAACTTCATGATCAGTATGTAAGTAGTAGTTGATTTAAACTAGCACACAATCCTCTATTGACGGATTAAAGGATTTATATACAGCTTAATTCCGTAATGGGGTCTTTACACTAGTCTAACTTATGAATGTCTTACACCAAAGATATACCTCCCCTTGTGCCCGAAAGGAAGGGTAAACAGGTAAACAGGATATTATCAACCAATTCGAGGCTGACATATGATCTTATTAAGGAATGCTTTATTGCAGAAAAAAGGTACGCCAGTCATTGGCGATGTTTCAATCGATTGATCTAAACACGCATTCAATGAACAGTCTGACACATCCATTTCTTACTCAGCTGAGTAGTATGCAATAGATGTGTCAGACTTCTCATTGTTCGTATAAGATCTTTTACTCCAAAACGTAAATGAATTCAGTCTTTCGAACGGGATTTAACCAACCCAAGCATGTATTCATTTGGGTATTGTCGTTTCTTGTATTTATCTGTGCACTTTTTAATATTTTTGTCATACAGCATTCGTGACGGTTAGAGCATCATTGGGAATCCCTTCTGCTCAAGTAGAACCAGGAGACGAGGCTACAGCGATAATGGATCAATCCCAACATGTTCAAGAAACAAAAGATGTCAATAGAACATTGCGTGGTGAAGCATGGCCTTAACTTTAAAGCTATTACCTGCGACCCCATATTATACATTTGATGATGAGCTGCATATATTAATGGTGGCATCAAAGATGCTGTAAGAAATGTTTTCTGAGTTCTGGCAACGTTTTTTATCTTGCAAAACAATCGACGAACCACAAATGTGAACATTTTTTGGCTAGCTACGCTCGCCATTGGGCAATGAGGGGGTAAAAAGACGTGGAAAGTTGAGATTGTGTTTTAATGGTGATTGCGAGTAATATTACCTCCATGCATTACATACAATATTGCATGGTCATTTCAGTATTTAATCTGCTAAAGGATATCTCTAATAATTCTCATTCAATAGCGTTTGCAGATATTATAATAGTTGAATATATATATATATATATAGAGAGAGAGAGAGATGTAGATTAATACTGTCCGATATCAAAGTGCTCGATTCATATGAACTGTGCATACAGCATCAGTTTGTCTGAAGATTGTGCCCCGATAGGGTCACATGAAACTGCCAGTAACAACAACGATGTTAGGATTTTAATTTGCTGTACATTATTAATTATATATATATATATATATATATATATATATATATAATGTATGCCGTGAACAAATTGTCTTTCAATGTTATTTGTGTGTTTTTATTTTTATAAAAATAAATATCATTTCATAATTTACTGTCGTTTAATTGAGTCACAATTTGATACCAAAGTGGCCACCTAACAACAAAGATAAACCATGATTAGCACCATTTAAAGAAAATTAGTCACTTTTCAAAAGTCACATTTTCAATACACTACGCGGGAAGAAAAGACCAATGTTGCCTGTTCATAATCAAATAGCCCGCTCGCTCAGGCACGACCCAACGCAGTTGCACTGTGTGATCAATATCCATTTCATTCCCGGCCATTCAAAGTGCCACGCACAGCATTTTCTCGCGGCTTGCGTGCGTCGAAAATGTGACTTTTGAATGGTGCTAATCATGGTTTATAGCCTAAAACCAAATGGATTTGGTGAAGAAATAGTTGAAATTTAGCAGTGAGTACATTTTATGCGTAGGTCATAATTAATAGCATATTTATACGTACCAAAAAGGCGACAGCACACGCCTTTGAGTGAAAAAGAACTAAGCTTGTTTTGGCAGACGACAATGTCAGCTCTATGTGTTCGGCCTATTTACATGACCGTGTGTCTTCATCACCATGTATTGCTATATAGTGCATCCATGTCGTCCTTGCGGCTCTGTAGATTTTGTCTGTACATGCTATGAGATATAACATACACATACAATGTACTCTATGTTAATTATTTCGTCTATTTCTTCAACAAATCCTCTTTGTTTTAACACTCCACACACGCGGACATATTGTCCGACATCTATGTGCGGTTTCCAGGGTTCCTGATTGGCTAATAGTTCACTCCAAAAGAGCGATAACGGGTTATTAGCCACTATTAGCCATAGTGTTCACTCCATAAAAGAGCGGTGTTTTCGTGCCACTCTGTAGCGAGCGGACATCACTCTGATGTGAGAGTGAATAGCTGGAACGATTCTAAAATATTAACTTAACGTGTTTTGTTAAACGCTCTATCTAAAAGATTAACTTGCGTTTAACTTAAACGTGAGCTGCAACAAATTTAGGCTAAAACCGCGTTTAGTACGAGAATACGGCCAAAGTATAGACGCGGCCTGCCTATAGGGTATATCAGAATGATCTATACCGGGTTTCAAAAATATATAAAAAATATGAAACAAATAATGTTTGAAATTTATACACTTGCGATATGATGGTGAAAATGTTTCTTACTTATTATGTTAATTTCATTGAGATATCTCTTTATATTCCGCTGTGGCAAGGCATAATCGAAAATCGATGAAAAACTTATTTTCATATTTTGGCTCACATAATTCATCTTTACAGCTATTCTCCCTAACACTACCAGCAGTTCAAACAATGAACCCCACACCTCATAAGTTATATTCAAAAACTCCCGCCAAAGAAAGGACGGTTAAAATTACTCAAGCTAAACAAATCCTGCCCTATTCAATCAAAGCTTTGTTTTCTATGCATACAACAATCGATTGTTATCAAAAAGCTAATTAGAATAAGAAGAGGGTGCAATAATAATGCGAATAACATTTCAGAAATAAATTAAGTGTTTAAAAGGGTTAGTGACTTTATAGATTTTTATAATGGATCATTTCGACAAAAACTTGAAATCTACTATCGTTACAAAAAAAGTCTGTATTTTCCTTCAAAAATGTCCGATTTTCAAAATCTAAAATTCCTAAGAACTGGGCGTTTGCGCAAGATATATGGAAACGGTTTGGACAACAAAGTTTATACCGTAAAGGATCGTATTACCTCGGAATAGATCATTCAGATACACCCTGTACATACATTGTTACATCATGCGAATAATTATAATACTCACTGTCAGCTAAAGAGGGCGGGCTCTGAAACCAGGCACGAAACCGATACCGATATCATTATGTAGATATGGGCGCACAACATAAATCACTCCTCCGTTTTGTGTAATGGTAGCAGTTCCTACAAAAACCAAGACCAATTTCGTAATAAATCGGGGTCCATTGGGAATCAGTTTGGCTGATGAAAGACGAAAGATAATCTCTTGTACTTTGCTTAGTATATTGCAAAATGTTGATTTTCGATTTTACAGAACATTTATCACGCGGATGAATACACTTGCTCGGAGGCGGTCACAAGGCGAGCATCCGGGTTGAAAATAGAAGTAGCGCTGCATGTTTAACTGATCATATCGTAACATCTAATTGGAAGATATAACACTTTTTAACGATTTTATTAAAATTCAAAGCATGATTTTTGACTGCAAGTATTCCCGGCATTCTACAAAAGGGTACTAACGGCAGATATATGAAGCTGATTTGCTTATTTTACGTGTAATCCAATGGGACACTTATTTAACCCTTTTTATACGCACTAAATATGACATCCGGCAGTTTTGACAACAATCTTCTATATCCGCAAAACTACCAGAGTATACAGGTACGTTATGATAATATTTGAGTTAATTTGAGCCAGAATTTCTTAATTCCAATTAATTGTTTTCCATCCGATGTCCGGTGTCGTGCAGGCTTGGTAGTATTTCGAGGTTGTAATGAACCGTTGGTAGTTTCAATTCTATGACAATAATAATTACTCTTGACGAGAACTGTTCAATCGCTCAAAATGTATGGTGTAGGCCTATTCGTATTAGGCCAAACAAAATAAAAGGTTCGTCTCAAAGCTTGCGCGCGCATTGGTTTTGAAATGCCAAAATACCGCGTCTGAAATGCAGAAAATTGTCAAATCAATTTGTTTTTTTCCTACAAATTTTTATTTCGAGTTTTTATTAAAAATATCGGCAGATTTTCCTTTTCTCAAACTTTTACATGACTCAGGTCTTCAAAAAACGCTGCACAATTGTTCTTATACACAACTACATCACAATATTCATTTTAAATAGAAAAAACAAATATCAGAAAGTGTCAACGGTTGCAAATAGTAAGAGTAAAAATTGCCACACAAAAAAAAAAATGTAAAAAAAAAAAAAATGGAAGACAAAAAACAGCGCGCGTCGCCCGATTTTGAAGCCTTCGCAAGCTTTGAGACAAACTTCTTTTTTTTTTGGCCTTAGTATATTGACTAGACGTGGGATCGCTTTTGACTGTACTCAAAACAGCGTTCATTTTAATGTAGCAAGAGGCCTAGTATTCTTGACTTAAATGTACACCAAGCGTCGCCACATAGGGGAGGCGTAAGTCTCACGTTTAGGTTACACTAGGCCTATAATACGTATTAATAAGGCCTATTATTTGTGCAGTTAAATAAATGATTCAACCTAAATATATTCCCAGTGGCGTAACTAACAAGATTGTTGCCGACGAAAGAACTGTGCGCGTAGCGCGTGAAAATTTTCGACTTTACATTTATTTGTGCAATGATTGAGGTACTAACATTTTTGCTTTAAACAAGCTTCTACCAACAAATGTTCCATATTTGGGGCACATGCACGCTTTTTCCGTCTGTACTTTTGACGATCATAATTCCATGATTCCTCTTGTCAAATGAACCGACAGTGCCAATCTCAACCGACAGACAGTCGATATTAGGGGGGGGGGCACAGTCAAACACCCCCGGTGTGCTCCGCATCGCTCACTGCGTGTGTTCAAAGGGAGTAATTCTGTTATACCATTCAAAGTGCATGATTTTTAAGAACGACGCATACTATACTACCGATGTTGGTGTGTATAGGGTATAACAAAATTATGCCGTTCGAAGGAAGGGGTTATACTTACTAGGTGTTATGGGCACCCCGAGTTGTAATATTGGAAGGGTTGAGGATTGTTTTGAATTTATATAGGTACTTTTGATACTAACCTTCAGTGTTGTAGGATTCGGGACTCGGACTCGAGTCCGACTCGAGTCCTTTTTTTCAAGGACTCGGACTCGGTCCCAGTACTCAAAGACTCGGACTCGGACCCCAAGGACTCGAGGACTCGGCTTCGAGTCCTCAACGAGTCCGGCACTGGGTTTTTCAGGTGTTTAATTTTCACTAATTTACCTGAATTTTGTTTTGCTGAGGGACTGAATTCCGCAATCCGCCGCTAGCAAAAAATAACTTGTATAATATATTGATAAATGAATGATTGAATGAACTAAGACAAATGCCCAACAAATAAATCGATTCATCCGTTATTTTGCCTGACGAGGTGCGATACTTTTTGTAACACAATTTTAATATTGGTTGACACGATGACAACTTGACAAGGAGCATCTCAGCCGCATGGAATCAACGCCATACGATTGGGCTCGAATTCACACCTATTTAGTGCATCTTTAACGCACGCAAGCCGCGAGAAAATGCTGTGCGTGGCACTTGAATGGCCGGGAACGAAATGGATATTGATCACACAGTGCAACTGTGTTGGGTCGTGCCTGAGCGAGCGGGCTATTTGAGTATGAACAGGTAACTTCCCGCGTAGTGTATTGAAAATGTGACTTTTTAAAAGTGACTAATTTTCTTTAAGTGGTGCTAATCATGGTTTATCTTTGTTGATAGGTGGCAACTTTGCCGGAAAGATTCATCCAAATGTCTATCTAGTCTGTTTGGTCAATAAATAATTGGAAGTTACACTAAAGGACCTAAACAAAGTGTATGACTTTCTTTTGTTGAGCACTTTATCTTCATAGAAGGAAACATGAATGATTAACGCTACCCTGATCTGTTTAACAACACGGTGATACTTGAGTAGTTAGCACATGGAAGATACCTGTTGAACCAGATTGGCTCCATATCTCGTCTATGGTGGTTCCATGTTGGGTACCATGTCAGGAGGAATAATGAGCAAATTCATTTATGGATTCAACGAAATTTATCAAGATATTATTATTCATTAATTAAATTCATGAATTTATTCATTGAAATGAATAAAACTAGGTTTGAAAACAGAATTATGTAGTTCTCTTAATGATCCTTGCATGATACCATAACCATTAAATTTCAACAAACAAGATTGTATTTTATGCTGAAAGTGGCCCAACCCGACTTAGTAGATTGGTCATATTTTTAAACAAAAGCAGTTAAAACATGTAAAAAGACCAAATAAAATTCTTCCGGTAGTTAACACATCACTTATCACAAAGTGTAAACGATTTTGACATTGCATGATTTTCATAAAAATGAAATGGCAATTGTATAACTTTGTTTTGTTACAGTCTGTTTAATATAACTATACAGGGTGACCCAAAAAAGATGGGGTGACAGGTGACGTCACATCGGGCAAAACGTGGCTAGTTGCCATTGTTCTTTGCCCGGCAGTTTGCGCACGCATTCTGTTTTGTTTAGGACCCGTGCTTTTAAAACTCGCGCCAAAGCATTATAAAGGGCAATACGGCATAGCGGACAGTGTTGTGGTCATATGCTGTTCCCTCAAGCGTGTATCGACAGTCCAGTCCCTTCGACCGTTGCATTTGTTATAAACATTGGATGTAAACAACGGTCACCTCATCTATAGCTTCTAGTTTCTACAATCGGACCATTGAAATCAAAATATATTCAAATCATTGCAATTTTCGTAAAAGGGTACGGGTCATCGCTTAGGTTTATTTTGGTCAATTATATTCCTCTAATTCAACAGCAACGAAATGTCCTGTAACATTTATAGTAAAATCCTGTGAACTGATAATACACAACATAGGCCTATCCCTAATTATGGAAAAAAATACAGTACGCCGTAAAATAAATGATTGATACATTTTCATGTAATTTGTTTAAAAAACATGAAAATTCTCTAAAAAATATGGTAAACTATAAATGTTACAGCATACAATTATACAGCAAATTGCAAATTATACTCGGGTATTTATTTTGGCAAAAACTCCTCCTAGGGTAAAATAGAGCATTAATAGCTGTACTTTTGACAAACGGTCATATTATATAATTTCCCCCATATTTGTATGATTTTACTCATAATTATATGGTTTTACTGTAATTCTGTTGCTTTTTTGACAGTGTAGGAGTATTTTGGATTTCCGTCGTACTATATCTGAATTTGGTTTTGTTTTGACCACACCATACAAAAAGGTAAATGCACTTTGAAATAACCTATATTTATCTTGTAGAATAGATTCAATGGTTATAATGAAGAAGAAAAAACATCAGCGTTATATATTAACAAAGTTATGAGGGAGGAGATAACATTTATTACATTCAGAATTTATTACATTCAGAATTATTATCTTTTTCACAGATCCAAAGGCGCTATGGGCAAAATATGTAGTAGGGGGATGCCAGCCATGTACAACAAGTCCAATGTTGGAATTCTATCGATAGATGAGCTTATTCCGATATTTTATTTTCTCCACATCTATGATCGCCTCAGGGCGATGCGGTAAGTGTGCATATCCTATAGGAGCATTCTTGGTATATTTCTTAATTTATAGCGTCGGACTTTGTATACCACCATATCCGTAAAGAGGCGAAAATTAGTAACAACAAGAGCAATTTCGATCTTGAATTCATGTTTACAAGCGAGCGATAAATAAACCTGGCTGAAATAATCAGAACTCGCGCGGTTTTACAACTGGAGTAGAGGAAATATTTGTGGAATTTTGATTGCTGCACATGCAGGGTCTAAATTTACTCCGATAACTTTCGCCTGTCTGAACGTACCTATAGATGAGGTGACCGTTGTTTACATTTAGGACGCCCTCTTGTTGATTTGAGACAAAACACACCGGGCAAGAGTTCCTATATATACATAGGCCAGATCAGGTTTTCTAACTAGATTGTGGTGTCACAGCAAATTGTTATCAAAACTGTCTTTAAACTTGCTTAGGAATGCTATAAGCTATCGCATTTCACACAACAACAAAAAATGAGTTTTACAATTCATTAGAAAGAAATTTCATGTTGTCTTCATTAACTTTACTGTATATTCTGCCTGGAGGGAATCAACAGAGGGTGTCCCATTTGTAAATACATGACGTCACCGGTCACACCATCTATAGAGGGCCACGTATAATCTAGCGATGCATGTCATGAAATGCAGTAGCGTATCTCCCGGGGGTCAGGGGGCGGAGTGCCCCCTGACGGCTTTGACCGGGAAGGCCAGCTCAACTACCGACGTACCAGGCTAAACAAAATCGAAAGGAAGGAAAGAAGAAAGGAAAGAGAGAAGGAGAAAAAGGGAAATGAAAGGAAAAGGGAAGGAAGGGGGAAGAAAGGAAGAAGAGGGGGAGAAAGAGAGAAGGAAATGGAAAGGAAAAGAAAAAAGGGGGAAGAGGAAGGTTAAAAGGGGAAAGGAAAGAAAAAACGAAGGCAGCAGAAGGTGAGGAAGGAAAGAGAGGAAGAAAAAGAATAGTGTAGATAGTTGATAAGGAAGGGAAAATAAATATGTTGAAAGAATGAAAATCGATAAGAAACCTGGAGAAGACAAGTGATTTAACCAACCAAACACGTTTTGTATAAGCATGCATTACGTAACTAACTTCAGTGCGTTTCATCAAGGTAATCATTACAGAAGCCCGTTCAAATCTTCAAGCTTAGGATGCGACGTCATTCGGTGGAATAAACAACCCAACTGCGCCATTTGTTTACGTAATAGGGTCGAATAGTTGTTCACCGGGGGAAAATACCCTTTGCCACCCCCCCCCCCCCCCCCCCCCCCACACACCTGACACTAAGACCACAGATACGCCACTGCTCCCCAACAGTAATAAATAACCCGACAGCCGACACTCCTATACTCCCAGAAACTATTATGGATCTGAAATGATACATTCATTGTCCCGAGTGCTCGTGGGTTTTTGAGTTTAGGTGTAATAAAACACCGAGTGAAACAGTTGCAATTTTTTTTAAATATTGTTACGTAAATCGCGTCGGTCAATTCATGCAACATTTTTAGTTGTTCAAAATGTTTGACGGATCTTGAATTTCCACCGACGCGTTTTTTCTAAAGATAGTTTAATATATTATCATAACATATACCGTATAGTAGGCCTATAGACAATTTGTTGTCGCACAGGCAGACTAGTTGTACCCGTATTAAATGCCGGATTTTTCAAACCTGCTAGTCATACTGGTGCGAGAGCGAGACATGCAGACATAGCACACGTTTTATACAAAACATTTCAATAGAGACGACCATCCCTACTTTTGACCGTCTCTGGTATAATCAAGTAGAAAAGTAAAAATATTAAACATTTCGACTTCAGATTCATTTTATTGATGGTATAATACATTTCTATACATTATTACTATTACTGGTCTATAACTTGACATATCATATCAATTTACATTTCAGAGTGTGTAAGACATGGCATCGCATCCTGTGTAGTAAACAAGCTTGGTCAGTCATCGATTTTCACGACTTCATCCGGGCTGGATTTAATACATGGGGTTATAGACCGCTCACGTTGGAATTCTTAAAGGTATACGCAGGAGGATCTTTACGCGAAATATATCTTGTAGATGTTTCTCACGAAATAGTTATCTATTTGCGGGAAAACTGTCCAAATGTAACGACAGTATCTCTCCTCGGGGCGAGCATGACGGGATCGATGGTACGTAGTACGGATGTTGGTTCAATGATGTTCCTTCCGCCCAAAGTCCGACGCTATGAGTTGTCAATAACTAACCGATTATGTAGAAAACCCGGCAGAGAATTACAGATGTTACAATTTCTTTCCCGGCAGGTCACCTTGCGATATTTAGTTATTGAAGGATTCCACATTACAGCAGGTGTGACAGATGCATTAAAAGCCTTGGCAAAGAAGACAAATTTGCAGGAAATCCAGATCATCAATCCGTCATGGTCATTTGGCCGGTACAATAACGAAGGTTCTCCTTACGATATCTTTGTCCCTACCATTGGGTCGTTGACAACTTTGGAATGCTTCCGAGTTGATACTTTTACTTCTAACAAAATAAATTCAGCTCGATTCCCAACTAATTGGTTATCTAATTTGGTAGTCTGTATAGGCAGATGGCAGCACCTGAAGGTCTTGGCTTTACGCGGGGTTGACTGTTCAGATGCAGCATTCGAATCAATGATACCCGGTATACTCAACCTGGAATCGCTTGAGCTTGCGGGAGACATTGTTAAAACATCTGCTATAGTAAGCATAGGGAATCATCTAAAGAAACTCAAATTCTTAGAATTAGGAAACGGGTTATATTCAAATGATAGTGTACGCTCATTGCAGCATCATCCTGAACTGCAGAAGCTGTGGATACATCAAGATATTAGTCATCAATATAAGTTAGAACCAGCGTGGCTTCATACAATTTATGACGTTCTCGTGACCCTTCCTAAGCTTAAGGATGTCAAACTCGAAGGTTTTCGTTTGCTGTTTCTTTATAGCAAGAGACGTTATAAAGATATTTTTGGTGTGAAAATAGAAATCCAAAATACTTCTGAACTGGGGGGCCCACATGTCGTATCCTTGTGAGCGGAGCTCGGAGCGAGCAAAGCGAGTGGAGCTCATGGGTTTCCGGCATTTTTAAGGCAAAGATTCAGCATTCGGAAGTATAGGTTTTCCCGATCAATTTAGAAATTGAAGCATTCTATTTAGTATTTACGTAGTTTCAATTCGCGCTAAATTGATTGAACGTTTTAGAATGAATGTCAATTTCCAAATAAAAGCATTCTATTTAGTAATATCCGCATTCAACCGAGACATGCGCTCATGTCAGTTCGCAATATAAGCAATCAATGTAATGTTTTTGTCACGCTTTTAAATATTACTGCAATCAAATTCGCAAGCGATCGCGGTACGTGTCATCTCGTGCATTCGAATTCATTTATATGCAAACAATTAACCGATAAATGCATTCTATTTAGCAATACTAAACGATCTATATGCCTGATTATTCGTATCATTATTCGTCAAACGAAACTCAAAAAGCGCCAACACAGTGATGAAAATCCTAAAGACCTTATTAAACATATCCACAAATTAACGATATGTAATAAATATACAATTATGTATAAAAAAATGTATGTGAGAAAAGAGAAGAGAAATATGGAAGATAGGCGTAAATGTTTACATTGGTGTAACCAATAATGGCTACACTTTTAAATCAGAATAGCAAAATATGATGGAAATGTTATAAAGAGCATTTTCATAGACACATAATGCATTAAGTCCATATAGACCGCGGAACCTGGTGGAGGGGGATCCCTAAATTTCATGGCCCCGATGCACCCCTCACCTAAAAAACGTGAAGTACCACATAGAACATTTTGATTAAAATGTTTGCATCGCTCCTAAATGGTATCCGCCCCTCCGCGACTAATCGTTGATGATTCCGACACAAACAATTTTTATAAGCAGGATAGGCCTCAAATTGACTTTCCTTGAATGTCACCCATTGACTGTTAGACAATATTCACTTTTAAAGACACTTTTGTATGCGTCTTATAGAGAGGAAAACATTCGCCCCCCCCCCCCCCCCTTCTTTCCGGATCAGCCTTATACGTCTCAATAACCATTTTACCCTTTTTACAATGAATCAACATTTTCCCGAACCCTTCCTCAACTCTTGGCCTCTTTTCTGTGAAAGCCTAAGACAAATGCGGTTTAATTGAACCAGGGTTTGAACACATCGGCTTTTAATAGAATCTACAAAATATTAAATTGATTGCGTATAAATGAAAATGAAAATGTAATTATGACCATTAAACCTTGTGCACGTACACACAAGCGAATTTGAATGCGTCAAAATGAAATTAAATACTTGAAAATTAAATTGATCGATGTTAAAATGAAATAGAATTCACGTAAATGAAATTGAATGCTGTTATAAGGAAATAGAAATATACGTTTAGATAATCATTCAATTTAGCGCGAATTTGAATACTGGAAAGCTAATTTGGTTGAAAACATTTTCAAATTGGCCGGGAAAACCTATAGTAATTTTGGTATTTTCTCACATGCCTAACTAAAAAAACCAATTATTCCTGCATATAGGTATATTACTATAGTATTAGGTAACAGGAGTAAAACCAATCACAAAATGCGCACATTCAAATTCAAACTTAAACATCATCCACATCAAGTGGGTGGGGTCCAGACCCGCGTTAAGGCCCCTGGAAGATCCTGTGTTTAAAGATCCGGCATTCTGAAGCAAGAAGAATTAGGGTGGTTTGAGATCCATTATAATGTTGAACCTGTATAAAAAATGTGCGCGAAACACGCAAATAATTTCAGTTTATTTATGAACTAAAATGGTCCAGAAAAAATTCCTGAAGCCATCTTGTTAACCTTAAATATTGAAACTAATAAGCGCAAAGCGCGCAATTTTTTTTATTAACACTACAAAAGGTACAATATGACGTATTAAACGTCCTTC